>CM068881.1:9165537-9829287 GCA_035149815.1 Branchiostoma lanceolatum
ATATCGTATCCTATAGACACATTTAAGATAACATTACCCACTGCCCCTGTAGCCTCAAAAAGGCTACCGGTATCAATTTATGAGAATACTTTTACCTACCTTTTCGATTTTTCTTATATCAGGCCAACGTTACTACAACAAAGTAAAGGGTCAGGATGCTGCTGGGCACCAGTCACCAGTTGCAGTGTCTGATGGGTTCCTTGTGGACACCTCCCCGCCCATACCAGAGGCCAACCTACAGATAGGGGACAACCTGCTCCAGAACCCATCATTTGAAGACACAGTAGCTGGTGGAATAGGTAACGACCTCAACACGGCTTTTTCAAAGACTTGATATTTACAGTCAAAACTGCCTGGGAAGACATGTGGACAGGTTGTTACTAGACTAGGTGATATGCTACAGTAAATGTGATTCAGTACCTAGGATAAGGCTACCGAATTAAAAATATGGCAATCAGCACCAAGGACAGGGTATAGACAGGATTCTTGAAATTCTTGTGTTGATGGGTAAAGCTATCTAATTGAGTGAAAAAGTCACACACACACAGGTCACAGCCACTGACTTGTGGCAGGCTAAATGCACAGTTGGAAAATACATTGATAAACATTTATTGAATTCATTGATAAATTTGATCAATTCTGCTATGCTTACATGAATGTAATTAGGTGCGAATATTTGATGCATTACAAGTGTCAACAAAATACTTGGCGTGACTTTGAATGTTTGCAGTGACTCTGAACTAACTTATTAAGCTGCAAACTTGTGCTAGTGTTTTACATTGCGTTACTACGCAGTTTCAGCTGCTATATTAGAACAATGCAACCTCTAACTTTCCTTAAAGTTTCTTATCACAAAATTCCTATATATGTGGACTTAGTTTCAAACTATAATCATTACGGCTATTTCAAATTCATGACTTATTGTACATTGATGACTATCCAACTTTTAAGACACAGAAAAAGGTTGACACTCTACTGTTTCTTGAAGGTTGGGTCCTGGAAGGTGACTCTGTGGTACAGCAGATCTCCTCCCTACCCACTGATGACTTCCAGACGAAGCATGGACGTTCTCATCTCCTTCTTCATGGCAGCATGTCTCAGACCTTCACCACTGTGGCAGGTAAATCATTATGTTTGTTTTGGTTGTAATTTGTATAACAGGAATGGTTATGGTGGTTAAATTTTAAGAATGATAATTTGCCTAAGAAGTGGAAAGTTTCAGGTACATTGCATTATTATGTAAAAAAATACATTTCTGCATTAATCATATACAGTTCAGACTGTGGTTGCGATGTATTTTTCAAAGCTGGCCATTATTACCGTTACTATAGTAAATCCAGCCATTCATTCAGGTGTAGCAGACTGAGATTTACTAGTATCAGGGTTATTCTGGCCAGGGGTACATTCTGGCCTGCTACACCTTCAAGTTGGTATCTTAGCCTTCTCAAGGCAGTCAACACGGCAGTTTTGTACAGTAATTATTACAAGCTGTGTAAGACCAGACTGATAGGTCTGATTCTTTATTGTGCTTGAGGTGTGACTTTTCTTCAATATTGGACCTTTGGAGTAACGTCCCATTCAAAGTCCTGCAACCCTTTCCAGTAGCATGTAAGGCTGGTGAGCAACAACAGCCAAGATTCAACCTCCAGAAGCAGGGTTACTTACCCGAAGACCAAGAATTTTCTGATTGCTGAAAATAATATCCGGAACCACCTTGAAGTTTCGGTTCTATGTCAATACAATGTGTAAAACATATATTCTCTACACTGTGTATCATTTGTGGTACATTTGTGATGAATTCTTTTCTATCGTTTCTGCCAACAGGCCAAGAATACCGCATCACGTTTTTCGCCAACCAAGACCTGACCACGGACGTTCCCCGTCTGACCCAAGAGGGTCTGCTGACAGCCCCGGGTCTTCATCAGGTCTTCAAACTGCGGAACAGACAGGTGTCAGCTGCCGACACGACCTCTACAGAGCAGTGGGACACTTGGCAAAAACAGATCTTCTACTTCACTGCTGACGGCACAGGCTCAACTGTCACCGTCCAGTCTGTCGGGACGAAGGCAGGGATTTCTCTGGATAACTTTTTGGTAGGTAACCGTGGCATGGTGCTTTCTATTCATACTTTTACACTGAAGTCATCTAAGACAAACTTCACCCTATCTGGTACACACAGTGATATTTTCTATAGTATGTAATGTTGTCATGTCCGACTATAAAGCCGGCTTCGCACAAAATTGCTTACCCAACAAGTTTTCGAGCTCTAAAAAGACGTTCTTGCCATCAGTTCAAGCAACATTGTCTCAGTTATAATGTTATACTAGAGATGTAACATTTGCCAGCAAATACATTATGGTTACCTTCATATGTTGTAAGCCTTAAAAACTACTGCTCTGTTCATTCTTTAACTCAAACACATTGAATATATGGTGAGCAGCCCCCTCTAAAGCTTGTTGCTACATTATGTAATCGAACACCACAATGTTTACCATGGTGAGAGCCGTCTGGTTCAGGTCGTTGACCCTATCTGTGGGGAGAAGAAGACTAAGATGCGTGTTGCTACATTATGTAATGGAACACCACGATGTTTACCAGTAACCATGGTGACAGCCGTCTTGTTCAGGTCGTTGACCCTATTTGTGCGGAGAAGACGAAGAGGAAGAAGAAGAGGAAACGAGCAAAAACAATATGGTTACCCTTCTGTGAAGGTAACCATAATCAGTATATATGTTGCCTTGTATAAGGACATATGGTGAAGACACGTTTACCTTTTGCTATCTTTTGTGATCATAACATATAAGGATTACACCATATGCTCATAGAATGATATATTTGGACATGTAATTTGTATTTTGTCCCTCAATGATTGACCTCAATGAATAGCGGCCTGTAGGCCAATTTGAGCTTCTCGAGAATAAACAAATTTACAGTTCAAACAAACAATCTATGTTTTTTAACCCCAGGTGGAACCAGTGACCTACACCACAACCCACGTCGACTCCACGGCCGTCTATGAAGGTTACATCGACCTGACTGCCCAGACCCTGTCAGACTGGGGGTCGGTATCGGCCAAGTGGAGCATGGTGGATCCTGAGTCTCCTATTGTGGACTACTCCTGGGCCATAGGGACCGCTCGAGGTACAATCACATAATCTAAAATATCACTATTTTGCAGCTCTTATCTGCTAGATTTCATACTGTCATTTCATACTTTATCCGCACACAAAGAAACGCAGTTATCAACAAGCTTTCGGTCTGATCTGATCCCTCTCAAGTTGAAATGACTCGAAGGCTATGTCATGTCACCTGAACGGAAGTGGGATGATAGCAATAGGTCAAAGGTGAGAAGCAGTCTGTATCAGCCCCCGTCTCGGTTGAGGGATGGTCACTAGTTTGTGACACAGGCTTTGGGTTATTCCAACTTGACAGGGATCATGTGCCTGATCATAAGCACCTTCAAGTTTTATGACATAATTTATTTATCTAAATATTCTACAGTCAAGTGCAAGGATGGCATCTACGGATGAACAGGAAATGTAACATTAAGTGTAATAGTCCATTCACTCCATTGTTATATCTGAGGTGTCAAAATCATAATGTCGCTACTTATAACGTTACAGGTGGAACGCAGCTACAGCCCTTCAGAGCCATCGGGATCCAAGACAGCGCACAGAACAGTGGCCTGTTCCTACACCACGGTTCCTATGTCCACGTAACCGTCATGGTGACCAATGCAGCAGGGCTGTCCGCAGGTAGGCCTTTGTAGTGATGCCAGGAAATAATGTCATTGACTTATGGGGCCTTGGGTACTTTCAAAAGTTATTCGTAATAGAAAGTGATATATGTGTTGTATCTACATGTTGGGTTGAACATAAGTTGAAGGAAATGTGTACGATATAACTTACAGCATACATATAGCAGTAGAAAACAGATATCTCAATGATAATTGGAAAGATTTTGAATGCAATTTTAAGCAAATAATGAGTTAAACCATTTACTGTCTACAAAATGTACTGGCTCATAACACTGGGTCAGCATCTTTTCTTTGCATAAACTTGAACATAATTTTTTTTATTTATCTATAGCTAGTTCATTGTACAAAATGAAGTCAGATAAACATCACATGAGTTATATATCAGTGTCTATAATAATCATGCAATGTAAAAACCGATCCCATTGCCTCGCCCACCTCTCTCAAAATATAGAAGTACAGAATAAAAACATAAAAATGCAAACATTTGAAGGACATGCAGCCATTCTCTCATTGGTGGAACAACTAATTTCAATGCTAACATTGGTTGAACTGCTAATTGTGATGGACAGTCAGGATCAATTTATTGCCTATCATTGGTTGAACTGCTAATTGTGATGGACAGTTCAGGATAAATCCATTGCCTATCATTGGTTGATCTGGTAATTGTGATTCACAGTCAGGATTGTTCTTTTGCTCTCTTCCAGTGCTTTATTCGGAGCCTGCTCTGGTTGACCTGACCCCGCCCGTGATGGGGACAGTCCAGGATGGGAACGATGATGACGTGGACGTGGACTACCAGAGCAGTGACATCATCTGTGCCAGCTGGGCTGACGTCAGCGATGGCGAGAGCGGCATCAACTACTGTGAATGGGCTCTAGGTCAGTAGCTAGTTAAACATTAGCTTTGTAGAATTAGAATTGAACTTCAGTTGCTAGCATGATAGGTACCTTTAAAAAAATAAAGAAGTTCGTTTTTTCTTGTCTAGATATAGCCAACACTAGTATTGAATTTAAGAATATGTAGTCTATCGCTACAACAGCGTTAGTCACATTTCACTGACACATGTATGTTTTTCCCCTTATATCTACAATGTACCTGAAATTAGCCCTGGGGCATCAATTTACAATAAAACTTTCATTGATTTTGCTTATTACGGATGAATAATCATCTTTATGATTAAGCACCTTCGTTTTACTTCCTTTGGTTAACTTTCTAATTATTTTTTATTATACTGAATTGTACAGGTACAACGCCGCATCTGGCCAACCTGATGAGGTTCACTACGAGCAAGATCGTGGATGGAGTGGGAGCCTGTATCGATTCATCTGGGTTCATCGCACATGGAACAAAGATTTATGTCATCGTGCGCTGTCACAACCACGCTGGACAGGTCAGTGGAAGCGAAAAAAACATTTAACATTAAGTTACTTCCAACTCAACTCTTTACATGTCTTCTTCTTATTCCTAAAATTTATTAGCAGTTTGCACATGGTGTTTAATAACAAGTTACCGGTACTTCAAATTTTTTTTTAAAGGATGAGACAATCCGGAACATAGGCAATTGATTTCATTAATAAAAGGCATGAGACAAGTGTGTGACTTAGTTTTGTCTTATTTCAATTTACTATATACAAAAACGTGTCTATCAATTTAGTGTTTTCTGGGCTACATCCATCCTCAGCAACAGCGTACCAGCCTGCTATCCATCCTTCTTTGTGCATTAGCACTTGCAATCACCAACCAATCACATTGTCACCTACAGTTAAGAGGCAACGTGATTGGCTGGTAACTCCCTTCAAACAACAAAAGGGGGAGTATCTGATTGGCTAACGGCTTACCAGTGCTGATGCAGCAAGAAGGACGGATGACAGACCAATACACCAGGGTTGTTGCTTGACATACAAGTTTTTTTTTTTATACTTGCCTGGCATGAGAGAATGGTTTGAGTGAGCGATGACAAAATGATTTGATCTTTATCATTGTTCCATCAATCCCGCAGTCTGCCACAGCCAGCTCAGACGGAGTCGTCCTGACCTCTGTGCCCCCCAGTATCGAGCACGCCTATGTGACGGTTGTGATCGAGCCCGTGACTCAGTACGCGCCCAGGAACCACTACCAGTACTCCCCGGACAAACTACACATCGCATGGGGAGGGTTTGAGGACCCGTCCGGTATATCTTACTACGAGGTAAGTTTTGCCTCATACAGTTGCTTTTATAGGAGTAAACCACAAGATTAAAAACAACAACATCCAGTTCAATAATAAGTGTTGTAGTTAGTGTCATAATTGCTCGTAATGTAAAATGTGTTCTGTCGTTCCACCCATGATATTTCATTCATCGCAATGCTGTGATTTTTATTCGTTAACTGTAACTTGATTTTAGCAACTGTCACGGTCACAAGTCAACCTCTTAGCATTTTATCGCAAAACATTGCAGAGACAGTGATGATTGTTCCCGCCATCAAAATTGATTGCACAGTGAACTACTCCCTTTCCCCCAACTTCTTAAGTTGCAGACCGCAATACTAACCAGTAGTTTGGTACCCTTTTTGCTTAAAACAGCATAAATCATATTACGTCATTGCCATTTGCTATTCTATGTTTAAACAAAAATGGGAGCGTTTACATTGTGAGCTAAGGATGGGAGCATCAAACAATGATACGCTGTTTTGTAAATCAAAACACTGTTCATTGACAGGTAAACTGCTTTTTCTGCTGACTCTTTTTACACAACCAAGTGATGAATTCAGCCGACGTTTCGATGACCTGTCACCTTCCTCAAGGCAGTTCTGACTGGTTCACATTGCACTGCAGCACAGGTGTTGCTGCTTATGGATGCATTCCCAAACGCAAAGTATTTACATAATATATACAGTTACAGGGACGGCATCACAATGCGATCCCAAACATACACAACTGTGTAACACATACACAACTATCGAGCAAAAAACAGTGCAACGATTATCATCTATTTCTTAAGAATGCGATCTGCAACGTGACAGAGTCTACATGTATATGAGTGACACCTGTGCTGCAGTGCAATGATACAGTCAGAATTGCCTTGAGGAAGGTGACAGACGGTCACACAAAAGTCGGTTGAATGAATCACTTGGTTGTGTAAAAAGATGTTTTTATTCAGTGACTTACCAACCTGATGAAACTATTCACGGATGTTTTTTTTCTACTTATCACCATAAATGTTCTCTTATTTCTGTAGTACATGGTTGAGGGTCCAGACTTCACCTCAGCTTGGGAGGAGATATCCTGGACAGGAGAGCACACGGCAACTCTGACGGACCTGCAGCTCGTTCCCGGGGCCACCTACATCGTCAGTGTCCGGTCTGTCAACTTCCTGGGGATGCAGAGTGACTCTGTCTCCACGGAGGTCAACATCGCTGTTCAGGGGAGGCCCTCCGCCAAGGGTAGGTTTATCGTGATTTTATTGAATCTGTGAACAATTTGTGGTTATAATTGGGATCATTGAAAATCTGAGGCATAATAAAAGTATGCAATTTGTATTTGTTTTTAGATAGCAAAAATAAAAATTCCTTTGAAAACTAATGTTCATGGGGTACAAGCAGAATCTTTTGTTTGTTCTGCATAACGGATTAACCACCTATGGGCATAACACACTAGTTTCGTACACAAGGTACAATCTGCGTAAGACCAGACTGATAGGTTTGATCCACTCACACCGGGTTGGACCCTAACTCTTTTCAATAAGTGTGGTGGGTTCCTTAACGGTCTCAAGATGAGGCTCTACTCAAACACTAGACCTCTGGCTTTGCATCCTATGTGAAAGGATGTCCATAATCGAAGGTGCTCATTATTTCCTGAGTGGAATGAGCAAATATATAGGTGTAAAGTGACTTTCCCAAGAGCACAAGACTAGGACCTGCTAGGGATTTAAATAGCTAGAATCTTGAGATTGTAAGTCAGCAACCCTAACCACAAGTTGTCACCATATTAGAGCAGTAACTGGGATGTTATTGATTGGATGTCTGAGTGCACAATAACCAACATTTCAGCACCACATCCAAGTAGATGAATGGGTGTGGCCTATGATATGAATGCTTATGATTGTGTTATTTTCTTCAGGTGGACTCAAGTTGTCCTGGACAAACTCAGACACACTGATGATCAACTGGTCGGGTGTGTTCGGGTCGGACAATGCAGGTAACTAGCACTTTGATAGTTGGATCTCTGGTGTTCCTAGAGTCCAGAATTTTCAATAACACAAATAAGACTCCTCTTTTAAAGCAGCAGAAGGTTTTTCCCTAAGAGTTTGTTGTTCTAGCATTTAAATCTTGTTGCTAACAACATGTCGGCCCAAACAAGAAAATCTCATAACTCTGTGAAATATGTAAGAGTTTTTGCATGTCATGTTTTAATCTATTCATTATAATAATTATTGTGATTTTACCAATAGTTATGTCAATGCATTTTCCAGCCTATGCGCACTTGCCATCCTCCTAAATTTGAAGCCAGGCAAACTCTGTTTGCTACCATCTAGCTGAAATGACTTTAAACCCGGAATAACCTTGTACCGGGGCTAACACACATCAAGACAAACAAACAAATAAACCTGAAAAAATACCACCGATTTCACCGAGGCAGTTATGGCCATTCTTGGTAGACAAAACTGATATCAAAGATATCAAAGATATTACACTTTGTTAAAATTATGCCAGGAGGTGATCATGGATTTTCTGAGATGACAGGAAATAATATCATAAGAACTATCATAAGTGCTTTCTTGGCACATACACATTACAATGATATTTACTTTGTTTGTTTTCCTCTAGATTTGTACTACGAGGTGTCAGTGGGTCTGGTGGAAGGTGGCAGTAAGGCTGGTCTTTGGTACGAGACCAAATATACCAACATGACGGTCTCCAGTCTGGATGATACAAAGGTACGTACAATGTTACAGTTTACAATATCAAGTCATAAATATAGAATACAACACGGGATATTCCGTGTCACCCGAGGTTAGGCACGCATGGCGGTCGTATGTCATAATATGAGATATTACAGCATATCTTTTCCAATCATTTTGATTGATGACCTGGTTAGGTATATGATTATGATGGCAGGGTTATGTTTCTCACAAATTTCATACAACAGTATCCGAGACTATATTGTACGACCTCATATTTTTGTGATTTTTAATCATCATCTCCAATTCTTCCAAGTATTTTGTGGGCTAAAATTAATTACATTTTGTTCTATATACTGGTTGAAAAGAAATGTGCTTGGACTATGGTTGAAATCCCATTTTCATACAATTATGCATTTTCATTGTTTTCAACATTATTTTTCTCTAATTATGAGCTCATGTCCCACTCTGTCAAAAGCTATGAAGCCAGAAACAAACATAGCAGCACAATACATACATGTATACCTATGTTTACAAGTTAAGGGCCTTCACCTTTAACATATTATCCACAACGCATCTTGCTGCGCATAAGCAGTTGGAACCATGAAAAGGCTTATACTTATTGTTCCTTTTGCGTTTCAGGAGTACCATGTGGCTGTCAATGCCATTGACAATGCAGGGATGTACATCACTGTCACTGGGATGCTCACTTCCTAAAGTGAAGAAGACTCAACTTTTGTGTGATGAAGACCTTAATTGCTGAAGAATATATTTTTGATACGGAGGCTTTTAACTACAGTCAAACCTGTCCAAGAAGACCACTCAAAGGACTGATAAGATCTGGTCTATGTGAAACAGGTGATCACTATAGACAGCATTCAGAATGCTTTTGTCAAATCTTAGGGACTAGTGATCACAGTACAGGTTTGACTGTATACCAAGTGTGTGATGTTGTTTTGCCTCCAATGGTGTGAATCAGATTCAAAACTATGGATTTTTATATATCATGATGGCAGCAAAGTATGTTTGAATTGCCTATAAATCTGATACATTTACAGTGTTGACACATTACAGTTGACTACATGTAACAACATGCATTTAACGCCTTTCATCATGAATATCAAGGGATTTGGCTTTTATTTTACTTCTATTTACCAATAAAATCCATGCGTGCCATTTTTAAGAAAACAGTACAGTGTGTTGATAAGATGTTATCTTTTTATTTGATCATTTTTTGCCCATATTTTGTACTACAGGCTATTCGTGAATACGATTGTTAAACTGAGAGTGAAACTATATGTATAGCTTATAAAACATTCTATGACATGTATTGTTTTAAAACAGAGTCCACCATCAAGTCTATGAGTTCCACAATCTCCTTGAATAATTCGTTTCACATATATATACATATATATACATATATATATATGATAGGACGTGACCTACAAATGTAACTACATGTCCTATAGTGTGTTGTAAGGACTTGCATTATGTGTTTTGTGTTGGACATTTGCTGCTACAGCAACAAACTATCAGCTCTTAATTCTAAATCATAAAAAAAATGTCACTTATTCCCATGACTTTGCTCCTGACCACTCTCAAACCAACGTCAGTGCTGTTTTTGGTGTAGCCTGAAAAACATTTTACTTCACTCCTCTGATCGCATCCAAGCAGAATATGACTTATAAAAATATGTAGTTGGCTAGAGCAGATGAATTTTTGAAGACTGGTTAGCAACCTCGCCAACCGTCTCCCAACCTTAGACCTACTCACAATTAACTCCCAACCATGGTCTGGACAAGGTCAGGAGGCCATGGTTGGCTACATTTATTTGTATGTGTTACAAGGGCTTGGAGATGGGGGTATGTCATTCCAAAGCCTTCAGCCACGGCAAGAAGTGTCTTCTGTTTAGAAATCTGTCATACACACACTCTTGTACCTGTAACAGTTCCTTATCTAAGACTTAACTTGATATATATGTTTGATCAATGAACATTTCTCATGGCAACAACTATTCGGGTATTCTTGAAGCTACAAATAAATCAAGTGTGTGAGTGTACATCAGGTTGGTTGTCATTATTTTCCATCTTAGGCCACACTTACTCGATTTTGTGGATAAGATCCTCTAGACACCGCGAAATCGATTTAGATTTCGTGTCAACTACGCATTGTAATGCAGCATCCAGCAAGGCGAGTGTTGAGTGCCGGGTACCACAAGTATAAGCACGTTGGTGGCCTCGCTGTGTCCTAAATTGGATTTGTGTTACCATTGACGTATAAGGGAATATCATATAAAACGTACAAGTATGACTAAAAAAGACAACGAAACACACAAAGCGTTCTTTATAGATGAAATTTGTTGAGCCTCCTGTCAAATCGCCCGGTCACAGCGAGGTCGCCAACGTGCTGCGGGTTCAGTGAGATGGGAGCTTATACTTGTGGCACCCGGCACTCAACACTCGCCTTGCTGTGTGCTTCATTACAGCGCGCAGTAGACACGAAATCTTGTCTGAACAACACTCTTCAGAAATTTTCAACAGCCTAAAACGGCTAGTCCTCCGGTACAGAGTCTTGACCAAATTTCTACCAAATTGTGTTGAACTAATTCCACAGTCTTAAAAACACAACAGCACTGCCTCGTGTTTCAACTGGCTGCCCATTAGCAAAGGGAGTTCAATGGAGTGCTTAGTAAAAGTTATCTTTAAGTTCTTTCAGAGAAGACGACACTGTCCCTGTCCGGAGCTTGAGTCAATCTGTTCTCCTGCTTCATGTCATCTCCTGCCCATCCAACGTGGAAGTTTTGCACAATCTACATAGAAATATAACAATATCTTTATTGCAAATTCATGCCTGACGGATACTTGCCACCAAAGCGAAATAATGGTATACCACTGCAAGATGAAAACATAATATCAGCTAAATTAGTTACTTAGGCTATTTGAAGAGTTTGACTTCTTTTCTGCATGCAATGAAAGACGAATTGTCCAACATTTTGGTAGATAAATGGGTAGGATATGATGCTATGTAATCATCACCAAGTATTTATGATGGCGCATCATCATGTATTATTGATGATGGTTAAGAAGAAGGGAAATGACATGCAGAACTAAAACGGTACTAGTTTTGTGACAGTACACTGCAAACATGGTCGATTGATAACATAAAAGAAAGGACAAGACAAAATAAGCGTTCTATTTTTGAACATGCAAGTTTATCATAAAGAGAGGTCTCCATGATAACGATATATCAAAACTGCAACAAGGGTCAAAGATGAATAAGATATCGTTTGTTACACGCCATACCTTTAACCATTCAAAGTCGGAGGTACCTACCCTGATCAATCCGAGATGCAGTTCTTGCTCTGCTAAACGCCGACCTAATGAATGAATCAAGATATTCATTTTAAAAGGTTGGCAGTAAAAACTGCCCAAGACCTCATAACAGAATTCCAGGAAAAATCCAGGAAATGATTTAGGAAATGATTTTTAAAAAAGGGAAAAAAATCGAGGAAAAATTTCAGGAAAAATTCCAGAACAAAATTCCAAAACAAAATTCCAGAACAAAATCCCAGAGCAAAATTCCAGAGCAAAATTCCAGAACAAAATTCCAGAGCAAAATTCTAGAACAAAATTCCAGAACAAAATTCCAGAGCAAAATTCCAGAACAAAATTCCAGAACAAAATTCAAGAGCAAAATTCCAGAACAAAATTCCAGAACAAAATTCCAGAGCAAAATTCCAGAACAAAATTCCAGAACAAAATTCCAGAGCAAAATTCAAGAACAAAGTTCCAGAACAAAATTCCAGAGCAAAATTCCAGGAACGCCAGGAGAAATCCAAACCGAGACACATCCTCGGTCCGTATCCGAACGGCAGCAAGGTGAACGGTTGGACACTGCTGGACGCGTCATCACGAAGCCATCTTTCCGGTTTGAAGACCTCCGGTTCCGGATAGTATTCCGGAAGCGAGCTGATGACGTCATGTGCCATTAAGATCTTGGTCTGGAGAGAAGTACACCGCACATCATTGATGGACATGATCTTTGGTTTAGAAATGTCATAAAATTCTTAGTAATTTTTGCAAAGACATTACTTGGGGGACGATGCCCTTCATTTCTGACACCATTAACCAATGGATGACGTCCATAGGGTCACATGCCCATAGTTATTGGTCATTCGATCAGAAGAAGGCTACCGATAGAAAGAAGCAACAGAAAGGTGTTTTTGAGCGTATTTTTTCATTGTAGAGTCACAATACCGTTCAGGTACAGACACATTCACTTACCAATACATATACTATTGTATGGTACTTCAACATTTCATATTGAGAAAGTGATGTCTTGGTCAGAATCTACTTGTTTCAAATTAAACAATTCAACATCTACAACGGCATAAAATGCGGACATTACTTGTGGAAACGATACTAAACTGTTAACTTTCATAAAGGTGTCAAACTTTCATAAATGTACAACGTCAAATGTTTCCAGCTAGCTGATATTATATGATTATGCAATTATGATGGCATATCCATGCCTCTTGTGGCTGATGAAAAAAGATTTAATAGGTATTTACAATTGCGTAAATACTATACGTAAAAACTATAAAAAGAGGGAAGCTGATTACCAAACTGTGAAGTTAAGTCGACAACTTAGACTAGATATTGATCTAACATACTTTCTACTCATTACTTTTCGCTCTTGGAAATACGTGTGCATGTTCTAAATGTTACTATGATTAATGTAGTTTATTGCCACATGCTCGGACTAGCTGACATACCTTCGCAGGGACGACATACCCCGACAGCACGATGTCTCGATCCAGCATTCTCAGGCTGTTGAGGGCAATTGGATAAAGCCTGAAAGATTTTTTAAAAGGAGAAAAATGAACTTAAAGATGTCACGGGCACTTGCCATCACCTAGTAGACTAGCGGCCATGGAGCGGTAATCTCCAAGCAGATTTATCGGTGTCGAGGAAGTATAAAAAGTACCATAGAGTATTCAAACCACCGTAGATCTGTCATGACTCGAACAGGGAGGAGCATTTCTTTTCAAAAATGGTGTCATTGCCCCTCCTCGTGGCAGATCTCCTGTGGCTTTGAATACGCATTGGCCCTTTTGACACTATCTTGCCACCGATAGATCTGATTGGAGATTACGGGAGTGGCGTCTCTGCCCACTCAGTAGCTAGAAACATGCTGGCATGTACTTCTGAAGTCAAACTACAGATAGTGAATACGCCCACCTTAAAACAAATGAACCAAACCCCCTTCTGCCAGCGTCCTCAGCTTAGTGAGGTTCGACAGATGAAGCACCCTCTATTACGGCTACCTTTCCACAACTTAGTAAGTCGCAGAACCCACCACACTTACCTCTGTACATGTACAAATAACTTAAGAGTAGGCGTGGCATTTGACACATTTTTCTTTAAAAAAAAAAAGAATATCGTAGTTCGAATCCTCCCATGAGGAGGACAGTCTGTTCCATTCTGGGCCGGGGTAGACATTTTTTTTGACGTCGTCGTCCCATGCATGCAGGGTTATCAAAGTTTTTTAGACAGCGTACTGAATACGTTAGTCTGTCAAGTTTGCATTTCTGGCGGTATTACTGATGTTGCATCTAGCATATGAATACTCTGTTTTTAGAAATACCGGATATATGTTACCCTGCGGATCTAGATGAACTAGTGTTATATGCATACCTGAAAGTTTCCTTCACCACGGCACGAAGGTAGTGCATCTTGTTTAACATCTTATCGTCCATGGGCTGGCCTGGTGGAACCACCTCCATTATCTCTCGGTAAAATTTCTCCTGAGCTTCCGGATTTTTCGCCAGGCAGAAGAGGTTGAACATCAACGTATTCCCTGTCTGAAATAAATAGATAAATATGTGAACTACGCTAGCAACTAATCTTTTTAAATGGCAGTACAAGGGCGTTCAATGAGTTCTGGTCCTAAAAAAAGGACGTAACTCAAATTCGCCACAAAACAAGAATCTACAAAGCCTTCTATCAATGGCAACCAAAACTTCCATCATTTTGACTATTTCTTAGCTGTCGTTGAAGAAAACGTAAGAACGTAAAAAAAGTCATGAGACTATTTTGTAAACATTTCATGATATAGTGTAACTTTCTTTTTCGCTGCAGCACGTAAGCTACCCGACGGGGACCCTGTTTGCAACTGTGACCAAGGTTAAACATACCGTGTCGATCCCGGCAGCCAACAAGTCCACGGCCATTATCATGGCCTCCTCGAACGAGACGTCTTTCCTGGACAGGAGGCTGTGGAGGAAGTCCGTGTCGGAATCACCGGGCCCTCCTCCCTCATTTTCACTTTTAGTCAGCTTTTCCTTCAGCAACTTGGCAGCAATACTTAAGTTTAATATCCGAAGAAACAAAGGGCAGGTCGTAATGTCAGAAATGTTCTACATTATTGTATAAACTTGTCATATTTAGAGCTGCTGTACAAAGAATTACACTACTGTAAATGCAGAAATGTTCGCGAACTTAAAACTACCGCGAGCATTTATGTCCAATACTGTAGCAGTATGTGACTATATAGCGCTGCCGCAAACTTAAAACCACCGCAAACACCCCATTTTGCCTTAGCGCGAAATAAAAACCACGCGAACTTAAATGCATTTACAATATATCAGGTTCCTGGACAAAAATCACGAATGACATTTTTGTGTTTCCTAATCCATGCCACATCCACATATGGCCTCCGTCGGTCAGCATTGACTATGGTAAAATCCTAATCTATGAAGGCCATAGGAAACCAAAAAAAAAACACAAAATTTACCAAAAATCACTTAATGATTCTCAGAATCGGCCAAACGATTGCAAAAGAAATTGTATATGGCACCTTATACCAATTGGAAAAGACAGTGAAAGAAACATCAAAGAGCTAATAGTTTCACACTTTGGTAGATCTTAGGTACAGGGGCTCATTGTTCTTAAATACTTTGTCCAATAGGAGATCAGGATTTTCCGTAACTATGGAAGTTGGTCATAGCAGCTTCCAACACCATGGTAACAGACAGTTTTCAGTTGGACAATTATTGGTCCATGTTAGAACATGTACATCAACAGGATTAGGATGTTACCAATTTTTCTGGCTTAGAGGTGTTGGCCACCACGCTTTTAAATGCCTGAAAAGTGGAAGGGCAAACGGGAAGGGCCCTAACACAACGCGCTCTCCATTGGTATAGTGCCAGAGAGTGGTCAGGCTTTGATGAATGAAGTTTGAACACAATCAGCTAAAGAACATACTTGGATGAGAGATGCATCTATACTGTTCATGAGAAACGAACACGTGCATGATAGGATCATTGACAAATCCTTGTTATGTTATTACAGTCCGTGTTAACATTAGCCCTTCCGCCCTCACCTCGTTATATCCAGAAAACAGACGAAAGAAATCCCGGCCACAACTAGCCCCCTGACCATGCTTGGAGAATTAGTGACTACAGGCCAATACTTACACTTGCCACTGGTTGATTGCCCTCTCAAACTTCCTCCACGTTGGCGTACTGACATACTTGTACAGACCGACTCCTGTCAGCTCCAGCTTGACAAGTGCCCTGAAGAAGTCCTTGACCCCGTCGATCATCAGCTGTGCATCGGAACCCGGTTCAAGGTCACCCAAGGTCAGGCAACCGAGACGCTTGTCCAGCACAACTACGCTGATCGCTGGGTGGGAATATGTTACCTCCATTAACATTAATCCGCCGGGTTACGTAAATCCACCACTTTGAAAAACAGAGGTTTGAAACATCCAATACACATATTGCAGGGTGCAAGATAGTGAACTAGGACTCTTCTTTTGAAAACGATTGCTTCTCATTGCTTCTCATTGCTTCTCAATCGTAGGGTTGCATACTTACACTCCAGTGCCCATCTGTACACGTAGTTGATGAAGTTGTGTATTTGACCTCCGCTCCCTTCCTTCTCTATCAGAGCCCTGATGACGTCAACCAAGTCCCTGGTGACGTCATCCTGCCTTGAGGCGTACGCACGAACAGTCTGGGGTCGATTCAGGTCCTTCTGAACCGAGCTGCGCACACGCTGCCACTCTTCGCCATTTCTAAGAAGTAAAAGGAAAAGAAAATGTCCTATCCTGTTTTCCTCAGTTCTGCCAAGCCTGGATCTAAATTTCATTTCATTTATCTATCTTACGAAGACCTGTTTCTCAAGTGTCACTGGACACATACATTATTTTAGATGAAAATGTGTCCTCATTCACACACACACACACACACACACACACACACACACACTCACACACGCACACACACATACACATACAGACACGCACACTCACACACGCACACACACATACACATACAGACACGCACACTCACACACACACTCCCTCTCTTCCTCTCACACACACACAAGCACACACATGCACACACGTGCGTGCGTTCGTGACTAAATACTTACAGGTTTGTTACTCCAAGCGGCCATTTCTTCTGTTCCCGGAGAATTTTCATGCTCGTCAGCTCAATGCGCTCCGGATATCTCCCCTCATTGCGGAACACCTTCACGATCTCTTTGGGATCACTGACGACCACCCAGTCCCTCGGGCCGATCTTCTCCCGGTAGATCCGCCCGTAGGTCTTCGTTCTCTCCCTGAATGAGCCGCGGAAGTTTGGTTTGACAGCAAACCGACCTGAGACAGAAATATACAACTTTCTATGGGTGATCCGAGTTTTATGTGAAAACAAAATACTAAGAGTGTTGTGGGGTCGTGTGGCGTATAAATGGCAGAGTGTGAGTGGATCAAACCATTTTGGCCTAAAATGGAATAGGGAATTCCCCGCGAGCAGCCTTCGTAATGCTTCGGTCACATTTCAAAGCCGGGGCCCGGCCGGGCTGTTTGAGAAAACAAAGAATAAAAGACGCATATCAAGGATATACATAACGTATTGTAAGGAATGATGTTTCAAACGTTTTGTGTGTTTTGTTGTCTTTTATGTCATAGTTTTCGTTCCCACAAGCTGCCCGGCCGGGCCCCGGGTTGGAAATGTGACCCTAGCATAACCCCTGCTTCGCATATTGAGTCAGTTAGTAAAGCTTGCTGTTTCTGACTTAGAGGAGATGTTTTTGACTTGGGAGAGATGTTTCTGACTTGGAGGAGATGTTTCTGACTTAGGAGAGAGTCAGTTAGTCATGCTTGCTGTTTCTGACTTAGGAGAGATGTTTCTGACTAAGGAGAGATGTTTCTGACTTAGGAGAGATGTTTCTGACTAAGGAGAGATGTTTCTGACTTAGGAGAGATGTTTCTGACTTAGGGGAGATGTTTCTGACTTAGGAGAGAGTCAGTTAGTCATGCTTGCTGTTTCTGACTTAGGAGAGATGTTTCTGACTAAGGAGAGATGTTTCTGACTTAGGAGAGATGTTTCTGACTAAGGAGAGATGTTTCTGACTTAGGAGAGATGTTTCTGACTTAGGGGAGATGTTTCTGACTTAGGAGAGATGTTTCTGACTTAGGAGAGATGTTTCTGACTTAGGAGAGAGTCCTGACTTAGGAGAGACATTTCTGACTTAGGAGAGACATTTCTGACTTAGGAGAGACATTTCTGACTTAGGAGAGATGTTTCTGACTTAGGAGAGATGTTTCTGACTTAGGAGAGATGCTGCTTCATCGAGCGTTAATTCAGTGCCCAGTCTGAGGCGGTCCAGGTGGCCTTGCACTTAACAAACTTGTTAAAGAAAAAGTATAGATCTAATGATGGTTTTCTTCGTTGCCTCCATGAAAACGGAGGGACTATGTACGGTAGGTCAGTGTCTTTCCGTTGCTATTTGAATACATTGTCAGTACCGAGTAGCAGGACATGAGTGTAAAGATGACAGCAAAAGTGTCAGGAAGTATAGTTCAGAGCTTTTAGAACAAATCGTTATTAATCAGACAAAACAGCCCAGGTCGTGGGGTCAATGGATCGTGGAAAAGGCTACTATTGAATTCACGGGGAGGTATAATGTTTTTGGTCTGTTTGTTGTTTTCTTGTTCGCCAACAAACAGACACACACACACACACACACACATACATACACACGCGCGTACACATGCACACACACACACACACACACACACATACACACAGACAAATACAACCTCTTTTTTCTTTAATGTAACAAGTAAATGAGACAAATATCTGCTTGGAGATCAGCTCCACTGGTTGAACGGTTACTGTGACGTCATGGCCCACATCATGTGTCACCAAGGACATTGTCCTTGGGTCAACCATATAATTGATTTGCCCTTGTCACGTAAGCAAGAGGGCGACGTATCCTTTTCATGTCTCCTACTTTAAGACAAGAGAAGTGTTTAACGCACCATACAACGCATGACATACTTGGCAACCGAACGTCACTGAGGAAGGTGCTGAAACGGTTAACAGAAACTGGGGAAACCTAGAAATCATGAAAGAAGGCGTAGCCTAGCCGACTTAGCCCCCCCCCCCCCTCTCCCCAAAACAAACCTCCTGGAAATGAACCCTGAACTGTTTCTCCAACTTTTCAATTGTACGTTTCGATTGTTTGAACAGTTTTTGTCATGCCTTTTTTGTCTGCGCAGTATGTGTCCTAGTCTGTATAGATTGACTGGCACTCGGTAATAGTAGTAGCAGTGGTAGTAGTAGTAGTAGTAGTAGTAGGTGTGTCGAAAATGGAGTTTTCACCTGCATTTTGTATACTACCAGTATCTTGTCCCACAAGGTAAAATATGGCCTACATGGGGCTATCTTGTCTGTACTCACCGAACGGGGTATACTCCAACGCGGTCCCGATGAAGGGAAGACCCTTCGGCCCAGGGATCTCCTCGAACGGCCGAGCGGTTGTCTCGTTCGCAACGTTGTCTTCAGTCTTGGTGCTCTGTGGACGGTAGGTCGTTCTCAGAGCAGTCAAACTTCGTGCGCCACAAACGCGGAATAAAGTATGGCCCTGCTGTCTGACAACTCTATGTAGCCAGGACATCTTCGCAAGTCGGTTTGAGATCTCAGGTGTCTCAATGAGTAAGGCTGGCCTCCGCAGTTAAACGTTTTGACCGCCCGTGTGACCTTTAATGACTTCCGGCGGACTAGCAGCGTGACACAAATGCTCAACGACCTGCAGTGGCCCCTTCTCTCTGAAAGGAGGAGGAACGCCCGCCTCACCTTCTTCTACAAACTTGTTGATAACCACATTAATATAGACACATACAGTTTGCTGGAATCAGCCCAGGGGCGCACCCGGGGGAGCCACGACCTTACATCATCCACGCAAAAACCGACATATATAAACACTGTTTCTTTCCCCGTACCATCCCACAGTGGAATACCCTGCCTGGCACGGTTGCGACGGCTCCCACCGCTGAGTCGTTCCGTGCCAGGCTGGAGGCCTGCCCGCCTTAGCCCGGGACCTCACCCCCCCCCCCCTACTTTGCCCCTGATGGGGTTATTTGGTGGTAACCCAATGTAGATGTAGATGTAGATGTTACTTGTTCAGCGCCTTTCCTCATTATTGTACGCCACCCGGTCCGGTCGTTCGCCAGTGTGCCCAGCTGCTGATCGTGAGGTCACACCCGCCAGACCAAGGTGCCGTTTTACGTTAAACTTTATACCTTGTAATCGAAACAAACTGGGTCGAGACCGATCACGGGGCCTTGTCCCCTTCTTCAGTTCAATAAACAGCAGGTTTCGCGGCAGTAGTACTTTAGTCATGCTGATTATGTAGTCCGGCGTATCTGAACTACGGACGGGTGATCAGAGCTTTAATAGCTGACATACCCACTATTCGAGACGCCACGACAGTATTTGATATATTCAAGGTAGCTCGTTCGCTTCCTTGATTGAACTGCGTGCATATGTTACAAGACGTACACGTGTCACCCCTGCTCAGATTAAAGGTTCAGTGCCGTTACAGGAGTACTAAGTGTTATTAAAATTACACAATAAAACTGACTTCACATTTTCGAAAAAGGTTTATTTTCTTACCAGAGAGGTGTCCATACTAGATCCATCCATTGTTACATATGTAACATATTTTTCCATATTGTTAATGATAATAATATCTCATTGCAATCAGACGCAAAGCCGAAGAAAATAGGTAAATGTGGCACATGACGTACTTCATAAACTCTTCGCGTATTGTTTTTCTCCTTGTCTGGTGTGACTTGTCACTGTACATTGTATTTATACGCTATGTTAGACTGCAATTTGTTCCATAGATTACACATATCTAAACTAAAAAGAATCTATAAAAACTTCACTTTGAAACTTTACTTTCCAAGCTACTCGATGCTGCATTTAACACTATTTCCATGTGTTCTATGAGTTAAGAACATTGTCTTAAAACAAGGCAGCATAGCAGCAAAGAGATTGCAACAACAAAATCAAGGGGGCAAACTTAATGCTACTTGGGAATAGAAGGGCACTTATGCAAATACGTTGACCCAAAGGGAAGCATTCCTTAAGAATAAGCTGCTTCAAGGTTTACACTGGGCATGTGCAGTGTGATGCATTGTGGGTAATATGTCAAAGTTGAAAGCCCTTGAGACATAAACAAACACGTCTGGACATGTGTCAAGCATGGTCTAGACAAGAACTGTTTACAAGTTAGGGGCCTTCACCTTTGACCTTACGCATGTGCATTTGACAC
The DNA here is from genome assembly GCA_035149815.1 of Branchiostoma lanceolatum. Taxonomy (NCBI): domain Eukaryota; kingdom Metazoa; phylum Chordata; class Leptocardii; order Amphioxiformes; family Branchiostomatidae; genus Branchiostoma; species Branchiostoma lanceolatum. The sequence goes on from CM068881.1 coordinate 9,186,810, forward strand.
TGTGAAACGGCTTATAAAGCAAACCTTTCTTGTGCTAACATAGAAATACACTGTACACCAATCTGTACATTTTTCCTAAAGTCAATTTACAGTCACATGGACAATAAGAGTGATATTTCACAATGTTGAAAGCTTCAAGTTCAACTGGGTCAAAAACCTTATGGTAAGGATAGGAATGTACTATAATAATACTTCTAGCATATCATCTAGTGAGAATGTACTCCAACCCTTGCATAATGGTTAACAATGTTACATCTTAATCAAAGTTGTTCAAGAACTTTGCTAGCAGAATAGAGGTCTCAAATGTATGTATTTCCGTCAAAAGTATACATTTGGTACTACAATATTCTACATACGTTCTTAATTCACCAACCAAGCAAGCAGAGGTGTGGTGTGTGAGTAATAGATGAGTCAATGACAACAAATGATCTAACAATCTAGCATACTTTCTTACCATTAGTGTACAACTTACGTATACATGTATGTACGTCATAATCTGTTCCTTTACATCTCTTCTCTTCTTTGGAATATATCGAAAGCACACGTGCTTCTCTGTACAAATTTTACAACATCATTCTGCAACTATTCTAGTCCGTGTCTTCACACAGCTGCTATCATGACCGTTTGTCCGTGGACTTGCTGTTGTCGGTGTAAATCTTCAGCGCTCGCTCCTTACGCGGTGAGTACGAGATGCGGCTCCCCGTCTTGTTTAACCTTGTGTTCTCCTTTCGCTGTAGGTCGCGACGCTGGTCATCGCTTAACGCGGCCAAGGTTTCTTCTGAATCTCTGCGTGGAGTAAAGGAATAGGAGATAGTACATGTAAATGCTAACTATACACATACAATAGAAATTGCTGTAATTGAAACTGTACTTTAATTACTGAAAATTCATTTCACATGTACTTATTCAGTTATTGCAAGGCCTTTTCAAGTCATTGATAATTCATAGCAAGGTTGCATTAGGGACAATTTTCAAAAGAACCAGCACTTATTTAAGATAAAAGGTTATAAAAGAATCCTGATGACTGTTCATCATAATCAGCAGTTCATGTTTTGACGGAGATGGATGGCGCTACGGGATCGGTCTATTGTTTCAGGGACTGTTGCACTGTGAACGACCTATAGCCACATTTGTTGATCACTAGAAGTTGGCCAAATTTCAAAATCAACAGATAATTGACCAAATTTTTCTCCTGAAAATCAACCCTTTTACATTCGACAGGGGCTTGGCTAGTTACGAACATCTCTACAAATTGATCAGTGATTGAGAGGACACCGTAAATATCCTTTAAGAGCTCACAGACTCATCTGCTGTGTGACAGCCCCTTAACGGGTGTTCAAATGTTTGAACAGGTGTAGTATTTGTCTCACCTGTAGAAGAGAACCGACCCATCATCACAGATGTAGAGAGGCCAGGTGTTGAGCGCCTGTACTGACGGGTCCCACTCCAGGTCCGTGTGGATCTCTAACAGTGACACGTCACACGGGAATGTACCACGGCCCTGTATAAAATACATGCAACATGGGGTCAACAATTGGAAATATGGCTTTACCCCTGAGGTGTCGCCAAAAAAAAATATGAAAATCTATTCATTTCTTCTTGACTTATCCCATTTGAAACTAGGGAACTAATGCATCCCTGTAGTTCCAAAGAAAGCTGCTAGAGGGCCTGAACTTATGTTACTTCTTCCCAAGCACAAAACAATATGACCATAGCATGTCTAGAGTACAAGTAACAAAAACTGGAAGTTCTGCTGCAGTACAAAGGGAAGCTGCCTGGGGGGCCAAATTTTAATCACTTCTGTGATAGGTCAACACCAAAAGCATACCAAATTTCATAACCATAGCTTCTCAAGTAATGCTGCTAAACCACACACCACTGTTACACACGCACCAAAAACATAAATCTCTTAGCATTTTCTTGCATACTACTTATCCCGTGTCCTTTGATTTTTAACAGATTCTACTTCTAGTTATCATTTTAAAAAAAGTAGCAGAAACCACAAACCTTGGCAAACTGTACTCTTTCTACCGGAAGGCCGCTAACTTCAGCTATCTGTATAGAAAAAGAAAGCCTGGTTAGTGGTAGAACTTGATGTAGACATGCTTACAATGTATTCAACCTACAGTAGAACTAAGGAAACATAAACTGGTATAAACACAGCTTTTATATGCCTGGCTTAATACACAACCAACCTACATGTAATGTGAAGAAAATACTTAAGATATAAGACAAACATATCTATAGTGAAAATTTCATGTTGTCAACACTATAAAAACTTCGGAATGAAAGCTTTACAATCATTTTTTTCTGTCTACAAGTCCTAAAAACATGGGGTTAAAAAGTAACTTATTGTATACAGCAACAAGAATATGTTGTATGAAATGCATTCTATGTCTTTGTCTGCTGGTACTGTAGATGTTGAAATGTTCGCAGTAACTTTACTTCCGCAGTGACCTCTCCACCTCAAATTCACGACCCCGCGAATATACAGTTCTTCCAATACATTTCTACTGCACTATAGAATTGTTTCAACCATGAACTTGAAAAAGCACGGAAAACCTTTTTTTCCCTCCTACTGCTAAAAGAATGACTGCGAAAGTAAATGAATTTACAGTACAAAGATCTACACAAGAACATTTTTTATACAGACCCTCTCTTTGAGTTCCTCCACATTCTGGCCCTCTATGATGATCTCCTGGAACGGTCCCAGTTTGTACTCCGTCGGAAACCATCTCCGCACGAACACGGCTATCTGCTGCATGGACACCATAGCCTCAGGCTCTGTACAACACAACAGAGGATTTTTACTACATTTCACAAACAAGCCATTTCTAAACATCTATAACAAGCAGCAAAAGCTAGTTTGTGCCATTATACTAAAACCTGCTTAGTCTAGATTACTTATTATTGATAAAAGGAAAGGTGCCATAGCCTTTTTGGGGCGGTAGAGGCAGTGTGTTGTTATCCACTGTGTCTAGGGCACGGTATTTTAAGGTGGAGCTCATCCCTCTCCTTCCACCACCTTTTATCTTCCTATCAAAGTCAGGTAGCCACTTAACACCTGGGTGGTGTGAGGAAAATCCTGTCAAATGCCTTTCTCAATGACACAACATCTAGCCAGGAATCGAACCACTGACCTTTTGATCCTGTGTCTGCTAGCCCAACCTAAGGCCTTGACACCACTTTTGCTTGATAAAAGCATTAATGGGAACACTAATCTTCTTTCCCCCTATTTTTGATTTAACTTAAGCACACCCTTGCAACTTTCTGAAGAACTGCAGGTTGGCAATGCTGTAGAGGTTGACAAATACTTCATGGCAGAATCAATGCTTGATTGGAAAATAAGGGAAGAGGCCACACCTTCCAGCACCTGTAGGAAGACCTCCCAGTTGCTGAAGACTGGAATGTCGTCTTCGTACACCTGCCAGTCCAGGAAGATGGTACCTGGGTTCTTCCACGTCTTCTTCCGCAGACGACACCTGGAAGGCATGTTTACAAAATATGTACATTAAGAAGAAGAATAAATACTAAGAATACATCTGTATAAATGTATGCATATGGACTAGGGGATTGGGCAGACATTGTAGCAGTAGAAAAAGTTTTACATCTGACCTGTCGAGAGGGATGTCCAGTCCACACTGGTCCCTGAGCTGAGGCAGGATGTCTTCTTTAGACTGAAGGACTGTCATACCTTTAGCCACCACCCAGTCCAGCAGGAACTTACAGGGCTGGCGGGAGAAATCAAACACGTCTTACAACATGCACATGAACGAATGCTAGATTTATTTTGAGAACTATAAATTATGAAATGTTCATTGTGGTGTTATTTTCGTGGTGATCTCTCCACCGCGAATTCACGACACTGCAAATATGTGTATTCAATGTACTACTATTGTACTACCATCATCATCATGTCGGGCGGCTTGTCCAGACTAAGGCTAGATCTGTTCCTCCAGAGGACACAGTCACAACACCAACTCAACTGTACTACAGAATTGATCCATCTGCAAAGTTAAAACACCACAAAGACCTCGTTTCACCTTTTACCACCAAATCAAGTCCCAGCACAAATTTATATAACCTTAGGCTTGTAAATGAAGATGACAGTAAAACAGAAATAAGAATAAAAGCTAGATCTTTAACCAAGTTTGTCTTTTTTCCCAAGCAACAGCTTTAAGAATATTGTCCCTGGCATAAACAGTGACTTTGCAACACTGGAGTATCAGTTGTTAACATCTTAAATATCAGACTAACCAAATGTATGGCGAACTGATCCACAATGCAAATAGAATACATTACAAAGTACTGTACAGATGAACACAGGACGTGTGAATAAGTGCCTCCTAGCAATTCACAAGTGTACTGCAGGTTATGAAGACTATCTGGAGACGGCCATACCTCTGGGTCGTTAACCATGAGCTGGTATATCTTGACCCTGTACTCCCCTTTCCTCAGGGCCCTGCCCAGACGGATGGTCACCTTACAGTCGTCTCCGAACTGAGACAGGTTCTCGTTGAGTCGCACGCTCTCGAACTCCTGGTTATTGGCGTAACTTCTGTACACCTAGAGATAGTTGCACACAAGTGAAAAAATCCATTTTCTCTGGGCATAGAGGGTAAATGGCTCCACCTGAGGCATTGCAAAAAATGGTGTCATCCACTGGACAACATACATCTTTAAACAGTGGACGCAGATCTTACAGAAATATGGAAGTGAGCACACATGTACATAATATACATCTACTGCTTTGATCAATACATTTCCTGGAACATGGAGGATAAATAGCTCCACTCCTTAGGTGTCACCAAAAATGGATTCATTAGCTGACCACCATGCATCTCATGAAACAGAAGTTACATTAACGAACATTTTAAGCATCGTCTTTACGGTAATACCTTAAAATTTTCTCCTGTGACGCCGACGAAAGGCTCCAGCTCTTTCTTCAGTGCTCCCAGGGAAATCCTCTTGTCTAAATGTGCTATCAGAACTGAAAAAAAACACCAAATTGTCATCATTTACCAGCAATAGTATTACATTCACTCACTCACTCACTCACTCACTCACTCACTCACTCACTCACTCACTCACTCACTCACTTACGCACCAGTTTATGGTCCGTTTTCTGCATCTTGCGAGGTAAGATCATGGTGTAAGGAAAACGGACATTAACTTCACGGTGGCGGCAAGTGAACGAATCACAAATAATAACAACAGGGTTTTTCACGGTGATGAGAAGTTCACGGTACAGAGGTGACCATGAAAACAGTGAACATAAAAGTTACAGTGAAAGAAACAAGGTCAATTTCAAACTCGTGATAACAGACTGACGGTGAAGTTAATATAAGATTGACAATACCTTCCTGAGCTGGGTCCCCCCCTACTGGAACTGGTACTGTGGAATATTCTGCGTGGAAGTAGTACGGTTGCCTGTGGAAAGGCGGCGGCACTTCCGTCTCCGCCTCCTCCCCCGATACGCCGCCCTCATCCTGGTCCCCTCCGTTAGAATTGTAACAACTGTCCGTTTCAGTTTCGCCATTGCTCCCGGACCCGTCGTTCTGCCACGGTCCTCCCGCGGAATTATTCCACTCCGCCGTTCTATCAGTCTGTGGGTCCGCGGGATCCTGAGCGGTAGCAGTGTCCGCAGTTGCGGGCTCGTCTGTACACGTCCTTTCATCATCCTCTTCTTCTTCTGACAACTTATTGGAATCTACCATATTGCACTGGGGGGCTGAGTTGTCCTGGTTGGCGACAGTTTGCGAGCCGTTCTGCGCCGCTACAGTCTGGTTCGACTCGGAGCCGGGTTGTTGCGTGCTGCAATGCCTCATGTGTTCTGTCTCCGTATCAATTAACTCTTCCAACTCTGTCTCTTTCTTCGCAGACATTCGTTCTCTTAGTTTCGCTGTAAATCAATTATGATGCATCAGCTCTTTCAATCCTCAATTTGACAAAAAGAAAACAAAGAAGACTACTATTTAACCATTAGCACACCGAAGTAGCCCTTTGGCATCCAATTTCCAATTGGTTACAGAGTTAGGCAACAGGAAAATTCAAAGATTAAAAAAAAAAACACATACAGATTTAAAGATATCCAACAAAAATATCAACTACCAATAACAATGACTTCCAAAAGAAATGAGGGCTCGCCCACGAGGTGTAGCCAAAAAGAGCTCCAGCTTACCTGACTCAGTAGGAAGGGTGATGTAGACCCTGATAGTGTTGGCATATCTGTCCAGCAGGTACCACATCTTAGACTGGGGTAAGGGCAGCAAGCTGTCCTGGGACTCACTGCACTCTACAAATACCTGTAGGAACCAAGGTTACATTCTTAACTTACATATGGAAAACAAACAAACAGACAAACAAACAGACAAACAAACAAACAGACAGACCAAAAACAATACCTCCCAATGAACAAGTAGGCTTTTTCATTGACCCCATGACCTGGAATGTCTGTCTATTGTCACACAAGGTTGATAAATTTCTACCAACTCAGAATTTCACTTCCTGTAACTCTGGCAAGCCAGACGCTTACTTCCTGCTGTGTTGTCTATCATATGGAAAATGCTTAAAGCAGAAATACAGAGAAACAAACAAAAAACAGACAAACAGACACACTGAAAACAATACAACAAATTCTTCATGCAGTGTTTGCAAAGGTAAAAATGATAAAGACTTGCCTTATTGCTCCTCATGAATCCCTCAGCCTTCAGGGTCTTATTGGCAACAGTCAGCAGCCTGAGTTCATTATAATATCTCTCAAACACAACCCTCATGTTGGCTGCTGGCAGACCGGTGGCCTATTTAAAGGAGAAAAAATTAAAAGCAACTACATTTTCTGTTGTCTTACAATTTGATTTATAGAGTACATCATATAAATCACATGGTCATAACTATGAAATATACAAAATTCATTTTTCAGTCAAATCTCTTATACACACCTGCGCCAGTTGGTTCTTGAATTCGCTGACAGTCTGGTTGAGGTATGCCCGCACCGTGATGGGAGGAGACACGGTTTCAGACTCTAGGTCTACAACGTGGACCTTCACTGTAGTACCTGTGGGGAAGGATAGGGGGCACTTCAACACTGCAGCACAAAGCATGGCAGCTGCTTACAACACTTTCTGCAGAACATTCAGAAACTGCGCTGAATGCAGAAACAGACAAGCACACAAACACCCAGACAAGAAAATAATACTTCACTCCATTGGAGTAGAAGCAATGAGGTATAACAGCTTCAAACCTGAACAGTTTCCAAAAACGTACCTCCAGTCTTGTACTTCTGGAACTTCTGGTCAGGTCTTCTGGTCTCCAGCAGCAGGTCGAAGATGTAGGTGGACTTGACCCCGCCGAGCAGCACCCCCATGGGCGTCTCCTCCTCGCCCTCGTACGAACGCTCCAACGTGTCGTGGAACTCGTCGTACTTCACCAGCCGGCACTGGTCCAGCGCGATCACGGGGTCAAGGTTGAACATCTGTGGGGGATGGATGGATGTGTGTCAATCACAAGTGTAAGGTTTTCTGTATCTACTGTATATAGAAGTTCGTGGTATCATAATAATCAGGGTCTGCAGAGTTCTGTTTCAACAGTCTTCGGAATGTGCTGAGCTACAATCGCATTCTGGTATGTGTAAAGCTTATGAAGTGCTAAGGAAGCCTTTAGTGCTGCCTGAAGCTATGAAGAGCAAGAGAGTGTACAAGTAATACAAAAGAGTGTAATACGTGTTTTACCTTCCATGCAATTTCTGTGGCCTCTGCTAGTGTCTTGTCCTTGTGTACTTCAAGTCGACCCTCCAGTAGCTTCTTGGACTCAGGATGGACACAAAACAGCTTGATCTGTGCAAGTAAAACAAAAAGGGAAACTGTAAGTTTGAATTATACCACATAGGTGATACCTTGTCCAAGGTCAAAGTACCTTGTGCAGTAGTCCTGTGAATCGCTAGATGGCGCACATATCCAAAGCAAAGCCTGATGGGACCTCACGTGATGACGCCCCTATCAAACCATCATTTTCCTTCGTGCTTCGCACGAGCTGCACATGTTCGAGTTTGGTCCGGCACGATCGGTACCGGTACTGACTCATACTTTTCAACGTTGGAGTATGGATGAAAATTGGTGGAACAACGCTTCCACTCCTGCTGGCTCAGCGACAGCCAGAACAAAATGAGCGGACACGGTAGACGAAGATCGCCGTAGCTCATGGCCCTTCTATAACCTGGAGGGTTTAGAATTCGGGGAGGAACCCCCGATTCTAGGGGCAGGCGTCAGCCACGAATCTTGAGGACGGAGGAGCCAAAACCCGTCTCTCACGGCCCTTCTTATATAACCTGGAGGTTTTGGAATTCGGGGAGGAACCGATTCCAGAAGGGCCGACGTCAGCCACGTATCTTTGAGAACGGAAATACCCGTCTCTCATGGCCCTTTTTAAGTGGAGGAATTGAGAACGATGGAGTAAAAGCTCCCTCTCGTTTTGGGCCTGGCGACGTCTAGAAGATTCAAGAACGGATGTACACCGCCTCTCGTCGCCCTCTTCAAGTTGGAGGAGGCAATAATCTTCTCCCACTCATGGAGAACGACCGTAAGTTACAACCTTACGTTGACAACAGAGGAACTAAACGTTTCCGTTGTTCATGGGCCGTCTTCGACCAGAAGACTTCGCCGAACGGGGGAATGAAAATTCATTGTTCCCTGCGGCCGTCACCCGACGGTAGCCGAGGGCGCCGTGCCACGTGGCCCGGCCGATTCAAGGCGTCGTTTCAAAGGCAAACAGTAAGTACCTTACACCCGGTTTTCAAGGGTACCTCCATAATGGTTGCCCAACCAGGCTTCCATGTTGAAAACAAGCCTTGTTCGGATTGTTGCTGCCTTGCATTCTACGCTCGCTAAAGTTGAGCGCCCATCATTCTTCCCCTAAAGTCGACTGGAGTTTTCTCACTACATGTAATCAGTTACAGCTCGCCCGTAAAAGCGGCCAGTGTTTTAGTTTGTTGTTACCAACAGTCGACTTGGGAAGAACCCCCACTTCCACAGGAGAGAAGAGGATTATTTCTCTACTTCTGTCGCTGAAGAAGGTATGTCGTTGACAATCGAACACAGGCTGAGTTCTTGTCGAACACCGAAATATTGAGACTAGTTTGTTGGTGATTTTTTTTTGCGAAACTTGTTCCTCCGAAAGCTTTCAAAATTACAACAAATATATTCCCAGTTCCTGGGCCATACCAGCCACAGGTGTGTCCGTAATTTACACCATTACGGCAAATTCTCCGAAGATAAAAGGCGAAGTTTACTTTGTCACGGAGCTTTATGACTGGCGTTGTATTGCCACTCAAAGAACAACATATTGCTCTAGCATGTACAGTACATAGCAAGATTGAGCATGTATATAACTCGTAAGGACGAGTTCTTCAACACATGGTTGTTTATCTTCCATAGAATGTTCTTCTTTCAGATGAACATAGTGATGAACAGGTGTCTGTTCTAATTGACCCTTTGTTATGCAAAATGATGGCAACATTTTTGTTGTCGAGACTTGCACCGGTTGTACTTATACAGCGGTAATACGATCTGTTTTTCTAACATTTCGTTTGCGTCAGCTTCTGTAATTAAGCAAACGTTGTTTTTTTCTTTGTTTATGACCAAATGATATGAAGTCGCTGACGTGCTATGATATTGAGGTTGCTGGCGACAAACAGTCGACAGTATTCCTTCTCATCACGGACATTCTGCGGATACCTTCCTGGTAAGCATGTGCCGTAAAATGAGCTGAGAAGGGCAAGTGCACTGCTCAAGAATTCAGGTAACACAACTGTTTACCTTCAATTTGCGTACAGAACGATCATTGTTATTTGGAAGCCGGTTCCCTGCCAACATACCTGTATTGTTTTACGCAAGGAGGTTGATTTACCAGGATGTTCTAAATATCCTTAATCGAGCCAAGTGTAGCTCTTCAAGCTGCCAGTTCTGTAACCAATCATATTCATATTGAGGCGTGGACGTTAAGTCCCATTTGTTGCCGCGTTAAATTTCGCAATTTAGTAATTGGCCGTGTTTATACATGTAGCTGGCTGAGCTTACCACGTGCTCAAGGCCACGTGACCAACTAATTGGTGGGGATACCCAGTCTCTTCGACAGGGGCTTCATGAATGGTCTAAATACACGCATATGTACACGGTACATGTGTAGTATTCTATATCCTTGATTTTTTCGGGATACTTTCGATCTTGAGTATTCGACACCTCTCATTAAGACATGTTGATTTCTCCAAGTATTAAACTAAAACTTTGGGCCTTTCCAGAATTTATCGAGTCCGTTTGTAAATTTCAAGCGGTGCGATTCTATTCTAAAGCGCCAGGGGACGCCATTGTCAATAATTGGTGTCAAGGGTCACAGAGAAAATGGCCGTCTTATATTTACGCTGGTGTTTCGTTCTCCTTTGTCAGATTAATCTGATCTACAACAAGGGAAACTTGTTGGTAGTAATCCGACTGATGGTCTATTTTCATGGAACTTGACAACGTTACCGTTGTAAGATTAATCGGTCATCGATAGATCGAATCCGGGAACGGTATTCTTGTCGGAGTTGCACCGTCTTTCGGAAGAGACGAAAACCGGGGGTCCCGTGTTCGAGGAGGTGCCTCGAGCGCGTTACAACAGTCTCATTACTCATATGGGTACCTACTGGCTGTAATAATACAACCTGGTGAATTAATAACCCGCTCCGTATTGACTGGGTTCCGGGCGCGAGGTCGCTCGATGTTTTTCTTTGCTGTATGATACAACAGAAGATTATTTTGAGGTTAACTAATTGAAATGCCTCTGATTCTAGTACCTTATAACTTCGGTATATCAGTGAGCTTTAAATTTATTCAAAGCTCCTTTATCTTTTCCAATCAGCTGCCACGGGAGTCGGTGTAATGTAATGTAATGTAATGTTACATTTGCCAATGAATATATAAAGCAGATCCTGCTTTAAATCTAGCTTTCATCTAATGTGGCCGTCAATCAAGACACAGTTACGAACTGTAGAGCGCAGTTGGGTCCCAACGGTCCACCAGGGTGAATGATCACTCCTTGGTCTCACCACACAAAGCGTTCCTATTGTTTCTCGTTGGTAATTAGTAGATAATTAGATAGATGTGAGGTAGAAGTCTTGGGCAGTGCAGAGTCACTGCTAACTTATGGACTCCACACTGATTGCAGATATCATCAGTTCTGCCTCAGTATACCATACTACCTTTTCTTGTAACATTCTTGATGTGATTGAGTGAATGTTATACACTACAGTCACTCGTACATTGTGTATGATTCTCGGTCCCCAAAGTGACCAGGGTGTAACCATGGACACCAATTTTGCTTCTCTGATTACAGGCATTGATGTAATCATTGTTACATTGTTTAATTGTTAAAATTAACCTCGGAAGTTGACACACCTTAGTTCACGGTTAACTCTTGGTATGGGTACGAACATTCACATTGTTCTTCAGCTGAGCTGAATCATCAATATCCAGATGACATATATCCAGTTGTGATTACTCAAACAGTAAGGTACAAGTACCCTTGTGAACAAATTGTGCTGCTGACACCCCTGTGTCAGGGTCCCCAGCAGCGGTATAATCAAATAGTGGATACTTCTAAGGTTAGTGAGGCTCCTGAAGTAGGACTCACAAGCCGGACTTCTACAAGCCTGTAATGCACATGAGTGACTTATCAATTGGTTGTGCATATGTTAATAAGCTAGCGGAATGCTAACAATTGATTGTGTGATTGTCTACATCTCACAGGTGAGGTTCCCAGTAATAGAACAAGTATTGTGAACTACTTAACAGGAACCTGAAATGAAATGAAACCTCATTCAGACATAAATTGTCTTAGCTATATTCAACCTTTGTTATGAGGGTTCTAAAGGAATTCAGTTTTATCTGAAGTTCATTTTTTGAACGGATAGGATAGACGGATTAGCCTGATAGAATGTTATCTATGTACGTGTACCAGTAAATGCCATACTTTGTACCTCGTACACTTGTTGGGCAATAAAGTTATTATTTTGAACGTATCTTACATGCATTGATGTGACTAGGTACGTCGGTAGACTTGGGTGCTGTTCTTCATGACCGTTACTGTCAAGCAGACAAAACACTTGAATCAGGTCTCTTTCCTTTTGGGAAAGGGAACATTGTGATTTAGTGGATGCCTCCATTAGGTTACTTGGAGGACTGCTCCTTCCCCTTGGGAAGAAAAGGGGGGGGGGCGAAGTTGGTCTGACAAGTAATCAGGGTAACAGGTCCAGAAGGATCCTTGCGAACATTAGGTCTTGGGAACTGGCCTTAGACTATGTCTGATACCCTAATCAGGGAACTGTGCTGTCCATAACTCTGGAGTCTGCACAAGGTACTTTGACCTTGGACAAGGTAGAACCTATGTGGTATAATTGGAGGTTATGCTAAGATGTACTTACCATATGAAGTATAATCGTAATTATACCACAAGGTGATACCTTGTCCAAGGTGTACCTTCCCACCCTGAATGTCATGTTCAGTAAGTAGACATTGCCCACCCTATACAAGTGGACAGCACAGAGATATTACTCTTGCACTCAGTCAATGATGGTTTGATAGGGGCGTCATCACGTGAGGTCCCATCAGGCTTTGCTTTGGATATGTGCGCCATCTAGCGATTCACAGGACTACTGCACAAGGTACTTTGACCTTGGACAAGGTATCACCTTGTGGTATAATTACGATTATACTTCATATGGTAAGTACATCTTAGCATAACCTCCAAGTATACTTCGCTTTAGAAACACTAGTCTAGATCTCAAGAAACAGCTACCACAAGCAGCTTACAATACTGCATTACTGATGAATTTACTAATTTTGTGGCATCGTTGCTGCAGTGTCTGCCTGAACATTTGTTTCATGATATCTTGATATTCCATTCTAAGGATTATTTTACTAATGTACTAAAGGATAAGAAAGATCAAGAGTTGTTGTCACCTTGCACATGGCCTTGTCCATCTCCCTCTGTCTTCTCTCGTGCTCCTCTCTGTCGTGAAGTTTGTGCACAAGTTTCTTGATGTGTTCGGGCAGATCAGACAACTCGATGGGCACTAGAAAAACACATGACAGACATTTCACATTTCAGATCTTTGTTTAAAGAAAATTTAATAAAAAGACTCTATTTTGCAGGTCATTAAACCAAACTCATTCAAGTATACAATGTCAAAAGTCAAAAGTATTGTGAAGTCATTTACTTTTGAAGTGGCTTTATTTTGTAGTAGATGGGGAAAGGAGGTTTTTGCAGAGTTTAAATTCAAGACCAATACAATTCTGTAGTACAGTAGTCATACAATGGAGACACATTTGCAGTGTCATGATTTTGAAGTGGAGAGGTCACAACAAAAATTAAACCACTGCAAAAGTTTCAAGATTTACAGTAACCAAATAAATACTTACGAGTATTTCTCTTGGTCTCAATCTGTCTGTACATGAGCATGTAGGCATTGGTGGAACTGTCAAGATAAAATTAAAAAAAAGATTTGCCAGAGTTAGATATCAAAAGAAGAGTTACATATTATCAAAAGGTGACAAGATGGTCTTGTGGGTAGGGTTGTTGACATAGAATCTAAAGGTTTTGGGTTCAAATCTCCAGCCTCAATGTTATGCCCTTGGGAATTTAGGCACTTTATACCTATTTCCTCACTCGACTTGTGAAAATGAGTACCTAGCTTCGGTTAGTGAGGTCCTCTCGGATGGGACATAAAGCCAGAGGTCTTGTGTTTGAGGAGAGCCATCCCTCAAGCCCATTGAAGAATACAGCACACTTGTTTAAAAGATTAGGAATCCATCCCGGTGTGAGTGGATCAAATCTTACAGTCTAGTCTTACACAGCTTGTACCTACTGTAGTAGTTAGCAAATAGTAGTAAGCAACCCCAAGCCAACCGTACAAACTCACGCCGTATCTTCAGAAAAGACGCTGAATGTTCCCATTTAGAAGTTTATTCAAGCAAGTACTAGACTAGTTTTGCCTTGTGTGTGGCTTTCTCAATGGTTTGGGGCTGAATGTACAAGTACACCCAAAGGCAGTTTACTGGTTATGCTAAATCCACTCACCTGGCAAAGGCCCCCGAGTAGTAGCCCCTGTGCGAGCCGCTACCGCCATAGGTCTTGCGTATGTCGTCATACGTGATCTTGGTCACGTGCTGGTCGTTGAAACTGTACCACTGGCCATCGCGGAAGGACCTATCGGATATACAGCTCGTATTACGCGGGAGCTTGTCTCACTAAACAGTCAAAGGGAGGTTTTTTAGAAACTTGGAAGAGACACAAACTTTACAAGCATACTATAAAGTCATACTTACTTGATGTATGCATAGTAGTGCCCTCCAGCTGCACTACCAGAGTGAATCATGATGGAAAACAGTTCATACATGTACGGGCCCTGTAGGAAAAGAGGAGATATTTGTTTACTATAATATGATACAAAATCATCATAAACAAGAGGCCGACCCATGACATCACAAACAAACATGGCGGCACCCATAGACTCACAGGTAAAACAGAACAGGTTCAACCTTCTCCCTGCTGCCTAACTCTGTAACCAGTAGGGCATTGGGTACCAAACCGCTACTTAGTGTACAAGCTAGCACTGTCATAACAACTTCATCAGTCTAATCATTTACAACTTTTACTCCTATTTGCGATGGTTTTATGGTTGTGGCTTTTGCGACGAGCTCTAACCATGAACATACATGTACATGTGTATGTTCCGTCTTGCACTGCATTATTGTGTTTGTAGAGCACACTTAAAACGATTCTGTAGTACTATAATTACATTTGTAATACATTGGAAATGCAAATCAGCTGTGTCATGAATGCGGCGTGGAGCGGTCACCACAAAACCATTTAAAGGTTTACAGTAACAGAAATGCATGTAAAAACATCAGACCTTGGCTTGCTGTTCTTTTCTGTTCCTGTCATTGATGACCGCGGTGTTCTGTTCGATGTCGATCCCTTCGTCCACCATGTCGTCCTGGGTCTCCCCGGTGTGGTTTCTCAGGCCGGTGTCGTCCTCCGCACTACTGCCCGACGCAGACAAGGTGTCGTCCACGTCTGTTTTACTCTGAGGGGAAAATAAAATGTCACAGAACAAGTGTTAGAAATACATGGAATTGTGTTCTTAATGTGTATCTAAAAGTAGCATTCATAGGAGAAATGCAAGATAACAAAACCTTGCAAAATGGGGTAAAATTGGCCCCACCACAGAGGCATTGCCAAAAAGTCAGTGGGCTTTACCACTTAGGTGTCGCCAAAATTACATAAAGAATTGTATGGCCTTGCCTTTTGAACATGGAGCAAAATAGAAAAATTAAAATTTCTGCCAACCACAAACTAAAAGGCTGTTTGAATACAAGTTGAGTAAATGAGACTTTATACAACTTTTCAGAATGAACTTGACAATTAAATAATCTTACCTTTATTGTTCCTGTGTCATCAGTGATGAAGCTGTTAAGGTTCAGGATTTCAGGGAATGTCATCCTGAAGAGAAAGTGAAAGGAGTTTATAACAAATATTCAATGCTTTCTGTATATCCACAAACTTTGCCTACCAAATATATCATGGTTGGCTGCCAATCAACAGTACATACATATAGATATGAGTGCATAAATGTGGGAATTCTCTCTTCTGGACCATTGTTGTTTCTCACTTACTTGTCGTTGAGTTTGATCCTCTGCATGGTGTTGTAGTCAAAGTCAAACCTCTTCAGCTGCATGGTCAGTAAGTATGGAAACTTCACTATCTTCAGGCCCTAAGGGGAAAGACAAATCACAATTTTTTACATAAAAAAAAAGGAAGCACAGCTTTGAAAGACCAAAAATCCAAAATGATTATATATTTTGAATAATAAAGCAGTAGCTAAGATTGGTACAGAAATGTATAAACTTAGTCTTGACAATTTCACAACAAGGTAGTCAGAGATGGCAAACTTAATGATCATCCCCTTATCCATACTACTTTGCAATTCTTCTAGACCCAGATAGAATCAGAGGCATCGGACTTAACCCGTCCAGAAACAAACACACAGAAACACAAACATACACATGCATACAACACACACACACACACACATACATACACAGACACAAACACTACACATAGATGACAGCATACCTTGTGGGCATCACATTTCTTGTTACACTTCTCACAGAAGTACTGGTTACTTCCATCCAAGGTTTCCGGCTGTACGAAAGCTTCCAAGGCTTCTTGCTAGAACCAGACAAGTAAAATCATTTCAACAAATGATCACAACAAATGATCACAACAAACTTGTTACTTACCAAGCTATTTTAGAATATCCTTTTGGCTAAAAAAGAAAGCAAGTTTCAAATGGTATACATAAAAATAAAAGCTACAAAAGGATACATTTTCCTAAACAGTGTAGCAATGAATGCTTTGTAACAGCTTTTTTAAAGGATTACACAAAATTTCATGTGGTGTATTAGCTGTTATTTAGTTATAACATAACAAATACAAATGTTACATACCACATTGCCGTAGGCGTGTGTTGCCCCAAACGGTCGTACGGTGAGCGGTATGTCCAGGAATGCATCCATACGCGCGCTCTCATTCCCACACTCCAGACAGCGTACGTAGTCCTTCAGTCTGCCCTGGTAAAGCTCATTGATGAGGTTTTTCTGTGGGGCAAGAAGAATCCAGCGTGACATGCGCACCTCCTAGTGACTTTCATAAAAACTGCAGAACTCATAGATCAGACAATGCTGGAGGCTGTGCAAAATAGAGCACTTTCAGACTGTAGGCACTACTGATTTGGTCTGTGTTATTCCATTTGGTCACCAATGCATCAAGCATGATAAGTGCGCCTCCTAGTGACTTTCATAAAAACTGCAGACCAGTAAATGATGGGGGCTATGACAAATGGTAAAGAGCCCTTATATACAACTGTAGGAAGTACTGACCTGGTCTGTGTTTTTCCACTTGGTCTCCAAAGCGTCAAACATGACTCTGCACAGTTCCTGGACATCGTGCTGCTGCCAGGCTGTTGGGAGGCAAAAAACATACAAAAATTTGTGAGCAGATCTTATATTAAAAGAACACGTGTCTTTTAACCTTTCCTATCGTGCTAACTGAGTTTATATTTTGGTTGTAAAAAAAGTCATAATTTCCCATCCCTTTAACAGTACCTACAACAAACTCAGTCCTGAGCACAGTTCTTAATGAGTTCTAATATAAAAAAAACAACTATGAACATATGAGATCATCCCTGAACAAACTAGCAAAATGGTCCCAGCAACATACTAGTAGCTGTGAAACTATCCCTGTAAAATCCTTTTATCAAAAAACAACAATGAACATATGAGATCCGCCAAATGACAGTTACTCTAGCAACGGGATCAAAGTTTGAAAAAAAATTTATCCAGTTGCTTGAGTAACTGTGTGTGTGTTTGGCGTATCTTATTACCTGGATGTCTAACCTTCATCAACAAAACACATGGGATCATCCCTGAACAAAGTGTTGAAAGGGAGAATGGTAACCCAATTAACAAAAGTGACTTTGTTTGAAAACAGCAACAGAGTTTTGAAACCGTCCCTCACCATCGCTGCTGTCCCAGCCGAAGCTCCTGGTGATGTCCGTCGTCTCCACGGCTCTCTTCTTGCTGGTCTGCAGCTGGATGAACAGCTTCTGCAGCTGGGAGGGGATGCTACGGGCCTCCTCATCCTCGGCACCATCAAACTCCCATCTGGAACAAGCAGTAAAAATTAGAGTCTTCACCCCTATGGTGTTGCCAAAAAAGATTAGTGATGCTGTTGCTTCAGTATGGAACAATCAGTGATTATTGGAGCCTCCACCCCTGAGTTCTGCCAAACAAAGTTTTATAATATTGTGGCTTCATTATGCAGCTCTGTTATAAGAGCTGGCAAAAAAGCCCAGTCCTGACTGTCTATCACAATCAGCAGTTTGACCAATCATAACATGGCAATTTGTGGTTCAACCAATGAGAGTGTGGCTGCATGTTCATCACATATTTGCATCCTTTATGCATTTCTACTCTACTTTCTTCTATAGTTACTTACTTATAGACTGCGTTCCTGAACTCTGGGGTCATGTACAGTGTCTGGAGTAGACTGTTCAGGTAACAAGTCATAGCCTGGTTCACCAGACCTACATAACCTGCAAGGAAAATAGCATGCCTTTATATGAAATAGCATTTACGAACACAAAGATCCAGTCTATCATACCCACTTCTAAATGAGAGCTACAACTAGATACAAAAATGCATTCCAAGAATGATTTTAAAAAGTGACCATTGCATGATGAGAACAAGAGATACAAAAACTGAAATCTGAGAAGCTCTGCTGCAATACTACAGAAAGGATGAACACAATATATGGTGAATGTGACTAGGCTATGAAAATATATAGCCGCGAAAACACAGACAGACCAAGTCCAATATGGTGTACTGGTCGGCTCTTTCATTGACCCCATGACCTGGAATGTCTGTCAGTTGTCACCACAAGGTTGATAAATTAGTAGTTTTGCCAACTCTGAACTCCTTTTCCAGCTACAACTCTGACCTTTGCCCTGTTACTATGGTGACATGTGCCTAGCATATGAAAATAACTGTGAAAACACAAACAGACACACTGGAAACAATACCTACGCTCACAAAGGTAATGAGGTTAATCGTCTCTTCTTACCAGTGTCAGACTTGATGAGTGCTGAGGCATAGCTGTAGGTGCTGTAGTCAGTACTGGGGTTGGGAGATGGGCCGTACACAGGACCGTACGTACTGGTGCTGTCTGTACTACTTGTAGCCTGGCTCTCACTGATGGCGAGGGCATCACCAACAGTGTCATCATCCTCCTGTGGTAGGCACAACAAAACCAATCCTGAATGTCAATCACAATTAGCAGTTCAACCAGAGAGAATGGCAATTAGTTGTTTGACCAACAAGAGTGTGACTTCATGTCCGTGAAATATTTTGCATTGTTATGTTATTTTATTTTATTTTATAGTTCTATGTTTTGTCAAAGGCTTTGTGATCTCTCAACCTTTGCAAATCATTTTCAGAACATAAAAATATTCATAAGCAATGTTTGTCTCAAAAACAATCTGGCTTTGAAGCACATCACTTCTTTAACTTTTGACCCATATCAATTTCATCATGGTAGATGAAGTGCAATGTAAACTCAAATCTGGACTCTCAAAATCATTTCTTCACCTATTTATAGTGCACTAGCTTGGACTCTAATCACAGAAGAATTTCAGAGCGCACATATTACAACACCAGGTCTTCTATTATAATAGTTAAAATTACCCACAGCACTTCAACTTGGTGCTACCATAAGCACACAAATTGTAACCGCATCCCTTGGTTGTCCTCAAAAGAAAGCATGTCACATACAGTAAATATTGAAATAGTCACAGTGGTTTTATGTTCATAATTTTTGCAGTGATCTCTTTACCACAAAATCATCACTGCTAACTTAACAATGCAGATTTTCTCTCAGTAATGCAGTTTTGCGTAACCAGTGTTATGCCTTTTGGCATAAAACCAAGTTTGTACAGTAAGCACAAGCTGAGTAAGACTGTCCAGACTGTAAGGTTTGATCCACTCACACTGGGTTCAACACCTAGTCTTTTTTTATAAGTGTGGTGGGTTTAACGTGCTCAAGGTGTGGCTCTCCTCAAACATGGGACCTCTGGCTTTACGTCGCATAAAAAAAAAAAGAGGATATCTCTAACCAAAGCTAGGTAATCATATTCACCAAAATAGGTATCTTTCCCAACGGCACAACATTGGGGCCTGCTAGGGATTCAAACTCCAAACCTTTAGATTCTAAGGCAAGAACCCTAACCACAAGGACACCTTGAGACATTGCTGATGGCATCTCCCCCTAGCCTGGAATCCATCCTATTTAGCTTCCGGCCGCTACCCTTGCTCCGCTGCGCTACCCAAGCTCTGCTGCCGGCAGCGGAGCTAGGGTAGCGGCCGGAAGCTAAATAGGATGGATTCCAGGCTAATCTCCCCACCCCCCCACACTCCTGCCCCAAAAGTTTAGTCCCTTCAACCAAGGAGGTTTTATATAGAAGGAGAGCGGACGAGCTAGCGCCCCGCTGGGTCCTTTTGTTTCGCCCCGCTGCGACCCATTGTGTATAGCTGGCGCGGCGCCATCTTTGAACCGATGCGTGAATCGCGGTTCTCTATGCAAATGAGCTTCGGCATGACGTCACACGTGCCGAGCTTGAGCCGACCGGCAGCCGAGATGCCTCGGGTTTCCGACGATTTCCTTATTTGGGACACCCGGTAGGGTTCGGCTGACGTCACCATTCGATTGAGGACAAAATGGCGGTCATCTAGACATTTGAGCTTTCGTCGTGCGAGCAACATGGGTGAGTTTATGGTCTTTTTCGTCCACAAGTCTCCGTTTTTTAGGGTTCGAATTATAGATCAATAGCTATAATTTCATGTAGCCACAAAAAAATTGTATCGTTATTTTAGAAAGGTTTTTTTTTTTTCCTGAATAGCTGAAGGGTTCCTCGTTCCAAATTTGTAATTTTTGGCGCCGGTACCTGGGTAGATTTTCCGGTACCTGGGAGTGACTTTTTGTATAATTTTCGGGCCCGTCCGTGCATGGAGGTCCTTAGTTCGTGTCCATGGGTTCTTCGGTCATGATTTGGATAGCTATGTGTGTTTCCTTAAGAGACTTTTAGGTCTATTTATGTCGGCCCCCGATTGACATGTTTACCGGCATATTAAAGAAAGTATTTGCAAGCCAAGCCAAGCCAAGCCAAGCTAAGTTTGTAAGCCAAGCTCAGTCGGCATTATATTGCAATACCAAGAGCAAAGTACAAAATACTATAACTTCTGCTAAAACGATCAGTTTTGTGGGAGGTTTGTGATGTACAAATATGATTTTGCAGATCTTATATTATACCTTGTTTGTTCAATGTAATTCAAAGGGAGGTTTGAACCACTTTGTACAGGGAAACTTAAAAGGATGTCTTATTTTTCTAAATTGCTGATATTTGAGAATATTGCTATCATTGTGCTTTGCCCTAGTCCTAAGAAGCCCCCCTTCAGGAATTGATATTTTGGTAGCATAGGAGGGAAAATTGGACAAAGAAGTTGCACAAAGATACATTAAATTTTGCCTGCTATATACTTGTTTTGTTTCTATTTTATTTGTGTCCGGCCCTGGGTCCATATCAAAAACAAGGACAAAATATCAG
This sequence comes from Branchiostoma lanceolatum, assembly GCA_035149815.1. NCBI lineage: Eukaryota > Metazoa > Chordata > Leptocardii > Amphioxiformes > Branchiostomatidae > Branchiostoma > Branchiostoma lanceolatum. The sequence continues at coordinate 9,208,060 of CM068881.1, forward strand.
TATGTATGTATCTAAATACATACATTTAGATATAACTTTGTGGGTATATGCATATATTACAAATCTTTTGACATGAGCTTCTTAATCTTATCCTTCTTCAGATCACAAAGGAAACCTTGCAAGGGTTTGTAGAGTATGCGGCACGCGCTTCAAACCTCCTAAAGATCGGAAACCCAAACCTGTAACTGCATTTCGAGAAACCATTTTGTATCTGTTCGATGGTTTTGACATCATACATGACAAGGAGGACACTCATCCCCCCTTTGTGTGCGAGAAATGCCGGCTCACCTTAATCAAGGCACAAGCAAAGCTTAAAGATGGGAAAGGTGCAACAACAATGTTGGGTGACAAGATGGCAGACTTCCATCCACACACGGAGGACACTTGTACCATATGCAACTACAGACCAACTGGCAGACCAATAAAGAAAACTCCCCCTGGGTTGCGAGCGCCCTCCACAGCGGTACCACCTGAAAACGGCTCAACTTTTGACACACTCACTGATGGAGAGATTATTGACGAAGCAACGAGACACGGATTTGCCCATCTGGGGAGTGCTGGGAATGGTGATCTGGTTTTCGCCAAATATCAGGTCAAGAGCGTTCATGTCAAAATCCAACAGCAGGTCAACGTCAAACAGGACAGGACATGGGAGGTGTTTGTCCATGACAAACCACTTCCTCCATCCCACCCCATATATTCTTCCCGAAGTCTTCCATCCGTGCTCACCAAAGATACAAAGTCAAAGTGGTTTTTGGAACTAAAGGAAAGTTCCATTTGTGTTGGGAATCTTGGATATGACGAACTGTTGAAGAAAAAGAGAGAGGGAGTTGAAAATGTGGTCTTCAAGGGAGTAGATGGAAATGTGGTTGCAAGGGAAGAAACGGGTCCTCATACTGATGACCGAACGATCAGACACGTTGATTGTCATCTTCTCCTTCCGTCCAACAAGTTTTCGCCCAGATGCCCCACATGCACAGCACACGGCAACACGTTAAGAGGAGCACTACACAGGACAAGACACAAGAAGGACCTTGATGTTTCCCATTCATCAAGGGTCTCAAACAAACATCTAACAAAGGAACAGTTGATTGACAAGTCAAAGGATCTGCAGCGCGAAAAACGATTACAGAAGACCCTTGCCTCTAAAGCAAAGGACAGAGTCTGTGATGCTGTGGAAAAAGAAGGTTGCAATGTCAATGAAAATCAACATGTCTTCTTGCAGTCAGTTCTTAATGCAGCAAAGCCAAAGCCAGGAATGCAGTTCAAAGATGGCTCCGCACAACAATTCTTGTTCCAGCAGCAAGTAAAGCAATCCCAACAACAAGATGCAAGAACTATGAGATGGCACCCCATGATGATCAGGTGGTGCCTGGCCATATTCTACACATCCAATGCAGCATATGATATCATGCGAAACTCTGGATTTCTTCAACTCCCCCACCGCACAACACTTCAACAATATGGAAAATTCACAGAACCCACCCCAGGTTTCAATCCTGATATACTCAAAAAGCTCGGAGAAGTTTCAAACCTCATCAACCTGCCAGACTGGAAAAAAAACGTGACCCTTGTTTGGGACGAGATGAAGATCAAGTCAGGCCTTGTGTTCTGCAAATCGTCAGGAGACCTTATTGGTTTCACTGATCTGGGCGAAATCAACAACGAGATGAAGGATTTCGAAAGAAGGTGCCGCGAACAACAGCATGGAACAGATGAACAACCGGACCTAGCAACACATGTCCTTGCCCTAATGGTCAGAGGAATCTTCACAAATTTAGAATTCGTATTCGGCTACTACCCATGTCTGGGGTTTTCGAGCGACCAACTTTACCCAGCAATCTGGGATGGTACAGCCATCCTAGAGGACATGGGCTTCCACGTGCGGGCCTTTGTGTCGGACGGCGCTTCGCCAAACCGGAGGTTTGTCTCATGTTTCTGTAGAATAGATTGTTACATAAGGTCAGAGACACATTTTAAGTATTGCTGTAAATTGTAGATGGAAATAAAGTGCATGTCAATCTCTAACATTTGCAGGCTCATTGATGGGTGAAGTCACAACAGTACAATTTGCATCATGTTTTGTTTCAGACACAGGACTACAGTAGATACCATGTGATGTGAATGAAAGATGCGATTAAGGGGCTTTGATTGTTTGACTACAGGTTTTACAAGATCCATGGTGATGATGACGCACAGCTGGTATACTGGACTACAAACAACCACCGACCTGGACACAAGATCTACTTCATCAGCGACGTGCCACATCTCGTAAAAACAACCCGCAACAACCTGGAGAACTCGGGAGCGAACAGGAGGACAAGAAATCTGCATGTGAGTTTTTTTACGTTTGTGTCCTTCTGTTCAAATGCTTTTGTTTTGAAGGTTACTTAGCATTGGTTATCTTCATTAATATTTTTTTTCCAACAGTACGACGGTCAGGAAATCACCTGGAGGCACATCGTCAGCGTTTATGAGTGGGATCTTGATCCACAGCGCGTGGCATTAGGAATGAGAAAGCTGATCAAGCTGAAAACAGACCACGTTCACCTGACCCCATCCCTCCGTATGCGGGTCAACCTTGCTGCACAGGTTCATATTTGCTTTTGTGTTGTCTTCCAGTTTTGTGTGCAGTTTCTTTTGGTGAGGTTAATGTCAATGGTAACATAGTTCCCAGCATGATTTCTTTATTGTATGTTGGCAATTTTTCTGCTTGCATTTAAAGATTATGTTAATATACCAATGTCTTAATATACAAATTTACTGATAATGTCTTAAGTAAGCCATGCACAGTAACATATACATGTAAACAGTGTGGGAAAAATTGTTTTGGATGACACTTAGCTGTAAACATGTCATGCATTTGTATTGAATGGTAAATATCAATCACATTATTTGTACAGGTCCTCAGCAATACAATGAGTTGTACCCTTGCCAGCCAAGGGCGCCATGATACCGAAGGAACCAGGAAGCTCATCGGCATGATGGACAGGTTCTTTGACTGTCTTAATGTCAAAAGTGCTAGGCAGGGAGACCGTACCAGAAAGGACGACCTAAAGCCGTATCGGGATGTCGAAGATGCCAGGTTCACAGTAAGTGTCACAATTCTTACTTTAAGTTCTTTATCTAGACTGGGAAGTAACATTCAAATGTTACATATATCGATAAGGTATAATATGCCTACTAGTTTTTTTTTAAATTCTTGTGGGTCAAATATATAGCAGTATACACAAACACAAAAAAACAGCATGGAGTTTAAAAAGTTATGGCTTTATTACAATCAAACAACTCTACTTTCTTTCAGTGGCTGGAGAAAGAGTTCCTGGGCTACCTCCATCGATGGGAGCAGCAGGCTCAGCAGACCCCCGGTGTGACCAAGGATGTGAAGAACAGGATGTGTTTGTCCAAGCAAACACTTGTAGGGCTCAGGATGACAGGTACATTTGTTGCAATACCATAGTCACAGTAAATCAAGGATAAACGTTCTACTGGCGTAATGAAATGATCGAAGATGCTACCTGTTAGCTCCTTGCTAAGTGCAAGGAGGTGCTAAGTGTAATGTTACCTTTATATTATGGCCCTCAATGTAATGTCTACATCTACATTTTTTTTCAGTTTTATCTTTTATAGAGCTGACAAAGACCCTGCTACAGGAGGAAGGTGTCACCTACGTCCTCAGCGACAAGTTCAACCAAGACCCCCTAGAGCAGCATTTTTCCAAGCAGAGGAGACGCTGTGGAGCTAACGAGAATCCCACAGTAATGGAATATGGTAGGAACGAGGTCAACCTTCATGTGATGGGGGAGATGCTTAGAGCTGTCAGGGGAGGGAATGTTGGAGGGAGGGCACAAGTGCCAATAGACTACAATGATGATACTCCTCTCGCAAAAAGGCCACGAAACAGATAGTTTTTTTTTTTTAAGTCTGTATATTATGCAACCACTTGTATGTACAGATTCTGCAAGTTATTTACAAAATGTCATCTAGTACATGTACATAACCTATGTATTGCCAAGCATGGCAGCAATATTTGTAATAATGATTACATTATCATTATGACAGGTGTACAAAATATGTAACAAGTTTTTATGGATCTACAGTACTAGTATGGACTGCAAGAAGTAGGCACAACTAGCGTTGTACAAAATCTGAAGGTGCAAGTACAGCTGAATGACTTCATGTATTATATATATATATACAGATAGAGACAATGTGTACAAGCCTATATATAACTGAAATACTGTGACATATAGCATCACAATGTTTTGTAGCAAGTATAAACACAATTGTATATAAGGCTGCATAATATGACTGCAAAGAGCAAAGGCCATACAGTCACCTGCACACAAAAGTGGAGTCATGAATCTTGTGAGTTCAATGACTTCCTTAGAGACTTTTCACCCTTTTTGGATGCTGCTGCATTGTGTACCAGCATGTAAGCATCAGCAAATGCTTTGCACCTTAGGTTGACATAGTATGAAAGGACCTTCTCCATCAAAGCTACACTAGCTTTCTCATCTGTTATGTCACAAGCAATGACGCACCAATACTTGTTCACCAGGAAGTCTGTCTCAAGTTTGCTTATTGTCTCATGTTTTATTCCTGTTGCTATACCCTGGTTAAGCTGCTGAATGTTTGCCGTTGACCTTACAATCTTTTCCATGGCACGGAAGAAAAGGTACACTTTGTCAGTTACATTAAAAAGACCCCCACGATCAACAGCATTTACCCATCCTTCTGTGTACTTCAGAAAAGATGTATCAGAGTGTCTGGTACCTGAGACCTTCCATTGCTCCAAAACTGAAACATAGAGTTTGGCAATCTTATTGTTGCACTTCTTATAGCGCTTCAGTAGTGCATGCGGGATATACCCTGCAACATACCTCAGCACTTGCTCTTCAGCCTCACTCATATTTCTAATGTCATCACTATTACAGTTACCACTTGAAGGTGGGGCATCCACATTGTGCTTCATTTTCAACAGGCCCTCAAAAACTTTCTTTGTAATGAATATATATAATGATGGGCATGGATCCTTCTTAAGCTTAGACATGAGATTGTTCCACAAACTGTGGAAGACCTCACCTGAGCATAGCTTGTGATATGCAGCCCACATTACTTCATTACCAGCAGTAAAGAGAACTGAAGTATCTCCAGCAGTTATCACAGACCAAAGTAGAGTAAACAATGTTAAGATGAAGTTCTTAGAGTCAACATTTGGCCAAATATCTAGAATTTCTGTCGCTGTTCTTCTTGCTCTGTTTCCTGGAGTCTCCATACTTCCAAATGTGACCTTCCAGGCGGGATTGTTGGTGGCTTCTTGTAAGGCATCTGTCAGGAGCTGGGGTCCTTCCTGCAGGGCATCCTTTTCCTCAAACTTCGAAGTTGGCCTCTTGACTAAAGAAAAATACAAACAAAAACATGCAAGATATATTAATTGTAGAAAATTGCAATCACGAAGGCTGTAAGGAAGATAGCCGTCTTGCTCTCCAACAAATATTGTACAGGAAACTATTTGGTATATATTTATAAAGTCTCCATATTCACCTTTGAGTTTGCGACGTGACTGGGTAGCTTTGCGGGGTCCTTTCGCTGACGTGTTGTTAGAAGTGCCCTGTTCGTCGCTTGTGTTGGAAGTCCCTGGTTGTGGGGCTTCAGCTGTGACTGTGGAAGAAACAAGAGGCACAAATTGACTGACAGGTAGGGTGTATAAAAAGCCTTCTTGGTATAAACTAGATAAATATTTCTACAGATTGGATAGGTAGCTTTTTCAAAGCTATTCTCGATACAAGCGGCTTGTATGGATGGTCAATTGATTTTGGCACGCGGGGCGCTTCTACGCCCCCCTCCCCAAGCCGCGACAAAATATCAGATCGGAGCGCAAAATATATCAGCAACAACATCAAAACAATCGAACTTATTCAACGGTACATTTTCATATAACGTTAGGAATAATCATGAGTCGTTAACTTACTGGTTTCTGGGTGTTCCTTCGACTTGTGTTTGTCAAACCATCGGGCGATTTTGTACTTTTTCCCGCATACTTCGCAAACGTATAATTTACTCGCTGCAGCGTTGGTCACCGCATCGCTTTGATCATCGCCGTCGGAGAGATCATCTTCCACGATATATTCTTCTGACTGTAATGTTTCTAAGTCCTCCTCAAAGTCACTGAAATCGAAATCGCTCCACACGTAATCATCATCGCCGGGTCGCGCCATGTCTGGACGTAAAAACAATGCAAGATCGCCAGAGCGCGCGCGTGGGCTGTATGCAAATCAGGGTAATTCGCACCTTGACGCGACATTGACTTTTCACACCCGTTACGCGCATAGTACAATGGAGACTTGGCTCGTCCGCTCTCCTTCTATATAAAACCTCCTTGCTTCAACATAAATGAACTTACCTGAATGGTGGATTGCGGAGGTTGTTCGTCTTTCTCGTTGATGACAAAGTGGTTTCTCTTGTTGTCTGGGAGTAGGCCCAACTGGAACAGGGTGTCCTTACTGTCTTCTTGAACATCAACCTAGTCAAGCACAAACAATACAGTACATATGCAAAACATGCTAAGCATGAACAATACAGTACATATGTAAAACATGCTAAGTACTGTATATCTTGAAATGTCATGATCAGCAATGGTTTTATTTGCATGAATTTCTATGCCACAAAAGCATTCTAATGTACCACATGTCCCCATGACAATTAATGAATTTACAGTAAATATAGAATACATCACGATGTATTCCATATCGCCCGAGGTATTGGCCCGACCGTGGGTGGCGGAAGGTAGTGGGATTGTGACATTTTCTGACATCATGAACAATCATCCTACAAAAAGCAATGTACCATGGCTTAGAAGCTCTTTGAGTGTACATAACATGAAAGTCACATTTACAAAACAAATCAAGAGAAGTATAAATTGTATTAGTATAAATACCTCCTATATCCTGTATTGTAAAAACATAACCAAAGCATTATGCTTTTCCTCATAAGTAAAACATGGTGACAAAGGGAAGAAAAATGAAATCAACTCACCGTGTCACCGCCATCCTTTCCTCCCCTTTCCCATTGCAGGAGGAATGTACCGGGGACGTAGTTCGCATGCTGAGCCACCTCGTTGTACAGCGAACACATGGTCGTGGACGCCGGGAGGTTCAACGTGATACGCGACCGGCTGTAGTTCACCGTACACATGTCTCGCACCAGGCACAGCATCTTGGGCTCATCCGCTGCGCAAACCATCTGTAAAAAACACAATCATGGTGCTGTAAAAATGCCTCCGCCCCAGAGGTGTAGCCAAAAAATGCAAGACAAAGAACTACAACAAACAGGGATTAACACTTGTTAATCAATTGGAGTGAGAAAAGAAAACAATAGCGTTTGCAACAGCATAATTTGATATGCTAATTAGGAAAACAATGGAGGTCTAGTAAGCCCAGTCTTCTACACCCATACAGAATATCTGTTGTGGATTTTAAAAAAAACATTTTCACAGGTTGTAGAGTTTTCAAAATGCGTACAAGATTCTTAGGGTTTTGCAAAATACACAAATTATGATAATTCTATTCTAAGAAAATTATTTTTGATGTAATCATACGGTTGACTAGTCAGGGTAAAATTTAGAAATATCCTCCAGATCTATAATTTTCTACACAGATGCAGTTATATATTATAAAGGAAAATATCCATATCATACAAACACACAAAACTATATTTAAAACAATTTTGCTCTTAATTTGACTTTGGACTTGACTGCAAGTTAGTTCGTGACAAAAAGGACAGAAAATAAAAATGAAAAAAAATTATGCCCTAATATTGTGACGCCATTTTTGTCAAGTTCATGTCTAGCTGTCCTTCATAAGGATCTCACAAATCGTTAGATTTCGGTAATATATTATTTTTACCCACGTACAAATTACGAAGTGAGGATGTGTTTTGTACTTCGGTCTACCCCATGACGTCTAGGCCAGCTTTCGACAGTCACCGTGAGTCACGTGTACTTTTCTCTTACCTCTGTAGCCACTACTTGCTTTCCCTCGACGGGAAGCATGTTTTCTTCTTCAAACGCCCGTTATTCCAGTCCAAGGAAACCTTTTGAGGCTTCAGTTAAAAGAAGAAAACGTCGACGCCATAGAAAAATGAATCAGTCTCCAATATTTCACAAGGTTCCAAGATGGCAGCTTTATCTGGCGCATGCGTAATGTGGAAATCTCGCGGAGATGTCACGCGAGATTTGGCGTGGTTGTGAAATCTCGCGAAGAGACGTAACGCGAGATTTTGTGTGGTTCCGCCTTTTCTGCCTTCGTCTGCCAACAAGAAGCAAGATGAGGTGAGGTCTCTCTTAAAATCTGTGTCAATCTGCGTTAATCGAGGCTTGTTTTTAGCGGTGTTTCGCACATTTTGATAAGAAAGGGATAAGGATATGTTTTTTGAGCATATTTTGTGGACATATTTTGTTAGATCGTCGTAAATCGGGGTGAAAAGAGAAGGTGCAGTGACGGAAAATTATGTTGGGGACGTCGGCCATGCTTTTGGCCTGCGTGTATGAACATGCACCGATCAATCAAGAAACCAAACACTGACAATTGTAGGAGTGTTATGTCCTTTGTAAGAATGTTCAGTATTGTATATAAGCATCAACGTTGATCTTTCATATTGTGCGAATATTTTTTTTATTTTGAAGACTGATGAAAAATTATAGTGCTAAATTAATTTTTAGATGTGATTTATCGTGTGAAGACCTCTTCCAACATATTTATTTTCATTACAACGTTGAAACTGGTCTGACAAAATTAAACTTAACTTGCTTTTTCGGTGGGGTATCTAATATATGCCAGAAGCAACCAGTGCCATACGATATCCAAGCAGATATTGGGAGCTCATTTGCTCATTTGATTGCACAATCTTATGGCCCTTGCAACATCTGCTTGGAGATTGAGACTACAGTTGCCTCCACATGAAAAAGTCATGCTACAAATATTGTACAAATTATGCAGATTGTACTAAAATGTTCATTTTCCTATAAATTATCACATATTTAAGTTTGAATTGTTTATTGATATGCTACGTTTTTCCCTTCTGCAGTAAGATAAACAGGGAGAACCTCTACGAGTCCGTGGACACAGTCCTCGCGCACTCCAGGGACAAGAAGCGCAAGTTTGTGGAGACCGTGGAGCTTCAGATCGCCCTGAAGAACTACGACCCCCAAAAGGACAAGCGTTTCTCTGGCACCGTCAAGTAGGCACACTGCTCCAACCTACTAGCTAGGTAGTCGCACCGTTGTGTGTGGCGGACCCCCACCCAGGGTCTTAAATAATCTGGGGAGGCAAGGGCACGAATGTGACCCCGAGCCGTTATAAAAGGATTCCCACACTAAGCTGGGAAAGTTGCAAACTGGTACTTCTTTATGCAATAGTTTGCAGGTATCACATGTTGCAAGTTTGAACTATGAATACATGTTTGTGCCCCCTTGTATGTTCTCATAAGTACATGTACCTGGACTCTAGCTTGTAACTTGTGTAGTGCAACTTGTGTTTTTTAAGCCAGGTCACACATTGTATAAGCAAAAGCAAGAAGAAAACTTAAATGTGTAGGTAACTCTACGCGCACAACAGTAAGTCTCCAAGCGCATATGCTGGGAAATATAATCAGTACTTTTTCGTAGCAGTCTGTTTTTGTTACTGAATCTCACAGAAACAGGCAGCTAGGAAAATATGATTTTGTAGCCTCCCAACATCTGCTTGGAGATAAACATCTTAGTACACATAGTCAAAGCATCAAGGCAGTTCAGTGATGACAATATTCTGCATGTGTGCAGAGCTCCAGCTATGAAGAGCAACCAGAAATAGCTCTAGAATTACACTGAGAACTGTTTCAAAAGCTTTAAGTTACACACTCAAGCAGAAAAGAGATGCGAGTAGTTTTCTGCGTTCTTTGTAAAAAGTTTTTTTGTCCTCCGTTTCCCAGGCTGAGGCACACTCCCCGTCCCAAGTACCGCGTGTGCATGCTGGGAGACCAGCAGCACGTTGACGAAGCCAAGGCCAACGATATCCCCTGCATGGACGTTGAATCCCTCAAGAAGCTCAACAAGAACAAGAAGCTTGTCAAGAAGCTCGGTACGGAAGTTCACGTTATGTTATATTCCAGACTTAACAAAATCAAAAAATATCATGGAAATCCGTTGTTCAGTTATTCCCCATGCAAGATTTTGACAAAACCGTCCCTGCAGTTCCAGAGCAAGCTGCCAGGGGCCCCAAACCTATGCCACTTCTTTCTTACATCACATCAAAAGCTATCTACCACCAAAAAATCAAGACCATAGCACATCCAGGTCAAAAGATACAAAAAATGGAAGTTCTGCTGGAGTACCAACGTCACGTACCAGGGGGCCCAAAATCGACCTTGACTTTTCGTCTTTCCAACACCTACCCACATACCAAATATCATCATAATCCATCGAGAGGGTTATGCTGACAATGTACAGTATTCTGGAAACACAGACACCCAAGACTATATCTCCTTTTTTCATGGAGATGATAAATAGAATTCACCATACATATTTGCAGTGAAGGATTTGTCTTGTCTGTGTGTATGTTTCTGCCATTTCCAATACAGTACACAATGCAGCATAGTCCCGTTTTTGGCAACGCCTCAAAGTTGAGGCAGAGGCATTTTTTGTCTGTGGAAGTGGAAGGGCTGTAAAGCAGTTTGGGTAAGGGCCCTCAGAGCTATCGTCGGTCTTCTCTCATTGTAGTGTTAAGAACAATAAGAATCAAGACATACTAATTTTTTTCTTCTTCTTTAATCTTTATCTAGCCAAGAAGTATGATGCTTTCCTGGCGTCCGACACTCTGATCAAGCAGATCCCCCGTATCCTGGGCCCAGGTCTGAGCAAGGCTGGCAAGTTCCCCACCCTCCTGACTCACAACGAGTCCATGACGGGCAAGGTGGAAGAGGTCAAGTCTACCATCAAGTTCCAGATGAAGAAGGTGAGAGTCAAGTAGATTGCTATCAGGGCTGTTTTCTGTCCACATGTTTAAACATAAGCATACTCTGTTATTGATAATAGTGCAACTTGTGTATTTTTGGTTGGGTCACACAATGAATGTATGATCAAGACCCGGAAGAAAACTTGTAGCTACATGTTATCTTGACAACAAGGCTGTTCAGTGATGACAATATTCTGCATGTGTGCAGAGCTCCAGCTATGAAGAGCAACCAGAAATAGCTCTAGAATTACACTGAGAACTTTGCCTGGTCAAATATTTATACTCATCCTGCAACAAAACAAGCTGGTTCACGGTTTGAAGTGCACATGAAAAAAATCCACAAAGGTAAACAGTTCATGTGTTTTGTTTATGTCTCAGCAGCCTTCAAATTTGACATATTACCCACAATATATAACACAGCGCATGTACAATGCAAACCACGAACCAGCTTCTTCCAATGTGTACAGTTGAGGAATTTCCTTTTACTTTTACTATCTTTGCCCCCAAAATCGCATATGCATCTACTTCTCTTCTGACCAGTGTTGTTGTTTATTGTTTTGTTCAGGTGTTGTGCCTGTCCGTCGCCATCGGACACGTCACCATGTCTGCAGAGGATCTGGTCTCCAACATTGTGTTGGCCGTGAACTTCCTCATCTCCCTGCTGAAGAAGGGGTGGCAGAACGTCAGGGCGCTGTACATCAAGTCCACCATGGGACCATCTCAGCGCCTCTACTAAATCAATTTTGTCGTCAATAAATGTGTCTGACAATTGTGCATCTGTGTGTTCTGTTGTGCTGAGTACTGATTCGGTTTAGCTACAAAGATGCACTACTGTAGCATAGCTAAAAACCGAGCGGTCTGCCAAAAAGTATGCATCTATCATTCTATGTAAAATCAAACAACAGATGTTGTCTTGTTTCTTGTGAGCTTTTAAACATTACTGCTTTTATACGTTACTGCTATCACAAAAACTCAATGGAAAACTTGTTTAGAAATGCAGGAATACACTGACAAGAATGCTGGATCATCTTGGGTAGGCTTCCGATAGCATGGGAAACATTTGAAAAGCTCGTCAAGAATGATCTCCAAGCAGAAGTTTGGCTCTACTTTTAACAATGTCTTGCCTTGATAAACATGTCAAGCAAAACTGACAATATTGAATAGAAAGGCTGACAAAATGCCTAAAAGAGATGTCCAATATTCATAGCTTTTAGTTCTGTGTAATATGAGATGAGAGTGACCTTTATACATGCTTCAACAGTACTATCGAAGTAATGGAAACCTACCTGACTGAAACCAGAAGAAAAATTTGTTGTACTGTATTCCAAAATTTCTAGAATGGAGCTGGCAACTCAAAGCCAATCTGAAACCTGATCTTGTAGCTTATTTGAAGCCTGACCTATATAAAGGTGTTTTCGCAATGGCCTAGTCGGTAGAGAGTTCACCTTGCACACGGTAGGTTGTGAGTTCGATCCCCAGGCGGGTCATACCAAAGACTTTAAAAATGGTACATACTGCTTTCTTTGCTTACCACTCAGCATTGGGAAAGAGTTTGGCAATTCAACACACACCTCTACCAGTGTACTAGCCTCCTGCTGTAGTAATTACTAGTATATAAAGCTGTGTGGCTCAAGGGCTATTGAAACGGAGATGGGCACCACCCTATGCACCATCCGGTGTGGGAAGAATTTTAACTTAACTGAATGAAATGTGACCCACATCACTGAAGGGACCTCGGGCTGTGAGTGAGTGCTCACCACGGCACGCATTTTTGGAAAAGGAGACTGGGTCACCCCTACTCTTCTCGATAAGTGTGTTGGGTTCTTTAACGTACAGAGGTTTGAGGCTTATGCCCGAAGATGGCGAAGCAGCGGGTTGAGTTACCGCTTGCGCCACGGGTTCATCCAAAAATAGCACAGACAAGAAGTTTCACACAACATTGATGACCATCAAGCACTTGTTCTTGCTCAAATGTTTTTGTTTTATTTCTAGGTTGATGAGGTAAAATATCATAATACAAGTCTGGATCAGCAAACAAATGCTAACCAAGGTTACAAATAGTTTGGTTTATAAAAGAAAGGCTTTGGTGGTAAATGGTAATACATTTTTGTTCTCTTATTTGTTCTTACTGTCCCATATAATACAGTACACCATCTAGTATTCAATTCATGTACATTTTGTACTTGTACTAATTAGTCATATTTACTTTGTGAACATTGCAACCATACATATCTAACTAGTACTCATATCACAAACATGCAAATGTTTTTTTTATAACTTGCATGATGGACAAACACCCACACACATCCTCCACATTTTCATGCTACGTTTTGAACACTGTATACTACTAGCACACCATACTTGAACATGCACACATCCATATAGAAAGGCATCAGAACATATACATTTTCTACCTTACATAATATTGGTAAATGTTATACATAAATGTGGGTGCACCCTTGCTATTGTAAAGTAGAATGTAATGATTGTTCTTCTGAAAGCAGCATTTGGCAAAAAGATAAACTTTTGACATTGAAGTTCGAACATGCACAGTCAAAACTTCACTGTCATCCAAAGAATAAAACCCTGTTGTCTTGGCAATGTGTTCATTTGCTTATCCAGCACCAAAATAAAGTACAGAATATCAAAAGACTACTGGATATTCTTTGGAAACAATGTTTTCTAAATCTGACATTGCATCAGTAGGGTTTCTGGCACTTATAATAGTAAGGCCTAGGGAAAAAAGATGTTGTGTTTCAGGTTACACTACTAGTACAAACCCTAGCAAAAACCAAGCGGCACTAGCAATTTTTTGCGTCAACCGCTAGCAAGGGACATACAGTTTTCAGTCTGACTTCTGGGTGATGAAAATTCACAACAGAATCCAAGTAGTGTTGCAAATTTCCTTACAGACTTCTTATGTTTCACAATCTGTTCACAAATCAATTATGTATTGAAAAGTTCATATGAGAATATGTAGTAAACATTGGACTTCTTTGTTCAGTTTATCAATAAACATCTATCTCTGTAGAAATTACAATATGTTGTTGAAAATACCAGTGTCCTGATCCATTCCAGTGTAACATTGTATATGTTTACTCTCCGACTCCAAGCAGAGGATGGGTTCTTAAGTGTTTTTGTCGGGCTTTCCACTTTTTCATTTTTTTTGTTGTCTCGATCAAAAACGCCTAAAAACACGTAAAAAAAACTGCCGGAACCCGTCCTCTGCTTGGAGAGTAGTATTTGTTGGATTACTTCTTAACAAAAAAGCAAATCCCTACCTGCTGACCTAATTTTTTTCAAACTATAACCGGAAACACAACATTTTTTTTCCTGGGCCGAACAGTTTTTGCAACATGTTTCTTATGATGACGGAAAAACAGAATTCGGGGGGGAAAAGCATGACGTCACCACCACCAGTATATAGTGCTTTCCAAATCCGTTATCTCACGCTATTCGTCATCAGAATCGCTAAGCTCCGAATCGTCTCCCCCGCTGTAGTAATAGAAGAGCAGTTCGTCCAGCCAATCGTCGCTGTCGGCCCAGCTGATGTCGCTTTCGCCGTCGAGTTCGTCGTCGTCATTCAGACGCATGTGGCGGGAACTACGCTGTTCGAAGAAGTCCCACAGGTTGTAGTTCTGCATAATCTGTGAGGATGGCATGAATGTGCCTTTTTTTTAACCTTTAGCATGCTAAGGTAGCCCCTTGGCACCAAATTTGCTACGGTTATGGAGATAAGCAGCAGGAAGAAGGTTAAAGTCATGTAACATAAACACTTAAATGTAACTGTGTGGAGATAAAACAAAGTATTATTCAATATAAGGTATATAAGCTCAAATTTAAGAAGTTAAAGCCTACTAGCATATATTTCAAAGTGGTGAATATTTTTAAAATAAACATTGTATATGCAGTTTACACTCCGTGCTAGCAAAGTGATATACTCTGACAGTTTTTTCTCTCACTGACATAAACCCCCCTTGTAAAATACATGTAATTTACTGTAACTGCAGTTACATTCACAGTACTTTCATTTCACAGTAGAGGGTAAAAAAGGTATCGCAGCATTTGAAGTGCATGGTTGAAACAATTCTGTAGTTCAGTAGACTGCCAGAACACGTATTCGCTGTGTTCCAATTTTGCGGAAGGCGGTCCGCGAAAACCGTGCAAATAAAACCACTGCAAATATTTACAGTAGGTAGCATACAGAGACGTATGCTAAGAGGAGGGGGGGATAGTGAAATGCATGTGACTGTGACTTAGCACACTGTTGAGTAATGGATTGTAAACATACCTTGAATCTTCCATCTGACCCCCCCACCTTCCTTGGTGGTTTGGGCTCTTCCTTCGTCCCGTCAGGATAAGCGTGGAGGTAGAAACAGTTGCCGCCAAACGGACAGGTCCCCTTACCTTGGTTGAAATACTTGCATGGCTTCTTACTAGATAACGGAACATAGTACATGTCTTACTTAACACAAGAGAAACTTAAGCTTGCAAGCATAGTTATGGGTACAGTAAGTAATCACTGTGGGCATTAAATGGCCGAGTGGCTAGGCTAGCAGACACAAGATCGAGAGGTCACAGGTTCAATTCATTCCTGGCTAGACGTCGTTACCTTGGGAAAGGCACTACACACGATGTCCCTAACCGAAGCTTGGTGCTTATCTTCATCTGAGTCAACTTACTGTCAAGAGAGGAAATAGTTGATAAGTGCCTTGCACAAGGGTGCAACATTGGAGCCTACTGGGGATTTGAACCCAGTGCCTCTATACTGTGGCATCATGTTGGCATAACGGTAAAAGTGTTTGGCCCAGAACCCAGAGGTCCTGAATTCAAATCCCCTGACATGCCACGTGTTGCATCCTTGGGAAAGGCACTTGCATGTAAAACGACTTTCCTCCCTCCATCCAGGTGTAAAAATGGGTACCTGACTTCAGTTGGGGAAGTAAAAGGTGGCGGAAGGAAAGAGATGGGCTCTGTCTTTAAATACCGGGCCCTGAACACAGTGGATTAACAAACCACTTACCTTTATCTATTAGTAAGTACAATTAATCACTCAAAACCTTGTGTGCACACAATCCATGAACATATAGTATTAGTAATAAGATGAAGGCATAAAAACATATAAACCTTCAGTCCTTTACGTGCAACTTTAAGTGGTTCCAATGTTTCAGACTGGATTCAGGACACTTAAGAACAACTCACCTCAGAGCCACCTTGTATGTACCAATCAACTCAGTCTTCTCCTTGGACTCTACGACCCAGTACTGGCTGGGCGTCACAAAGTCCGACTTGACACGACATTCAGGGCAGGACCTGGGAGAAATATACCAATTTGATAACAATTAGGCTGTAAAGGTAAGAGACAGTAGTGCATATATAGTGCCCTTTTTGTAAGGAGAGTGTGTGCCAATATAACATCTTAAGCCTGTCACACATTCAGGCCCTTCCCATGGCTTTGGTCCGGCCACTCCCTAACCAAGGTGGGATTATTTTATATTACTGTAGCCTGGAATCCATGCTGTTCTTGATCAAGTTCGCTACTCTGATCACATCCAAGAAGACAATGACTTCCTGAATTTGATTTTTCAAAATGGATACTGACTGGTGCAGGAGACTTTTAACGACTAGTAGGCAACCTCGCCAACCAACTCCCAACCACAGATGACCTTGTTCACGACTAATTCCCAACCATGGTCTGGAGAAGGTCGGTAGGCCATATGTAGTCAACTACACGTATGTGTGACCTGGGCTTTATAGCTGACGTTGGCAAAGCATAGAAGGCATAATGTGAAAACAACAGCCATAGTGTAATTAAACTACTGGTAGAATGGTAAAAATATCATTTGAGAACAAAAAACATAATCCTTTTCATTAATTTATTCATCCATTCATTCATTCGTTTGTTTCCCTCTCACCTTACGATCTTTTTCTCGAACTGACGTGCACTGCGCCACTTGCGGATACAGTTGAGGCAGAAGGGGTGGTTACAGTTGGACAGAATTCCAAACCGTCTCTCACTGGGGGGACTTTTGTCCCAGATAACCTGAAACAAGTACACAACAATGTAGAAAGACATCTAATATTAGAACAATGGTGTTCCTCATGGCACTTTTAAGGCTGGAATCTTTGTGATTATGCCAAAATGGTTTTGATTAACTTAACATATGTCCACGGATCACCTCTTGTCACTTTATGGTGAACTTGACAAGCATATGAAAAAACAAAAACAAAAACACCAGACAGACCAAAAACAATACCTCTTCATTAACTAGCATGCCCTATCATTGACCTAGACACCTGAAATGTTTGTCAGTTGTCACAAGGTTGATAGATTACTAAATCTGTCAACTCTGACCTTTACTTCTGGCCACTCTGCATTGAAAATGACTAACAAAATGGAAGATCATTTACATAATGTGGAAACAAATACAAGCAAACAAGCACACTAAGACCACTATCTCCCTTCATGGAGGTAACAGGAATAGTATAATGTAGCACCAACCTCCATACAGATGCCACACTGGATGTCCTTGCTCCGAGCGACAGCGAAAGAGTGTTCCATGTCCTTCTCATGGTCAGACACGCATTGCTTTCAGTAAAGAAAAGAAAGCATTGTTACACACTACAGTCACACAATACATGTTTACCCGATTTTTACCTGAAAATATACCCTCAACAAAATTTCAGCATTATCTTTACACATGACTTAGACATTTGCATATCTAAAGATAAGCTGAGTTTTACGTGATAGTGCATTTTTGACCCCCAGAAATTGTTTAACCCCAAGAAATTTTACAAAAAACTCTAGCTGTCTCTCCTGACCTCCATGTGTTGTGACTGCTGTCCAGGGTCGTCAGGATGTAGACAGTAGCTGCCGCACAGCTCACACAGCAGACCGTGGGTGTAAATACATCTGTCGCCATAGCGACACGACCCCATCATGGCGTACGGACACAGCATCTTCCTGGTCTCCTCCAGATCCAGTTTGGAGGAATCCTCATCCGCTGCCCCAACTGCAAGTCAGAATTATAAAGAATTAGAAATGGCTCCACCCCTGAGGTGTTGCCAAAAAACCAGTAACACCTTAGATGAGGTGTAGAAAATGCCTTCAAAGTTTTCTGATTATATTCAATAATATTATTATTCAATGAACATCATAGACATTTGCACTAAATATAAAGTCACCCTTTGGATGTTCTCAAACATTGAATCATACAAATTGTACTTCCAGTTCTTCATTCCTGCCGCCAGGTTATCTACTACTAGTAGTTTATTTCCGCTCATGATGTCATAGTAAACAAAGCAGCCAGTTCGGAACCTGGTACTGTAACTCAAGATAAATGTCCTTTTGAGAATAAAAAAGTACACAATCATTGTAAAATACATGCAAATTGCAAGTTTTCATAATCTTTGCTTTTCTGCTTCTCAAACGAATGTTTTTTGAGAGTCACGGTACCAGGTTCGGAATGTCAAGCTTTTGTCAAACATCAACGATTGAAGCAAACATGAGCTTAACATGGCTGGATTCTAGACCAGTAAAACTTACTTTTTCCTCTGTAAGGCTGACCAGGTACAAGCTTTTGTCAAACATCAACATTTGAAACAAACAAGAGCCTAACATTGCTGGATTCTAGACTTGTCTAGTAAAACATACTTTTTCCTCAGAGTCAGAGTCTGTAAGGCTCACCAGGTACAAACTTTTGTCGAACATCAACATTTGAAGCAAACATAGGCTTAACACGGCTGGATTCTAGGCTAGCAAAAATAGTAGTGTCTTACTTTTCCCTCTGTAAGGCTGGCCAGGTATAAACTCCACTGCTTCTGTCCACTTGCTCCAGGTAAACTTGGTGCCAGACGAGCCGGGAGAGATCTCGTTTCTAAGACCAGTCTCCTGGCTCTTGAGGTCCGTTAGTTTGAGAGGACTCTTCTTCCAGTCTTTGAGTTGGAATGTCGGGCTAGGAGAGCGAGGTTCTTCTGGTGCTGACGATACATGGGCAAATCTAAGAAAAAAGAGATTGATTGGCTGTTAAAGTCTCATTTTTAACAACACTGAAGTTGATCAAAGTGTGTGACCAATAGAACGATCCCATAGAAATGCAAATGTTTAAAAAATTGGTATATTGGGCAACTCAAGCAGACACTCTCTCATTGGTTGAAACCTTAAAAGTTAAATGCCATGCTATCATTGGTTGAACTGCTAATTGTGATGGACACTTGGGATTGGTCTATTCTGATGATGATTCTAACATGTAATGTTACTTACAAGCAAAGTCCAATAAAAATGATGGGCAACTTTGTATTTGTATTCATTGAGAACGAAACCATTCATTACACTGGGTCAGCCAAAGCAGCTCTCACTGGTAATGGCTGACCCACAAAAAGGAGGTATGAGATCTTGGAACTCTTGATTTACCTGCACTTGTCCCCAAAAGCACACTGGTTCTTGAGGAAGAATCGGCACACCTGCGGAGCTTTGTTCGCCTGGTCGTGAGAGTACCTACAGGAGTCTCCGTATCTGCATATACCACTCACATAGTACCTGCATTCAAAAAGATAATGTACTGTAAATTCACCTATTTTTGGAAGAGGTAATTTCATAGTGGGAGAGAAAAGGACATCTTTTGAAGTCTCAATTTCACAGTAGAATCAATTTTGTGGTACGTGTACAGTAGTTACTTACCATTGCGTATTCGCAGTGTCATGATTTTATGAAAATAAAACCACAGCAAATATTTCAAGATCATCAGTAACCATTTTCCTGTATACTGTATTGTAATTGTATTTACTTTGTGGTGGTTTACTTTTTAAGTGTAGGAGAGGAAAGGGGGGTTTACGTCGTTTGAAGTTTGCAGTTAATTCGATTCTACATTTTAAATACAGTACATATATATGATATTAATATAGGAAAAGCATATTTGCGGTGGAGAGGTCCAGAAGAAACCCTGTTTCCCTGGTAATTATCTAAACATGTACATGTGTGCCCTACACACACACACACTACCACTGTTGTCTTTTCTCATTCTAGACACTGAGACAGTATGTAAATTAGTTGACATGCAAAGCTATTTATTCATAATTGATATGCAAAGCTGCCAGGTAATTGTTGATTAATAGAGCCCATGGGGAGCTCTGGTTGAACGCCCTCTCCGCAATTTTTGGACGCCCAGTCTGTAAATCCTAGCTAAGCCTGCATGTGTACTAGTACTAGTCTACGTAACATTTTACCCACAAGATACCATGTAAGTGAAAGTATTACTGTACTAGTATCATAACATGTTGATGTAGATATCAAACTTTGACCCATGTTCAAAAAATTTTGTTTGCTTGCACGATATTAGTACATTAGTTAATGTATCATAATTTCCGCCCACCTGCCAGAGCCCGATGATTTCTGACTTTGCTTAGAAATATACCAGTTTACTTGGAGTTGAAGTCAAATTTTTTGCAAAAAATATGTTCAGGTTGTTGGTGGGAGACAAATATTTGACGGGAAAATGACTTGGGGGGGAAACGTCCCGGACGGGGGGAATCCACTGGGGGGGGGGGGGGGCCCAACACTTAACGACAGGCAGTAAATTTCTAGCGAGGTCCAATCAAATGGCTGTTAGCAGGTCACCGAACGTCACCGACAATTAGCCAATGACGGCAAACAAAGCCAGTCCTTTAAAATGCAAAGTAGGCAATTAACGCGAATCTACTGGCACGCGATGGGCAAGAAGGAATATTTCACACACTTTGTCCGTCGATTACTGGTTCATTGTTAATAGCGGCAATACATTACGAAGTAACTTTTCGTGTGACTTGCAGCACATGACTTTTAATCCTGCTTATGTAGAGCAGAACTACGCACTGAACAAGTTTTAAACATCGACACGACCTAACTACACAACGCCTTATATTTGATAATGCAGTATAGCCATAACGCCACGCTTCGGAGAGAGCATTTTGGTATCTTTAGCATGGTTAAAGTTCTAAGCTGTAGCACTTCGTATCATGCATTTTCTTTAAATTTTATGTACGGAAATAATGTTTGGTGATAGACAATGTGACATATAAAACTTAACATTTATTGCCATCAGAAAATACAGGGAGAATACATTGTCGCTTTCGTGTTTGGCTGACAATAGTCTGCGCCTGTATAGATTCAAACAAAGGTAAGCATACAGTGTCGAAGGAAAAACAAAACTAGATGCATAGGTAATGCATAATATAATAAACAAAAGCGGGTTTATCGGCTCTTTTGAATAATGCCATATGCCTGCGACTGGCTCATCCCAGCGTCATGGCCGGTGAATCAAAGACGCGCCGCTGTCGCACTCTGGATTCGTTCTTAGGTGACTTTGCCGGAAAATCCGTTCAATGTCTTCTCTCGCCGGCAGTCGGTGATTTGGGGCCTCACAATGTGCCACAAAATCCTGACCCAAGACTAGCTCGGACTTGATTTCCCTCCATTTCTGTACGCGGCCCGTCTTTGAGAGCTTGCTTTTGGTGGGAAATGTTGGGTCGACTCGAAGACGTTCACCCTCGTCGGGATCTATTCCCTCCCGCAATGACCGCTCTACTAGCGCTAGTGCAGCGCCATTGAAGCTGTAAAACTTCATCTCTTCAGTCTCTTCGCGTTTTGGTGGTGAAAGTTAACTTTACAAACTGATAGATCTAGATCTAGATGTATACGTATGGAAGTAGTGGGAATAACAACTCAAAGGCGCTTGGTTTGAGTTGATGACATTTACATAAGACCAGGGGTGTTAAACAACCCAAAACTCGACCGTCATTGGCTAATTGTCGGTGACGTTCGGTGACCTGCGAGCAGCCATATGATTGGACCTCGCTAGAAAATTACTGCCCGACATTTAGTGTACACGGGGGGGGGGGCGCTAAGGGGGGAAACATCTAGAAACCCATTGACGTTACCCCATTGAGGCCCCCTTTAATGGGCTTTCGTGTAGATAAACCTGTAGATATACTGTACTTGAAGACTGCTATATTATACTAATATGTGGACATTGAATTTGAAAACACTACGAATGCAACAATCCAAGAATTTTCTTAAAATGCCATGTTCGACCAAGGAGGTTCGACAAAACACTTAAATTTTCCATGCACCCTACACGGGAAACATTTACTGTAAATTCACTTACTATTGCATGGATTAAAATTTGCAGTAGGTTAAAAAGGAGTTCTTTGCAGTAGAAACAATATTATAGCACCAAAACAGTAATTTGCAGTGTTACGGTTTCGTGGTAACGTAAGATTTACAGTACATTTTGCATGGAACAGGCCTGTTGCATGTTGTAGGGATCAGGTGTCAGAATCAGACAAAAGAAGAAGACTCAAACAATTATCATACCACAGTGCATCCGTTTGAAAAATATTTCCTTTGTACAAAAAATACCTAAGGTTTGAGTTAAAATATTACATGCAAATAACTATCGATTGAAACAAAACATGCAGTTTAGTTGGTGATAGGACGCTACAAGAACAACTGAGCATCGAAAAATCAGCTCAGATATTGTGGATCTTGAGTTGGCTAACGCTAGGAAGGCTCTGATTGTAAGATTTTAACGGGAAGACCTTGAAAAAATACCTGCACAAAACCTGTCTTGTCCAAGCCTGCTCGCGAGGCCCTGCCGCCGCCATGTTTCCCGCAGTGTCCCGCCGAACTGTCCCGGTCGTCCCGGGGCCTGGGACTCGAACCTGGACATGTACACCGCTTCACGCCAGCCACAGAGCTGGGTCGGACACGATCTCGGCCAGTTAGACACTCCACATGTACGTCTGACTGTGTTTTTGTGCGGTAGAAAATGATATCGTCTTCCGATCTCCAGCTCTGAACAACCGGTGGGGGTCTGGGACAGTACGCAGGTCAGAGGTCAGGTCAGGTCACGTGTTGGGCTTGGGCCAGGGTAAATTTTGTTGGATGCCATCAAGGGACACCATGAAATTTCATGCGGGAACATGAATGAATGTACCTCTCTTATTAGAGACACCACGAAACACAAAACATTTTCCCTAGTATTCTTATTAACTCTTCCTAAGATTACTCCTTATTACCTTCGCGACGAATGGTTTCGTCGAGAAGGTTATGCGACGGTGCTTGTCTGTGTGTCTGTTAGTGAACAGAATAAGTCGAGAACGCCTGGATGGTTTGTTGTCGTAGTTGGTGTGTCGGTGTGTATGTGGCAAATCTCAAGATGATTAGATTTTGGGCGAAGTGTTTTGCATAATTAACGAGAAAAGTGTAAAAATGTGTTCAATTGTATGCTTTACTATGCGTTCTGGTTGCGACGGGGATATTGATACGGGTAGATTGGGGGCAAAGTTGGTCATGAGGGGTCATGAGGGGTCATGAGGCAGTCAGTTACATGTACTGCAGCTGCCAGGGACAAATTGGCTATCAGCCAGCTGTAGGGCAGATACAAGAGATAGGCTTGCCCATGCAGTAATGCTTTAAAGCACTAAAACAAGGGCTCAGAAAAGGATTCACCTTAATTGCAAGCCCCAAAAATTCTTATGCACCAGAAAGCCACATCTGTCTACTTTAGAATCATGCAAAGAAAATAGACAGTTGACCAGCTCGTTCTCTCGTAACAGCTGACAGACGAAAACAATCGTCAACTTTGACCTACTCCCAGCCTGGAAGAGTCCACTCGGAGCATGTGAAACCAAACCACAAAGATATCTCCTTACACCAATTAAAAGACTGAAACATACAAATTTTGACCAAAGTTGGATATACACGGCCTTATATGAGTAAGAACAGTCATTAATGCAGTGCCACAGCATGGGAATACCGAGCATGTCTGTGTGTCTGTTAGTGAACACGATAAGTCGAGAATTCTTGGAAGGATTGTCTTGGTATTTGGTATGTTGGTAGGTCTCGATGAAACCTGAAAATGATTAGATTTTGGGCCCCCTATCGGCTTGTTACGGTACTGCAGCGGAACTTCATGTTATGATATCTCGTGTTGTGGACATGCTATGGAACTGATTTTTAAGTGGTAGATAGCTCGTTGGGCAGAGAGTAAGTGGTATAGGCTTGGGCCCCCTAGCAACTTTTTTGGAACTGCAGGGGTAGGTTTTGCTTCAGACTTTGAAAGGGAATAACTCAAGAAGGGCTTGATGGAAGGTCATGATTTTTTGCATGTACATAGCTTGAGCGATGATGTACATGATTGGATACTTATTATGCAAATCAGTAACTAATTTGCATAATTAATGAGGAAAGTTTATACATTCATCAATTTCCATGATAGGACTCGCAAACATGTGACATATGTAACTGAGGAAGAGAGAAATATTAATAGATATCAGCTATGCAAATGAGAACCTCATTTACATAATCAATGAGAAAATAATATAACTCGAGATGGGCTTGATGGATGGTCATGATTTTTGGTATGTAGATAGCTTATGTGATGCTTTGTATGATTGGATGATAATTATGCAAATCAGATTATAATTAATGAGGCAATTTTAAAAACCTGCTGTGTTCCATGATATGACTATTCAAATATGTGACATTTGTAACTGAGGAAGAGAGGAATGTCAATAGATAGAAATTATGCAAATGTAGGCCTAATTTGCATAATTCATGAGAAACTACTATCATTCCATACTAGTAAATAACGGCAATTTCATACTTGTTGCATTTAGAAGTTGTGTGAATGTGAACACCATTGAATCAAATTATGCTAATAAGGAGCTTATTTGCATTATTGATGAAAAATGTTAGCATAACCTTCTTTGTTAAGCTCATAATCATAACAAGGAGGTTTGGACAACTTATGTTATTTGGGTGAGGAGGATCAACTGGTATGATTTTTGATTGATGAAAAACACTCCTAATACGTCAGTCATAAAGGTCAAAATCATTTCGCGAAGGTATGAGGTCGTAGAACTCTTGTTTGTAATTGTAGGACCTTGATCATATATTTTTGCCTGTAATTGCCCAACTAAGCTAAAACAGGATTAGATTTTGTTATCGTACACGCGCGATTAGATTTTGGGTCCCCTAGCGTCTTGTTACGGTACTGCAGCGGAACTTCCTGTTTTGATATCTCGTGTTCAGGACATGTTATGAAAGATATCAACTGCGCAAATGAAGACTTTATTTTCGTAATTAATGAGAAAATATTGTAACTCAAGATAGGGTTGACGAACTTCAAGATGTTTGGTAGATAGACAGCTTAAGTGTTGCCTTGTATTATATCTAATTTGCATAACTAATGAGGTAATTTCAAAAACCAGCTGGGTTCCATGATATGACTTCAAATATGTGACATTTTTACCTAAAGAAGAGAGGAATGTTGATAGATAGAAAAGATGCTAAAAACCTAATTTGCATAATTAATGAGAAACTGCTATAATTCCATACTGGTAAATGACAGCAATTTCATCCTTGTGGCATTTGCATCTGAATGTGAGCATGGTTGAATTAGATTATGACAATAAGGACCTCGATTGCATAATTGATGATAAATGTTACCCTCATAATTTGTTACACTGACAACTTCTGTTACTTGGGTGGAGAAGATGATCAACTGGTATGATTTATAATCAATGAGAAACACTTTAGTATGTCAGTCATAAAGGTAAGAATCATTTGGCGAAGGTGTGAGGTCGTGGAACTCTAGTTCATCATAAATTCTCGCTATTTCCATCTATGCCATTTTCCTGCCTTCCTACGGGACTTTGGACCCGGGTGAAGCCTAGAACAACTTTGATCCCATGCCAAACCAGCCTTACCATCCTTCAAGTCTCCAGACAAACACACAGACCAAAAACAACAATACACATGGAGGTATCAATACACAAATTGAGAAGACACATTTTAATTGTTCCAACTAAACAGTTCTTGAGACAAGCTGAGTTTTTCTTTAAGATCGCCTAATATCATGCAATTAGGCATCAAAAGTTTATATACTACAACCTCCCTGAGATACATGTAATGGAAAAATTATTTGCAAATAATGAGGAAAGAAAGTACAAATATCTCTCTGAGTGTTGTGAAATGTGTGTAACACAAATTGAAGAAAAAATCAAATGTCCAACACAAGTATCATTCCAATACATCAAAATAATCTCACCCTACAAACATAACGGGCTTACACTTACAATCATACACTTACAATCATACCGGGTAAATTGTACTGATCGCGAAATATTATTCTGCATATAGGCCCTGTCAGTTTGTTTTCATTTCATAATTGCTAAAATGCACCTCTACTGAATGAAAACATTTTTCCTAGTATTCTTAATTCCATTCCTAAGTTTGCTCCTAATTTGTAGGTGCACTTCCATCTTGAGGTGTTGTAGCAGAATTCTCTGTGTTGGGAGTAGACTTGGTTCTCTCTAGTGCATCCACCTGAACAAAAAAAAAAAACATTTCTTTAGTCAACATTAGTATCACACATGAAGAAAGTGGCTAGCTCTTCTTTTACCATTTTCTCTAATTCTCCCAAATGTGTATCACAGGCAACAGAATCTTCAAGATGGTGAAGGAAGTTGCAATCATAAGAAGGAAGAAGAAGACCTGTCCCACTGCAACAAAATCAATCAGCCGGCAAGTCTGCTAGCTCTAAATGATATTTTTATCGCCTGGTATCTCTCATTTTTAGGGATCAGTTGACATTCTCAGGTCAATGAACACTGTTCAATGTGATAGGATAGCATTTCATGCAAAAAATAAGCCGAAACCTAGGGCAATTTTCAGATTTGGCAACCTTCTGATGGTCAACAAATACCACCAAGGCTCCGGTGAGTGAAATATTTTGAGTTGGAGAACAGTTTATTTTTCATTATAACCACCAAAGTTCATCGACTGTGTGACAGGCTATACTAGACAAACCCAGCTGCAGATTTCAAGAAATGCTTCTTTTCCCTCCTACTGCAAAATAAAACCTACGTGAAAATATATGAATTTAAAGTATCTTTAATCTATGACTAATATGAGCGGGTGTCACCTGTTTGTCTATCGCCCTGAACTGCCAAGTCCACGCCACGTTGTACAGGAATTGGCGCAGGTCAAAGCGGTTGTCGTCAGGACTGTAGTTCTCCGCGTGGAACGACGGAGTCAGGGTCGTCATCTTGTGACGGTTGATCGAGTACGACCTAAAGAAATGCTTCACTTTTACCGCGACCTGCAATTAAAGAAAAGAAACATTAGAAAAGTAATAATAATCATAAGTTTTTTGCAAGTTCTTGCCCGAAAGCTGATTGTAAGTAACGAGACAAAAACAGCGAATAAAGAACGATATAACATACAACTAATTCTAATTTAGATGCTAACTCTAAAACTTATTTACAGTGGAAGACGAAACACCACAATTTTTTCTGAAATGTTTGGGATTCTTTCATGCTAAGAGGAGAGTAGTTTTGTTTTTGTCTGGAACATGGAAAAATTGAGAATGCAATGTTCACTTGTTAGGTTAAGGACGTCTTCTCCGATGGGTTGTAAAGACGAAGACCCTTGTTTGAAGAATGCCATGCTTCAAGCATATTAAAGAACCCACCACACTTATCGAAAAGAGTAGGGGTCCATCATGGTATGAGTGGATCAAACCTTACAGTCCAGTCTTATAGCTTGTACTTACTTTACAAAACTGGACAGGTTACTTACTTTAACCTTCTCCCTAACTCTGTAACCAATAGGGAATGGGTAATAAACGGCTACTTATGATTAAAGCTTAAGGTGATCCACTGGATATGCAAAACAAACAAACAAACAAACAAACAAAAGATTTGACGCAGACCTGCGCAGGACTGCATGTGTTCTTCCATGTGTGGATGAGTTTACAGAACATGCTGTAGGGTCCACACTTCATCATCTTCCGCAGACGCCCGTATATGGACAGTTCTTCATACGACATCCCCATGTCCTCCTGCAGGAAACAAGGGTTAAAAGTAAAGGCATCCTTTACTCCAAGTTCTAAACATTTTTCATGCTAGATATCTTTAAGATTTGATAGTTAGACATCACATATACATGTAGACACAGCTGATTTTTTTTTTCTACCATCAATGTTTCTACATTTCTGCACACATCAATATCTATTTTTCACTTCATCAATTCTGCATGTCCAGTTCCCATCGAGACTTATCTACGGTAGCCCGGGCCCAATCCTGACTGTCCATCAAAATTAGTAGTTCTACCAATGATAGCATGGCAATTAGCGGTTCGACCAATGAAAAAAGTGGCTGCATGTCAGTCAAATATTTGAACTTTTAAGTTTTTATTTTGCATTTCTATGTGTGTTGGAGGTGGGCCAGGGTATGGGTTCAGTCTTTTGGCATTGCATATCACAACGCTGAAAGAATTTTCAAAAGATGAGGGACAAACAATATGGCCATACCTCATCAGTCTGGGCAATCTGGCCTTCAGCAAGAGGCTCTAATTCAGCTGTCGGTGGGGCATCATATATTCTGGAAGAAAAACAGCAAAGATTAAGCATCATACATAATCAAAATTTCATTATGCATTTAGCTCCTTAAACTCTAATTCCTCTTTGCACTAGCTGAAAATGGGCACAACATTGGGCCTGCTATTGAACGTTTAATTTCTGAGTCAACTACCCATTTAGGCCTAACAAAATTCATGTTGTGTTTCTGATTATGGACCTGAAAAATCAGGGTCAGTTGGCCTTGGAAAGGGTTGTCTTTGTTGTTGCTGTTGTTGTTGTTGTTGTAGTTTGATTTGGTCGTCAACACAACAGGGTGTCAACATAAAGGGGACCTACATGTAGATCTGGTGGGTCTGTTTATATCACTTTTTCTAATGCAACAGAAATGTGGAGAACATTTTGGAAACTATTCTACAACCTATTCATCACTCAGATATCAAAGCCAAAATTCTATTTCCCTTGCCAGCGGTCGACAAAAAAAATGCTAGAGTCCGTAGGTTTTTGCTAGGGTCAGTAGGGTAACGCGAAACACAATCTTTTTGCCTAGGCCTAACCACAAAGAAACCAGTTTAGTGTAATAAAAGCATAGAACTTACTCCTTGAGTGCAGTGAAGCCAAACTTGTCCACACAGAAGCGTATGAAGGCCCTGAGGTCAGTCTTACTGATCCCACCTATGGGGTTGATATCCGCGCTGGAGCAATCATACTTCGTCATATAGCCTCGGAGACTACAGAGAAAAACAAATCATTGAAATTACACATGTATAATGTAAATAGTAAACTATGAACTTATTTACGAATGAGAGTTTATTAGTTTCTCCCTGCTGCTTAACCCCGCAAAAAAATAAAATTTGGTACAAAACAGCTGTCTTCAAGTTAGCAGGTATAAAGTTAAAAAGGTACATGTTGTAAAACATTACATGTTTACTGACAAAGAATAAAGACTACACTTAAGCATTATACAGTCATGACAGCATAATATATAATTATAACCAGTTTAGGATACAACTAAAAATTCTATTCCATTTCTGAATATGACTTTCACAATCAAGGTAAAGAAATCTACTAAAGATTCGAAATCGGCTATCAGAAATCCAGATCAACTGCTGTCAAACCTCAGAAGTCGAATCAATCCACCTCTACAACTACAACAGGCTCGCCCCTGACGTGTCGCCAAAAAGCATTGTGGAAGATGGAGGCTAGAGAGGGTATGTATGTAGGAGACCTGTTTACCTCTCGTCCACATTAGATGAACCCAGAACCAGTAGCCCCCCTGGTCGACCCTGCGCCCACAGCGTCAACTGGGCAAACAGATACGCCAGCACCATTCTCAAACGGGCCTGCAAAATAATTATGGCAAAATTCAATATTTCAACATTTGACTTGACTCAAAATAAGCAACTTGAATATTAGTACTCTTGCAACAAATTGAAACACCACAAAAAAACTCCTTTCCCGGTAAATTGCAAAATTTAGTCCCTGCGAAAATGAATGTATTCACAGTACCTGTACATTCTGAAGAGCCAGATTCTCTCTAGGACTGCCACCGTGAACTTTGAACCTCGGTACGACAGCCGCGACTGCTGTGAAGATGCCGATGACAGCACCGACAGCTGTGTCGATCTGGATGGACTGGTGACAACTACAATGTACACATGTAGGAAAAATAAGATTAATTTTGTATTACAGTAAGATTTCTACACTGTAATGTTGTATTCAGTTTACTGTTATTTTGCCTTATGCTATAAGACTTAGTGGAAATTTGATTGTACTTCCTTTGGAACTGGAACATTGACTTCTCCTAAATAAGAAATCAAAGATCTCAAACCTCTGTGAAATCGAGTTTTTGTGACTTTCTTAATGTCATAGCCCTACCCATCATAGCCCTACCCTTAATGTCATAGCCCTACCCTTAATGTCATAGCCCTACCCATCACAGATGTCTAAGATGTCTTCCCTCCGCCTCTTCCTTTAATCAATCCAAGCTAACTTCCTCCCATAAGAGGTCATTTGTTGGGGGCCTCTTACCAACTACCCATGGACTATACCAAACTACCAAGAAGAGGGTGTCAGCCCATAATGCTGCTGCAGTACCTGAAAGT
The DNA here is from genome assembly GCA_035149815.1 of Branchiostoma lanceolatum. Lineage (NCBI taxonomy): Eukaryota > Metazoa > Chordata > Leptocardii > Amphioxiformes > Branchiostomatidae > Branchiostoma > Branchiostoma lanceolatum. Next base: position 9,238,555 of record CM068881.1, read on the forward strand.
ACTGCTAAGGGGCCCAAATCACCATGTTTCTTTGGGACTCAATAACTTACATAACCTGCATACTAAAATTCAAACCAATCTATCTAAAGGATCTTATGTGCGCCACCTTGCAATTCACAGGAATACTGCACAAGGTCCTTCTAAACAGCGAGGTACAAGGACATTAGAAAGAACACAATAACTGTAACATCATCAGCGGACCTGCCAATTTGTTCTGCCAACTGCTGCGCCCTGTTTCTGGTGACCTCTGAAGAGTTCTCACTGGCCATGTAACAGGTCACAAAGATCCTCCCGGCAAGTTCCTTAGGATTCTGTGGGACGTAGTCAGGATCACCGACTATTCTCCTCACATCTGTCAGCACCTGGGGATCTGGGAAAGGATTCTGACTTAAACATATTTCAAGCGTTTCAGTAAAAGCTGTGCTACATGAGTGAAACTCAAAACCTACTGACAAAAATCATATATCGGAGTCGTAATTATAAGTCCAGTATTAGGTGGCAAGATGGTTTTGTGGTTAGGATAACGTAGACTTCAAATGTAAAGGTTCACTGAGTTCAAATCCCTAGTAGGCCCCAATACTATGCCCTAGGGAAAGGCTCTGTTCATTTATTTCTAACTCAATTGAAAACGTCGTCTGAGATTGGAGGTAAAGCTGGAGGTCCCGTGTTCGAAGAGAGCCACACCACGAGCACATCAAAGAACCCACTGCACTTATCGAAAAGACTAGGGATCCATCCCGGTGTGAGTGGATCGAACCTTAAATAGTCCAGTCTTACACAGCTTGTACCTACTGTACAAAACTGATGAGTAATGCCTCTCTCTCTCTCTCTCTCTCTCTCTCTCTCTCTCTATCCAGTTTTAAGTCTTTTGTTCCCAATCATCCCAGACGTGCTTACACATGGATGGGGGAGCCCCAGAACTCTTCATCAAGTGCAAGTCTAACGGCGGTTAACTGTCCATGCAAAACGAACAAAAAAAAGGACAAATGGGGTCGGTTATGCGAGCAGTTATGCCAGCTATATATAAACTTAACAATAAACAAGTTCCTTACTTCCATTGTCGACAGCTTGACAGACCAGGTGGCACATTGAAGCCACGATACAGGCGGTGGAGGAACTGTCGATACCACCACTCAACGGCAGGAAGAAACCTCCCTACAAACATGAAACATACAAGTCATGTAACTAACAATCTACACCTGCAAGCCATTATAAGAGGTTTCAATCCTATCCTTGATATAATAATAAGAAAATAACAGTTTAAAGTGCTACAGTTTGAGAGACTGTTAGAAAGCCTTATAATAAGGCCTGTCCACAATGTCCGTGTGGCTTAACTGGTAGCAGCCTCACAGTTGAGCTCCTGGTTCCAATTAGTTGGTAACAGGGAGACCCCGGGTAGGGCATCTCAGTTGAGGCTGTACCAGTCTTTTGGAAAGGACTTAAAATGGGGGTCCCTTGCTCGAGAAGATGCCTTGAGCGCGTTAAAGGGGAAGGGCTAGCAAACCCTCCCTGTATAGATATACCCTGCTACAGAAACAGCAAAGAAAATGCTGTAAGGTGAACAACAACAACAATCCACAGCAAACTGCACATAGCAGGTACAAAAAACAAACACTACCAACTGGATACGCCAAAAATAATTACTCATAGACAAGCAACTGGATAAAATTTTGAAACAGTCAGACGTTTCAGACAGCATCCACTGTTTACCAACTGGATTTGGGGTTAACCCTCCCCCAAAATGGGGGGTTAAAAGGAGGGAAAAGTCATCCTTTTTAACCCACTTTTCACTCCTTGGGTCCAGGCAAAATGTGGTAAGGACCCCCCAAAAACGTCTGTTTAACTCCGAATCCAGTTGGTTGTGAAAAAGTACCTGTCCACTTCTCCTGAGGTAGTCCCAGAGCCAGCAGGCAGGTCCGTACGATATCTCCTCCTCGGGACTGTGGTACCGCCACTCGACAGGCTGGTACGACGGCAGGAAGATGTCATCGTCTTTGGACAGGGAGAAATCCGCCATGACCCTGGGATAAGGCTCCGACTGCGCAGCCTGAGACAGAAAAAAGAATACTGTAAAAGGGAAAATGTTTGCGATGATATAATTTTACGGTAGAAAGAACCCAACACACTTATCGAAAAGAGTAGGGGTCCTTCCTGCTATGAGTGGTTCATAACCTTTCAGTCCAAGTAATATTGGCCCTAACTGGGGCAATCACTGTCATATTGAGGTCACTGATTATAGGCTGCCATTACCGACCCTTGTGATACAGCCCCGCCAATTGTAAGCTCCTCGCAATTCAGCCCTTGGCTGCAAAGAGAGAGTAGTTGCCCACCCAATAACAGATGACATCAACATTTCTAAATCTACAGTACTTATTACATTATATATATCCTTCCACTCACAGCCCGTGCTCTTGATGCAAAGTTTCCTCGGTAGCTCCTGACGTCCTCCAGGTCGAGAGTAGCAGTGAGGACCTCTACCTCGTCCAGTGAGAACTGCGAGCCTTGCACGACAAAACTGCCGTTGATGGCGATCATGGAACAGCCGTCGTAGTAGGCACGGTCTCCGTCGCAGCCCATCTGATTCGCGAACAGGTAGATCCCTCCACACTGTAACATAAATAAAAAGCATTACTAACTTAAAAGTAAAGCAGTCATCCTCAATTGAGGTGAAGCATGATGCTTTTTCAAGTAGCCAGTGGTAGTGCAATGCGGCTTTGCTACAGCTCACGTTTTTTGGCCAAGCACACCATGGCCAGGTAACCCCTACTCTTCTCGATAAGTTTGTTGGGTTCTTTTACGTGCAGAGGTTTGACGCTTGGGGCTTATGCCCGAAGCTCCCTCATACAAAGGGCCGCCTGCTTTATGTCACCATCCAAAATGAATAATGCAATCCCATGACCCTAGGATCACACTTGGGCGCAAGGATCCACGGAATTTGATCCTGTAATGTAATTAAAGTCAAGAGGTGGCATAAGGTGATAAGAGTTAGTGTAAAAACATGGCTGGTCTCTTAGGGTTGTTGACTTCTAGAGATACTGTAGGTAACGGAAAGGTATCCCATAGCCTTCTTGAGGCCATAGGCGCAGAGCATTGTTATCCACTGTGTCTAGGACACGGTATTGGAAGGCGGAAGGTTAGGGATGTCCTCTTCCATGGATGGGACGTACACAAAGCTGGAGATTTCATGTTTGAGGAAAGCCACACCTCAAGCATGTTAAAGAACCCACCGCACCAAGACTGGTGGTCAATCCTGGTGTGAATGAATCAAATCTTTCAGCCCAGTCTTACGCAGTTTGTACTTGTTGTACAGACCTCTTGTGTAATGCCTAAAGGCTGTTAAGTGGTTATTGATAATGTTCACCTTAGCGGTTGCTGACTTGACCAGGTCTACCCGTACATAAGCCTTCCTCAGACTGAAGTGACTCCCGCTGGCATTGGTGAAGATCTCCACTCCATCCAGGCTCTGGGCTATGTGGGAACTACAAAAAAAAAGAGTTCAAAGATCTTATCCATTGTATACATGTCTAAGACTTGTTTAATTGTAGTGCATTGATTCATTGACAATATAGTTTTGATCATTGTCTGTATGTCCATATCATTTCCTGTCTCTCTACGGTGAATGTGACTGGCATGTGGAAAATATACAACTGCAAAAACATGATCATACCTACCTGGGTACTAATAGGCTCTTTCATTCAGGGCTATAGACAGTTGTAACACACAAGGTTGATAAATTACTGGTTCTGGCAAATCTGATCTTAACTTCCTGTCACTCTGGCAAGTACTTCCTGTCACTCTATCTGCAGTGAACGTGACTGCCATATGGAAAAATACATAATGCAAAAACACAGACGGACATTCAAACAGAAACACCAAAAACAATACCACCCATTTCATGGTGGTAAAAACACTTCTTAGATCTGTCTTACAACTTACAAGTATATGACTGCAGCATTCCATATGTGCTAAAACATGGCTCCTACATAAAGTTGTGTATGTACCCTAGACACTATAGCTACTACATGTACCTTACATCTAGTACTACAACAGTACCTGCTTGGTGCCCAGAGTTCCTCACAAGTCTCACTACCAATACAGGTGTCTCTGGTGGAAAGTACTGCATCTCCAAAAGGAACAGTTTTCTATGGAAGAACATTTACACACAGAAAAGTATGATTTTTAAGAATGAACATTTCTTTTTGTTTACTTCATTCATTTGAGATTGAGTAAAAAATGTGTTTCTAATAAAGTAATAGTAACTTATATATGAAGCTCTAACAGTTAGTAACTTACTATAACTTATATATCAGCAAACTGACTTACATGTCATTGAGTTATCTGAAACTTACTGCTTATAACATGTATTTATCCATTGTTAGGGAGTCAAGCAACAGCCAAAGCCTTATATATAACCACTGTTCATAAGTATGAAGCCTATAGCTAAGTATATCACATAACATAATTATATAAAATATGCGTAAAGGCACACAGCACAGGTAAAGTTGAGACACCTGACTCACCTGTCCTGTAATAGAACTGATCATCCTGGGTAGGAAATATTCCTCCACCTGTCTGTGAAAAAAGAAAGATTAATAAGTCTTGATATTATAACAATTGCATTTTTTCACATTTATGTAAATCAATGCAGAAATAAAATTTGTACCAGTATATCAACAGTCCTAAATTTGTATCAACTGTCCTAAATTACTTTTTTTTCCAGCCAAGGAAATCATTTCACTTGTTGAAAAACATGTAGATGTTCTCCTCTTGAAATGCTTTTTAATATAATAAGTTTATTGCAAATTCATGCCCATAGGCTAATTGCATGTTGACAACAATGTCGAAGTACAAACATAAAGTAAAACATAAGGCATAGATATGGTACAAGCTAAGCTCATACCCGGTAGTAAATTGCTAGTCGACAATAAGTTTCTATATCTACGGTACTAATGCGGGGTATGATTTCTTCTTTGTGTAAATCAATATATATAATACATATTTGTTTTTGTAATACATATTTGTCATATTACAGTCATCAGCCATACTTTGGCTTCATCCAGCGTGTGAACCATCTTTCTTCCCTGTAGTTTCCATCGTTGCACAGCTGCATCTTTGGACGAATAAGGAGGATCTTCCTATGAAAAAACAAAGCAATGTTTTAAAGACGGCCCCACCCCTGAACAGTTGTCAAAAAATATATACTGTAAATGCATTAAGTTTGCGTGGTTTTCATTTCACGGTAGGAAGAAAATGGAGTGTTCGCGGTGGTTTTTATGTTCATGTAGCGCTACAGTCATTGGTGGGCAAAAAGTTTTGCGGTGGTTTGAAATTCGTGCTGAAAGTTCACCGCAAAAAAACGTGAACATTAAATCACCACGAACAATTCTGCATTTACAGTATTTCGTGCCTTTACCTTGTCTTTAGACCATCTCATGTCCCACCCAACCTCCATCAAAATATAGAAACGCAAAAAATATAAAACTGTATATAGAAATATTGTGATGGACATTGAAATATGCGATGGACATGCAGCAACTCTCTCATTGGTCAAACTGCTAACTACCATGCTATCATTGGTAGAACAGCTAATTGTGATGAACATTCAGGAATTGTACTTAACATGTTTTATTCTTAAAAAGGGTGTGAGTTTCCACACTTACTTGTTTAAGAAGATGACTCTGCAGTTGTACAGCACGTTCTTATGCATGATGGGCCTGTGGGATGGTAAAAGATATATTCAATAATTGATGCATTTTCACAGTGAGAGTATTACATGTAAATGAGTGCTTTAAAACATTCCTCAATTTAATCACAATTCCAACAAACCTAACATGTACATGCCACTGCATGTTTTACATGTGTACAGTTAACATTACTTAATACTTAAAGCAAGTACTATAAACCTTGAAATACTTAAGTTGATTTTATTTTCGAACTGCCTCCACAGTGCCATAACATGACACCTTATATGTGATGCTGTTCTACGGTAAATTGTTTTAATCACAAACTTGAACTTTCCAAAACACAACAAAAACCTAATCCGTCAACTCTTAACCCAATACTTGCAAAAATTTATGAATTTACAGTATTATGTGCCTTTAGATCAGCTACATCAGTACATGTATTTTAGTATCTTTACAGAATCTTTCTGCTCTCGTTATATGATGTAACAACAGGGGTTCATCTAAACCAGGAAAGAGGGGCGCTGCGCCCTGTTGTTTCAGCATAGCGCCCCCTTGTCAAATTCAGATTTTAGTTTAATATCCAGGATACAGCCTTCACTCAGCGATCGACTTTTAGATAAATACATAGAATTCGCTGCCTCGCCTGTGTGTGCTTCCTCTTGTTCAATATTTCTAGAAAAAAACCTGTAACAACCAAAGTAAGAGACTTCTTGAAATGTTTCAGTACTTTTATTTTCACAGTGACCGCTCCACTACAGAATCGAATTCCAGCTAAAATGAGTTTCCACTGTATTGCTAAGTTAGACATATTGCTACAGCGAAATGGATGAATGAATCCTTACATGCCGACGTCACAGATGATGTCTTGAGTGACAGGTGACTGGAGTAGCATGGCCAACACCTCAAAACTGTGCAGCAGGGTGTCGCCCTCGTAGAAATGGTCGTAACAGCCATAGCCACTGGGGAAGGAAAATGGGTAAGTTTATATCAGTTGATAAAAACAGATGCAGACAAAAATACAATATAAACTTCTTTTTCTTATCAATAAAAATTTTTTTGAGACATGGAATTTGTTTTTCGAATTCATCAATAACTTAGTGGAAAAGTCAAAATGTCAAATGTCTGTTGGCTGTCCAACAAAAAGTAGACACATTTTAACCTTTAGCCACACGGCCTGGCACCTTAGTTGCAATGTGTCAAAACATAGCTTAAAAATGTTAATCACCACTTCATATAGCTACTCAATCGTCGCCATGGCAACACGTTTCATTGCCTTTCTTGTTTTATTTTCTACTTGAGGGTATAAAACATTACTTATATATAGGCCTGAAATAGTAGATGAGGATATTTTAACCACTTTACAATATCTATAACTATCTATTTCTTGAATTGAAGGTGTATCAAGAAAAATGATAAACTTGGAAGCTCGACTCACCATATCTCTAACTCAGAACCTAATCTGTAGGCTGCGTTCTTTTTCTTAGCAATCTCTATACCTGGAAAACATAAAGAACATTCCCTTAAAACACCCGGATTTCTCAAGTAAGAAAAATAGGCTCTTTTTTAGCAACAATACAAATCAACTCTAGCCATAGGTATCGCATGAATCATCATAACAACAGCATAAGTTTATGTTTACATGTCTGTTGGGGGAGGGGGGCGGTTTGTCTATCTCAAAAGTTACCACGAAAATAAAGGTCTGGGGACGTTAAATTTACACTAAATGAAGACAACTCACTTTCAAGTATTCTTTTCGAGTTTCCCTCGAAGTCCATAGCCCACTGGTTGAGGGAACAGGTCGCTAAAGTTACCTTTCTCCCCATTTTGTAACAGAGTTTTTCGCGTGCTGGTAGTAGTTAGAGGTCGAAGAGCACAGTGTCAGCCCGCAACCTTTGACCTAGAAAGTAGTGCAGTAAAGAACAAAAATCAGCATCAACTTATCTAATAAAAGTAAGGTCACAATTAAATGTCGATTCATGTAAAAGTATGGGGTTATGACATTTGGTGCTATAAAGGAGGTTTTATCAGTAAAACCTCCTTGGTGATATATCATTGCGCGGAATGTTAGACGAGTGAAGAGGTAACAAGTGCAGTATATTTGAACTCCGCACGGGGGCAGCACTCTCTGGGGACTTAGCACCATAGGCGGCATATACTGATATAGCGTTCATCAATATCAAAGTTAGGTCATGTTGACTTGATTATATGGATGATATCCTTTCTAGATTTGTTCTTTCAAAACTTCTTCTTTGACTTTGGAATTCAGACTCTAGTTTGGCACTCTACGATATCAGTGTCCGTTTCACTACCGAAATATTTAATTTATTGTGAAGCATGTATTTTCTCATTCTGCACCGATATGCCCCGATGTTGTGCCCTTGGGAAAGGCATGCGCACTTTACACGACTTTCTCCACTTCACTCAGGTGTAAATAAGGACCTAGCTTCGGTTAGGGACGTCCCTTGGATATGACGTTAAACGGAGGCCCTGTGCCAAGTTTGAGGAGAGCCACACCTCGAGCACGCTAAAGAACCCACCACACTTATCGAAAAGAGTAGGGATCCTCCCCGGTGAGTGAGGTTCAAAAACTATGATAATAGTCCTAAGGCCGCACATGGGGCAATTGTCGTATTGAGGTCACCTGAGTTAGCGCCGAGGCAGCCGCTCAGACCCTTGCAATCTAGCCCTGCCAATTGTGCGCTCCTCGCAATGAGCCCCTGGCTGCGAAGAGAGAGTAGTATAGTAAGCCTACTCAATAACAACACACAAAAAAACAAGTTCGGCGCGAAGAGATCACCGCGAAAACCGCGAACATAAACCCACCGGGAACATTTTCACTTTTACAGTATCCTCCTATTATTCCTGAATTCTACAGACTGTCATTGGTGCACTTGGGGGCTACTTTAGTCCAGTTAGCGATATTGAACACCTCCTCCTACTCGCATGGCTACGTTATTTTTGGATTGTTACAATCAAAAAGACGTCAATCCTAGGTCACAATGTTTCACGATATTCTTTCTACCTGTCCCCAGAAATAACTCACAAATCTCTTGTCTCGGTTGGAAACACCCCAAATTCCTAGGCCTACTATTTTGGGACTTGAGCAAGATCCAAGCATCCAACAGGGAACAGGCTATTGTTTCACCACCCCCAAGCTCTTGGAGTTTAATGCCATAAAACATGCTTTATTTGACAGCTGTGTATTTTGGGTATGCTATGTGCTGACGCAAAATGCCGTCGCATCAAATTAGTATCTCAGAAAGCGTGACGTATACAAGGACAAGAGGTGAACATTTAGCCGCCTAGTTTTGACACTGAATACTTCTTTCCTACACTCAATAAAGATTCCGTCTCCAATTGTTCTTCGTTTTTCGGAGGTATTCTTAGCTACAGTGTCTCGCAACACAAACATAGTTCAAATGGGTTGCGCATCTACAACAATTATCTAGTATCCGTTCATTCATTCATTCATTCACACACTCACTCACTCACGCGCTCGCCCTTTTGTTTATTCCAATGTGCATGGCATTGTGTTGTATGTATGTGTGTGTGTGTGTGTGTGTGTGTGTGTGTGTGTGTGTGTGTGTGTGTGTGTGTGTGTGTGTGTGTGTGTGTGTGTGTGTGTGTGTGTGTGTGTGTGTGTGTGTGTGTGTGTGTGTGTGTGCCCATTGACAGGCTGTTCAGACCCCCCGGCCGTAAACAGTTCATTGGCTTATGTCACAGTTCCGGTTGGTCCACAGGTGCGACGGAAGATGCTGATCTCTGACGTCATGACTCGCCCCGGTGTCACAGACGAGGTTATGGCAGTCGATTTTAATCCCCCGCCTAGGGCATAGCAACCAGGGACAATCTGAGGACAAAGGTTGTACCTTGTAGCCTCTTTTTAAGATATGCATAAAAAAACCTCTACTAAACGAGATACAAACAAAAAATGGGAGGTCTGTTGCAGTACCAAGGAGAGACACCAGGGGGCCCAAAATCTACGTATTTCGTGGAAAGGTGCAGAACTAAACACATGCCAAGTTTCAAGACAATTCATCCATAGCTTTTTTTAGCTTTGCCGCTAAATCGCAAACAAATGAAGCTACACCATTATTTACAAACGCCAACAGAAACATGACTTTCTCGGCAAAGGGAATAACAGTATTTTTAGATAGTGAAAAAGTGAAAAAACGAATGAATAAATGAATGAGGACATAGTAAAAGAAAAAAAGTGTTGAGGACTAGAGAACGAAAGAAACACATCCCCTCCTATTTGTGTATGTTCCTCGATATTGATGAAGAATGACACTTTTAATTTTCTTAATGACGTCCGCACTTACGCAATATCAGAATATTCATAGAACAAGGTCGTCCACAGTCAATCACTCAACACAGTGGGCGGAGCCTAAATACCAGCTGTCGCAGATTTCTTTTTCAAAATAACGGTAATAATCAAAAAGGACTTTGCGAAAGTATAAATAGCGTACGCACCTGTAACTATAACGGTCCGACGAACAACCCACGTACTGGAACTTCGGAGTACAAGACAACTTGACGAAGTGAATTTTCGCAGCCATGTTGTCTTTAGTTGTGGTCTTTTTCGTCTTCCTTCTTTCCTTTGCGAGGTGTCTACCGCTGAAAGAAGAACCTATGTCGGCTTGTTTTGTAGGACATTCTGAGAACGGTATGTGATTTCATTTTTCCTTTCCTATTTCAGAATTTCAGAAAGAAACGCGCGGACTGGGTCGATGTTAATTTCTCTCCCTCGCGTTTTGTCTTGCCGGATATTTCGTCTTTTGTATATTCTATATGTTCTAAAATATGTCGATGTTAGGAAGTTGAAAACATGAAACGGAGAGTCATTTTCCAAATTTGAAACGTGTAGACGAGTCATGTCAAAGGCACTTCCTAAAGATGTAGTTAAGTTTAACGTCATTTTCGACGGGGCGTAAAGCCGGCAGCCCCGTGTATAGGCGACAAACCTCTGCACGTAAAAGAACCCAACACTTATCGTGCAGGGTGACTCGGTGTGCTTTGCCAAAAACGCGAACCGTAGCAAAGCCGCATCGTACCTCTACTAAAAGCATCATTTGAAAAAGCATCATGCTTCACCTCAGTTGAGAATGCTTTTGTTGTCCTTATAAATTGTCCTTATTGTTGTCCTTATCAGTTGTCCTTATAAGTTATTCTTATTTGCAAAGCTGTTTTTGGCTATAAAAGTTGGTTCGAAATTCTGAAAATACCCACTCTCTTTGTAAATTCAAATTGCGAGTTCTTTTAAGTTGCATAAAAAACTCACGATAACTGTGACGCTAAACTTTGAAAGAATGATAGTCCCTCCATACAACAATGCAGAGAGAGAGATTTGTGTTTTTTTTCTTGCCCTGTGTAGCTGTACAACTAATCATGTGAAGGATTATATCCTATTAACAATTTCCTTTTTATAATGCCACATAAAAACGTTCTAATTTCAAAAGAAAATTGTGTTTTGGAGCGCACTTTTAGACGACTGTTATGCGCGATACGACTTTCTTCATACTAATAGATACAGTAATAGGATTTCTTACAAAGCTCAATCCCGGAGTAGTCTCTACCAGACTAACCGCTCCGGCTATAGGCCAAGGGAGAACATTTGCCGGGGGACTTTGGCCATGGAGGGTAACATTCGCAGCCGCAATATTGGACCCTATCTCCGTAGCCGACTCCTTCATATAATTGACTCTATTTTTGCCAATTTCTACTATTTTCCCAGCGACCCGCGGAGGCTGGTAGAGCCTAATCCCGGAGGCTAAATGCAAAGGGGCACACAGATACCATAACGAAAAAGGTTTCTTTAAGAATGTCGAGTCTATCTATCTATCATCACTAAAGGGTCTTTTTTGGAAGCAGTTGTTAATGACTACGTTTTTGAAAAGGGGTGGGTTTGGGGATTTTAGTAGAAATTGTGATGAGTGATGATGAGTGGGTTTGGAAATTTTAGTATGCTCTTTTTGAGGTCACAAAGAACTAGCGACTTTGTGTCAAGGACGAAATGTAGTGTAGGTGGCTATCGAGGCATTTTTCATGGGTACATGTATTTTTGTTAGTTACTTTTCAGCTTCGTTCAAAATATCCCGTGTGCATCCACTAATGACAAGATCTAGACATTTGATAAGCTATATTAGCGGTGCCGCACGAATGACTTGAATTGTTTTCGACTTTTTCGGGACAAATTCCTCTAGCCTGGTTTCAACCAAGCCCCGTGTCCGCCCGCCGCCTGTAACGGCGGGGAGGGGAGAGAAACCCCCGGACAGCTGGAGTTTGCGTGATACAGACTAAAATTCCTCCAACCACGACCAACTGCCAGTTTTGTCCAAAATCACCGGCAGTTTGCATTTTAAAAGGAGGAAAGAATTTAGAGAAAACTAGTTTATTGTTGTTTCAAATAGCTTCACACAAGTAAATAATGCAAGTTATTCTCCCCATTTTGAGTACTACCTTGTCATGTTCAACAAAATTTATTGTTTTCTTTCCGAATTCAGGCGAAAATCACGGCACGCATCAAATTTACTTGCCGTGGCCTTACCTTGATTTTCAAAACCGTGGCAGCATCATTCCAAGTTGGGGGAAAGTTGACGACAACCTAAATTTTCCCAAAGTAACGTTAATTAGGACGGGCGTATGCAGTCTAAAAATAGAAAACCAGACACTGAACAGAACGTACCCCGTGGGCGGTGTGGCCCGTTCCGCGACGCTCAATTGAAAACCAATTTTTACTCGCAACACGAGCGCGATTGGTGACGGTTAATGACGTCATTACCAAGGGAAAGACGCATGTAGAGACTACTGTTTCAAGTCGTGGGGATTGAAATATACATTCTGCAGTTTTCTTGTTACTTTCCTGTCTCTTGTGTGAATGTATGATATCAATAAGTGTTGACCTTGAGGCCGACAGAGTCACTGTACAGAGTAATGACTTGGAGTAACCTTGTAGCGTATCGTGTGTGGCCTGAAACTCGTCGTTACCTTGTATAACGTTAGGGCTTACATGTTGGTTGTATGATCGTCGCACAAACGACATACCTACCTACCTACATGCGTACCTACCGATTTGATATACCCATCTACATAACTGCATATATGTCCTCCCTCTCTCTCTCCCCCTCTCTCTCTCTCTCTCAGGCTCTCTCTCTCTCTCAGGCTCTCTCTCTCTCTCCCTCTCTCTCTTTCTCTCTCTCTCTCTCAGTTTCTTTATCGATATCAACCTACCTACCTATCTACCTAAATACCAATCTATCTACTTATCTGTCCTTCCATCTCCTTCCCCCTCTGTTTATAATTCATATGCTGTTTGTACCACATCACCAATGAAATGTCTTAGCCCAGTACTTTCAACAACTATGGTTTTGACAGTTTAATTAGACTGTAAAATCTGGATACACTAGGATTCCTTGGAAACAGAAAGTTTCTCTTGCGGCGTATAAATCAGTACGCACTCGACAACATCTGACCCCTGTCACACATTCAGGACCTTCCCACCGATACCGTTAATGATATGTTCTATCTTTTGTTGTGACATTTCATCTCGCTGTGATCTGTACCTTGTGGCCACGAACTGACCTGTACTCCTGCGCTGCTTATAGGTCTGGAGAAACCCCTTTATCCAAACACGGACAGCAGCGGCCGGGTAAAGTACGTCCTCACCGTGCGTGAGAACGACTTGGGCCTGATACAAGCAGGTGGCAGCTTTAATGGTGAGTCAAACTACTGATACTAGTTTTTCAGATCCGGATACTGTAGCCTCTTTGATCCAGCGTTTGTATCTGTTATCCTCTCTGGTCGCGATTCATCTCCCTGCCTATTACACCACAAGCAGTCCTGGTTTGATATGAACTGGTTTATTTGATCAATCAATCAATCGATCGATCAAGCAATCAATCAATCAATCATAATGTCTTATTGATAAAAAGAGGCATTGCAACCAAAGGCTGGATTGCGTTTTCCGTACATAAAGTATATTTCACTTGGTTTACACGCAATACATGACACATTTAAAAGTATTCACTGTAGTATTATTATGATAATGCATTGGCGTTAGATTAGCTTAGGATTTGATATAGGCTAGCTTATGATATGAACTAATCACACGCTGGGATGTACATGCTAGGAGTTCAAGAACAAAGGTTGCCATGTCAGTCAAAATTTATCTGATGTAGCATAGCCATTTTTTTCATCTGTCATGTTAAGCTTTGGTGTTTGTTTGAATTTTTCGCATCTTACATGTACAAACCACTACAAAACTTCTGTCACTTGTTCTAATAACTAAACATTAATACAGTAAACTATGACCAGTATTTGCAAGTGATACATTGTTGTAGTCTTGTTCATTCTTAAGCTTACCAATATCCTTCGATATCAAATATCCTTATTTCTGTGTTGTAGTGTCGGTGTCGGGGCTGTACGGATCACGGTTCCGTCAGCTTGAGGTAGTGGCCAGCCGGGGGAGACTTCAAACCCTCCCGGGCGACCCGGCGCTGCGTGCCGGCACATGTCACGGACTCTCTGCGGTCAGAAACACGGACAACCGCACCAAGAACACCGTCTCCTTCACCTGGGTGGCACCCGACGAGCGTCTTCCGGACGGAGAGTGCGTAACGATCAGGTTGGTACTTCACTACAGGCCCTGTCAGCACATGCAGGACCTTCCTACGACTATTACTTTGCTCCCGACTACTTCCCAAACCAAGGTCGGCGTTGGGTTGGAAGTAGCCTGAAATCCGCCCTATTCTAGCTCCAGTTCGCCCCTCTGAGCGCATTTAAGATTTTCCCGAGTTTGCTATGTCAAAATTCAAAGTCAGCTGGCGCAGACGACTTTTAAAGACTAGCAATCAACCTCGCCGACCAACTCCCAACTCCCATGACCTTACTCACGACTAACTTCCAACCATGGTTTGGAAAAGGTCAGGAGGCCACGGTTATCAACAATGTATGTTGCTTAACCAGTTGTCTCCTTGAAAAATTTACATGAATAAAATCTGCATGCATTGCTAATAAAACATAGATATATTATGCTGATGAGGAACCAGGATTCTTCTAATTCTTTTACTACAAAGTTTTTTTGTGTGCTTTAATCAACAATACAATCTAACATTGCTTTATTGTTGTTGATTCCGTACAGGGCGGCTGTCGTCGACGAGAAACAGTTCTTCTACCAAAATGATGCCCGACTGACCGTACAACTGTGCGCCTCCTTGAAGCAAAGCAACCTTACAAGACCGAACACAACAAAACCGTACCAAGCAACTGTCACTACCATACAGTCAATTCTGAAAAAGAACCCGATTCCATCTTCGGAGACCAGAGTAATAGCAGTCTTCTCTTCACAAAAGAATAATGACAACAGTGGTGAGAAGAAGGGCATACATTCGTATCAAGTTCAAAGGAGTGCTGAAAGCGTTGCGACGGTGAATTCTCAACTGTCAGACTTTCTAACGAGAGAGATGTTTCAGAGCACCAACGGAGGGCATCGTACAGACAAGGGGACGACACAGCCACGAGCTCGTCGCTTCAGGAAGGAAAAACTGCTCGACATTTTGGTCAGGAATCGAAGAGAATCTCCGTCCACTCGGACAGATCTGGCCACAACGACCGAAGACGACCGTTCCCTGAAGTGGCGACTGATATCGAAGGCGTGCTGTCGGTCGGGCAGTCGTTTCGGAAACAAACCTCACGTTACAGACTGCGACGAGGCGTCCAGGAAGTTTGTGTCCCGCAACATTGCTGAACTGACCCACCTACGAGCCGTGTGTGTGGACGAGTTCGCATTCTGCTGCATGGAAAAACAAAAGGAAGGAGGATATCTCATTGAAAGTAGCGAAGACCAACCCACAGAGCCTCTAGACGGCAGCACTGGACAGCAACCAGTAGCTGCAATGGTGGTATCTTACACACCAACAGGAGCCAGTTCGTCCACAACTACGGAGAAAGAAGTACCAATTCAACAAGCTTGCTGTCTCAACGGACTCAGAACTGCCTACGACTCTGGCAAGAGCTGCTTCGACGAAGGCGAGAGTTACGCAAATCAAACGGATGCAGATGAGCTGGAATCTGCCAACGCGGCAACGGCGTGTATGGTCGAATTCTCGCGATGTTGCGAGGTGCTACGCGAGCATGTTGAGTCGGTGGAAGGAAGCTCTAGTCGCCCACCACAGGCGGATTTGGCCACTCTACAAGACCTGCAGTTAACGCAGCACTGCTGTAGACAAGGGTCTGTCGAGGGGCTGTCTCCTGAGGCAGACTGCCAGCAGAGTGCCGTGGACTACACTCGGCTGCCGCTAAGAAACTCTACGGACAGGCAACTGATGTGTTCCAGCAAGTATACGGAGTGTTGCTCGGCAAGACAGGCTGACAATGTAAACCTCATTGCGCTGATCTATCCAAGTATTCATCATACGAAAACCCTAAAAGCAGCTTCGTCATTCTCCAACAACCAGACAGGCGATGATGTTCAAAGCCCAGGCACTGACTTTGACTCTATCATTGAGAGAATTTTGCTGGGACCTCAAGTAGCAAACGTTTTACAGTCAACTACAACGCCTTTAGGGACGGGTGAGCAAGAAACAAGTCAGACGGCACTAAGTAACTTTGATGGACATGACAATGGTAAGATTCAACCTGTCACCGAAATGCACAATCCCGACCAACTGGCTGAAGGGCCAACTACCGCCCCCTTGCAAACCGTAACTGAAGCGCACATGTCACAGTCAATCATCGACAGATCCAGCAAATCAACAGGTAGTCCCAATCCACCGGCACACCGCTCGCAAAGCCAACTGAGCTGGTACGATATAGGCACGGACACGTTAGTAGTGCTCTCGAAACACAGGCGGACACTACGGCTATGCTGTCTGCAGGGCAAAGCAGTAGACATCGACAGTGACCATCCAAACTCTTGTCATCTGGACGCAGACAGCTACACAATGGGAGCGCGCTTAACTGACCAAGTGAAACAGAGCTGCAAGGACGTTTTCGTGCACTGCTGTGAGAGCATGGCCCCGGGACACAGAGGAACATCGTTAACTCAATCATCGGTCAGGAACATCAGACGGTTGTTGAGCTACAGTGGAGAGCACGTGAGCAGAAGCAGAGAAAGGTCCTATAGGTGATTTCAAAGAAACTTTGAAGAAAACCGAACATCTGATCTTATCCAACTCATTTTCCTACACAGGGCCTCGCCGGCGGTCTATACCATTATATGTACCTTGAGGCTTTGCTAAACTGGGCTGAGGTTTCCACTTTTGTGGGCGTGGCGCAGTGGCCTGTCAGTCAATCAGAGAATCGCTTAAATGTTTCCTTCAGATAAAGACGATTCTGTGATTGGCTGACAGCAGGTTAGAGGCTATGCCCACAAAAGTGGAAACCTCAGCCCGGCTTAGCAGAGGCTACTAATGTATATTGTAAAAGCCGCGGGTGAGGCTCTGCATAGGAGAATGATCTAACCCAAATGTAGAAACAGTTTTAACATATTTTCGGCCTTTTTTTCCTCATGTTTGAAAACAAATGGATCATTCAAGCACTGATTATAGTGCCCAACTACTGTTCAACACGAAATCTAGTTTCTGTACGAAAAAAGGGATTGCCAAACAAGCTACAAACTCACCACATTTCTGGCATATACATTATTACAGTGTGCAATGACAATTTACCTGAAGCACAATTATATAACTATGGCTACATGTCTAATACTCACAGCTGGCATTGTGAGAGACACTTAATGCAAGTAATGAGGAAATAGATTATGATAGAATATGATCATTTAAAGTAAATGCCTATATAATCTGTCTTTGATAGACTAATTTGTAGGTATACTACATGTGCAAGGTGTACAATGTATAGATCATTCATCAATACATATTTTTGGACTTGGATCCATGGTAGTATGTAGGTAGACTTGTGAATGAATAAATTGTCTTCACGACTGTTTTAAGTGAAAAATTGTTGGTGTCAATGTTGAAGCCTCAGGGTTTGGTCAACCGTTAACTTTAAGTGATATTTAAGTTGTCCCTTTTGTTGATATTAAAGAACTTGTCATATAGTAAAGTTTGAGTTAAGACAGCAACAGAATGGCCAGAAAACTACTCCCCAAGCAGAGATTTGCTTCCGGTTTGATTTTGAGGTCTTTTTAGACGTTTTTGTCTGGCTTTCTATTAAGTCCCGTTTTCTTTAATATGTCTGTCATCCAGCTGAAAAACATGCCGCATCCAAACCTCTGTTTGGAGAGTACAGCAAACAACAAAAACACTTAAATGATTATTCCACCACACTAACGACAAAAAAGCCTTCTCTCAAGACTTGAACATTGTTTTATATCGCCATTATTCAGCTTTATTCAAAGTCAAGACTAACAAAGTATAACAACTTTCTTACTGGGATTTGGCAGACTTCTGTAGAAAAGAATATGTAGCCCAATTGATAAAGAATTAATGGAGATATAATTAAACAAATTCAAGTTTCTTAACGATTTGTGTTGAGTATAGATAAAAACTTCCTTGATTTCTTACTACATACTGAAGTAGGAAAATGGAATGGTTTAGTTAGCAGCAAAACAATCCATATACAGTCCCTAGTGTTATATATACAATTGAAGACCTTTCTATGGTGCATTACCATGTAACTGACAATGTATAGCACTAGCAGAAAAAAATATGTATGTTGCAGTGGGGACACCTGGCACAATTTGGTGGAATTCCACCTAGGACATAAGTTGATGTTTCTGCCTTGAGCTGTGGACTATGTTCAGAAACTGTCCACTGTAACAGTTGCTTTCAACAAACAAAATTGATAACAACCTCTTTTTCTTTTTTCTTAATTTGAAAGGCACAAATAATACTTCAGACTGAGGACCACAACATATTGAAACACAGGTAAAACTTGTACAAACTCGAATCTAAAAAATAGGAAATATATTCTAACATTGTTTCTTTTGTCTCTTTTCCTGTACACTGATTCCAAAATGATAATTCTATAATGATTGAGGTGATGATTTTAATTAGGCAAAACTAGTGGTCAAAATCACATTATTTAATATCGCAGTGTTGAACAGAATGTTTTGTTACACTTTTATACATGTACAGGACAAAATAAAATACCAACAAAATAAATGAGCTCCTGTGGTGTAGACCAATACCCTGCATTTAGTCTTGACATGAATGTGATATCTAAACATTACGACTTTAAGAAACCCCTGAAACCCCATGTACAACTCCTACTTCTGGGAACCCCCTTGTGAGCCTTTTCCATCTGAAGTTTGCCTGGAAAAAGATTACAAGAAATATATTATGGCAAGAATCTCCAACTTGTACTCAAACATTTAACACATTAAGCCACAACAATTTGATGGTTAACAGAATGGTGTCTGAACATAAAAAGAGTTTGAAGGGACCTTGGTACTGTCAATTTTGAAACTTCGAAGTTGTATTGCACAATCTCCATCTAATAATTCGAACGCACTCCGCATGCGCGGCTGTCTGAAATTTGAATACCAAATTCACACATTGGAATTGATGTTTATCCAGGACACAAAATTTTCTTCTGCATTATGTGTATGTTTTTTTTTTTTTTTGGTGGGTATGACATAAATAATATACAACACGGTGTATCACCCTCTGCCCCAGCCCCCCCGTGGTTACCTCGGGTGATACCAAATACACCATGTTGTATTCTATATATACATACAATATAAAAGTGTAGCCTCCTTCACAGACTTCCCCCGCAGCATAACTCCGATCCATCGCCTGCGAATCTCTCTAAGCCGGCATTAGAGAACCTTGGCCCGTGTAAAAAATCGTTTATCAGTGTATATAAACCCAAAAAAAAAGAAACGCCACCGCTTCAAGAAGTCTGCAAAGGAGGCTGGTAAAAGTGGTGTTCTGGCATGAGAGGATGGTGAAATGTACATATTGTATATGCCATGTAAAAGTGTAGCCTCCTTCGCAGACTTCCTCCGCAGCGTAACTCCATCGGACGCCGAACTCCCTAAGCCGGCATTAGAAAACTATGGCCCGTGTAAAAAAATCACGAATCAGCGCTCCTCCCAGGAAATAAATGCTGCAGCTCCAAGAAGTCTGCAAAGGAGGCTAGAAAACATGGTAAGCTGGCATGGGAGGATGGTCAAAATATTGTACATACTAAGTAAATACTCACCCAGGCTGGGCAATTCTGGCTTTGGGCATCTTACTGAGCAGACTGAGGATCTCCTTCCTCTCGTCGTACTGTTTCCACAGGTCGTACAGCCGCAGGATGACGCGCGTGATCTCTAACATCTGTGGGGAAGAACTCATGGTGAAAACACTAGCAAGGTCACTATCAAGATCCCCCTAGCGAAAACAGAACCACCATCTGTAAATGATCTTCGACCGGTTTCGGCATGTTGGCTTTTTCAAGTGTACAAAGTGTAGAAAAATTGTGCACTGTTAGTACCATAATAATGATAGTTTTTAGTCTGTTCACTTGAAAAAGCCAACATTACGAAACCGGTCGAGGTAACAGGCTGAATAAAAGTTCTAAACGGGAACTATGCGGCTCCAGAAGTCTTACTGAGGGACGACTGCGGTGTGAAAGATGTCAGTTAGCTTAAGGAATGAATCTACTCTACTTTATAAGGTTTCATTACTGAGTGTATACTCTAAAAGAGCCCGGCCTAAAAAATAATTGGGCCAAAAAAGGTGTGTTTTGGTGGATCATAAATTTCCTTTCATTTATCCCACCGAAGGCAATGTTGATTCAATTATAAGGATGACATCCTTTGGGAACTTCAAAATTGATGCAAGCGTATGGAAAAACTGTAAAGTTTATCAAAAAAGGTGCCAATTATGCAAATTTTCATCTAATTTGCATAATAAATGAGGAAAATTTGCACTTAATTTAAGGATAGGACACTAAAAAATGTGACATGATATGTACCCGAGAGAGAGAAATATTGATTGATATCAATTATGCAAATGAAAACTTCATTTGTATAATAAATGAGAAATGGGAAAATACTACAATTTTTTTTATTCCTCTAATAATTCCATAGTGGTGAATTTTATACTATTTAAGTAGCTAAATAAAGGTGAAAATTATTAGACATGTACATGTACATGGAAGATGGGATGACCAGATCTTCAACACGCTCCAGGGGCTGGGGGTCACCAGTAATGACTGGAGGGTCTATGCCGAGAGCAGACCAGCCTGGCGAGCCCTATGCATGTCTGCAGCCGCCATGCATCAGACACTGATGCCTGCGAACAATTGATTGATTGATGTCTCATGCAAACCAGGCTAGGGCTCATTTTACATAATTCTTCTTTTTCTTTACATTACCCCCCTTGGAACTTCCAAAGTAGAACTTCCCACAATTCCAGCCACTCTTTGACCTTTCAGTGTGTGACTGTTCAACCTTGTTTTTAATTTTTTTTCTAATCTAATAATCCCATAGTGGTAAATGATGGCAATTTCATACTTAGGGCATTAGGGAGCTGGGTAAAGGTGAAAATTACAAACTTAAGGTGAAAATTATCAGACATAAATCACGCAAATCAAGTCGACATTTACGTAATTTGTATTCATTTTTTCTTGTCGACTAGGTTACAACACAACACAACATAAACTGTGGTAGGAGATTCAACAAGTCTTTATTCATAATGAGATCTAAGGTGACAGTCAGATTCAAGGTAATCCATATAATACATAACAGTAAGGATTGTTGTCCATATATACGGTGAAGTTTCGGCAGTAAGTTTCTACAGTTCATTTTTTGTGTAGCACTTCTGGACACGTTCATTTCAGCCTACTTCCACTATGCTGAGATCTTCGATTTGTCGCCCTCTGCGAGATCTTTCTGGCTCATGGATGATGTAGTGTTGGTTTCCCACTAGTACTGCGGGCTGTTCGTCTGGAGCCGGGAGACTCTGTGTGTTTTGTCCCTCTCCATCTGCAGGGCCTTCCTGTAGATTTGGGGCATCTCCTGTTCCAGCTTGGTCTTCCTGCGGGTTCACACGGTTTCCCCGTATCACGGTGACAAGTGTCTGACGGACGCCTGTCAGTTTTTGCCAGATTGCGTTCCTTATGTCTGCTGTGCGGATGAGCGTTGCCAATGGATTAATGAATGAGTTCAGAGAAAAACCTGCAAATATTCCGTTTCTACGAGGGCACATATCTGGGCTAAACCTACACACTGCCACTAACAGGAGGGGTAACAGCCAGAAGAGAAAAGACACTACCACATGAATCATCACAGTCCTGGCCTTGTACACCTTTTCTTCAAACTTTCTGTTTGCCTCCTCTTGTGCAGCATTGTTTTGCACAGAACTATTTTCTCCTGATGCCTGGCGGGCACTAGCTATAGCCTGTTCAAGCCTTCTGTTCTCTCGCTCTCTGATAGCTAGTAATATACTTATATTTGTAAACATCATGACTATGCACAGCAAGAACAGTATGGATGCACAAGTGATGACAAAGGCTAGTGGGTAGTATGAAACGCAGATACCAATGGTTAGGGTCTGCATATGAAGACAATTCCAGCCCATACTGGGTGAGAAGGCAAGCAAGGAGAGAACAATCCATGAAACAAACATAGCTACAACTGCAAGGAGTTTGGCATTGTTGGCATAGACGTGAAAGTATATAGGATGCTTTACAGCAACATAGGAGCTAACAGACAATAGAGATAGAGCTGATGCTGAAGTCATCTGAGCAAATATGATTGAGTTGATATAAGTCATTAGAAAGTCATACATTGCATTGTGTCCGACATGGCCTACAGTGCGATACAGAAGTCCAATGCCTGCGAAAACATCTGTGATTGCCAGATTTGCCAGGTAGAAGTAGATGGGTCTGTGAAGTTCTCTTGTTCCAATGATTCCCAAGAGCACGACAGCATTACTGATGATGATGAGAAGTCCCATCAGCCAAAAGACAATGTCAGTCCCTGTTCCCAAACTCACATCA
This sequence comes from Branchiostoma lanceolatum, assembly GCA_035149815.1. NCBI lineage: Eukaryota > Metazoa > Chordata > Leptocardii > Amphioxiformes > Branchiostomatidae > Branchiostoma > Branchiostoma lanceolatum. The sequence continues at coordinate 9,261,189 of CM068881.1, forward strand.
TGCATGGAACAGGCTTTGTTGGCTTGTGCAATGGATGCTGTATTGTTCTTTAGATAAAACTTGTAGCAGGACACTAGGTTTGCAAACTCAGGAGCAGATGTCTCCTCAGTGAGCATCCATGGGTGGGAGCTGTTGTTGAACATGCTGGAGCTGATTCTGGTCGTTTGAGATTCCTGAACTGTGCACGACTTTGGCCTGACTAGAAAGCAAGAAGGATAATGCAGCTGCACCTAATCCCGACTGGTTTAATTCCGTGTTAGACCGAAAAACGTCACAACAGCAGTCGCTCAGTAAAACTTACGTAGGCCGTTACCACGGGGAACACAGCATGCTATTTTGAATATACTTTGACGTGGGCAATGTCTTAGGTCTTCAAAAGATTTCAATGCTTCTGAAAAGATTGGGTTACCATGGATAACATTGCAAACTTACGACGTGAGCAGGAAAAAAAGACAATAGTCTGTGATGACATTAATTAGCTATTGTACTCTCCAAGCAGCATGAAAGACAAAATGAATGCCTGACTGATCCATGCAAACAAAAGGATTCCAATATTTTGATGTACGATAGTAGCATCCTTGGGAACAGTGAAATAGGTTATCCATGAATAGTTTCATCAGGTTGGTAACAGCAGTATCATTCTGCCATTCAAAGCAGAGTAACTGTCATTAGTTTGAATTCAAGCCACTCATAGTTGCTGATGACCCTCAATTCAAGATTCAACAAAGGCAATTAGATGGGTTTGAAGAATCTTTTTCGCCAGGACCTGTACCATTGTTATGTGGCACAGTGGTCTTGTGGTTAGAGTTGTTGACTCGTAACCTGGAGGTACTGAGTTTGAATCCCTGACAGGTCCCGATGTTGTACCCTCGGGAAACGCACTTTACACCTATTTCCTCACTCTACCCTGGTAAAAATGAGTAACTAGCTTCAGCTAGGAATGTCCCTCGCATGTAAATCTAGAAATATGTTTGCACTGGTTTTAGATTGACATTTTTCACAGTGACCTCTAGCTCCATTGTGAAATCATAACAATACATTTCTAATGTATTACTTACGCAACCACAAACTTTTAACGATAATAAGTGAATTTACAGTAACAATCTGAACAATCTACAGACACTCACCTTTTCCATATCAACTGACAGCTCAGCAAACCAGTGTTTTGCATCTTTCTGTAGGATGACACATGCCATGTGCAGTGCAGCTACATGAAGAGAAACATAATGTCACATTCAAACTTAATCTACATGCTTGGTACTACATGTATTTAGAGAGAATGTGGCTTCAAATTCAAATACAACCAAATTCCTAACAGATTACACGATAAGCTGATTAGCTAAGAAAATACAATGTAAATGTTTCATCTATGAATATAGATTCCTTGTCAATCATCCTATTCAAAAGAAGAGTAGAATAACTTCATCATCATCTGTGGTGCAATGCGGTAAAATGCACAACAAGTTACAAAGTAGTGGGCTCAAAATGCTTCCTTGCCGTATGCTGCATTTTGTGTGTCACAACGAAGTTAAAAATAGCACCAAGTTACCCTGCATTCAACAGCTTAATCAAGATATAAGTATTAAGCTAGCTAAAATAATGGTACAGTAATAAAAGAGAGGACATACCTAGTGCGATCATGAAGGGAGGATACAGTAGACAAACATCTGTCCGATAACTGTCATTTACTATACGCCTGGATACAACAGTAGAAATTTTTTAAATAAAGACTTGGTTTAACTAGTGAGGGTGACATGCATGGGCAAAAGGGCAAATGCAAACCATACCACTTTTACACATTACACTCTAAAAACAAGAAAAAAGGTAATGTCAAATTGTCAAATATAACAAAAATACATGTACACCACATGTAAATAATGTCTTTCTCTAAAACTCCTAATGTGCAGAGCCTCACTCTCGGCCTATGCATCATACCTTCAGGAGGCTCTGCTAAACTGGGCTGAGGTTTCCACTTTTGCGGCCGTGACCTCTAACCAGCTGTCAGCCAATCAGAGAATTGCCTTAAAGTTTTCTTTAGGCAAAGTAAATTCTCTGATTGGCTGACAAGCTGGTTATTAGAGACCACACATACAAAATTGGAAACCTCACCCCGGTTTAGCAGCGCCTCATCAAGGTACATGTATATTGCATCCTCTGTGGGCAAGGCTCTGCATATGAGAATGAGAGAATAGGCCCTCAAACTATACAGTGTTCAGCTACAAGATGCCCTTTGAGTTTTCATTTTTATTTTCATGTGATCTCTAGGCTGCTTACAGGGTTCTGTACCCACCATGCCAGAGGTAAGACTGTGTCCTCCTGTCCCATGTCCTGTACATATGAGGTCAGAGGTCGGTAGGGGTGGTACACCACCAAGCAGCAATCCTGTTCAAAATTGAATTAAGTGTTTATAACATGTTGGTACAAGAACACATAGACAGAAGTCAAACACATACTAAATCTTTTGCTAAGATTTTGTCAATATGTCATTCACATGTAGCTCTGTTGCTATAAGCGATAAGGGTGTATGTCCCCTTGGTCATACATGTAGCAAACTCTCTCTCGATCGCGCCCTATCTCTCTTCTCTGAGATCTCTCTTTCTCTTTTGTTTATCTTTTTCCCATATGTAAAAAATATGAAAAGTCTTTGACTCACCATCATTTCTAATAGGTAGAATTCACATTCTAGTACCTGAAAAATATTTCATTATTAATTATCAAGTTCACTATTGGAAAAATCAACATCCAGTAAGTAAACATATTGTAATATCCATATAGCATTGAATCTAACCAATCAAAAGATTTAATATGATTATGTTATATCTATCAACACCAGTTGTTGTTGAATCTAGAAAGTAACATACATGACATTGTACAAAATGTATAAATGACACTATTACAAATTTCTAGCTTATGATTTTTAGTATTATTTACAGAAAGACATCATATAGGAAACTTTGTAAAATGTATTTTCTTTAACGCCTTAATCATGACCACTATTCACCTAAAAGTGGGAACTTACATGGTTTATTCTGTAAGGAAATTCTTGGTTGAAGGCATAGGAGAACTTGTTCTTTACTGTAATGGAAGATAAACAATTGGCATTTCTTAAAATTACTAAGACAAACATATCTTAAGATTGCAAAAACCAACTTGATGGACACTTTAGTTCAACTCTAATAAGTTATACACATGTTAGCACTAATGAAAGTGTCAATGTATGAAAAATCATGATATAGAAAATACATGTAGTGGCCAACACAGCCATTACACAAATGTTGCACAAATGTAGGTAAAGAGAAGCTTAAAAGGCTCAGCACCTGAGGTTTTGCCAAAAATAGTAAATAAACAAGGAAAACACAAAGATACGTACTGACAGTCTGGCAGGCTGTTATAAGTCTACTGTTTGATATGACACCAAATTCCTGAAATGTAGAAAACACAAACAGTTGTTCAATAAAACAGTTGTTCATAGTCTCCCTTCCCACTAGAAGCTGCAACTGATAGTTGTCTAATTAAAAGGTGGCCTTAATAGAATAGCACAATAATCCCAAATTCAAAAGATGCTGTTTTTAATACTACTGTATATATTAAGCCTTCTTCCTGAAGAGAGAATAACAAATATCACCTCTACTTTAGATGCCAGGAACACACAGGTAGGTCCCATCAATAGTGGGTCTATTGTCCTAAAGGAGTACCTGGAACAGCAGAAATGTGTACAATGAAGCGATTCACAGTTTAAACTGTGTATACACACCGAGATGCGTTATGGGTTATACTATTATGTCAAAGTTGAAGGTCCTTAACTTGTAAACAGTTCTTGTCTAGACCATGCTTTATACATGTCCAGATGTGTTTTGTTTAAATCTCAGGGGCCTTTAATTTTGACATATTACCCACAAGGCATCTCCCTGTACACGCATGTAGTTTAAACCATGAACCAGATTATATAACTTTTACCTCATATAATAACAGGCAAAAAGTACATATAAACTCTTCCAGGTGTGGGCTGTCTTTTGATACTACAGCTGGGTATAGATAACTTTTTATGTAAAAAAATTATGAAAATATAAACTTACAGAAATAATATGCGAAATGTGCATATACTTACAATCAAGATGTGATATAGTTATGAGCATGAGTACTCACTTGGAATAAAATCTTTTGAAGTACACTGTTGCCGTAGCGATGACTTGTTGTCTAAGTTTCAACTGTTCTCCGACTGCCTGGATTACTGAAAAAAAGTGGTTACATTTATATCATATCTATACAATAAAGAAAATGAAATGTTATAGAACTCTCACTCATCTTTATAGTTGATACTGGCCCATCACCATGTTTATCTTCATTAACTGACTACAATGTTTGTTTAGCCGGGTATGAATAATTAGCACACATGACCATTCCAAATGTAAAAATAAAATTGTTTAGACTTTGAGTTAATCGTAACCCTAACTTCTCTAAGCATACTGTACTTTGGTATTTCACCTTTCGTTACTAGTATGTGTATTCCAGTGCATTCCAATAAATAGTTAAAACGCATTAAACCACCGTGAATCTTTCACAATTTATGCAGTATGTAGTTTGTAAACAGCATCTAGAAAGTACACAATAAGAACAATAAGATTCACAGCATTGTTTCGAGTTTCTCACGGTTGAAATAGAATGATGGTTTATCTATAGAGAACTGTGGTGTCTTACCACCACAGTAGAAGATGTGTACTTTCTGGTATTCATCGTCGGGAAAGTTGGTCAAGTCGTCTTGCCGGTCACGGAGGAGATCTTGTTTGTCCAGGATCCACTGTTGACTACAAAACAACAACAGACATTTATTCATCCCTTCTTGATTCATCCTGTTTCAAAGTCTGCAACTAAAACGCCCCTGCAGTTGCAAAGGAAGCTGCTAGGGGCCCAAACTTATGTCACTTCTTCCCGAGCACAAGAGCTATAATATCAGGTGTATTTGCAGCCAGTGCCACAGGCAGGTACCCAATGTGTAGGGTAATGAGGCTGTTTAACGTGTTCGAGGCACCTCCTCGAGCACGGGACCCCCGTTTTACGTCCCTCCCGGAAGACGAGTTCGTGGAAAGCTTCGTGAGGCTACAGCAATCCGGACGTCCTTGGTTGGTCTCCCATCCAAGCACTGTCCGGACCGCGCGTTGCTTAACTTCCGAGATCGAGGGATCGGGTGTATCCAACGCGCCACGCGGCTGTAGCAATGAAAATCATGACCATAGCATGTCCAGAATACGACATATCAAAACCAGAAGTCCTGCTGCAATACCACGAAAAGCCGCTATATATGGTACCCATAATCTACTCATCATTTTTCTTCATCATAAAATATCATAAAGATCCACCCACGACTTCTAGAGTTATGGTGTTCAACAAACAGACAAACACACAATCCCAAAACATAAATGTCAAGGCGTGAACTACTTTAGACGTTGGTCTATAATTCAATTTCCAGGATTTATTTCAGACTAACAACAATGAAAAACAGTAAAGTTAGCAAATGCCCCCCTCCCCCACCCCACAATGAAACAAAAAATTGTAGCTTACCAATGCGAGCTCTGCCAAAAGTTACCAGCCATTCCTAGATAAAATAGTTTATATTTACAGCTCTAACAAAATAATCACCGAAAACGAACACCTATAGAGCAGAAACAAGAGATTTTCTTGACTTTTTCCCCCGATAATATACCCGCGCCAAATTTTATCAGGAAGACCTTTCACTTATGACCTCTAACCTGATGTCTCAGGATTGTCGAAATATGTTGGATTATCGCTAACAATAGTGAAAGTGATTACGACGCGACGAACGTTTATAACTCTAACAAAATGTCAGCAACGTTTTGTTATGTCAATCGATATACTTCAACCTGTAGAATCTTAAGATTAGCTTTTGGTTACCTAACACGTGGACGAAAAGTGGATTTTTTACTGTTAGAATTTTTTAGCGTTACGTGATCGGGAACAAGTCTGCACAGGTACCTGAGGCAAACGCGGAGGAGTTTTTGTGAAGAGGCAAGAAAAGAATCCAACATCTACAAATTGCCAACTTAATTTATTAACATCTGTAAATACCAACAAATGTATACGAAAGTTATACATATATAATTTAAAATTATTTCTATATTCTATATAATGTTTCATGGATGCTAGTGGCAAAATATAGGCCACTAAATAGGGCGAATTACTGTATGCTTCCGCCGCACAACCCCTGACCTCTGAATGGACCAGAATGTCGTCCACACGGAAATTTTGAGGCTGAATTTTAAATTTAGTTCCTCTTAACGACAACTTGGGCAACTGAAAGTAAGTAAGTTTAATAATATTCAAATATACGACAATTTAGGGTAGAGCAGTACCGTTTTTTAGTGGCTGTTAAAAAAAATAAGCCATTTGCAGAATATGTTGCTTTTGGGGGAGGGGGGCTTCGTAACCTCATAAATTTTTACTTCTTGATATTTTTGTATGTTTAATCGTCCTTTGAGAATAGCTCGCTGTTGATCAAAGTTTTGCAGTGATACTAGGTACAAAAAATGGTCTTATGCATGGATATGATTTGCATTTTTATGTTCATAAACGTCAATGCACCCAACATAATTTAGGTAACATCATTACAATTTGTGTATTTTCAAACGTAAAAGCCTGTCATATTTATAGCTGTCACAATTAAGTTATGTTGAACTTGAAGCTAGAGTTTATGGCTCTTAAGTTTTACATTTCAATATCACTTTCTTGTCTTTGATGAAATGGCTTTTAATTTTTGCAATTATGGAATTGTCAAACCAAGGATTTAGAATATGAAATTTGAAATTCAGTAGATGAGGCTTGAAGCATTTTGCTACATAATACCACAGAAATTTCAGTCAGAAAATCACTTTGTATTTATTTACATATAAAGTACAGTATTGTAAATCTTAAAACTTTTGAGGAATATAATGTCGTTAATCAAAATCTAGTTGTCTTGACAGATCTGATTTGTGCCCCTACAAAAAAGAGTTGTGTATGCACCTGCACAAATTGTCTGTACATAACAGTCTCTAGTCCAGTGATAAGTATTCAGCATATCATATTTGATTTAAAGTCGAACAATTTACAAACAAGGGTTGAACATCTGGATTCCATATATTGCTAATGTTTTCATTGTTTGAAATACCTCTTGAACGTTTGGGGTGAAATTTGCAATGTCATGGTGACAATGGCTGTTGTATACATTTAAATTGCACATGGTACAATCCAATTCAAATTGTCCACATTTACTGAAGAAGTTTACAACATTTTCATGTATTGAGATTTACCATATTTGCTAAAGGTGTTCCTTTCCTCAAACACAGGACCTCCGGCTTTACATACGTCCCTTCCAAGAGAATGCCCCTAACCGAAGCTATAGTTATAGCCAGTCATTTTCACCTGAGTTGAGTGCCTTTCCAGAGGGCACAACATTGGGGCCTGCGAGGGATTCAAACCCAGAACCTTCAGATTCTAATCTAAGTTAACAACCCTAACCACAAGACCAACTTATGATCATTTTCTTGTCGCTCCTACAGGTTAAACCATCATGCCAAAGGAGAAGCGGCGTAGGAACCGACGCCGGCGGAACAAGATGCCGCGCAAGTTCAAACGTCCGCGGTCTTCGTCCGGTAGTTCGTCGGACAGGAAACAGCAAAGGAGAGTTGACGCTGTGATCAGTCAGGCCGCTCCGATCATCGCCACCACCATCCTGGCCTCCCAGGGCCACTTTACCGAGGCTGGGAGCAGTGGTGGTCCGCAGCCTTCTACCAGCGGTGCAGCAACTTCAAGTGCCTCCAATGTGCCAAAGGTTGGCCTTTTTTTTTCACCATGATTTTATTGATTTTTGTGGGGACTTAATTTTGCTGTTACAGTAGAAGGGGAGAGATGGTTTTCGTGGTGTTGTAAGTTCACGGTTGAAAGAAATTTTGTGGTATAACACAACGGAAAAATATTTGCGATGACATAATTTTGTAGTGGAGAGGTCACGGTGAAAACTGTTAGAATAAAACCACCACAAACATTTAAAGATTTACAGTAGGATTGTATGGCCATATGGCCTTGAGGCATAACACACTACTTTTGTACCTTAAGGACAGTTCGCATAAGACTACAGTAGACTGATATATTAGTAGTGATAGGTTTGATCCAATCACACTAGGATGGACACCTACTCTATCGATGGTCGGATCTTAGACGTGGCTCTCCTCAAGCTCGGGACCACCAGCTTTACGTCCCTCCCCCAGTACACTGATACTCATTTTTGAGTCAGGAAATAGGTGTTATGTACATGTATCCCAAAGGCACTTCAAGGATTTGAATCCGAGACCTCTAGATTCCAAGTCAACAACCCTAACAGTAAACCAAAAGGCCACATGATGCCACAAGTCGAAAATGGATGGATTCTATTTCAGTTTAAAGTGAAAATATTACACAAGTTTTCCAGCTCTGTGACAGCCCTACTAGTAATTACATGTATAATGTCATTGGTGCAGTGTTACCTTGGCAAATTGCTTCGTTCAGGAAAAATGCTCACCCGTGACAAGACTCTGAATACTAATTGTGACAAGCGAATAGTCATATGCTGTTAATATTTAACCGTCCATTTGGTCCATTGAAAGAAAAAAAAAGGAACAATCTTTCTGGATATCTTTAGTACTGTAAAAAGATGTCTCTAGAATAGATCGCTTGTCACTCAAGCCATTTTTGATTGTTTATCAGTTGAACTGTATCAACATAGAACAGGGCTATGTGCGCACATGTTCTGAACCTGCGTTGAACACAAGGTTAATTACTACCACAGATAGCCGCATGGACCCATGGGTTTTCGGCGTCGTGTCCGGACTTGCGTCTAAATTTTCTGACCACGGGAACGTACGCACGTTTGTCACGGGACGGCACGTATAACTGATTTCAGAACGTTTGAAGCTAAACTCATCTTAATATGTCTGGAAATATGAGTGAAGACTTTCAAAATTCTGTACCTCAATTTGTTGAAATGGAAAAGGTAGGTCCAATGTAGTTTTTATGAAACTTCTACGGTCAAACTTATAGGCGAACGTAACTTGCTGGTCAATACCGCGACAGATGCCTCAGTTTTGTAGAAAAATAGACCAATTTCATGGCCTTCATTCCAGCTTTAGTGTTCACCATAAATCTTTTAAAGACAAATGTCTAAATAGGTCAACCTTTTAGGCCAACCTTGTGAATTGTAATCAATAGGAAACTTGCATATTTGTAGAAAAGTTGCCGTTTCCTGCCCAAGTGCCAAGAAATTCCAGCTGAATCATCCGTTGTACGTACATGTATTAGGTGACTGGAACAAGTCTAGACTTGCCCCCACATTAGTGTACTGTATATATGACAGTTTGACCATGGTAAATCTTATGACTACGTACTTGCACTGAGTGGTTGCACAGACTTGTGCCAAGTTGTGGCGAAGGATTTTTTGTGACTCGAAATCATGCCTTTGACTGGAATTCAGGAGGTTTGTCCTTCTTTTATGAGTGTATTGTAGTCATTACTTTCAGTGTAAAGTAGCCTTTAAAAAATCAGCTATAGCTAGACCAAAAGGTAAGTGTACAACTTCTAATTAAGGGAGCTTGGTTCATTGTAGTATTACGGAAGATATACAGTATATACTTTCTTAGGTTAGATTCAATTTGGAGAAACTGTGCTCCCTTTGGGGGCTGCTCGCCGAGCATGAAGCTAAGTTCTGTGGTCAGACAACTTGTTAGCCTTACGCCCACGACTGAATTTGAGACTAGGCTGAAGCATAGTTGGCATACCAGACATGCTTATCACTATCAGTAAAGGACTTCTATTTCCAAGAACAGTTTCAACCAATCTATATTGTTGTACCACCATAGGGTACAAGTTCAGTAGGATAAGAGTTACTGGTATAACTGAGTTTGTAGTTGCTCTATCATGACTTTGAAGTCTTCCAAGAGACAATGTTGTAAAATGATTCCATGTGTATGAGAATGCTTACAAAATTATATTTCATATTGAAAAAAAACACTTCAATACTAACTTACAAGTTATATGTACGGTTGCATAGACTTTTGCTTCATGTTGACTTTTCTATATAAGCACATTTAAGTTCTATGTGCTGTATCATGATTTTTTTTTTAATGCTCAAGCAATTTAGAGTTCTGAAAAGTGACAAGACTAAATGTTTTTAGTTGCACCATAGCCGGTATACCAACTTGGATAAAAGATTTGCAATTCATCCTACTATCTATTAACCCTACTGTGAAGTATGATGGCTTTGTGTCTGCCCATGTAAAGATGACACACAGGTGATCAAACCTAACTGTCCACCCTTTATCCACACAGGTGTGCCCAAAGCCTGCCCTGTTGAACTGTCTACAGAAGGTGGGAGCAACTGGAACGTGTTTCACAAGGAAACAGGTGAGACATAACGTCATAAGGAATAACCATACCAAAACTTTTTAACTCAAACATGAACATTGTTTGCACTCACCATAAAAGTGGAAATTCTTGAACAAACACTTTTCATTGAGAATTCTTCATTTTTCAAATCTTGTACCTTACAAATTGAACCATAGAAGTTTCTTATGTGACTGGAAATTCATTTATTTCTGTGGAGATTTAATTTTGCAACAGAAGGAAAATGAAGGCTTTTGCAATATTTTCTAAAAGTTAAGACATACATGTAGAGTCCTGATGCATTTTAGGTATACATTGTGAATTGTTTCAATGCATAGAAACGATTCCTAGAAAAAATTTTGTAGTACAGTAGTGATGCAATGGAGACACATATTGTGTCACAAATTTGTGGTGGAGAGTTCTCCGAAAAAACTGTGAAAATATGACCACTGTGACTGTATTAAGATTTACACTAGCTGACATTTTTATTTATTTTGCAGGTATTGAACTATTTGATCCAGTACATGGGTGAGCGCACGTTGTACGACCCCAATAACCCACGAGTGATAAACTGCAGGGATGATGAACTGGGGAAGGCCTTGGGAGTTCCACAGTTTACCATATACAACGTCAAGTAGGTTCATTGTGGTCTTAGACTTGTCTTCATAAACCCAAACTCTCTAGCACTTTCCAATAAAAATTTGCAGTGGAGAGATGCATAAAATAATTCAAGGTTTACAGTATATGTATCATGCAATAAGATACATGTAATAGTATCCCTATATGGTTACGTTTGTTCACTTCTCACTGTCTCTCTTGCAGGGAGGTGCTAGCAGCAAATTGTATGCCTGTTACATCCCCACAAGTCATACAAGGTAAACTCAACATGTCTTGTTTAAGGCTACTTGTACATTTACTTGTATGCAATGAATCCATGTTTTTACCATATAACAGTCAAAGCTGCCCAATTACAGAAGAACACTCATTGAACTGATAGAATCTTTTAATTTAACCAGATTTTTAATGCTTGTGTCAATGGGGAAAATTTTCTAAGAGACCACCAAAAAGTGGTCTCATAGGCCAGGTGGTCCTTATGTAGAGGTGGTCACTTGTACAGGTTTGACCATACACTTGTACTGTGTCAATGGCATGTATTATAAAATTAGTATTGTACTATTATGTCTTAGCTACAATGTACATTGTATTTCTGTGGTCTACATACATGTATAATCCAGCATTCAGTAGTATTAACCACTAACCCATCCCTTTGCCTGTTATGTTGCACCCATAGCTGACACCCTATCGACGGCCTCCCAAGCAAAAGTTCATTACACATTGCAACATTCTGTTGCAGAGGGCAGAGAACCTTCCGCAATACCCAAGTCAGGGCAGGCAGGTAGGTGGACAGTAGTACTAGCCTGGTAACCACTCCTATTAGGTGGACAGGAGTATTAGCCTGGTAACCACTTTATTTGGTGGACAGTAGTATTAGCCTGGTAACCACTCTATTAGGTGAACAGTGGTATAAGCCTGGTAACCACTCTATTAGATGAACAGTGGTATTAGCCTGGTAACCACTTTATTAGGTGAACAGTGGTATCAGCCTGCTAACCACTCTATTAGGTGAACAGTGGTATTAGCCTGGTAACCACTCTATTAGGTGAACAGTGGTATTAGCCTGGTAACCACTCTATTAGGTAGACAGTTGTATTAGCCTGGTAACCACTCTATTCTAGCGCCAGTTCGCTCCTCCCATCGTTGTCCTTGCCGAATAGTCTGCTACTCGTTTAAAGAGAAATGATTGACATTTGAAAATTGGCTACAATATAATGTTGGCAAGAGTTCTAATCGACTCCAAGTGACACAGTCCTGTTAACAGCAATTGTAACCGGGCTTGAACATTCGATCCCCGTTACACTGCTTCTGAGAAATATTCCATGATTCAAAATAATGCAGGACGCAAGACAAATGTTTCAATTGTGATGGGGGCGGTTATTCTGTGGAGAAGTGATTTGAAGAGCGAACTGAAGCTAGAATAGGGTGCATACCAGGCTACAATAGTATCCCATTCAAGTTTTGACAGTTTTTTTTCTTTCTGCCCCTATTTAATTTTGTAACCTAAAACCTAAACAATACTTAAGTTGAATATTTAGTGTCTTTCTGATCAAATACATTAACCAGTGTTCAATTTTTGCCGACTCTGTCAGAATGCCGGGATGACCCAATGCCTGGACCTTCCACGGTGCCACAGAAAGCTAAAGAGAAAAGAAAACACAGAAGGAGAAACAAACTGAGTGAATCTGGTAAGTTTTCTTGTTCAGAGAATGTTTAATCTTCCTCAGCAATTATTATTCATCTTTGCAGGATGTAGAAATCACAAATGCAATGGTAAAATTACACCATCCTTGCCCACCTCTGTCAAAATGCAAAAAAATAGAAACATGAAAATACCAATAATATTATTTGACGGACATGCTGCCACTCTCTCATTGGTCAAACGGCTAATTGGCATTCTCTCATTGGTTCAACAGGTGATTGTTATGAATAATCAAGATTGGTGTTTTACATTGAATGGAAGTGCTTCAAACAACAGTACATGATAATGTTCCCTTTTCTCTAAAGGAGTTAAGGACATTTTTTTTGAAATTGACAAATTTTAAAGCTTTTCTACATCTATAAGACTTCTTATACAAGGTTCTCTTTTTACACGAAAGGATTTTGTATGAGATATATTCATACTGTATATTCCTTTCACAAATATGGTTTTATTATGTGCTGGAAGTGAAAGGAAATTTTTACTGTGTTAAGAAGTAGTGGTCGAAACGATTCTATAGTACAGTAGTCATACAAGGGAGACAACTTTGAAATGTCATAAATTCACGGTGAATTAAGAGGTCACCAAAAATATGAAAGTAAAACTACCATCCCGATGAAAGCTTAAAGATTAACAATTTATTGCCTGTTCCATCGTTCTATGGGGCGTCCCTATGGTGTAGTGGTCTGCACCTTCTGCCTCTCACCACATCTGGTTCAAATTACTTGGACCAGAAGGACTGGGGTTCAAGTCCCAGGTAGGACACCTCTGGACAAGAGGCGCATTGAGTCATACCAAAGACTTTATAAAAATGGTACATACTTCTGAAACAGTATGGAAGTTAAACACACTTCACTGCCAGTGGACTAGCCCCCTGCTGCAGTGATTGCACCACAGTGTGGCCCAGGGCTATGAAACTGAGATGGGCACTGCCCTATATATCAATAATGGTGTGGGAGGATTTTAACTAACTAACCATCGTTCTATACACAGAGAAATCCACCAGTTCGACAGGCTCGTCCACCAGAAGAAGACGGCACTCCTCGTCTCTAAGTCTGAGTCAGACGCTGCAGCTGGACGAGGAAGGACCCAAGGGGCTGCCCTGGTTCTACTTTGTCAAGTGCCCGAAGGACAGCGAGAAAAGAAGTTCAGGCTCCTGCACTGAGCGATGGAGCATAGATGTGAGTGTTGGTTGTTTTTTTGTTTTTTTTTTGTTTGTTTGTTTGCTTCACATAACTGGTTAACCACCTTTATAGGGTACCACACCAGTTTTGTACAGACGGTACAAGCATCTTAAGCCTGAATTGTAAAGTTTGATCCAGTCACACTGGTTAGGTTTGGTGTGACTGGTCGTTCAGTGTAATATAACCAGCTGCTACAGCGCCACGTGCCTGCGAAGCTGGTGTGTTACACCGAAGGGCAGTTTTACCGGCTATATAGATACATAAGTGTAGGTATGGTAATATGTAGATACTGTCAGATACAGATGTACTAACTGGTCATGTCTAAAGTTGTTGTTTTTTTTGTTGTTTTTTTTAAAGTGCAATATACAGCAAATATCTTGTGCAATAGAGTATGTATATACGTATCGGAAGTCGGATGCACGTAACTTTTACCTTGCGCCCTCCAGATTTTACTGATCTGACTAAGGGGTCGGTCTAGGTTTATCAATCATTCATCTTGTATGTTGTTGATTTTAAATGTGTGTTGTGCAATAAAGATGATGTTGAACACACATTTTAGGGCTACTCTACTGCTTACATGTATGTACTATCGGGTCATATGTAATGTTTGTGTGTTATTGTTTAGGGTTACTCCACTGCGTATGTTGCTGACTCCTCGGATGACCTGTGGTTCCTTGAGGAAGACTCAGACAGAGAGGAGGAGATAGAGTGGCCGTGGGAGTTTGAGCTGGACTCAGACTCCAGCGAACCCTACAACGATGACGACGATGATGATTCCGACATCGATGGAGAGGAAGAGGTTAGTTTTCCTACCTTTATTTGTAAGAAAGTGTTTGATTGGTTCTACTATATTATCATTGGGGAAGTCTAAAAGAAGAAAGAATTTTATTGTTTCAAGAAAAAAATTGATTGGTTGCTTCTTTCTTTCATTTGGGTAGCAGAAAATGTCATTAGGGTATGATAATCAGTTCACCATGAGAGGGGTGCCTCATTTCTTAATGGCCATTTCTAAGTTTCCACTAGACAGCATTCCCTGAGCTACCGTCGACCAAGAATGGATTTGTGTGACCCTTCATTTCATAATTGGAATATGGTGTTAGATGTAAAAGTATGATTTAAAATTTTTAAAGAAATGTTCTTTGCCTATGGAATTTGTTGAGCAATCTTTTGAATACTTTAAATAGTTGGTCGCTCAGCAGTTGCTGTCTCTAGTAGAAACATTGAAGTTGAGGTAAATTTGGATATGAAAGTTGTTTTTTTATGTGTGATGATAATTTGTTTGTTAACAGGAGTACTATGTGGAGATGATCCCATGTTCAGACAATGACTCGTGTATGGCCGATGAGTCAGAGGAAAGTACAGATGAAGAGATCACGGATAAGGTGAGACTAGTCTTAGCGTTTATCGTGGAGAATTCTGGAACAAGATGTACCTTCCACCAAGAAATCAAGACCTCCAAATGTCAAGGACCAAAGATACATCAAACGAAAGTTCAGCTGCAGTACCAAGATTGGCCACCAGAAGGCCCAAAATCGACCTTGACCATTAGGTTCCCAACACCTTCCTTTGTACCAAATATCATTTCAATCCTTCCAGAGGTTCTTAAGATATTGAGCTGGATATGCACACATGCAGACAGGGATGGGCACCGCTCAATACACTGCAATTATGGCATAATTATCTAAATACTTCAGATATGAAATGATATTGTGTATTTATTCCCCGGGCACACCAATCTGCTGTGTGCATTATATAACCTCTTAAACACGTCATGAGAATGTTTTGTCTTTTTTTCCTATTTCCAGGACAAGTGGAAGTGTGACAAGTGTCCGATGAGAAACAGTCCGTACCAGCGCTACTGCTCCCACTGCTGGGCCCTGAGGAAGGACTGGTTCCCTGAAGTGCACAACTCCGGCCAGAGAAGGTCAGCAACTTTCCACTCAGCTGTACATGTGCTAAATAAAATTATGCAGTTTATACAACATGTAAAAAAAAGGTAAAGCAGTCATCCTCAATTGAGGTGAAGCATGATTCTTTTTCAAGTAACGTTGGGTAACATAAATTTCGCGGGGTACTTAAATTCGCGATTTTTCGAAAACGGCGTATTTAGGGATATGTGCTACATGCAAAATCAGTTATAACGCCAGCAATGCAAAGCAGATAGACTAACGTATTCAGAACACTGGCTGAAAAGCTTTGATAACCATGCATTAGAAGTTGGCGACGTCAAAAACTCTCCGTCCCTTATTGACAGAGTCTGGGGGCTTCGTGGGAGAATCACCCAGCACGGTTGTTCGCTGGTTTATAAGACAAATGTCACATCTCCTGCCTGCTAAACACAATTATTTATAAGACAACTTATTACAATCTCTTTTGTTAACCTGCAACTGGATTCTAAGTGTGATCAATCATCAAAACTCCTCTCTGTTGCTACAACCTACGGCACGTGTATTTTCCCGCCGCCATATTGTTAACCAGAATCCTGTTGTCAAGCAGACGACAAAGGTTTGTGAGGAACACTTTTTTGTCTAAATGCTGCGTGTGATAGTGGACTGAGGAAGATATTTTCCTCAAAGTTTGCTCCTAACACAACAAGGAACACATGGACATAGTAGTATTACCATTGCTACGGCATCCAGCTAATTTTCCATGAATAATGTAACGTTACACGTTGCCCGATGATGACGATGGGCCGACTTTGAGTGAAGTTCTACCGACTCAACACACGGGTTGTTCCCGAACTGGCCTGATGTGTGCGGTACGGCCGTTTTTTCGTGTATTTTTTTTACTTGGACACGTCTATATCCATAGCACTCTCCTCAAGCCAAGGATGGAACGAATAGCTGCTGTATAAAATGTGATTAGCGGTAAGATATTCAAGACGAATCTTCTCTCCCGAATTAATGTGCCCCCCTGTCCGACAGCACCTTTATTGTGCGTGCGGCGGACGGTAGTTTGAAGTTGAAATATTATGGTGTCAGCACGACTAGAGACAAAATCTACCATATATATGATTAGTGCAAAGATAGTACATGATACTGACAGAATTATAGAAAAAAAGGATGGTTTATTGTTCTGCTAGATTGATTTCAGTCAACCATTATCGGAAAAATCCCGAATTTATGTTACCCAACGTTACAACAACAATGTAGCTAGTGGTAGTACATGTATACAACATGTATATGGTGCAAAGTGTGCCGTACGGGATTCCTTGACCAAAATGCCCAAGGACTCAATAAGTTAATTCGATAAGGACTTAAAAGAAGGAAGAAGGATTACTAAACCTTTGGGTGTCTTCCTTCATCTAGTAACCAAAAATGGAAATAACTAGAATTTTGGTCTGAAAAATACAGATTGATAAGAATATTGCTGCATGTATTTGTTTTTGCACTCAGTCTGTGATATCAAAGAAGTGTTACAGTAGTTTTGGTTGTAGCCTTTATTAGCCCTTCTGTAGAAATAAGACTAGTCAAGCCAAGGTGTATCATGTAACAAATCTACATGTTAAAAGGCCTGAATGACGTGTTGCTGTTACCTTTGCTTATAACTCACACATTACTAAGTCTTGTTCTGACATAGAGTTCTAGATTAAAGATCCTTTCTTTTTACATCCACAGCACGCTCCAGCGCTCAAACTCCTGTCCTGAAGCCCAGTCCATGGAAAATGATGATACAGCAAGTCCCGTGGAACCCTCCCCCGGTGTCGTGTCCCCCCCAGAGCGCACCATCAGTACCGACAGTGCCTTCTCGTCCCTCGGGAGCAGTTCGCAGGAGGTAAACAGCGCACCCGGCGCCACAGGTGTCAGTCAGGACCACGTGGGTGCCGTCGTCATGGAGCCCTGCATGATCTGTCTCAGTAGACCCAAGGTGGCCAGTATGGTCCACGGGCGGACGGCACATCTAGTCTGTTGCTACACGTGCGCGAAGAAGCTGTACAAGCGCGGGAAACCGTGTCCGGTGTGCCGGAGACCCATACAGATGGTGGTCAAGACTTTCTTTGCCTAGCGTTCCTAACAAATCAAAGGAATGGTTCGGAAATATGCACAAATGTGAACTTTGGTGTATATGGTGAGAGCTTGGCTCGATGCTTTAAGAAGCGTAGTATAAAAGGTGACTTTAA
The DNA here is from genome assembly GCA_035149815.1 of Branchiostoma lanceolatum. Taxonomy (NCBI): domain Eukaryota; kingdom Metazoa; phylum Chordata; class Leptocardii; order Amphioxiformes; family Branchiostomatidae; genus Branchiostoma; species Branchiostoma lanceolatum. The sequence goes on from CM068881.1 coordinate 9,279,214, forward strand.
CAACATATCATGAAGAACATATGCGTTGGGAAATGTGTGTCACAAAACAGAACAGAGCAGACAAACCCTTGTCAGAAAGGTCATACCGTAGATTTGTTTTTTTAAAAGCTTGCGGGGAAATAAGTCATTCGTAGTGTTTTTAGTGTGTAGTTGAAACAACCATAGTAACAAGACACAAGAGCACCTATTCACAGAGCTCACCACAAACATAATAGCCACAACAAATATTTTCAGTTTACAGTCAATGTTCTGTTTTGTTCTGTTTTCTAACCTTTATCACTCTGAAGTAGCCTTTTGGCACCCAGTTCCCTATTGGTTACAAAGTTAGACAGCAGGGAGAAGGTTAAAATGTCTCAGAAACTTGCTAGTCCAAAATGAGACTCGTCACTTTATGGATTTTTTCACAATTACGATGCCATGTTGTAGCCAGGGTACCAGCCTCCTTAGGGTTACGTTGTGACTTATGGAATCAACTTGATCTTAAACAGGATGGCACCCAGGCTACATTTGTACATCTACTACAAGATGAATTTTGCCATGATGCCATCTCCCCATGTGTTCTTCTTTAATGGCAGCTATGCGGACTTGTGTAAGAAAAGTATGAAAAAATATGTACGGCATGTATGTTATTAGCATCATATTGATGCCTAAAACTATGAATTGAATAAGTTACTGTCTAAAATTTCAGTGTCTGCATATAGAAGGCACATGGATTCTTTGTAATGATGTTATTGTAACTTGTTGCAAAATTGTCATCTGTTGTACATAGCATATAGTCCTACTGGTGTATTTTGCGTTGAATTTGAATCTTGTGGTGCCTGTCAGGTAAGTAGTAACTATCATCAATGTTAGAGGGTGCTAATGTAGGGTTATATATTTTACATTCAGTTTGAAGTTCTAAGAAATTATATGGACTGTTCAACTCTGAAAACAGATATGCGGTAATTGTGAACATTTGCATTCATATAATGATGCTACGTTTCCTGTACACTATATTTATCACATACTCAGTGAAAAGACTTGACTGTTCTGTTGGATCAAACTTTGGCTGTTACAAGTTGAAACGATCACTTTGTTGCAGTCAGTGGTGGTAAGCAGAATGGATAGTACTGTTACAGTACTTCTTATCGCTTGGTTGTACATTGTAGCTTTTAATTTCCAGTTAGAGTTAGTCTACTCGTGCCTTCTCGTAGGCAGGTTATGCTACTTGTTTCTTAACAATGGATAAGACATACAGTTATGTTTGTGTTCTTTCAGTTCGTTCACATTCTGTGCTCTTTTCAAGGTTTTGACTTTTTATGGTTTGGTTTGGTTGGCTTTATCACATATGGAAACTTTTCATTCAGGATTGCTGTTCAATCACATCCGTTGTAATAAGAATCTCAGATTTGAGTCTAAGAGATCTGAGTAGCTTTCAAAAGAAAAGAAGATGTGCTTAGAATGTGTGAAGTTGAGTGCTATAATCTATTTGTTATCCACATGATGAAAGCATTATAATCACTTGATTGATATATTTGGTTGACTACATGTATGTTACACATTTCCAATTGTTACCACCAGATGCTTGAGATTGGGCAACTTATGTTCTTTTCTTGTAGATGCATTTTGTATAAAAATTGGAATTACTTCACAGGTTTTTGGGTCATAGGATACAACCATGTTGCAAACATGTGTTCTGTAGACATTATCTCTTTACAGAAGACAACTGGATGTATCTTTCAACTCAGGTAAGTTAAAACCATCCTATATGGGAAATGTGACCAAGTTATAGTACATTTTGTGGCTTTTTTAAAGTTTGGCATTAGTTTTCCCCTCTTTCCAGTTTGGACATGTGAATTGGAGCTTTTTGAGAGTTTGGCAAGAGTTTTGGACCACTTTTCAGTTTGGACATGTCAAATACATCAGTCTCGTCTAACACAGATTCTAACAGACATTGGAAGAGACTTTTGTGTTGGAACCAACAATGAATACTAGCAAATTACTGGATGATGTTTTGTTACATCAGAATATGATTTGAATATTTGAAATACACATATATTTAACAATAAATAGATTGGACACTGCTTCCTATGAAAGCTGCTACAATATTATGTTTATATTGAATTAATGCAAGAAATATAATAAATCTTACTCAAACAAGTTTTTGTTTTGAAGAGCTATTCTTTTAGCCAAGCATTAAGGTATGTTCATGTACTACATCTTTTAATTGCAATGTCCAGTGGGGGAGTATGTGAGGTACAAATGTACATGGCATCAGCAACAGTGGTCCTTAAAGGTAACATGATACATGAAACTTTTGAAAGGCCATACAGATTTGATTATATGGAAGACATCCTCTGGGCACTCAAAACCTTAGTCTCTACCAGACTAACTGCGTCGGCTAAAGAGAGAACATTTGCCGGGGGACTTTGGCCATGGAGGATAACATTCCATTCCGCAGTCTAGGGTTGCGATATTGGACCCTATCTCCATAGCCAACCCCCTTCATACAGTTGACTCTATTTGGCCAATTTCTACTATTTTTCCAGCGACCCGCAGAGGCTGGTAGAGTCTATCAAAGCCTGATGGTAGTGTGTTAAAAAAGTGCCTAAATTATGAAATTTAAGTGGTCAGGAAGGTTGAACAAATGACTGAACACACAGAACATGACATACTTAACAATAGATTATTTCGTCTTTCACATCATATTTATAAGGATTTACCTGGGAAATAGTTTTTTCAGCTTTACAGCATTTTCAACAGCAATATGGCCGGTGTCTGGTGTGCTCTGCATGATTTTTAGACCAGTCAATGCTTGCACATCACTCAGCCAGGTCAACAGATTTGAGGCTCTTGGGATTTTGAAATTTGGCATCTTTACAGTATATGTTTTCTCATTTTGCTTCTTCTTGGTGTGATTTACAGTATGGTTGCAAACTTTTCTTTGACGAAAATTGATAAGCATGAATGTAATTTGGTCCCTACTTAAATATGTGGTCCTGCCATCATTAATCAATTTATGTATCGAATACAGTGCAACAGGAATTGAAGTTCCGATCGCCCACCAAACCAGTACACTACCGTGCCATTACAAATGACTATGCAACTCTGAGCCAATCAGAGCATGTTTATTTTACGCCAACATCTACAATGTAAATGCCAATCATTTCTCTGTTAATGTGCGTCAGAGTATTCAGCAGAGATGGGGTCAAAGGAGCGACCTAGAGCTGTTCAGGACGGATAACGTTGCCAGGCTACACTCAGACAAGCCCAGAACATAAATTCATCATTACACCAACTGCCAGGTGGGTAGACAAAAAAACAATACGACTGGCACTGGTAGTCTATATGACTGTGTATACGGACCGGTATATCATCACCATCATTGGTACAAACGAACAGTAATCTAATTATAGATATGAGATCTTCAGAATACCATTTACATAGCAAAAATACATGTGGTGAACAGAATATACATTAAAGTCATGCTCATTCTACAAATTTCTTTATCACAGCACCTATATTGTAAATGACACTGACTAAGACACTAAGTACAAATAAGTCGTAAATAATTAGATATCACTGCAATTCTTGATACATGTAATGCAATTGAAATATATTAGGCCTAGAAAAATTAATGTGTGTCGGTCGGGTAACTATAGCTAGAAACAACATTTTTTTCTGGCCTTCGTGTAATATTACAATATCAGATACAGTCCATTCACATGTGATATTTGTCATTAGTGTGGTTCCTCTTGTGTCTGATGAGACTTGTCTTGTCCGTAGTCATGTGTCCGCACTCCTCACACATGAAGGGTTTCTCCCCGGTGTGTGTTCGCATGTGGTTGGTCAGGTGCGTCCGTCGGATCGCCCTGTAACTACACAGCTCGCACTTGTAGGGTTTCTCCCCCGAGTGGGTGCGCAGGTGTCTGACCAGGTTGCACCTGAAGGCTGTCCGGTGCCCGCATTCCTCGCACATGTACGAGCGTTCGCCCGTGTGGCGAGTCATATGCGTGTCCAGGTGGACTTTCTGAGACGCCGAGTAGTCGCACTCGGAACATTTGAAGGGCTTCTCGCCGGTGTGAGTTCGGATGTGGTGCTGCATGTTGACTTTGACCTTGGAGGTGTACTCGCACTGTGGACAGTGGTAGACATCTTCCTCGCCACCACCCTGCAGACAACACAAAAATAGTCACATGTATCATAATAGGCTGGTTCACGGTTTGACCTGCACATGCACAAGGTCAAAGGTGATGAAGGCCTCTAACTTGTATTTAGAGTCCTTGTCTGTTGTATTTTGCTTATGTCGTCAACTGTCAGATAGTAGTATTACCACAAGTGATTACACTGCACATGCCCAGTTCAAACAATGAACAAACTTATCAATAAGACATGGGAGCAAAAGAGAAGACCAAGGTGCACAGAAATTGTGGGTGAGTTGTGCAATGAAGAAAACAACTTGATTTCGCTAGGTCACTAGGTTAAATTGGCAAGATCACTGATATTCCGTACCCCTGTGTTCATTACACTGTACAGAAAGATTGATCAATGAGAGTTCAACATGTATACAAATGAGTCGAAGGGATATAATACCTCACAACCATCCTGACTGCCTTTGTGGACTGCCTTGGGTACTGCTGTCATATCAGAATCTTCCTCAGATCCAGACCAAACTTCGTCAATTTTCAACTTCTTTTTCTTCGTTTTCGTCCCCCTCTTTGTTGGCGTCGCCTTCCTTGGCCTTCGTCTTTTTCCACTTGCTGAAGACGACTCTTGAGGCTTTTTCTTCGCAACAGTCACGTCTTGAGAAGTTGTATTATCTTTACTAGTGCACTCCTTAAGTTGTGTTGAAGTTTCGACATTACTTTGGGATGGCTTAGTACCACTGTCAACCGCTGTGTCGCTTTTAGTAGTAGGAACAAGTTGCTCCAAGACATCTGATTCGTTGGGGTCCCACGTTGCGTCTTCATCGTTCGATGGCGGCCCTCGGACTAAGACTATCTCTGTTTGAGAAGTTTCCTTGGATTTGACGTTGAAGTTCGTCTCTGTAGTCTCCTGTCTTACCGAGGGAGTCTTGCCGACTGATGTTGGCTTGTGCACCGCTGTGAACGTTGGGAATATACTGAAGTTTGTGTAATCCTCTCGTGGAGTTTTGTTGGCGGAATTTTCCATCGACGTGGAGCTATACTGAGTTGGCGGGATGGGTGGGGACCAGATACTGGACATCGTCTGTGCATACGCGGTAGGAAAATTCGCTTCGTTTGCGTACTGTTGCATTTCTGTTCGCGGATTGGTTGGAAACGGCACACGCTTACGTTGTTGTTCGCCCCACGTGATGCCATACTCTACTGCTTTTTGGACAGCGTCGGGATTCGCAGTACGGTATTCGTACTCAATTACATCGCGAAGGACCGTCACTAGGTGTTCTCTACTACTGTATTCGGTGCTGATGTTTCTCCGAGAGAGTTCGATGAGAAGTTCCTCCAAATAAAGTCTTGGGAGGACGGCTAGAGTCACATCCTTGGACAGACCGCACGCTCTGATTTCTGGATTCGACATTTCCTAAAAAGCAAAAAACGAATATAAATTGTGACGATACTTTATTTAGAATACAGTTGTACGAGATATTACAACCAGAAGACCTGCTGCAGTACGAAAGAAAGACGCCTGGGAGCCCACAATCTAATTATTTTTCCATAGAAAAAGACTAAATTTCATAATCTACATGTACAGTACATGTATGTTGACAATCCATCCATACTAGCACTAGTAGTAGAGTCTTGAGTTGTGCTGTTCAACAGATAGGTCTTCCCATAATCGCCACGCCTACCGAAAACATAAACCTTCTCGGCTAAGGTAGAAAAATAACTCGCTGTTGGGTAAAACACGTTAAATATTTTTGTCAAGAAATGTCCCACCCCCTCAATCTCCACCGACTGCTACACCGCCGGAATCAAAACAACAAAGTCGAGAGCGACATAGCTAAAATAAACAAAGAAAACGGTGCAATAGGCTACGTCTGTATCCTACATTTTGTTTACAACAGTCTAATATTCTTACCTTATTGTTCCAAGTCGATGTGCTATGCACAAAAGACAAAATATCTTCGGTAGATTGTCGGAAAATAGATTTTCGGATAAAAATGGTGGGGAGCGCCGCGAAAGACTGTGTTGGGTTCAAAGGTTACAAAGGACACGGGTCGGCTTAACCTGGTCTTCCAAACTTGTAGCCGTATGTCAGCCAAACATTCACGGCATAATTATAATAATAATAATAATATCAGGTGTATTTGCAGCCAGTGCCACAGGCAGGTACCCAATGTGTAATTATGATGTACAGTCACTTTGTCTAAATGCCAAAGAACTCGGACAATTTGGGATAGTTTTTTTACAGCCGTCTGAAAACCTAACAAATCAAGTTACTTTGATGTCAATGACAATGATCTTTATTTGCATGTTCCTGCCCACATGGGCTAAATGCTGTACAGTATTTCAATATCAATATCACATGAAACGTATTCAGTATAGAGAATCGTTTCATGAAGCGTTCTTAAACAGTCAGATAGTTAAAACAGCTAAATCTATGCTATACTATATCTATCGATTACACAGTAATCAAACCTATAATGCTATGCTGTCATTGAATCTATTGTTTACATGTCTCCTCCCTCTTCTTAAAACAAGTGTGTACGATACACATCTGTGCCTACAAGGAAAAAGAGACAAGCATCGGCTAGGACGGATATCTGGTGTGAGCGTCAAAGTGATTTAAAACTTACAGCTTTATCCTTTGAACCATTCAGATCAAACCGGCTGGCGATATCCACGGGATGTCTTCAACAATTATTCCTGTGAAAAGGTATTGCGTGAGCACAGACAAAAGGTTTAGGAAACCAAATCCGGCGAAATCCTAGGACTAGGACTCAAGAATAACTCCTTGAAAACATGCAAAGACTAGTGAAAGAAGGGGATTATCAACAACGGTAAATTATAAACAGATCGGGGGGGGGGGGGGGTACCGACAACCTGTTTGATGCAAAGGTACAAAAAACTATCCTTTAATCACTGTCTGGTTACAAATTATGATAGAACTAGCGATCGTAGACAAATACTTCCCGTTGAAAACATTATAATCCTATTTACGAAGAAATTTAAAAAAAAAACATTTTTGTCTTATATCTAATGTCATGCAATACTTACAAGACACGGGTGTGAATTTTGTAAACTATTGATAAACATGCTTTGAACATGTGGCTGACACTGAGTAAGTCAGCTGACTCGGTGGAAGGCCATGATCTCAGGCAATACTCGCTCGTCAACAGAAAATGTGACATCGGGACAGATTTGTCAATCGTCAGTTGTTGGAGCTTACGACTAATTAGGGACAATTTTGTGTAGATGTAATTTTTGACTGGATGGAAATACCATTGTTACCTAGTATATCTTACAGGTATCATTGACATTTGACATGAATAAATCTTTTATACCTAATTTCTATTACTAAATGTCTTTTTCCTTGAACCTTGGGTCAGGTGGTTATACATGTTTCTGGATTGTTGAGTTGTGTGATTTCATTCATCCATAGAGTACGAAAACAACACCAGAAACAATAAAATTCAAAGTGTATTTATTTCCAATTGCAACATATCGCATGTACATGCAAGAGAGAAGACTATGAGCTCCCATCCCCTTTCCATGATCAAAGTGCTGTCTTCAATTTTGTTTGAACCACATCTACTTATTTCATTTTCATTTCATTTATATATACAGGGCAAATACAACTCAGGCTGTGAAGCCTGTTTTTCAGGTATCCCTGATTTTACATATAAAACCACAACTACGACTAAATACACAGTAACAATAATAATTGAGTACACATCTACCATAAATCATACACCATTGGCAGAAATACACATCAGCACCTAAAGTTCTCCTCAGCAGTATGCTAACGTTGATATTTTCAGTGATACAAACTGATACAAATTTAAAGCTGACCCTTCGTTGATCATTGATAAGTCATTTTTTTCTGATGATCTACAACAGTTTCCTGGAACTTAATAGTCATCTTCACTTTAATTTCATTTCATAACATAAGAAGTTGACGAATATAAATGCTAAACCCTATAGAGGTCTAGAAAACAACACATATAAAATCAATAGAACATCTTCAAATGGTTAACGGATATTCTGGAGCACATAAGATTTAATCCACCAAATGCTACCTTTCTTTGTTTATTCTTCTTTATTTCTAAATTTCATATTCTTTACCATTCCTTATTCCTACATCACTCCTGCTCCTGGGTACTGTTATAACAGACGACATAATACAAATAACCAAGACATTAACGATTTGCTGTATGCGGGAAAAAGCATATTTGAAAAAGAAACATTTTGAAATAAGCCTAAATGATTATGAGTTTGAATATTTGATAGAGCACTATGACATACAGGGAAGGGCAGTACTCAGCTTCTATGAACGTAACGTTACATGCCAAACTAATTTCACAAACCATGCTCTACATTTTTGTACATCAAAGATTTGTAATAACTCCAAACCACGAAACTATGTCAGGTCAACTCTTGTGTAGATCAGCGCATATCAGTGTAAATTTTTCATTTCATTTCATTTTATTAAGATTTACCACATTTGTGGAAGGATTGACATAACAGGTGAACTATCACCTTTTCAAGATGTCAACCCAGATGTAAGGTTTGGACCATCGCACACCGGGGCATGCCCCTACTCTTTTTTGAAAGGTGTGGTGGGTTCTTTTACGTGCGCGGGGGTGTGGCTCTCCCCAAACACGGGACCTCTATTTGACGTCCTATCCGAGGGACGCCCCTAACCCTAGATGAGCTAGGTACTCATTTACACCTGAGTGAAGTGAGGAAAGTCGAGTTAAGTGCCTTTCCCAAGGGCACAACGTCGGGGCGCATGTTCAGAGTTGTCTGGGAACAGTCCGGGTTCGAACTGGGGTCCCCTTGTTTGACAGTCGGATGGTCTATCCATTACGCCACACGACGCCACGAATGGATGAATGGCAAGAACAAAAATCTTAAGAGTAGATTCTGTAAAATATTCCATTTGACCAAAGAAGAAACAAATATTGTTTGAAGACTAAAATAGAAAGATTGACTTAAATTTCTAGAATATTCTTGCTGGTGAAAATTGTACTAGAAATACTATCTTCACCTAAGGAAAACCCCCAAAAAAACTATAACTCTTCGGGTAAGAATTAACACAGAGGTTTTGCAAAAGGTTTCTTGGTTTTTCTTTATAAATGAAAATCTGCTTTCTCGCCATCAGAAAAAAATTAACAAGAAGAAAATCAAGAAAAAACATTTTTGGTAGTGTAACGCCTGGCAAATTGCACCACCAAAACCACAATTTAAGCAAATCCCTGCTTTCTCCTTCATTGAGCCGTGCTGATGACGTAATGGCTGTGTAACCAATGAGAATAGAGGGATCTGACTGGTCCCCATAGCCAGGCTATATGTCAATTACGGATATAAAGTTACCATTTGGTGTGGAAAAATGGTTACCCGCTCGGTCCAGTGACTTGGCGAGGTCACCACCAAATCTCCATGCGGTCCAACAGCAAGGCCATCTGGCCTTGTCGCGTTAACGATGGTACGGACAAATTCGCCATGACTTGTGAACATGTCTACCCGATCGTTTCCATCGTTCGCTACAATGATGGAACCCGAGCTGTCAATACAAATACTTCGCGGATAACGCAGTTGACCTTGAGCGCTTCCGGGACCTCCAAATTTCAAAGACAAATGTCCGGAGTGATTGTACACTTGGACAAAGCCGGATACTGGATTGGAAACGAAAATATTTCCTTCGTTGTCTGCGGTGATTTGTGAAAATATGCTTGTCTCAGTTTGAAAACTGTGATACAAGGAGCCGTTTGAATAAAACATGAGAACCACACCAGGACCTGATACGATGATTTTGTTATTTGAATCATCTACAGTGATGGTAGGCTTCGACTCCAAGGGTTGAACTTGGAAGTTTGCTCGTACCACACCGTTCCGATTATATTGTGCTACATGTACAGTATGATTATCATAATTAATCTCGTGTCCTCCCGTCACCCACAAGAAACCGTCTCCATCAATGGCAACATCAGAGGGGCGCATCGTCGGTTTTCCATTGCCACCGGGAACTACGGTTGGGAAGAGGCGGAGGAAGACTCCGTCCATGCTGAAGACTTGCACTCGTTCGTTACCATAATCGGTCACAAATATCTCGTTTTCAGCAGACACAGCCACCCCGAAGTTAAAAGCAAATCTTCCCGGGTGTGTTCCATACCCACCGAATATGATTGCAGTCTGCGATTTTCCGTCTCCTTCGTAGGCCTCTGCATGAAATAATTGCAATAGTACATCAAGCCGTAATATCTCTACATGAGCATCGTAACACTCGTATTTACCATTTGACATCCAGTTATCACATATTTGTAAAGGTGCAACAATGCGTTGCGCATATGCAATACCTCAAAGCTAATGCAACATTACAGTGCAAAGCCCATTACAGTTCCTCCAATTGTCTATCATTACTCAATTTTTATTTTTCCTGTAAGTGCCCAAGTTGTCCATCAGAATTGTTTGGTACCTGTAATATTCTTCGTAACGGATGAACCTGACACATTATGATTCTGATTATAAAGAAATGCGACTGTTACATCGACAAGACAAATTTAGATACAACTTTATTCTATCTTCTGTACTTTTATAACTGTTACACGCTGTAGGATGATATAGACTATCATGTAAACAAGTCACTAATAACAAATACAATTAAATCAGTCGGATACAGCAGGGATACTAGTGGGCAAATAATTACATTGACCTGCTCTCCTCTTTCCAATCAACCAACCAAACCAACCAACCGACCAACAAACCAACCAACCAACCAAACCAACCAACCAACCAACCAACCAAACAGCCAACCAACCAACCAACCAACCAACCAAACCAACCAACCAACCAACCAACCAACCAACCAACCAACCAACCAAACCAACCAACCAACCAAACAGCCAACCAACCAACCAACCAACCAACCAAACAACCAACCAACCAACCAACCAACCAAACAACCAACCAACCAACCAACCAACCAAACCAACCAACCAAACAGCCAACCAACCAACCAACCAACCAACCAACCAACCAACCAACCAACCAACCAAACCAACCAACCAACCAAACAGCCAACCAACCAACCAACCAACCAAACAACCAACCAACCAACCAACCAAACAACCAACCAACCAAACAACCAACCAAACAACCATACCAACCAACCAAACCAACCAACCAAACAACCAACCAACCAAACCAACCAACCAAACAGCCAACCAACCAACCAACCAACCAAACAAACAACCAACCAAACAACCAAACCAACCAACCAACCAACCAACCAACCAAACAGCCAACCAATCAACCAACCAAACCAGCCAACCAACCAAACAGCCAACCAACCAACCAACCAACCAACCAAACAGCCAACCAACCCACCAACCCACCAACCAACCAACCAACCAACCAAACCAGCCAACCAACCAAACAGCCAACCAACCAACCAACCAAACAACCAACCAAACAACCAACCAAAGAAGCAAATATATATAAACATACAAACATTCAAATAACCAATCAACCAACCGACGGACCGACCGACCATCCAATCAAACAAACAAATGAAGGTACCTTGCATGCTGTTGTAAGTCGACGACTGCGTGGTAGTCCAGAAAGAGTCATCGGCAAATGTTGTCTGCGAGAGAAGACCGATTTAATGCTGTTAGTCTTATTTTTGTCTCTCGTGTAAATAGTAAAGCATTGGTCACACGAATTTCCGTAAAGAGAAGAAGAAGAAGAAGTCGTTAAGATATTTACTTATTTTCGTATTATGGGGATTGTTGCATTTAAATATATACTCAAAACGGTCGGTAGTATCGATACTCTAAAAATTTGTACTTGTTTTGAGAAATGTTAATAACTTATTACGTAAAACATCATATCTAGAGCATTCCAAAAAGAGCGAGAAAGCCTGAAAGCTTACGGTTTGGATGCCCCCGCCGTGGAATGATACCCCGAAGATGATTCCACTGATGATCAATGACGACAGGCCGACAGTTGTTATTAAAGCAGCCAATAAGCGAAGACAGCTGCATCCTAAATGTTAAGAAATTTTGGGTTGAGCTCAGAAATTACTTCACTTGTAACTTTTACCAATGTGTTTCTGGATTGTTTGTCAACTTATGGTCTAATCACCTTGATGTTCCACTTGCTTTCAGTAAAAAATTGACTTTTATCTGTGGCAATTATTCCACTGAAACCCATACTTTTTTAAAAAGCTCAGAAAAATGGGATGATCTAATTAATAAGGAAATGTAGGACTGATCTTGAAAATAATGTTTGTAGGGTGTCTGCAAGTGTCCTAATTAGCCTGGGTGCCATCCTATTTCTACCGGGGCTCGTACATTCGCTTTTAGGGTAGCGAATGTAGGAGCCCCGGTAGAAATAGGATGGCACCCAGGCTATGTCCTAATAGCTGTTGATCAATTCTCAGCCTTAGCAACTAAATTCTTCTATTGCTTTGACCCAAACATTGTCCTGGATCTTATCCCATCAGAACGAATATTCAAAGCATCTTAACTTGCCCTAAAATATTAAATATGACGTGACAGACTTACCACACGACGTTTGTGGGCGAACGTTGGCAGCGTACATCGGATCGGGCTGCAGGGCGTTTTGCTCGTTCATCGGGTTTGGAGTATTCAGAGGCCGTCTGATCCCACGTAGGTTACTGGTATCATCAGTAATGTCTGAAGTGTCAGTATCACGACGGGATGGTCGACCACATTCTGACGTGTTATTCGGGATGTCATTGCTGTGGTTGGAAACAGTTTCTATTTTTTGCAATGGTTCCTTTGTCTGTGTCTCTTCACCCTCGCCCTTGTATGCAACTGCGTACGGTTGGATATCGACATCGGTAGGACTGGGCTGGATAGCTTGTTCGACGAGAGCTGCAGCACCGTGTTTTGTGTGTTTGGTTTTGTTATCACTGTTTTGTTCCTGGTACCTAACAGCATATGGTTGGATACAGGTGTTGGCATCATGATTCGGGTCCTTATTGGTGTCATCGTCATCATCATCTTCTTCTTCTTCCTGGTATCCAACAGCATATGGCTGGATGCTGGGGTTACCATCTCTGTCGGCTGGTCTGGTTGGTTCAGGGGATGCGTTTGGGTCGTCTTTCATATTGGAGTTTCCAATAGCTTGCAGCTGTTTCGGACTGGTATTCACGTCGTTTTGTGGGTAAATCAGATTACGGTTCACTGAGTTTTGCGGAAAGATTAGATTAGTGTTCAGGGCATATTGTTGGTTGATCGAACTGTTGTTCTCAGCGTTTTGCGGGTAGATTGGATTTGGTGTACCGGCGTTGGGGGCGTACATTGGATCGGGATTTGGGGTCATTGGCTCGTATTTCGGGTTACTGTGAATCGGACGTCGTTTTTCAAGTATGCCACTGTCATACCCGGCCGAAGTGGAAGTTTCTGTATCATCCTCGAATGAGTCACGCGTTACCTTTTTGGTTGGGATGTCATTGCTGCTAGTTGCCGCTGCTTCTGATTTCTTAAATGTTTCATCCGTTTTAGCTTCTCCCAATCTTGATGTCATAACAGCCCCATCATCCTGGCATAGGTATGCAACTGCGTATGGTTTAATATCGACAACAGGTGGCATTGGCTGGGTGGTTTGTTCGTTTGCAGATGCAGCATCAAAATTTGTGGGTTTGACGAAATCATCATCATCCTCATCATCATCATCATCATCATCAACGTGATTTCCGACAGCATACGGCTGGATGCAGGAGTTGTCTTCACGTTTTGTGGGTTTGTTAGTACAATCAACATAATCATCATCTTGATATCCAATAGCATACGGCTGGATGCAGGGGCTGTCGTTACCGTCAGGTGGTCTGAAGATGCCTTTCGCAGTTCCCTCATTTTGACCTGCTCGCAGCATGTTGCCTCTTGGCAAATCGACTGTGGTGACGCTTGGTACAGCGTTGGCTGCGAGGTGGTCTGCCATGATTCCAACAGTTGTCGGTCGTACGCCAGCGAAGGTGCTTCTGACGTAGACATGCGATTGCAGGGTACTTTATGCCTCTTACACCAATCAACTCATCGCTAATCCCCTGATCTGTTTGTTATCCTTTCACTAGTCTTAACCTGTGCTTAAGAGGGTAGTCCTAGAAAAGTCATAGGATTACGGCGGATTAGGCTTCCTAATCCCTTTGTGTGTGTCTACTCAATACCTGTATGGATCGCTCTGGTTTTATCTGAATAGTAAAAAGGATAATGTTAGAAGCTGTTACTCTTCGACGCCCACGTGAGATTAACATCCGAGCCGATTGTCTACGTTGATTTTGATATTCTCTTTACTTCAGAGTCGTCTGTACTTTGTATCGGACTCATGGAGAGATACAATGCTGCGTCTTTCATTCGTCGAATTTTTTCATCTTGTCGGCTAGAAAATGAGTCCCATTCATAATCCAGACATCCTATTGAGTAAGCCCAGACAAAGGGACTGGGAAACCCAATCCGACGAAATCCTGGGACCTTACAACTCCTTAAAAACAGGCAAGACGAGTGAAAGGAGGGGGTATTAACAACGGTAAATTGCAAACAGATAGGAGGATTAGTGACAACCTGTTTGATGCAAAAGTCAAAAACTATCCAATAATCACTATCTGGCAACAGATAGACAGTCGATTGCAGGGTAATTTATGCTTCTTACATCAAACAAGTTGGCGCTGATCCTTAGAACACCCTGCGTTACTGATGTTGATACCTAAGTTCCTCTCATTTGTCTTTGCCTGCTCTTTAGACTAGAGGGATACATTTGGTCGTATTCATAAAAAATGTCTTGTTAAGCAATTAAATAGAAACGCACAAAAGGATTTACGAATTCTAATCCTACATGATCCTACGACAACGGTCCTACGTGCACTGCCCAGAAAAGGCAAAGGCAAGTAGAAGGAATGAATTACCAACATAGGCAAAACAAACGGATCAGGGGATCTGCGACAAGCTTTTTGATGTTAGAGGCATAAAGTACCCTGCGATCTCATTTGTACCTCAGATCATCCTACTGCTGCCGTATCGTCCACAACTGTCGGACCACCCAACGCCCATCGCTGTACCAAGCGTCACCACGGACGATTTGCCAAGAGACAACATGCTGCGAGCAGGTCAAAATGAGGGAACTGCGAAAAGCATCTTCAGACCACCTGACGGTAACGACAGCCCCTGCATCCAGCCTTATGCCATCGGATATCAAGATAAAAATGTTGTTGATTATGATGAAAAACAGATGAAACGTGATGACAACCCCTGTATCCAGCCGTATGCTGTCGGATACCAATATGATGATGATGAGGCTTACGTTATCAAATCCACAAATTTTGATGCTGCAGCAGCAGACGAACAAACCACCCAACCCGTGCCTACTGATGTCGATATTCAACCATACGCTGGAGCATGCCAGGATGATGTGCCGCTTGTTACATCAAATTCGGGGAAAGCGAAAACACATGAGCCCTTTGAAACATCAGAAGCAGGGGCAACCTGCAGCAAGGAAATCTCAATCAACGCGGCAGCGCACGACTCATCCGGGGACGATAGTAAAGCTTCAACCATGACCGTGTGTAACAGTAACAGCAAGCTTCACCCTAACCCAACGTACGCGCAGAACACAGACTTGATCGCCGACCCAAACTCCGATGACCTTAATCCGGTTTACAGGCAAAACGCTGAGAACTCCAGTTCAACCGACCAACAATACGTCGTGAACACTAATCCGATCTTTCTGCATAACTCTAATCCGATTTACCAACAAAATGGCTTGAACCCCAATCTGGTGGACGAACTAAACGCTGTCCCTGAACCCGCCAGGCTATCTGACAACGAGAATAACCCCTGCATCCAGCCATATGCTGTTGGATACCAGGAGGAAGATGAGGATGGCAACAGCAAAGACCCAAATCATTATGTCAACCCCTGCATCCAGCCATATGCTGTTAGATACCAGCAAGATGAGGATGATAATGACAACAACAAACACACAAAATGTGATGGCAACCCCTGCATCCAGCCATATGCTATTAGATACAAGGAAAAAGATGATGATGGCAACAGCAAAGACCCAAGTCATGACGCCAACCCCTGCATCCAGCCATATGCTGTTGGATACCATGAGGAAGATGATGATGGCAACAGCAAATACCCAAATTGTAATGACAACCCCTGCATCCAGCCATATGCGGTTAGGTACCAGGAACAAAACGGTGATGACGACAACAAACACACAAACACGGTGCTCCAGCTCTCGTGCAACAAACTAACCATCCCAGTCCTAACGATGTCGATATCCAACCGTACGCAGTTGCATACATGTGCCAGGATGAAGTGGGGCTTACAGCGTCAAGTTTAAAAGAGGTGCAGACAAATGAGCTATTGCAGAAAGTGAAAACGGTTTCCTACAACAGCAATGACAACCCAAATAGCATGTCAGGTCAGGTCTTAACTAACGATGATACTGACGCTTCAGGCTTCACCGAGGATAACAGTAACCTACGCAGGATCGGACGTCCTCTGAATACTATTAGTCAATATCCGATGAACGCGCAAAACGCCCTGAACTCCAATCCGATGTACGTGGCAAACGTTCATCCTCAAAAAGCGTGCGGTAAGATTTGTATATTACATCATATAGACTCTACTACTGTTGCTTCTCCAGCCATTCTGAATCATACTATCATTAGAAATGTTATGTAATGCTTTAACCTTTTTTCTTTGTTTTCTAACAATCGTGATTTAGTCATTGACATTTGTCTTTAAATACATCTATGATATCTAAGTGTATAAGGTGGTTAACATAATGTTGTTTCTGCAAACTAGAACTCTTATTAATATTTCGGTTCTACTCTTCTTAAAGAAACCAATTCAGACAAGGACTCCCTTCCCAATAAGTTGCAATGACAGAATCTTTTTCAGGACGCAGAGCTAGAGGTCATTCCTTAAAGGTTGCTACAATAACAGCTATCATCTTATCGTCAATGATCATCAGCGGAATCGTCGCTGGGGTCTTATTCACTACCCGGGATACGGAAACGGTAGACGTTTTTATCTCCTCTATCATCATTGTTCTTTTGAGGGTTTCTGCCTGTACCGAAACTCGTGTGATCAATGCCTTTACCTTTTACACGAGAAACCTCAAATCTCCATGAACTATTCTGATTATGCAAATGATTTCCACATTTACATAATCTATGTTTGGTCATGTGCACCTTTAACTAACTTACACATGTCGTAATGCAGATTAGGGATTTAGTGGCATATTTAAAGAAAAACTACGTGTGTTACTTATATTTGAGTCCAATTATGGAAAACACTGCAAATATAGATTTTCCTCATTGATTATACAAATTAAGTCCTAATGAGCAAAATTTCCACTTCATTATGTACATCTCTGTCTAAGCTATCTGCAATATGAATATCATGGAAATCAGTAGTTTCTTTGTTCAGTTATTCTTCATGGAAGATTTTGACAAAACCACCCCTGCAGTTTCTGAGGAATCTGCTTGGGGTCCCAAACCTACACCAATTCTTCCTTACATCACAAGCTATTTGACAGCAATTAAGACCATAACATGTCCAGGTCAAAAGATACAAAAAAACGGAAGTTCTGCTGCAGTACCAAGGACAAATACCAGGGGGGGGGGGCAATATCGACATTGACCTTTGTCTTCCCAAGACCTACCAACATACCAGGTATCATCGCAATCCATTCAAAGGTTCTTGAGTTATGCTGACAACAAAATCCTGGAACACAAACACACAGGAATACACGCACAGCACACACACACAAAAAATAGCAACTATATCGGAGATATTACACAAGAAACAAGAGTCCGTCGGACCTCCTTGAAGTAATTATGGTGTTAACCCATCTTTAACTACCGACATGCCAAACCCATCTTTAACTACCGACATGCCAAATCCCAGACATACCCATCAAAAGAATTTTGATTAAAAGGTGCTAAAACAAAGACCCAGACAGAAACAGGTTGTCAAAGTATGAAAGTCCTATCTTAGCAAAGAAGGCTGTTGTAGCATTTGCTAATAATATTTGAAAATGAGACACTAATTTGCATGATGTATATCCAAGGAGTTTATATATAAAATTCCTCAAAATGAGTTATTCTGAAGTGGCGTATACCAAAACTGTGATTGGATTGAAGTCCTGTGGGCATATGGGCGGTAGCTTGAAGCCTGGCTTGGCCGCTCCATGAAAAGTTGCGAATGTGTGCACAACTCTATTTAAAATTGTAAACCTTTAAGAGGTGACCCTCCTTCCCAGAATAACTAACAGCATCAAATCGGTCTTCTCTCTTACAGCAAAGATTGGCGAATGACTCTTTCTCGACAACAGAAACAGCTTTGTTGTCGACAACTTACAGCTCGCAAGGTAACTATATTTGAGGTCGGGAAGAGAGGGGGCTGAACAAGCTATGGTCATTTATTTTGGATGGTTGATAGCTCTTGTGCTCGAGACGACGTGATATAAGTTTGGGGTCCTCTAGCAGTTTTCTCAAGAACTGCACGGGAGTTTTAGTTGCAGACATTGAAACAGGTTATCTAGATAAGCAGAATGCATGGATGTTCGTAATTTTTACGTGTAGGTAACCTTGATGAAGATCACCATGATGTTATGTTAATCATGCAATTTAGGACTTTATCTTCGTAATTAAGGAGGGGAATTTGTTTCAAAAGTGTTAAATGACAGAAACTTAATTGATGTTCATTCCATATGTAACTTGGTTCCAGAGGTACTTCAATGAATATAGATGATGCAAAACATAACCTAAGTTGCATAATACATTTCAAAAATGGTGGTTAATAATGGACTGTTAATAAGTACTAGATTAGGTAACGATTAACATCATCAGACATATATTATGTATAATTTGCACATTATTCTAATTAGTAAATGCTATAATAGCTTCCTTGATAAGAGTTCGGAGACCTCATACCCCCGTGATATACTTAGAGATTGAGTTAGAGCTATTTGTTTTTGCTTTATCTTGTCTCTTTAACCACTCTTGGGCCACACAACTTTGTGCATTCACCACAACAGGGTCCAGCCTAACCAAGTCAATAGCAAATCATTGTGATTCGGTGACAATTAAAACTTTTGCGAAAGTGAGCATTTTAAGTCATATATGATGCAAATTAGGTCAGTTCCACAGTTACTAATGATATTGCTTAGCTAAAGTATTGTTTCGTCGAACTATTGTTTTTACGTTTCATTTACTAGAATTATGCCAGGTGGAAGATGGGGCATCCTACCGAGGAACAGTGTCTGTGACCGAAGCAGGCAAGACGTGTCAAAGCTGGGACAGTCAGACACCACATAGTCACGAAAGCACACCAGCAAACTACACCTCTAGCGGACTAGAGGAGAACTACTGCCGGAATCCAGACGGTTGGACCGGAGTCTGGTGCTACACCACGGATCCCAACACGAGATGGGAGCTGTGTGACGTACCATTATGTGGTAAGCTCTGCTTCTGTAACCTTAAGCTCAGACAAGAGATGATCAATGGTTGTAACCTTCTCCAATACAATAAGGTTAAGTTCGTGTGTGTTCACGTGTGTGTTCACGTGTGTGTGTGTGTGTGTGTGTGTGCGTGTGTGTGTGTGTGTGTGTGTGTATGTGTGTGTGTATGTGTGTGTGTGTCAGTGTGTTTGCGTCTGTGAACACCATCCGAAGTCGTGGATGAACCTTTATGATATTTGGTATATTGGAATAGTTGACAAAAAGCAGAAATCATCAGGTTATCGGCCCCGGTAGATCTCCATGGTACTGTAGCAGGAGTTCGGGTTTTGATATTTCGTGTTCTGGACAAGCTATGGTCACAATCATTTGGTGGTACACAGCTCGTGTGCTTGGCAAGATGAGTCTTACGTTTCAGCCCTCTATCAGCCTTTAGGATGCTCATGGGACGATATCAAAACTTTAAACATGTGCATTTATGTACTGTTGCAATTTTCATGCAGCGGCATGTGGCCCAGACAGTGGCAACATGAAATCGGAGAAGATCATCTTCGGCTGTGTCGGACATGACCCGGGGGAATTTTCTTATATCGACGGAGTGGCTGTGTCTGCTGAAAACGAAATATTCATGGCCGATTATGGCAACGAACGAGTGCAAGTCTTCAGCATGGACGGAGTCTTCCTCCGCCTCTTCCCAACTGTAGTTCCCGGTGGCAATGGAAAACCAACGATGCGCCCCTCTGATGTTGCCATTGACGGAGATGGTCATTTGTGGGTGGCGGGAGGACACCGGATTAATGATCATAATTGTGCTGTCCGTGTAGTACAGTACAATAGGAAAGGTGTGGTACTGACCAAGTTCGAAGTTCAACCCTTGAAATCGCTACCTATGATCACCGTTGACGCTTTCAATAGCAAAATCATCTTGTCAAGTGCTAGTGATGGTGTGGTGCTGATGTTCCTTCCAAACGGCTCGTTCTATCACAGTTTTCAAATTGAGACAGGCCGGTTATCTTCACGTATCACCACAGACCGCGAAGGAAATATCATCGCATCATATCCTGGATCTGACTTTGTCCATGTTTTCAATCACTCAGGACATGTGTTATTCAAATTTGGAGGCGTCGGAAGCGCTGAAGGTGACCTACGTTCTCCGCGAGGTATTTGTATTGACAGCACAGGTTCTCTCCTTGTAGCGAACAATGAAAACGATAGAGTTGACATGTTCACAAGGTTCGGAAAATTTGTCCGCACCGTTGTAAACGTAACAAATCCATTGAGTCTCGCTATTGGACCAAATGGAGATCTAGTAGTGACTGCGACCATGTACTACGGGATAACCATCTTTCCACACCAGCTGGTATATCCGTAATCATCGTTGCGGGGTTTATTTTAGATTGTGCTATGAATATGACTTTTTGGATCGTAATGTTTGATGAGTATTACGTTTTATGCATGTCCGTTCAATAAAATAGACTAAGCTAGTGAAATGAATGTTGAAAATGTCACAGCCAGTAACAGCAGAATATTATGTCTAGGTTTGTAAGCTCCAACAACTGATGATTAAAAATCTTTTCGGATATGCATGTTTTCTGGTGGTTTGACGGGCGAAATGCCCGAGAACATGGCATTCATTTGTACATAGCATGCTTCTTCAACTTTTCAAAATCCACACACACGTCTTATCAGCTTTGGATGTCATCAGGTAAAAGACAGAAGTTGTTTGCTTCTTTCTTTCTTTGCAGATTTCAAACACGTCGTCGTTGATCCCCTGAGCCCCCTATTTGTTTTTAATACCAAGGAGGTTTAAACCTCCTTGGTGTTACCTTACCGATGTTAGTAATCCATTCCTTTTACTTGTCTACAAAATATACGTGGTGTCTGTCGCCCCGGTTTGATCCGAACAGTTTAAAGGATAACGATGTATGTTCTAATCCTCTTTGATGCCCACGTGGGATAAACATCCATGTTGAAGATTGTCTACTTCGATTTTGATGTGTTTCATTTTTATATAACATATGTATCAGAAGTACATAAAACAGCTTTCAAAGTGTAAGTAGGAAACTTTTGTAAGGAAGCGTTCTGATGAATAAACTCTTGGCAAGAGTAACCACTACCCATGACATTTGCCTTATTCTGATGTGAATTGAGGGAATGGTTTAGGTTGTGCATCAGCTATCTGACCATCTGTTTTAGACCCCTTACATAGTTACGAGAAAATTGTTTTTTGCAGGATCGAGTAGAATTCTAGTCCGTCTTAGGAGAATCTTAGATTGTCCAATACTTTGCTAAAATATAAATCACTCGTTCAACGATTATTACCTTCGTCGACGAAATGGTTTCGTCGACAAGGTTATTCGATGGTGCTTGTCTGTGTGTCTGTTAGTGAACAGAATAAGTCGAGAACGCCTGGATGGTTTGTTGTCGTAGTTGGTGTGTCGGTGTGTATGTGGGACATCTCAAGATGATTAGATTTTGGGCGAAGTGTTTTGCATAATTAACGAGAAAAGTGTAAAAATGTGTTACATTGTATGCTGAAGTATGTGTAGTGTTGGCTGTGTTATTCCAATTTAAGGCGTCATGGATAGGGGCAAGGGTCCTGAGGGGTCATATTGGAGGCAGGAAACGTCAGTTACACAAATTGGCTGTCAGCCAGCTGTTGGCATTGGTAAGGTAGTCTCCAAGCAGACGTATGGGTTGGCTATAGCAGGGGCAGGTTTTGCTTCAGACTTTGAAAGGGAATTACTCAAGAAGGGCTTGGTGGATGGTCATAAATTTTTGTAAGTACATAGCTTGAGTGCTGATGTACATGATTAGATACTTATTATGCAAATCAGTATCTAATTTGCATGATTAATGAGGAAAGTTTATACATCCATCAAAAGATAGGACTCTCAAACATGTGACATATGTAACTGAGGAAGAGAGAAATATTAATAGATATCAGCTTTGCAAATGAGAACCTCATTGACATAATTAATGAGAAAAACTATAACTCGAGATGGTCTTGATGGATGGTCATGATTTTTGGTATGTAGATAGCTTACGTGATGCTTTGTATGATTGGATGATAATTATGCAAATCAAATTCTAACTCACATGATTAATGAGGCAATTTTAAAAATCTGCTGTGTTCCATGATATGACTATTCAAATATGTGACATTTGTAACTAAGGAAGAGAGGAATGTTGATAGATAGGAAATATGCAAATGTTGGCCTAATTAGCATAATCAATGAGAAACTACTATAATTCCATACTAGTAAATGACGGCAATTTCATACTTGTGGCATTAGGAAGTTGTGTGAATGTGAACACCATGGAATCAAATTATGCTAATAAGGAGGGAGCTTATTTGCATAATTGATGATAAATGTTAGCATAACCTTCTTTGTTAAGCTCATAGTCATAACAAGGAGGTTTGGACAACTTATGTTATTTGGGTGAAGAGGGTCAACTGGTATGATTGATGATTGATGAAAAACACTCCTAATACGTCAGTCATAAAGGTCAAAATCATTTGACGAAGGTATGAGGTCGTAGAACTCTTGTTTTCGATTCAACTAACGTTAACGTTACATGTGTGTGCCAAATCGGTTGTGTTTTAGACAAATTTGTACAATTCTTCCGCTATGTCACTGGTCTATCGTATTAGAACTTTCATACAAGACATACAAGAAAGATGTTCTAGTGAGTGCTATCACATTGTGGTTTGGGTTGATCTTCGTAACGTTACGTATTTTACGTGCCGTTTCTCTCCACTGCTGGCTTCACCCACCCTCATTAAATCAGGACCCCTATCGCTCCACGTTACATCGCTCGCGAAAGGAGCGATGTAACATGGAGCGATAGGGGTCCTGATTTAATGAGGGTGGCTTCGCCGAACATGATCCAAACCACACATCTGCTTGGAGATGGGATCTTGGGAACGAGAGTGAAAAGTCAGCTGCGAAGTTTGCCCCCCTGAGGACGAGAGCGGAGTGTCCGGTAACAGCAGTCTATGCTTCACTCTATGATTTCACCTGCCGGGATTTTAAACATTTACGGCCAGTAACAGCAGTATGTGGAAGGTGAGTTTGAGTTAATGGATTATTTGGCGGTAAGAGACACAAATAAGTTAACACGACGTTAACGTGCTAGATCACGTGCCTTGCGTATGGAATTGGAAGGGGGAGGGGGGCGTTACCAAGACAAACTTTGTTGACCAAAGCTTGAAGTCGCCTACGGTATACTGACAATAACTTGTGATTCAATTAGTTGGCAGCCAATTAAATGCCTTATGGATTAGTCCTAAATCCATAAGCGGATCAGTGTTGTCCAAATTAAGCTATCAAACTTGCATCATGCTTCCATGATTGCATAATACTTATTGCTAGTAATAGCATGAATGTTCGTCTATCTGTGGTGGAATTTACGTTCTTAAAGGCATCCAGAGTATTTTATGAGGCTTGAAACTTGAATAAAAAAACTCCAATTTCTAGTCATCCCTACACATAGTTAAAGTTTCAATAACACTATACCATTACATATCAACATTAAAAGGGCAAAGATACGATGTCGTTGTGTGGTGAGAACTGATAGAATATCCAAGCCCTAATAGACTGATCCTAACTGTCCATCACAATTAGCGTTTCGACCAATGAGAGGGTTACTGCATGTCCGTCAAATATTTGCATTTTTATGTTTTTATTTTGCATTTCTACGTTTTGACGGAGGTGGGCGGGGCTATGGTATCGGTCTATTTACACTAGGCGCGTGAAACTAAAAGATCACCATGTAGCTTATTTTTGTGCTGCTTTTGAGCACTTTTGATGAGAAATCCGCACGCAAATGTGGTAAACATTGGCATTAAATGTCAATTTCATACAAATTACAGCAACTAGAATATTTCCAGTTTTCAAGCCTCATTAAATGCTCTGGGTGCCTTTAAAAAGTATGACAAAGCAATGACAAAGAATTGCACTATTTCTCAGCACATGCAAATGGCTTTCTGAATTTACCTTTGAAGAAAATATTAGATAAAAAAGTTAATCTGAGTACTAGTCTAAAGAAAATTGGTAGTTCCATGCTTTTCTGTCATTAAAAATTATTCAAATCATTTACTATTATATAACGTTAATAGTTATAATAACTGAAAAGCATGAGGTGAAAAGTACAGCCTCCTGGCTCTTGGGAATCAAACCTGGGCCAGCCAGAGCACGGGTTTGCGGAATCAGTGGGGTGGGCTAGTGGGGTGGGCTACCTCAGCATTCTACCCTTACTGGGCCCCAAGGCTATTCATGGGGGTCTGGCATCTAATGGAATTTCCTTGAGGAAAAGATGGGTCACTCTGTGGGTGGGCTGAAGGGAACGCAACTGATCATATCACCCCCCCCCCCCTCATTTGCCATATGATCAGCTGTTGCCTTCCCTCTAGCCCACCCACAGGTTGACTCAGTTTCTCCTCAAGGAAGGCCAAACCCCCATGCTTAGCCTTGAGGCCCAGAAAGGGTAGAATGCTGAGGTAGTCCACCCCACTAGCCCACCCCACCGATTCCGCAAACCCCCAGAGCACAAACTGGTCAGTAAGTGGTGCTTGAAGCACACTGATTAATGTATTTATTGTGTGTGCTTCCAGGTCTGTACATCAGTGTTAAGGAGCAGTGTCAGGGACTACAATACTCTCAGAGCCCTTCCCTGGCTGAGTCGGCATCTGTCGTCTGCTAGCTCAGGGTCAATTTCAGCAGAGCCGGCACTGACTGTGTCCTCCCAACATGACGGCATCAGAACTATCACACTCAACAACCCAAAGAAAAGGCAAGGTTTGACTTCATGTAGAATCCTCCTTTCTGCCTGCCTGTATTGAGGCTTTGTTTTTGGTGTGTCTGTTTGTTTATTATTATGTTCTCATGTGTCTGTACTGTAGTTACTTTGATACATATAGTCAGTAGAGGGGCAGGAAGTCAAGCGAGTGCAAAGTCAAACTTGCAGGAGTAACAGGAAGTATCAGATCTAGAAGTAACAGGTAATGAGGTCAATGAAAGTCTTGTTTCTGTATGTGCAGTATGAAGCATGCACACAGTAACAGTCATGATCACATGCCAAGTGGAGTTTGAACCCATGTTCTCTGTATCCATAGAATTTGATTCATATGGCAAAGCAATATGTTTGCCATGGGGACACAGCTGAGATCGATATAACATATTAATATATTTATGTTAGATATGATACTAATTTGTTGGTGTTCTTGAACTAGTTTAGCTCACTATAGAGCTATTCTTCCACTGGTTGTGACAGAGAACACAGATGCGTATGCCATGTACATTATTTACAGGTTCATTTTACTGCGGAAGTTTCAATAGCTCTATTCGACAAGTACAATGAACAGTAAACCACGGCTATAAGTCCCATCCTATCCAGTAGCGTGCATGTCGGGTGAGCATCAACAGCTGGGATTCCAGAGGTAGGGTCACCAACCACTGGACTATGGACGCTCCATTGTACATCATCATGTCCCTCCACTACTACTTAGTACAGTGGCAGATGAATGGAGGTCACCTGGTGTTCTTGATTTGCATATTATTTTTATACATAATTATACATTATTATCTCTTGCAGGAATGCCCTATCCCTGGCCATGCTGGAGAGTCTGAGGAGAGACCTGTTGGGAGGGGGGAGTCAGAATGACCTGCAGGTCATCATCATCGCTGCAGAAGGACCTGTTTTTTCTGCTGGCCATGACCTCAACGAACTGGTAGGGTTTTGTTTTGGGAGGGGGGGGTGTTTATGAGAGCAACTCCACCAAGACTGGAGGAAAAGCTGATTATAAACAGATGATTATAAACAGAATTACAAGTACACATTTAAATGTACTACAAATGTTGAACTGCATTTGATTTGTTGCACACTCTTGGGGTCCAGAAAAGGTGTAGCCATACCATGTAGCCTTGCCTGTGAGCCTGGCCTGGCATACAGCCCTTTTTTTCTACTCTCCAAGCAGAGGAGGGGTTCCGGCATGTTTTTGACATGTTTTTTAATTGGTGTTTTTGTTGGGCTTTCTACTTTGTCATTTTTTTTTTGTCCCTTCAAACCCCAAAAGTGAAAAGGGTTTGAAGTGACCTAAAAAAAATGACAAAGTAGAAAGCCCAACAAAATTGCCTAAAAACATGTCAAAAACCTGCCGGAACCCCTCCTCTGCTTGGAGAGTAGTTTCTTTCCACAAACCCAAACTAGTACAGTAAACCTCAAAACTATGTATCCAAACACAATCATGGACTACCCTATACCAACTGATTATCCCAATGAGTTACCAGACTTGTATGATGTAAATTGCCAATGAGCTTATCAATTGGTTCATAACTAACTGAATGTCTATTGACTGTTTAGCAATATCTTTTACACTCTTGTGTTTTTCCTGTCTGTGTACAATGTAGTCACCAGCACACAGCAGAGACAAGCATACTGAAATCTTTGATGCCTGCACCAGAGTCATGACACTTGTACAGGTGAGAATGCAATGAAATGTGCATTTATTTTAAGACTGTAAGAAAGGTAGCGTGCGTAGTCCAGTGGTTAGCGATCCTGCCTCTGGAACTAGAAGCCCCGGGTTCGATCCCGGCTGTGTCGCTCACCCAACATGCACGCTACCGTTAAAGATCGCAGTCCTTAGGACGGGAAGTTAAGCCGTGGTCCACTGTTCATTGTGCTTGTCGAAAAGAGCTAGGGGAATTTCCCCGGTACAATGAACCTGTAAATACTGTACATAGCGTCTGTCTTCTCTGTCACGACCAGTTGAAGATTAGCTCATCTGTTCATTGAGTTCATTTGAGCTAAACTGGTTCGAGATCCCTTTCCTTTACTGTAAGAAAATGTAATCTCCAAGCAGATGTGAGGAGGCTAAACCGTATTCCTAGCTACCTGCTTCTGTTACAAAGTGTTGGGACTTGTAGTTTGACAGAGAAATGGGCACCTAGGAAGATGTAATGATTTAGCTTCCCAATATCTGCTTGAAAATTTAGTAAATGCATGTTACTTCACATTCAATCACGGCTTAGTCGTAAATTGCATACTGTGGTTAAAGGAACATTCTAACATCTCTGTTTTTCCTGTTTGCAGGACTTACCCGTCCCTGTCATTGCAAAAGTTCGAGGTACTACATACATTTTAGCATTGATGCTATGATCATAAGATTCACTTGATATTTTGGTAGATTACACAATTTAAGGAGATTTTAAAAAATTTGTAAGGCTTTGAAAAAATCAACTCAGAGGCAAACTAGGAAGAGTAGACTGATCTTGACTCAGTCCATCGCAATTGGCATGGCAATTGACCAATGAGAGAGTAGCTGCATGTCCATCAAATATTTGCATGTTTACGTTTCTATTTTGCATTTCTGCATTTTGACAGGTGGGTGGAGCTATGAGATTGGTCTAGTGGGGAGTTATCCTTGTGTCCAAAACAAAAACTCCCTTTGGCCTTAGACAGGGTGACTGACACTCTTCTTTGGACTCATGACCATATCTTATGATTCCAATGGAAGTCAAAATCTGTACTAGTATTTGTGTGTTACCCTCAGGTCTGGCTACAGCTGCAGGATGCCAGTTGGTGGCCAGCTGTGACATCGTGGTGGCTTCGGACACAGCACAGTTTGCCACACCTGGGTATAAACGTTAATTTTTTTCACATGCAACTCATTTTCCTTTATGTTTGCTTATTTAAGCTTGTTTTGTATGAATACCTTAAAACATACATTGTAACACACCATTCATTTTTGTACAGTTTTCATACAAGCTGTATAAGACAGGACTGTATTACTTTGATCCACTCACAGTCACACAAGGACGGACCCCTCCTCTTTTCAATATCTAAAAGTCTGGTGGGATCTTTAACCTGCCCGAGGTGTGGTTCTCCTCAAACACTCTGCCTCCAGCTTTATGTCTCATCCGAGAGGACATCCCTAACTGAAGCTAGATACTCACTTTCACCTAGATTGGAGTAAAGTGCTCTTCCCAAAGTCACAACATTGGTGTCTGATAGGGATTTGCACTCAGAACCTTTAGATTCTAAGTCAACAACCCTCAGTAATTTGCAAGACCACCTTGCCACCTTTATCGTATGTAGTTTGTGGTCTTAATATATAAGAATTTGATGCAATGATGCCAAACAAACAAATTTTACTTCACATTAATGATGTTTTTTCTGTTTATTTAGGGTGAAAGTTGGGCTGTTCTGTAGCACTCCTGCTGTAGCTCTGGGACGGGCGGTGCCCAGGAAGGTCGCCATGGAGATGCTCTTTACCGGACAACCAATCACAGCACAGGGTATGATGCTCACATCAGCCAATCACAATGAGTCATCACCTTTAAGAACACTGATATCCCATTGGCTGTCTGAGTGTCAGGTTGATAAAGGCCAAACACTGGCCCTTATCATGGAGGGTCTTGGTGGGGTTTAAAGTGATCTTGATACATGTAATACATGTGTAGATAATGTTGTACTATTTCATTATTGTCCACAGATGCACTACTACATGGCCTTGTGAGTAAGGTGGTCCCGGAATCAAAGTTGGATGAAGAGGTGAGGTCACGACATATTTTGAACCATTCAAATAAGTGTTACTAACCGTCTCCCTGCTGCCAAATCCCATTACGAAACAAAATTTGGTGCCAAACGGCTACCTTAGCATGCTGAGGGTTAAGGTAGCGAAGGCTCAGTCTGTTAGTTCTATACATTGTTTTGTTCAACTTGTTATCAAGACCTTTGTATATAATGTCTTTGGTATATATGCGATGACCACTATATACATGTGGAGGCATGCTTGCATAATTTCAATGTAGTCCAACTGGGTGATCAAATCAGGTAACGTTAAAACATTTGGTAACTTTTCGCATCAAAATAACTTAACATAATGTTATGTTTTTTTCTTGTGAAAATACAATAACCCAACTGTTGTCTTTCCTTCAGACTGATAGATTGGCCCAAAAAATTTGCACCACAAGTAGGTCGGTGACAGCCATAGGGAAAGCCTGCTTCTACAGCCAAATTACAAAGTCCAGGGATGAAGCTTACAGGTAGAGAGATGACATTGGATGGTATTAGTCTTTTATGTTATTTTGTTTCTGTCTGGCCCTCTGAGTAAAGGTTTGAAGTCAGCATTGTGTAAAAATTTTGTACAATTTGATTACTGTTACCTTTTGTTCATAGCCAGTTAAACCATGCAAAGATCCATAAAAATGATTGTTTGAATTGGTCAACCTGAGTTGGGAAAGTTATCAAACAATTTTAAACCATCGTCACTAAAGACCATTTTCATAAGTCAAAATTAGGCTGCACAATGACAATAGATGTGGCTCCAGTTGATAGACCATTGACAGCAGAGTCAAAATTAAAAGACAATCCCTATTTACGTACGGATCATTATTTTTTTCAGGACCATAATCGTAAACACAACATTAGTTTTCCGAGGCCACATTTGCATAGGAGACAGAAAAGACTTTGTAGCTACAATAAGCTAGGACACCCCCCTCCAGGCTCCAGCAGGGTTGAATCGCTCAGCAACAAATCCTCCAGCATCAACCCTGCTCTTCTGACCCAAGGTTTTAACTATTGGTGATGTTACTGACAGTTGCTAATGAATAGTTAATGAGCTAGCCTTATTTGGCACAAACAGCTGTTAGTTACTCAACTGACAACTTGCTTATGGCAATCCTCTGATTGGCTGAAAGCTGTTTGGTGGTAACATCACCAATAGTTAAAACCTTGGGTCAGAAGAGCAGGGTTCATGCTGGGAGGATTTGTTGCCGAGCGATTCAACCCTGCTGGAGGAGGGTGCAATAAGGATTAAGATACTGGGCTATCCTATTGGGAGCATACTCAACATTAACTCCACGGATCCTTGTATCTGATATCCCCATTAGGGAAGCTGGAGAAGTGATGGTGGACAACCTACAGACAGCAGATGGACGGGAGGGCATCAGTGCCTTCCTGGAGAAGAGAAAACCAACCTGGTCACACCAGTGAGGCGGTCAGGACTGGACTGGTCTGTGGTCACTCTTTAAGAGGACAAGTGGTCATCACGCCAAGCATGGCCCAACCATGGGTTCTTTTAATCAATGACTTGGCACTTTTAACAGTTGTGCAACGATCTGCAATATGTCGATGAAGGTTAGACATCCTGGTAATAAGATAACGTTACACAATGTCACAGTTACTCAGTCACCAATCAATCAATTGTTTGCAGGCATCAGTGTCTGATGCATGGCGGCTGCAGACATGCATAGGGCTCGCCAGACTGATCTGCTCTCGGCATAGACCCTCCAGTCGGTTCTGATGACCCCCAGCCCCTGGAGCGTGTAACCAACAAAAGATTATTACTGGATGCTACCTGAAAAGTCTGGCGCGTGTCCAAAATGTATCCAATTGCTTGAGTAACTGTTACATAATGATCTGCATTCTGCAATGATCTAAGGTATGTACAAAGTTTTTTGAGAATCCAGAGGTCACTGCAAGACAATACTGTAAAATGTAATGCGAACATAAAACCATCGCAAACATTTCTGCATTTACAGTATTTTGTAAAATTTCCTAGAGTATTTTTTCAGGAATATGCGAAAATTATTTACTGATGAGATGAAGTGTTATGATTCATCTGCAACCAGCTTAATTAGATGTCTCTGAGGCCTTTTACATCAGTGCTAGGAATCATTTAATAGGAGACTGGTGGGGTTTTAATCATGTGAATATTTTACAGGGCTCCATTTGTTACATTTTGACAGGAAAGTGTACTGTGTGCAGCACACATTGGCTAAATCTATACACGTTTTTAAGTCAACTGCAAGTTGGCTCCAAGTCGACTCCAAGTTGACTTAGGAAACTGTGTAAAATGGGCCATAGTCAGAAATAGGTTTCACTTCAATATGCAAGTGGGTCTGTATGGTCTTTGTAAACCTTGCTAATTGAGTTATGTATGAAACTATTCAAAGAAACTAATTCAATAAGAACTACATTGTACAATGTACCGAATACCAAATAGGTGATTCTGTACGTACATGTATACTATAATCAAACAAGGAGATTATGGACCTTGAATCATGATGAATATGTTTGCAGTTGATAATCTCAATATTTTAATATTATGTAGATCATAAATGTAGTTAATCATATTTGCCAGAGTTGATTGTATTTTTGTTCCCATTGTCTTAAATTTCTCATGATGAAACTTGATGTTAGTGCCTTGTCAATAAATTGCTATAACAATTCTAAATATGTGAGGTCGTTTTGTTTGCTTTAGTCATCAATTATCCATGAAAAACATTTATACATTATTCACTATTCTTAGAGTTGTTTCTTAAGGGAATCTTTGAACAAAACGTTTTCTCTAGGCTGTGTGTGTCCATTGTCAACAATAGTACAAGTCAGTAATAGTACCCTCCTGCAAATAGTTTTCCAACTGCTGAAATGCACTACTAGCTTTTCTGATGACGTCACGTCATATTTGCATGTCTAATAAGGGCGGCGGCCATGTTGGATTCCCATGCACGCTGAGTTTAACCACCCAGGGCAGCAAGCAGTTGTAGACATTGTAAATTTTGCGGGAAGGATACAGCAAACTGCAATCCAGCAGCACCGTGGTCTAGCCTGCCAGACTGGCTCAAAAAGTCTGCGGGAGTTGAACCGATTCATGCAAGTTGGAATCAAATTCTCGACAAAGTAGGCAGCTTTCAGGCAGGAATATGTCGAGAGAAGGGGGAAACCTCAGCCAGAACTACAAGTTGGTGGTCGTCGGCGGTGGAGGTGTCGGAAAAAGTGCCCTTACCATTCAATTCATCCAGGTTTGTGCTCGAACTTTCCGAGTTTCTGTCCAACTTGTGCTTGCAAAAAATAATAATTTTTGCGAGTCCAAGACAACTGTTGTTTACCGTTACAAATATCGTAACTGCTGTAATGCAAGGCTAAAGGTTCACAAATCGTACGTTCGTGTGTTGAAGCCAGGGTCTGAAATTTCACATACTAATCTCCTTCCAAATCTTGTCTTGAAGTAGTGTTCTGTCAAAATTCTTGTCTAAGATCGGGGTTTCCGAAGATACCGAGTCTTGGGTATGAATAACTTCCTGTAACATCTTAGGACATTTCCACGTCTTGGTATGTTGGGTGGAGGGGGGGGGGGGGGGGGGGGGTATAGTTCTCATGAAGTAGAAACCTTCAAGCAGCCAATCAACATCAATTATGAGGTTTGAAAGGTAACTGTCTACACTACACAGTTTTATTTAGTAACAACGTGCATGTTATAGGTTAGTAATAATAAGGGGTGTGGCGGTGGGGGGGGGGGCACATATGGCATAAAAGAAAATATCATCCTTATGGAATTTGAAGATGTATATCTTTTTGTGTGTCTCTGTCACTGAAAAATATGCAAATGTTTTCTGTCACTTCTCAATTTTTTATTGTTCGCGCAGAATTTATTTTGAAATGTGGCCATGTTTGAGTTGAAAGGAGGTTGTTGACAAATACTTTTGGGAAGCAGAACATTTCGAAAAGGTGTGTAAAAATATAGATACTTCCTGTCACTCATACGTTGACCTTCCTGTCTTGTCATGTCATGACCTTCCAAGTAAGACCCAGGAAGCCCATGAATTTGCATATTTGGAACAATAGTGTTTGTTGTTTGTTTGTCACCTTGTTTACTTGGGGAGTGGTGGGCTTCTCGTAGTGACGCCACACATGATACGAATGTTGAATACCGTTTCTAAGAAATTATTAAATTTGAAATGCAATTTTTGTAACCATCAAAGTAAGTCCTAAGATGTCCATTGAAATTGAAATATTCAAAACAACAGTTACTCGAAAATTAGTTGTTTATATTTGTTTAGTAGTGGATATTTTGTTGTGGAAGCACAAACAAGAATGTGGATTTTCTAAAAATGATTCAGTTTATAATAAAGGGACATTATTCATAGGAAACCCGTTAAAATTTAGCTATTCAGAACAACCTACCAGTACTTGTTTATATTTGTTACATTGTTTGCTCAAAGCATCGAGTAGAAATCTGGTCGTGAAATCACAAACAAGAATGTGTAAGATCTAAAAAATGATTCCATTTATACATGTAATACAGTGTCTGTTGGTTGGACCATTGAAGTAAGTCGCAGGAATTCAATTAAAATTGAGCTACAGTATTGAGAAAAACCAAGGAGGTTAAACCCACTGTACTACAACAAGCAGTAGTTGTTTGTATTTGTTAAATTGTTCCTGTTAGTGTTACTTATGGTATCTAGTGGATGCCTTGCAGTGGAATCACAAACAAGAATGTGGAATATCCTGGACTTGATGGAATTGTTAATGCAGTGGAACATGTGGGTGGGCCGTGGAATGTTAGGAATGGGAGGAATAAAATCTGCATATCAAGACTATCAGTCACTCACTGATGAATCATAGGTGGCTGTCTGGCTGTGGGGAGCCTGGTAGCCATCCCATCTGGAGTTCTCGGTTTCTCTATGGTGCTGGGAGTGGTGCCCGCCCGCCCAGTTTGATTAGCCCACGCTGTGGAATTATTTCGGCATTGGTTTCAACTACTTTGCTCTCAGTAACAAGACAGTCTGACAGAAAAGATAGGCTGTCAGAAAAAGGATATGCTTCTTAGGGCTGGGGCTGGTAAAACACCCTTAGCTAGCCTGTGGAGAACGGTTACCAGGCTACATGTAGGATGTGGGCAGATTGCATCCTTTCAGACAAAGTCTCTCAGGGCTAAAGATCTTTTTTTTTTTGCAACACCTCAGGGGTGGAGCCTGGTTTATTTCTCTTATTTCTAACATTGTAAATTGTATCTACAGGTTTAAAAATCTATTCTAGTTTCAAAATCTAGGACCGAGGTAAACATTGTTGTTTATGTTGTTGTTGTTGATTCAATGCGACCTACTTTAGCATTGATTAATGGGTAGTCCTCAAACTTTTAGTCCATACTGTATTACCCCTTACCCTGATGAGGTAACCTTTTGGTACAAAGTTTTTTATCGTTGATGAGGTACTGCAAAAGTGTTCTAACTCTAAGTTTGCAGTTTAATCAATTTTTGTAGCAATAGTAATGCATTGGAAAACGCATATTTGCAGTGTCATGAATTTGCAGTGGGCCGGGTGGAGTGATCACTGCGAAAATAAAATCACATGGACATTTCAAGATTTACAGTAACAGAAGAAAAAAGTTTGGGGGTATAGATGTCGATAAGTGCAGAAACTGGAAAGAATCAACTTTCTCAGAAATGTCAACTTTGAACAAAATAACTGCTGCCAGTTATGCAATATGATGTGATTATGACAATATCTGGTATACATTATACTTGAAGCATACCCAGATCATACATACAGTAGTTTATGATCTCATAACTCACAGTTTGCCTGTGAAAATATTTTTGAACTACAATGATGGTTTTGTTCATTGTTTTTGAAATTTTAATTTCTATGTTGACACAACTTGTTTCTGACTGAGATTTTAACTTCCTGGTCCTTCTGCAATGTTAATTTGATGTTTACACTAGGGTAGTCTAAACTTCCTTTCTGAGAAGAAGTATCGAGATCTTTGAAAATATACTCACTGTAACTAGCTGCTGCATTGGAATTTTGTATATACCAAATTTTTGTAGGCTGAAAGAAAACACTTGGAAAGGTTGGTGAAAGAATCATGAAATTGTTGATTTCTGTTCAATAGAAATCAACAATTTTATCTATGTATGCATTGAAATAATGCTAATATCTTATAAAACTGTCATTTGGATAGATGACGGTGCTTGCTACAAATCTTGGAGCATCAGATTTGAGCGATGAGAAATTTTACCGTAAATTCATCTACATTCGTGATGATTTTATTTCGCTGAAGCATGGAAAAGAGATTTGTTTCCCGTAGTTATAATCTAAATTCGTGGTTCAAACAATTCTGTAGTACATAATATAGTCATGCAAGGGAGACAATGTTGTTATAAAATCGTGGTGGAGAGGTCAAAACAAAAATAAAACCACTGAAAAAGTTTGAAGACTTACAGTACTATACTATACAGTTTGTTATTACCCAGTTATTGCATAATACTGAGTTATGTAGAAGAGTTCATGTAAGTTTCAATATTGGTCATTAACTTGTGTACACATTATGACAGGTTGTTGTGAAAACCCCGCCCAATGTTTTACTTTAAAAAAGGCGTGTCCAAACAGAGCAATTACATGTAATTCTATCAAGCAATCGGCCAACAGCTAATCAATCAATCAATCAATCTATCAGCCAATCCAGCTGTCAATCAAAATATCAAATGTTTATTTGTGCGACCATAATTAAAGGCTTAAAGTATGCCCATCAGTTTTACAGTGGTTTTTGCTCTCTTGAATCAAAGTACAGTCTACATTTGAACTGGGTATTTTCAATCTTGACATTTTCGTAGTGGTTTTATTTTCGTGTTGACCTCTCCGCAAATTGATGACACTGCGAATGTGTGTTCCCAATGTTCTATGAAATTGTTTCAATGGTGAAGAACCTTGAAATAAAACATGTTTCCCTCATAGTCATTCTAGGTGAAACTGGTAAAATTGCTTTATTATTGATGCATGTGTACAACAAGGCCGCGGCAATAATAACAGTAGATGTGTTATCATATTGCCTGTAAGATTTTGCAATAATCATTTACGAATTCCAATTGATTATTGATAATGATTTTTAGTCCAACTTTTTCACGTAGATCCCCCATCCACAACTAACCTTTGACCTTACCTTGACTCCTTAGTCCGAAATGTGTGACATATTTCCTTCCCCATGTTGGGAATTCACCACATAACTGGTGTGTTACAATAACATGTAAGGCATAACAACCATAAAATTTACGTGCCCAAGCCATATCAACTCTCCAGACATCAGACAGATAGTGTTCCTCATATAATAGCTCAATTCTGCCAACTCTCACATGTTCCAAGATACTTGTATGTCTAAAGATATTACTGTAACCCCAGAATAGAATACTGTAGATTTTGAAATGTTTGCGGTGGTTTTATTTTCCTGGTTTTCCACCACAGATACGTGACTTCGGTCTTATGTATGTTTCAAATGCATTACTACAGTAATGTTATGTGTATTACTGTTTCAGTCTCGAAGTTAAAACATGTACATGTAGCAAAGGCTCTTTTCCCCGCCTACCACGAAATGAAGCCCCTGCAAAAATAAACGAATTTACAGTATGCTGTTGGTAGCTTGCTAGTACAGGGCAAGGTTAGCTTTTAACCTTCAAAATTCTTCAAAATAACATTTCAGCCAATACAAATTTGGTGCGAATTGCCAAAAGGCTAAATGAGCAGGGACAAGGTTAAATTGTTCAATTATTGCAGCTTTGCTGAATATTTCTTTGGAAAAGTATGGCCATTGCATTTTATGAGTCTGTAGAATATGCAGAATAAAAAGAATAGACGTGGTAGAACTGTATTGCAATTTTAAAATTTATGGTTTGATTTTTAAAAAATCATGTAATTGGATATACAAGTAGTATATACAACCATGTTTAATTTACTTTAACACAGGCATCTAGTAGTTCTAGTGGTACAGACAAATTGTTTATTGGGGGCCTGCATGGGGGTAGAAGTGGGGGAGAACCATCAAAGCTAAATTCAGAAAGGCACAGCAATGTATTACCGACTGGCTTTGCTTTACACTAAATTCAGGCACCTGGCTTGTGCTATGCCGGGTATACATTTACGATCTACGTTAAATTTCAACGGTTTGGCTGAAAATTACTTGCAGGCCCTCTTTGATTTGTCTGTATATCCAAGACATCTTTTTTATGTCATGATTAGTTGCAAGCATTGAAGTTGTTACTATCAGACTTTCACAAGTTTCAATGCAAAATTGTTTTAATCTTTTTCAGTCGTACTTTGTGACAGATTATGACCCAACAATAGAAGACTCCTACACGAAGCAGTGTGTTATAGATGACGAGGTGGCCAGATTAGACAGTAAGTATACTGCTTTGCTCTTCCATCTTTGAATTATTACAAAGTTTATAAATATAATCTTTTTGTTTAGGCTACACCAAGTAATTTTTATGGACGACGTCCCCGCGCGCATTGATTTTGGTCTTTCCCAGAAAAAACAAACAAGAAATTCCGCTTCCTGTAACTATGACCAAAGAGTTATGACAGTGCCGCAAATCGCATGAAACAGGACTAGACAACAACTGCTGTTCAACTTCAAGTGATTTATTCAAATTATTGCTGTTTTCATGCTGAATAAAAGAATTGTTAGTTGTTACACTGTGTTCTCTCATTCAATTGTGTCCTAACATGTGTCGTTGACTATTATATTTCAAATCTAGGCATCTTGTTTTTTCGGCCCTTCTTGTTTTTTTTTCGCGCTCTCGCATTAGATTTAGGGTCTCCAAAGGACGTCATCCGTAAAAATTACTTGGTGTAGCCTTATCAGAGTTGAAATACCATTCATTGTCTGTATGTAAACATTGTTTTCTTCTGAGTCTTACTTTTTTGTTTGTTTATTTATTTTTTTCAGTTCTGGACACAGCAGGACAAGAGGTATGTTGGATTATTTATGATATTCATAAAATCTTGTTGTGAGGTTTCATACTACATAGTGACCTGTGTGTCTGTAGGAATTCAGTGCCATGAGGGAACAGTACATGAGGGGGGAGGGGGTGTTGTCAGGTTTGATTTATAGTGAACTGTTTGTCTAGGAATTCAGTACCACAAGGGAACTGCACATTTAGAAGGGGGGGTGTTGTTGTCATGTTTGATTTATAGTGACCTGTCTGTCTGTAGGAATTCAGTGGGGGGTGTTGGTTTAGGTTTGGTTTATTAGGGGAGTTGTGTTGTTGTCATGTTTGATTTATAGTGACCTGTCTGTCTGTAGGAATTCAGTGGGGGGTGTTGTTTTAGATTTCGTTTATCGGGGAGTTGCGTTGTTGTCATGTTTGATTTATAGTGACCTGTCTGTCTGTAGGAATTCAGTGCCATGAGGGAACAGTACATGAGGAGGGGGGTGTTGTTTTAGATTTGGTTTATCGGGGAGTTGCGTTGTTGTCATGTCTGATTTATAATGACCTGTCTGTCTGTAGGAATTCAGTGCCATGAGGGAACAGTACAGGAGGAGGGGGGTGTTGTTTTAGGTTTGGTTTATTGGGGAATTGTGTTGTTGTTATGTTTGATTTATAATGACATGTCTGTCTGTAGGAATTCAGTGCCATGAGGGAACAGTACATGAGGAGGGGGGTATTGTTTTAGGTTTGGTTTATTGGGGAATTGTGTTTTGTCATGTCTGATTTATAGTGACCTGTCTGTCTGTAGGAATTCAGTGCCATGAGGGAACAGTACATGAGGACAGGAGAAGGATTCGTACTGGTCTTCTCTGTAACAGATAGAGGAAGGTAAGTTTGACTTAACACAAATTTTTATTTTTTGCTTTATACCATATGCTATATGTTTCAAGCTAGAATGAATTTTTACCGAAGAATGTATGTGTATCAGTCTTGGGAATCTGTTTGAAGGCTGATTTTGACTCTGTAACTTTTTGATATGAAATGTATTTTTATTAATATGTTCTATGTGTACATGTAACTCTTACGTAAACCAAACAGTGTTTGAAGCTGAATAAAAAGTAAATATGTAAAAGTAAAAAAACATGACCTACATTGTATTGAGAAGAGTAGGGGGGACCCAGTGTACTTGGCGGAAATGCTAGCCGTAGCAAAGCCACATTGAACTTCTACTACATGTACTTGAAAAAGCATCATGCTTGACCTCAGTCGATGATGACTGTTTTACCTTTACTTTATCAATTCACTTTCTTTTCCCCCCAGTTTCGATGAAGTGTACAAGTTTCACCGTCAAATCCTGAGGGTGAAAGACAGAGACGAGTTCCCCATGTTACTGGTGGGCAACAAGGCAGATCTGGATCAACAGAGAGTGGTGAGTGACTGTCCATCACAATTACTAGTACAGTAGTAGTTCAACCAATGAGAGAATGGCAATTAGTGGTTTGACCAATGAGAGAGTGGCTGCATTGGGCAACAAGCTGCAGATCTGGATCAGCAGAGAGTGGTGAGTGCAATACATGTACTATGACTATGAGCATGATAAAATGATAGGCCATCCTGCTTGTCAAAGTTGAAACACAATTATCAGTTCAACCAATGAGGGTAGCCGCATGTCCTGTTCTAATTAAATTTGCTGACCAGCAGTCTGACCAATCAGAATCAGTGATACAGACATAAGTTGAGGTTGCCAATCAAAAAGGAAGACACACACAATTGAAATTATGATGTGTTCGATAACCATGAATATGTTGTTTAAAGAATAGGCATTACATACTTTTTTTCCTATACTTGCTGCTACATACTTGCTGCTACATTGTACTAACTAGCTGTCTGTTGATCAGGTTGTTAACTATATTACTATCTAGCTATATGCTAACCAGGTTATTGACTGTGTATTAACCAGGTTTCTCAAGAAGAAGGTCAGGAGCTGGCCAGGCAGCTGAGGGTGGGATATCTGGAGGCCAGTGCCAAGACCCGCTTGAACGTAGACCAAGCATTCCACGAACTTGTTAGAATAGTCAGGTAAGCTTTTCTCCAGGTCTATAGTAGTTTCAGTTTGTTTCTTTGTATCGCATGACAGGTAAACCACTAGTAAGTTGCATTTGAAAACGAAGCAGCAATGATATTTTTTGAGAGCCCTTTTTGAGGGTCTGCATGCATGCCTTTTTCCGTAAGGCGTAAAAATGGTGGCCCACTCTAATTCAATATGAATTGTTGTCAGTAAGATAATTGTGAAGCGTTCTTGTTCACTTTGATTCTACGTTGCACGTTAGTTGTTTTTTAGATGTATTCCTTGTTAAGACGATTTTGACCATTTTTTTGTATCGGCTCGTCAGACTTTGATTCCCCCAAAGTCTCAACAGAGTGTCTGGATGTGTCGGTGTTCGCAGCATAGTTTTAGCAATCGAGATACCCGAATCGAGCAAAGTGCGTACTGGCCATCCTGAATGAAAATTTTTGTGTTGCCAGCCTCCTAAATTTTTCAGTAAGTGTCGCCAGTACCCCCAATGCAGACCCTCTTTTTTGAGTGGAACATCCTTTAACAAACATCTTGTTCCATAGGAAATTCCGTGCAGAGGAGTGTCCACCTGTAGATGAAACCAAGCAGAAGAAAAAGAGGAAATGTACCATCTTGTGAGACACAATGAACAGGCACCTAGCCCCGTTCACAACCTACAAGTACATAGTGTATCAATAAAAGAAACAATCTGACTTTTTAAAAATATGCAGATATTATGTCGCTAACATCAGGAAAAAACCTTTTAACTAATCGTAAAAGAATAGCTAGGGACAGTAGATGGTTATAGCCATTTTAATAAATATCTTTTAGATTTTTAAAAAGTTATTGGAAAAAGCAAAGCAACCTGTTAATCACCTAAAGTTGCCATTCAAACTTGTCTGGCAAAAAATATGTGTAAACATACGCAATGGTATAACTTCTAATTGTAAAGTTATGTGTATTATGTTACTGTTCTGGTTTTGGTATATATGCAGCCTTCAGATTGATATGAAGTATTTTCAGGTCTGAGATTTTTGCATTCAAACACTGATTACTGATTTTACATGTTAATCCTAACATTGATAATCTTTGTCACACAAAGGTTTTGCTCCTTGATAGAGTTTACATGTATATACGTATTCCTTATCATCAGTTGACATTTACTGTAAATCTTGAAACTTTTGGCATGGTTTTATTTTTGTGGTAACCTCACCACCACAAATTCATGACACTGCGAATACGCATTTTCAATGTATTCCAACTGTGCTACAGAATTGAACATCGAATCGAAACATAGGGCAAAACCTCCTTTACTGTCCTTACCATGAAATAAAACCACCGCAAAAGTAAATGACTTTACAGTAGGTTGGGAACAATCTTCCCTCAGTTTGTATTGCACTGTCTAGGTCCTCAAATTCTACACTAGTGTCACACCCTAAACTGTCATTGAAGGTCAAAAACAAGTGAGGGCAAGCAATCCGTTTTAATGAAAAGAATCAAACGTAATGTTTCAAGCTGTGAAAAAAAACACTGTTTCTTCTAAAGTCCATTAGAAATGTAGTGTAGAAAGAGTCAAATATCTCTATATTGGGACAGAAAAAGGATACCGTAAAAAAGGGAAGCTTGCCCTTTCAATTACATTAAAAAAAATCAACAGCATCCTATAGCAAATTAAAATGTTGTTCTTCCAACATTGTACATGTGTCATTGAAATTTTGTAGCTGTTTTCCTAAAGTGCCCAGTGGTATGAAAGTAGTTCTAATAGTGGCAGAATCGGTGAAACTGAACATAATTATTTTAGACAATGATGTATTGCAAATAGAAGCAGTAGAATTCTAGATTATCTAAAATGATCAATTGACTGTATTTGCCTTATTTCCATCAAACAAGACCTTATCAAAAGGTTGGGACTGCCTATTAATTATGTACACTTAGAGGTAGATTTTGCTGTTTGGGGAAAAA
Source organism: Branchiostoma lanceolatum (assembly GCA_035149815.1). NCBI lineage: Eukaryota > Metazoa > Chordata > Leptocardii > Amphioxiformes > Branchiostomatidae > Branchiostoma > Branchiostoma lanceolatum. The sequence continues at coordinate 9,321,339 of CM068881.1, forward strand.
TTTCAATGACAACTAGTCTTTCTCAGTCCTACATGTATACACACATGCACAAAATTAAAGATGGTACATGAGATTCTGTCGAATAATATTTAATTTTTTTTCAATCGTGTCAACACTAAATGTGCAAAAGCTGGTATACTATACGTGTACATGCATCTCAAGTCATTATTCGTCATAATGTCCAATTCAACAGTTTGTAGTTTTATTTTGTTTTATTTTATATGGTGATCATCAGCTAATGTAGTGAGTGCAAAACTGCAGCGGTATTCAGATATGCAAATAATACAATAAGCTAGTTCAATGTTTGAAGTGCAAATGTGCAGTGAGATGCGTTGTGGGTAATAGGTCAAAGTTGAAAACCCATTGGCAATACGTGTAACCAGAGGCCTTCAACTTTGACATTTGCACACAATGCAGTACACTGCTCATGTGCACTACAAACAGTGAACTAGACTGTGTATTCTATATATAACATGAGAAGGACATTTAATAATCTTTGTTTTATTCATTATGCTGTTGGAGCAAGCTAGGAGCTTTTGAAAATGGCTTCCCATGTGCAAAGAAACTGCATTGTGTGCTATTATGGAAATGTGGAAACTGTTTATTGGGTCTGCTTTGATAGACCTGTATTTTCAAGGCGTGCCACTCTATCCAGACAAAATTTCACCTCTGTATTATTTAAATCAGTGATAACTAATGCTCAAATGTTCATGTATATGTAAAATTCAAGACCCTAAATAAGAAGTACACTTGTTACAAAGTACATGTAGCAGCAAAGATTTCTTTATCAATTGTGCCTACAGTTTTCAAGTAAGATAGAATGTGTACAAGCTATGTATAGAGGAATGCCTTTTAATGTGTTACTTACTGTTAGAAGAATGGCACAATAGACCAACAAAAAAGCAAACTGCTTGCAGCCATAACTTGCAAGAATTAATCTTGACATAATCTGTAATAGATTTGATTTAAAATCATGCCTGTATACTTTTGATTGGTGGAAACCTTGCATGAATATCCCTGCTGCAATATAACTACTGTTGTGTGGGCAGATTTTTTTGCAACTCCTCAGGGGTGGAGCTCTCTATCTCTTCCACTCTGACCTAGTGCATTCACTGAAGTTACAGTGCTTAACAGTAGTACAAATACTGCAATAAGCTAGTTTATGGTTTGACGTGAGCATGTGTATTGTCATGCAGTCATATGTTAAAGTTAAAGGCCCCTGGCCATTTCTCTACTGTAATTCACATTATCTTCACGGTAGCAAAATTTCATGGTGTAAGAAAAATGGACATTTTCACTGAACTTTAACTTCACGGAATGGATGTGTGAAGGAATCCTAAAAAAATCAGAACAGGTTTTTCACGATGATGGTAAGTTCATGGTACAGAGGTGACAGTGAAAACAGTGAACATAAAGTTACAGTGAAAGAAACAAAAATTACAGTATATGTTGCCAAGGACCTTCAACTTTGACACATAATGTATTCCCCCCGCTGCACATGCAAACTTCAAACTGTGAACTAGCTTATTACATGATTTCCCTTTTAAAGGCTGAGAATGTAAGACTAGTTGTAGTCAACAACTATGTACATGTATGTTTCTCTTAGTTGTGTATACGTTCTTTGTACAAACTGTTTTCCACTGTTATTCAAATAATCACTGTGATTATGTAGCACATGTTCTAACTCTCATCATGTTGTTTTTAGAGATGTCAGTGTTCAATTATGTTTATAACTTCATGACAAGATACATGTATGTACACATACTTAGCATGTTAAGTCAGTATGTTCAAAGATATTTACAACATCGTGCTTGTATGGTTGACTGTGATACATGTATGTTTAGTAGATTTTTGAAAAACAAATTGTAGGTATATACGATTACAAAATCAAATCACATGTTATTGGGACCTGCCCATTAGTAATGTCAATTTCCCACCTGACATATGCTTGGAAATATCTGTGTTCCAATACATGTATTACGACAAACTTCATTGTCTGTATGAAGTTATGTATAGCAATGCTGTTTCCTATTAACATGTCACCATTTTCTGTTTAAATTCTTGCAAAAGATGCACTACATTGATTTGTTAAGAAGATAGCAGATGTTACATGTACCTGTATCTTTGAACATAGTCTAACTGATTTTCCATCTGTAGTGATACTTGTATAAAGGCATGTAAGATATCATTTTACTTTCACAAGCCTATCTTCGCAAACCCAGTTTTATTGTAGTTATCTTTTTCTGTTTTGCAATTGGAGGTTTATTTTGAGTTTAACAGTTGTTGTATAAGCTGATTCATGGTTTGAACTGCACATGTGCAGTGTGATGCATTGTAGGTAATATGTCAAAGGTGAAGGCCCGTGGGACAAACAGGGACAAACAGAATATGTCCGGACATGTATCAAGCAATTGTTTACAAGTTAGGGTTCCTTCACCTTTGACCTGACGCCATGCACACAGTTCAAAACGTGAATCGACATATTAGCTACCCTGTCTTCAAGTTGAACACCATGTACAATCTTATGTTTTTGTCAACGGAACTTTAGTACACTTTACCCCTTGTGAGCTTTCTAGCAGCTAATTTGAGTGAGCTATTGGGGACAATTAACACGTCTAGCAGTTATAGCAAATTTGGTCATAAGAGGACCAAAAACGTTGCGGTAGCGCCTTTGTCTCAAGAGCAGTTTTGTACAGATGTGGCTAATTTTTTTAAGCAGTGAGCGCCACACTATGCAATGACGACAAAAATGACCCTGAAGCCTTGTACAGTGAACTAACCGTAGGTAGCGATGGAAGGCAAGCTTGGCTTCGTAAAATTGTAACTTTGCAGTAAGAATAAAGAAACTCTTACTTTTTGTATTTGTCTGTGTGGTCTGGTCAGTGTTTAGCAGCCGGGCTGCCAGCTAATTTATTTAGATTTACCACATTTGTGGAATGATTGACATAACAACAGGTGACTCACTTTTTCAAGATGTCAACCCGGAAACCAGAATATATAAGATTTGATCCATTAGCATGCACCCTTACTCTCTCCTGGCTCTCCTCAAAGAAGGGACCTCCGGCTTTAAGTCCAATCTGAGAGGATGTCCCTAACCTAAGCTACTGTAGGAGTTGAGAGAGGAAATACTGGTAGGTGTAAAGTACCTTTCATAAAGGCACAACAGTAGGGCTTGCCAGGGATTTCAACCTTTACATTCTAAGTCAACAACCCTAACCACATTGCCACCCTAGATCATTGTATATCCAGATCGATATCATAGAATCTAATGTATTGATTAAATGTGAGCTATTGATCGAAATAAGCCAAGACAGTCATACACAACACAAAAATAGTTTTTCCAAGTTTATTACTATCTAGAAATAATAAAAACTGCAAATTTCTTTCTCAATGTGCATTGTCTTTCAACATATCTGAAGTTGAAAAACAAAACCCAATTCCCAGAGTTGTTATTCCAACCCAAATATCCCATGCATGTTTTTTTGCTCATTGAAAAAGATCCCAGCAAATCGACTTGTCATATATACATCATCTATTCATGATATCAATGCTCATATAGTAAACTAAAACTTGAATAAGTTTGCACAACTGAAGAGGATTTTTCTGCTTTGTCTATATCAAATCTTAAAAGCATAAAATCTACGAGAATTAAAAAAAACTATACAGTATCTGATGTAAATGTAGTGTTTTTATGATAAAGTTACACTAAGCGTGTAATGCCTTCAAATATACATGTAGTTCTGCAATATGTAGACTCTTTGATTATTTCATAATTCCAAAAAGAGGATAAAACAAAATGTATAACTAAAAGACATCAGAACTAAAAAAACAGAGTTTTCTCCCGTTTTCGTACTGTAAAAAAAATGACATATTTTAAAGGAAGCTGAAATCTAAGAGAGATATGTTTCAGCTCACATTGACAGCTGCTCTCTACAACTTAGCATACATGCAGTCTCACACTTCCAAATTTGCACAAAATCTAAAAATCTCTTTCCCTACTCGTATCCATCTATATACAATTCTGACAAACGTATAACAATGCAATCCAAAGCCTGCGTCTGACTTTGCTAACTGCTGCTAGAAGCACCAGTAAGATTGATTTCTGACCTATGAAAGATATTAAAGTTAAAGACAGCAACTTTATGAAAGGACCTTCTTTTTTCCAAGTACATTTCCTTTACTTAAGTATGAAGGGTTGTACTGTGACCACTTGCAATGGTCTCAAATATAAAGTAAAAATAAACGCATTCAAAATCATGACTTCAGTAGAGGGGAGTTCCACACTGCGGAGCTGGTACGCTTGTTGAAGCGCGATTTCTTCACGCCGAACACCTTGGTGAGATCCGGAGTGTCGATGATGTCTCCGAAGATGTTTTGGAGGTCGGGAGGGTTGTAGCACTGGTTGATGAGCTGAGCTTTCAACTGTGCACCTGTAGTAGGAAGATGTAAAGAATTTTGTCAAACAAGAAAATGATACATCATAAAAAGAAGTCCCATAGTCTTTCTGAGGCTATAGGGCTAGGGGCAATGGGTTGTTATCTACCGTGTCAAGGGCAAATTGGTATAGTATCCTTACATTGTCTTTTACCTCCCCAACCAAAGCCAGGTACCCAATTCTACACCTGGGTAGAGCGAGGAATGTCGTGTTAAGCGCCCAAAGAGCACAACATCTGTGCCATATCAGAAGATTTCGAACCCAGGACCTCTGGGTTTTGCACAATACACGCAAACTGTTTCACGCCTTCACACACAATAAGGACATCAAATTAAAGATTGTCAAAGTGGTAGATTTTCTTTGAAAGCTACCGTAAATTCAATTACTTTTGCGTTTTTTTTTATTTCACGTCAGGAGGAAAAAGGAGACAGTGTTTCAACTTCCAATCGCATATACGTGCTGTCATGAGTTCCTGGTGGACAGGTAACCATAAAATAAAACCACCGCAAAAGTTTAAAGATTTACAGTGTGTGTTTAACTTACCCTGCGCCCATTTGGGGATCTTTTTGCGCGGCTGGTCCTCGTCGTCTGTGGAGTCGTCGCTGTGGAGGTCCTCGATGTGGTAGTTCTCCTCGGTCGCCGCCTTGTACGTACGCTTCTGCTGCGGGGTCATGTCGTAAGAGTTGGGATTCCCCTGGAAGGCAAGGTCAATTGCTTGAATATTCATCATTTGTGATGCATGTATACAATATACAATGCCACTAGAGACGGCAAACTTGACCCAGTGCCCTCTGGTAGAACATACAGAAACTGCATTGCACTCTGGCAGAAACTGCATTTTACGCAGACATTTTTTCTCCTTGGAGACAGGCTCAGACCAATGTACATACGGCTGTCATCCACAAAACTTCCTTGGTGTGGCCTTATAGTAGTTAGACATAATTTAAGCAAGTTCACAGTTTGAAATGCATGAGCATGCATGTGCGTGACGTAAAATGTCAAAGTTAAAGATCCCTAACAAAACATGATGATTAAGAATAGCCAGGAGCCTTCAACTATTACACACAAAACCGCACCGTGCATGCCCACTTTAAACTGAGAACTAGCTTATTACAAGAACCTGTATGCTGGTTATACCCACCTCCTTGGAGAACGTGTTGTTGAGGTTGGGTTTGTGTAGACTGTTGTTCATGCTGGTGTTGGCTGCAGTGGCGCTGGTGTTCAGGGAAGAGTTCATGATGTGTGCACGCTTCTTGGCCTCGGCCTCCTGAATCTCGCGCCGCTCCCGTTCCTGTCGTTCCCGCTCCTTCTGCATGATCTCCGCAAGCCGCTGGCGATCCTGAAAATATTTTAAAATGTGTGAGAATCAAGACGGGTCGCTGTATAAGGAAGGAAGGAAGGAAGGATTCAAGGTGAATATAACTTCAGAAGGACTATGTTATATTTTTGTGTCCGATACACAACAGAAAACAAAACAACGCATTCCATTCTTTTCTCAACATATAAAATCTTAAGTAAAACATTTTCCTCAAATGCAAAAAAATGCATCATAAACACATCCATTTTCGATATATAGATACAAGTTACTACGATTAGTAAGAGGATGTTGGATTGGAAAGCTGCGCACCCTTTCTTTTTGCTTCTCGAACTCTTCCTTCTTCTGGCGCTCGGCCTCTTCCCGCGCTCTTTTTTCAGCCTCCTCGCGAGCCTTCCTCTCCGCTTCACGCTGCAGTTCTCTCTCTCGCTCACGTTCCTTACGCTCGCGCTCCCTACAATGGAAGAAAACAACAGTTTGAAGATCTCCTACCACTGTGGAATAACTAGAGTTTCTCATATGTCATCTTTAATTGTGCAAATAATGTTTTGATTAAAGACTTTACAAGATAAGAATGATAAACTACTATTTCTGGCATCTCTGACCTTAACTTCTTGTCACTCTGACATTTACTTTCATATACATAACACAGACCAACACTGAAAACAATACCTCCTGTTTCAGAGGTAACAACTAAAAAAATTCACCTCTCTTCTGCGACACGTTGTCTCTCCCTTTCCTTCTCCTCCTCCTGTTGTTTTCGGAGTTCGATCTCGCGTTGTCGTTCCCTTTCCAGCTCCTGACGACGTTCTTCGGCCTGTCGGCGCAGTTCCTCCGCCCGCGTTGCTCTCTCCGCCTCCTCGTGTTCTTTCTTACGCAGGATGAGCTCGCGGTGGCGCCGTTGTTCTTCCTCCTGTAGAGCATGTCATAAGTCAGTAAGTATAGTGAACAATAAATTACTGTAAATGCATTCAAGTTTGCAGTGATTTAATTTTGTGGTAGAGAGAAGATGGAGTGAGTTTGCTGTAGCGCTACATGTACATGTATAACTAAGGTACAGTAATGGAAACATACTGTAGTGTTGGCAGACAGACTTACTAATCTAAGTATCAGAAAGGACACTACACGGTGTTGATGTGCAATTATTGATACAATGTAAATTAAAATGTATACAGTAAAGTGCCTACAGGTTGCGCATAGACAAAAGGGTAGGTGGGCAGAAGACAAAAGAAAAATGTTTACTGTGGTTTTGAATTCACCATGAAATAGTCACTGGGAAAACAGCGAACATAAAAAACAACAAAACACTGCGAACATTTCTGTGTTTACAGTATCTATAAAATGTAATTTTTTTGCCACACCTCAGGGGCTGAGCCTTTAGTCGTTAAGATACCAGTTCCTTTGTACTAACCTGTTCCCTCAGTTTCATCAGCCTGGCTTCCTCCTCCTGTTTCCTCCTAGCCTCGGTCTCAGCCCTCTTCATCAACTTCAGCTTCTTCTTAGCCGCGTCCTCGGCCAGACGTTCCTCCTTCATCTTCTCCGTCTCCGCCACGCGGTGGCTGTACTCCTTCTCGAGGCGAAGTTTCTTCTCCTTGTCCGCTTTCTCTCTCTGTTCCCGCAGCTTGGCAGCACGCTTGGTTCTCTCTTCTCGTTTTCTGTTGGAGAAAGTTGGAATTAATTTGGACATATAAAAATCAGAACTGTTAGAATAAACCTTACTACTACAAGTACAACATATCTAAAATTTAAGATTGTGTCTTTTTTGTTTACGTGTGTGGCATGATTGTAGAGCACTGCATGGGCACAGAACGAATAGGTTCCGGGCTCAATACTTTGTTGTGCCCTTGGGAAAAGGCACTTTACACGATATTCCCCCATGGTGTGATGCCCACTGACCCTCTTTGGCTAATCTGTCAAAAGCGTGCCAAATCACGCCTATTTGGTGTGCCAATGTGCCAACATCTGCCACTAACACACATATTGTTTTTCAGTTCCAATTTTCTCTTTTACACTTTTTAAATATGAATTACTGTCAAGGACTAGATTATTGTCAAGCTCTTTAATTCTACAACGTATAACCAAAAATACTGCAGTCTTTATTGTAATGTTAGGAGACCTTTTTTGTTCTTCCATTTTCTGCTTCTTCTCCTCCTCTCTCTTCTTGATGATTTCTGCCTCCCTTGTCTTCTTGGCAGCAAGTTTCAGTTTCATCTGCCTGGCTCTCTCCTGGTGACAGAAAATACAATGTAAATCGTTACTGCTCGCATGGTTTCAATGATGTTTACGAACCATATTGTTGAGAAGTTAAATCCTAGGTCTTTGTTGGTCAGACAGCTAAAAGGGGTATTGCTTTTTGCCTGGTCTACTATTACTACTATTAGTTACTGAATGATTCTTACCTCTGAAGACAGTTGCTTGACGGGAGTGTTCCTCTTGATGAAGGAGGTGACAGTGGCGTTCAAGTTTCCTGGTGTCATGAGTGAGCTACTGCTGCTGGCTAGGAACGAGAACTGTTTGGGACGAGGACGAATAACCTGGAAAGAAGACCACATCGTTAGCGACTTATGAAAATTTACAGGTCGGGAATACGCCAATCATGGCTGTCTATCTGACATCACAATTAGCAGTTCAGCCAATGATATCATTGCAATTAGCGGTTCAACCAATGAGAGAGCAGCTGCATACCAATCAAATATAGTTGCATTTTTAGCAGTTCAGCCAACGATAGCAAAGCAATTAGTGTGTCGACCAATGAGAGAGTAGCTGCATGTCCATCAAACACATTTAAGTTGCATATTTAGTTTGAATACACTTTGACAGAGGTGGGCGGGCTATGGGATCAGTCTATTAGTAAGAGTTTTAGGATAGTTACAAACTTTCAAATTACAGGAAAGGATTTCTTTACTTTTTAAAGTAAGAGGTCAAAGTATAGCACAACAGTAAGGGGACACAATAGAGCTATTTTTTTAATTAAGGCTCACCCGTTGTTGCGATCTCAGAAGAGGTCCAGTGAATATTGCCTGTAGGGTAGGAGTTTTAATTAGCTACCTTTACAGTATGCATGCAATTAACACCAGACGCAATTAACACCAAGACACAGTTGTGGGCAAAGACAGTTTCAAAGAGACAGGGACTTAGAAATACACTGAGTTAAAGTTGAGTTACCACGAAGAGACAGGGTTAGAAATACAAAATGAACAAAAAATAGATCTGAGTTCATCTAGTTGTTTTTCTTACCTTGCTCCGTGGGCACTTGGGAGATGGTGTCTTGTCCACGATGTCACTTTCCTCATCATCTTCCGTGGAGTTATCTTCTGATTTAGCCATGCTTGCGCTGGAGGACGATACCGGTAGTTTAAAAATGAAGAAATACCAAAAATTAAAAAAAAATCAATGAATGTTTTAACTAGGAAATGCCTGATAGCCTAGATTCACAGTAGCGGTAGGATGCCTATAGACACTGACCTTGTTGCTTTGGGGCTGGCCTTAGAGTCCTGGCTGTTTTCTAGGCTATCCCTGGACAGGTCAACGACTTCTGCTTCATCAGACTGGGACAGTTTGGATCTCTTCTTGGCCGGGGCACTCTTTCCTCCGTCTGAGCTCTGTTGAAAAATATGAGAAAATGAATTTTTTTTGACAACACAGAAAGAAAGACATCTATTTTGCCCATACTTGTATTTGCATGACATTCAATAAATCATCATATGATTATATCTAGCAAAACTGAGGTATTGTTTTCACTTTTCAGTCTGTGTGTTTGATAGTCTTGGTGTTTGTCCGCAGTTAAAACCTCCATGATCAGAAAACAGGCATTTTTTTGTCTGTTTGTTTGTCCTGGTGTGGGTCTGCAGTTATTTCCTCTGAAACAACCAAGGTAATGTTTTCGGTCTATTTGTCTTTGTTTGTTTACAGTTATTTGATTTTGGATATTGTACAGTGACGGGTGTGAGGCAGAAAGAGAATATGAAGATATGAGATCTTTATTTTAACTACTTACGTCATCACTCCTTGAGGTCCTCTTCCGACTAGGAGGTCGTTCAATCTCCTCCACGGTTGAATCTTTCCCGCTGTCCGATGATGCTGATGACATGTGCGATGCACGGGAACGCGAAGCCCGTGTGGACATGCGCCCTGCTGTCTCTGCCACGTCTACTTTCTGGCGTGGAAGGACTGAAGATTTCCGCTTCATGGTTGCGGCTTTGCAGGACAGCCTAACCGACTGTCGCTTGGAGCTCCGTCGACTAGAGCGCGTGGACCGTGTCGATCTGTTGCTCGTGTTTGAGATGTCGGACTTTGCGGTCTCCTCTTCCAGGCTGTCTTGCTCGACAGATTCTTGCATCTCCTCTTCTGTCGCGGCTTCTTCAACAGGAGTGTCCGCTGTAGTAGCGCTCTCACTTTCCTTGCCTCCCATCCATTCTGCGATCTTACTCGCTGCGGCCGACACGAACTGCCTTGCCTTTGAGCGGGTGCTTTTCATTGGTTGTGCCTGGGGGGCGGGGCTTGCCGCGAGCGGCGTCTTCGATTTTCGCTGTACCTTGCCTCCTATCGACTTCAGTTGTTTCTGAGGCGTGTCGTCATCAGAAGAGCTGACTATCAGTTCTTCGTGCTTCTTAATGAGGTCCTTGACAAAGCCCGTACCGGGAGTGGCTGGCTTTACCGGAGATGATCGTACATCAGGGAAGAAGCGTGTCTTGCTAGATTCTGTTTCCATCTCCTCAACATCTTCGCTTTCACTTGTGGGTTTGTCATCTTCCTCTGACATCTCACTTTCTGTTGTTTCCTCAGCTTTTTTGTCTGCTATCTTGATCTTGTTGGCTTGTCTCTTCTTTGCAGGCGACTTCTGAGTGTCGGATTCAGATTCTGATCCTTTTCGAAGTCTAGTTTTGGTACGCGTGGACCTCGTGGTTGCTGTAGTGGTTTCTTCGCTTTCGGTGTCTGTTCCGCTTTTGCCAGATGCCATGGCTGTGTCGGACTCTGATTCCGATTTCTTTTGCAGTCTAGTTTTGGTACGAGTCGACCTGGTAGTCGCAGTTTCTTCGCCTTCGGTGTCACTTTTTCCGGATACCATCGCTGCGTCGGACTCAATTTCTGGTTTCTTTTGCTGTCTGGTTTTGGTGCGCGTGGACCTGGTTGCTGTAGCTGTTTCTTCGCCGTCGGTATCACTTTTGCCGGATGCCATCGCTGTGTCGGACTCTGGTTCTGATTCCTTTTGTAGTCTGGTTTTGGTGCGCGTGGACCTGTTGGTTGCGGTGATTTCTTCTGTACCCGTCCCACTTTTGGCAGATGCCTTAGCTGCCTCAGACTCTGGCTCAGACGCTTTCTTGGCTCGTTTGGCCCGTGGTATACGCTCTGTCGTTTCTTCACCCTCGGTATCAGTACCAGTGCTGTTTTGTGCAACATTTCTCTGCCTTGATGCACGGGTCGCTCTGGTTGGTCGGATCACCGTCACCTCCGCTTCCGAATCGGACTCTGTGGTAGCTCCTCCCCGAGTACGAGTAGACCGCGAGGTCCTTGGGGGAGCCGGCTGGGCGAAGCTCACCGATTGGCTGGCAGACGTAGGGGGCGTCTTGCAGTCTTCCACCTTCTGTGTGGGGATGTTCAGAGTCGCCTTGAGCAGTTCTGTCTCAGAGATGGCCTTGAGTTCGTGGGCGTTAGATCGCCGCATGGCCCTACTCCTCCTGGATGTAGAACTCCTGGACAAAGAGACAAACATTTTAAGTATTCCATATGATAGTACATTCATGTACTAGTAGTCCATGGTATTTCAAAGCTTTTAAAGCTTATATTGTAACAAACTTGATGCACATCAAGGTTTGAGAGAGACCCAAAGTATCATTTTGTTCCAGCGAGTTATAAAAAAAAGGGATACTGTATACCTTTCATTTCAATGTCATCGACTAGCAAACAAGGACTAAGATCTAGAAACTACTTTGACCTTGATCCTGCTTAGGTAGCTGTTTGGCACCAACTTTTGTCAGACTCAGTGTTGTGGTTTAACCTTCTCCCTGCTGCCTAACCCTTTAAACAATTCACATTTGGCACCAAGACCTGCTATTTCACCAGAGAGAAAGTTCAATCAGGTTTTCACATTACCTCCTTTTAGCGGCAGGCTCCACATTTTCCTCTTCCTCCTCTACCTCGGGTAGTTTCCGGATGCGTCTTCTACGGTTCTTGGCAGACGGTGTCTTGGGCAGCAACTCTGGTTCTTTCCTATTGGATATAAGTATAATACATTCAAGAAATTTTTTTTCCATATGGACAGATGTTTTCTGTTCTGAAACAAGTTTAAAATCTTTCGCACGTTTGACATTCTATCTAGATTTTCTGTGCAAAATGACAGGAAATTAAATAGCAATTCTACTTCACTGAGTGTGTTTCATGCACATTTGTATCTTATTCTTATGGAGAGAACTTATAATACTAATGCTAAAGAAAGGATCTCAAACCAAAGATGTTTTAATCTACTAGTATTTCCAGAGCTACATTTAATCTTTGTGGTAGGAATATGATCGGTCATCATGTTTTTAGTAACAAAATAAGTCAACATGTTAATACTTGATTGTAAGTTCACGTACAGTATCAGTACAAAATTGTCATTACCACCCGTATTTGATTTGGACCTCGTCCTGTATTGAATTAATTTGAAATAATTTCAGTGTTACTGTACTGGTACGCAGCACTTATTCTAACGCACCTAGCATGTTCAGACATGTTCCAACAGGGACGATAAATGGCATAATCCCCCATTGTGATGTAAAATTTGTAGCTTTTGTTGATTTTTTGGTCTGTTGGAGTGTACTAGTGGGAGTGTCAACTTGTCTTTAAGTTTAACTCTTGTTCATTTATTTGAAAAAGTACATCTTACTGACCTGGAGAAAGACTTCTTGGCGACCTCCAGCACTTCGTTCAGCCATGTCATGTGCTCGTCTTCAAACGTCCTGCTGAAATCCGCAAGTTGTGATGTCATGAAGTTGTGCAGGCGGAATCCAACTGGAAACGAACAAAACAGTTTGAATGAATTCAATTTGCATCAAACAACAACAGTTACAACAGTCAAATCTATGGATTCAGTATATTTTCATGGGCTATTCTAAAAAATTACTTGACCTGTAAAAAAGATAGACAATTATTCGTATTTCTACTTCTAGTTCTACTACATTTTTCAAATTGAAAATCAGACACAAATTATTTTGAGTCCAGTATCTTGCCCAACCCCACCCATTGTTTTACTATTTTTAGACAGGTTTGAATCTAAACTAACAGTTACAGTAACACGTAAATCAGCATGTTTTGTTAGCAGTATCTTTGTATAGATATAAAAGGAAAAAATATTAGGAAATCATAGTCATACAACTAAATTATATAGATCCAAAGTTAAAATTATACTTACGTGTGTGTGTCAGCACAGTGCTGGTGCTAGGTTCTCTCGGCATGATGACGGTTATTTTTCTCCTCTTCTCCACTCCAAAATAAAATCTAGAGAGACAAAATATTGCGTGCAAAAAATTATTGACGACAGTTTGACTTTCAAAACATCGGTTTGTGCTACATGCACGAGCCTATAAAAATTCCCTTGCAAAAATCGAAACAATACGCGGTTAAAACAATCGTTTCTTGACTTCTGCAATATTCTAACGTAAAGAAATAAGTGTTACGTACCTAGTTCATGTAAAATTGTAGAAAAACCGATGCCTCCGAGCCGGCAAAGGTAAAATATTACTCCTGTTCCTCTCCGACAACAACCTTCTTGTGTTGGAACTCCAGAAAAATGGTGTCTTCCGTTAGTTCCCGGATTTCAAATTTCGTGTCATCCAAGTGACCAATCAGAGCGTAGTATTTCCGGCGTGACCTTCTCGTAAATTTTCAAAACTATCAGAAACGTCTATATATGTTCATATTTCTATCTATTTGGATATATCTTAGATAAAGACAGATTTTATGTGTGAAAAGAAATGAATTAAAGGATTTTTGATGAAAAATTTCAGATTTAGTGAAGTCACATAGAATCTCGCGGTCACGTGGTGTAATTGATCGCTGGGCGCGAGAATTGGCCACGTCTACCTTGGGACCGGGTGCGACTCAGAAAGTCAAGGATTTCGAGTTTTTCTTAAATATTGAAGACATTGACAGGTAAGATACACTTGTTTCGGAGTCTTAAGAGTTACTTTCAACGATACCACTGGATGGTTGTTGTTGTTTTAGGCGCCGTTATTCGATTTGTTGAAGTTGAAAATACGCGAAACCGGCATGCCCCCCTCCCTCTTACCAGCCGACGTGTCCGTCTTCAGAAAAACTAGTTAACCGAGAACTTCTGAAAAGTCTTGAACTTTTGTAACCTCTTTGGATGATATGTCAAATCAATATCCTAAGCAATGAACTAAGTATTGCAGTCTTTGCTCAGTGTTTTCAAGCGAATATGATAACACAATTTGTAGTAAAACTTCACACACCTCCAAAGCCAAAGTGACTTTTCAGCAACACATATATTTATCATACAAATTTATGTACTAACCCCTAACTTTGGCTTACATCCTGCATGTAGTGTCCTTAGGCCAGTCATACTTTTCCCTAATATTATTCAGAAGTGTATGTAATACTACATGTTAACCTACCTGACTGTAGACTCTACTCTACTCTACTCTAATAAGTATAACAAGTAACCGTTATGTTATAATATAACGGTTACTTGTTATACTTATTAGAGTAGAGTAGAGTAGAGTAGAGTAGAGTCTAAAGTCAGGTAGGTTAATATCTAGTATTACATACACTTCTGAATAATATTAGGGAAAAGTATGACTGGCCTAAGGACACTACATGCAAGATGTAAGCCAAAGTTAGGGGTTAGTACTTTTAGTCAATGATGACGTTCATCTGTATATTCTAAAATCAATTACAGCTTGATACCTTTATGAAGGTTAGAGATCCAGGTAACCAATATGTAGAGTTTGAATTGTCTTTATATAATTACAGCTTACTAAGAAGTTTTGTTCATGGTACTTTCAGTAAGAGAATTTCCAAGATGACGACTGCAGCAGAGCAGCCCTGCTACACCCTGATCAACATCCCTTCTGATGCTGAACCTCCTACAGAACTACAGCTCAAGACTGATCTGGGTATGGTCATACACATAGCTTTACAACTTTCAACTTCGTACAATTCAATGTCATTCAGGGCCCTTGTATGAGGGAGCATAATGTGATGTCAAAGACAGTCAAACCTTGTACAAAAAAGAACCCAACATATTTGTTGAAAACTAAAAATCCGGGTAAGTGGGGTGACTCAGTGTGCTTTGCTTTAAATGCGAACCATGGGAAAGCTGCAAAGTGAAACGATGAACAATGATTCCTTCTCCTCAGACAAAAAGCTGCCGTATGGACGCTTGAAACGTCTGAGTTTACAAATCCAGCAGGAATGATTCAATTTTATTCCTCTCTTCCTCTCCTCATGGCAAAGCTGCTTTGTTACTAGCTACAGTATGATTCATATCAGTTAAGGTTGACTGCTTAACTTGAAGCTGGTTGTGTAGATATGTAAGACTTTTTTTGACAAGTGTTACTTGTGTTACTATCAACAGAGAAAGGAGATGTCCGTACCAAAACAGAAGCCTTGAAGAAGGTCATCCACATGATCCTCAATGGAGAGAAGATGCCTTCTCTACTAATGACTATCATCAGGTATGGAAGATGATAATACAATAGCACACAATGATAGTTACTACATGTATTTCTCAATCAAGGAGGTAACATGTTGAGTTGTGTATGATTGTTTATGTTTAGTGATCTAGGTAAAGCCACAGTTTTGATTTTGAAAAATAAGAGATACTGAATCAAAATAGATAGAAACAAGAAAAAGGTTCACCAAGTATCTTCAACATATATGATATATATTGAAAATGTATATACTTGTTGATGTACATGTAAGATGTATAGATTGCACAGAAATTCTAGCAGTATGTCTTTATTAATGGCAAAACTCAAACTACATGTGTAAGTCAAGTCCCAGGCTTTGAAATTCTGTAACTCTTGATCTTGAAGAGACATTTAATTTGAAAATTAACATAAACCTCTGTCCAGGTTTGTGATGCCGCTCCAAGACCACACCATTAAGAAACTCCTGCTGATTTTCTGGGAGATTGTACCCAAGACTGGACCTGATGGCAAGATGCTGCACGAGTTCATCCTCGTGTGTGATGCTTACAGAAAGGTACATCTACTTTTAACAACTTAACCTTCAGCACTCTAAAGTAGCCGTTTGGCACCCATTTCCCTATTGGTTACAGAATTAGGCACCAGGGAGAAGGATAGAGTATGTGAAAATGTTTTTTTTTGTGTCAAAAACACACATCTAGATCTCTTTTCTTTCTCTTTACTGTTTCTATCTTGGGCATGGTGACATTCTAGTTTTAGTTCTTACTGAAGCCCAATTTCAATTTTTTTTTTACATCATTGATTTCTAGTCTTGATGTTTTGGTCACTGTAAGCTCATTTACTTTCACAGTGTTTTAAAGTTGCAGTTAAATCAATTCTGTAGTACAGTAGTAATACATGTACATTGGAAAGGCATATTCGTGGTATCATGGATCTGCGGTGGAGAGGTCAGCATGAAAACAGGCCATGAGCATAAAACCACTGCAATCATTTGAAGACTTACCGTATTTATAGGAACTTGTTTAGTTGCTTTGCTACCTCTGTCTGTTAGGCTATCTTTGCAGTCTAGAACTTATAATCAAATATTCAATGTAAATTATCTGACGCTTCTGCGCAGGATCTTCAACATCCCAACGAGTTCATTCGCGGTTCCACGCTGCGTTTCCTGTGTAAGCTGAAGGAATCAGAGCTGCTGGAGCCCCTGATGCCGTCCATTCGCACCTGTCTGGAACATCGACACTCCTACGTACGCAGGAACGCCGTCCTCGCCATCTTCACCATCTACAAGTCAGTACTTTTTTTGACGACAGCTCGTGGGTGTAGCCTCTTCTGTAATTGTTGAATCACAATCAATCAATCATTGATGCATGGCGGCTGTAGACATTGTTCTCCATAAAGTTCTGTTTGAATCACCACAGACAATTTTTGGAGAAAGTGTACTGTAAATTCATTTATTTTTCACAGTGACTTCACTGACTAAATTTCAAGTTAGGAGGGTAAAAGAGGTTTTCATAGAGTTTTAAGTTTATGTTTGAAGCACTTTTTTGATAGAATAGTAATTCCAAAACAAATAATTGTAGTATATCATGATTTTGAAACTATGAAAATGAAACCACTGTAAACATTTCAAGATTTACAGTATAAATGAAAATCGCATTATTGTATGTTTAAATGTGATTGTGTTTTTTTTTAGGAACTTTGACTCTCTGATTCCCGATGGCCCTGAGCTGATCCACAACTTCCTGGAGCAAGAACAGGACGCCTCCTGCAAGAGGAATGCCTTCATGATGCTCATCCATGCTGATCAGGTAAGACAGAAAACTCTAGTTAGAGGCCAGATACAACTCTTATGAGAGACCATGTTTGGGCTCAAATCATTGTCAAATCAAAGTATGGGGCAGTGGGTGATTTTTTTGTTCCTTTCTTTAAACACAGGAGCGAGCACTGGATTACCTGAGCACCTGCATCGACCAGCTGCATACCTTTGGCGACATTCTACAGCTGGTTATTGTGGAGCTGGTGTACAAGGTACGTTTTTTGTACAAACACAGTGGTCCTGATATACTGCCACTGTCAGACATTCATTCATTCCTTCAGTTGTCATTTTTTACAAGGCTAGCTTTGGTTGAGACAAGTCCATGTGATTTTGCCATGTTTTTACCTCCTTGAAATTGGAGATATTGTTTTCCATGTCAGTTTGTCCGTCTGTTTTTCTGCTTCATATATTTTTCATATACTATTCACGTTCACTGCAGAGTGACAGGAAGTAAATGTCAAGTTGCCTGAGTGGCAGGAAGTGAAGAGATGGCAAAATTGGTGACTTATCAACTGACAAACATTCCAGGTCATGAGGTCAATGAATGAAGCTAATAGCTATTTACATGGTGTGTTTCCCACAGGTGTGTCACGCTAACCCGAACGAGCGCGCCCGCTTCATCCGCTGTATCTACAACCTGCTGAACTCGTCCAGCCCGGCCGTGCGTTACGAGGCGGCGGGAACACTGGTCACCCTATCCAGTGCACCCACTGCCATCAAGGTACAAATGACTACATCTTTCTCTGATCCACATAATGAGATTTAAGTGTTGTTCTGAACATTTCTTTTACCTAATACTGAAAATCTTGAAATGTTTGCCGTGGTTTTATTTTTCATGGGTTTTATCATGACAAAATATGTGTTTTTATTGATATTACTCATCATCATCTTTTTAGGCATATGTACATTGCATTTCTACTGTACTACATTGTTTCAACTGCAAACTTAGAACACAAGGAAAACCTTGATTTCCCTCCAGCCATGAAATTAAGTTCTGGCGAAAATGAATGAATTTACGGTATCAATATTTTCATGTAGAGAAAACTACGCATTGTGATTTTGAGGAAAAAAGACTCCGGAGACCATTTTAGCCTATTGACATTCTATGATTTTTGATTGTTGTACTTTTTATAGGCTGCAGCAAGCTGCTACATCGAGCTCATCGTGAAGGAGAGTGACAACAACGTCAAGCTGATCGTTCTGGACAGGCTCATCGCGCTGAAGGACAACCCGCAACACGAGAGGGTACTCCAGGTACGCAGCCGGTCCGATACAACAAAACTTTGCGTTCAAAACTCTCCCATTCAGCAAAACATTAAACAAACTTTCTAAACTGTACAGCATGTTCTTTAAATTTTTCTAATACAAAAACTAACCCTTTTATTATGGTTGGATAGTAAATGTTTCAAACACTTAACCAGTCTTCTCTATCTGTGTTGCATGCATCCTTTTTCACATCAGGAACAAGTAAGTCTTTCCCTTGTCTAGCTGTAGAAGCAGACAACTTGCTTGAAGCTTCTGTCACACATTCACAACCTCCCCACGACTTTGCTCCCGACCACTCCCCAATGAAGATAGGCACTGGGTTGGGAGTAGCCTAGAATCCATCCTACTCTAACTCCAGTTGGCTTCTCTGATGGCATCCAAGCTGACTTTCCCAGCTTTGATTTGTCAAAATTCATAGTCGGTTGGCGCAGACCACTTTTAAAGACAAAGTAGGCAGCCTTGCTGACCAACTCCTAACCACAGATGACCTTGCAAATTCCCAATTATGGTCTGGAGAAGGTTGGGAGGCTGTGGTTGGCTATGTGTGACAGTAGCTTTAACGAGAACTAAAAAAAAAGGAACTAAAACTTTTGCTGTAGTCATCTCAGCTTTGATAGCAGCATCCAATTGCAAAGTTACTACTTTAGTGGGAAAATGACATGTGTCAATTATGTGTTAATTTTTTGGTTGGTGTCTATAGGATCTTGTGATGGACATCTTACGTGTGCTGTCCACACCAGACTTGGAGGTCCGTAAGAAGACATTGAACTTGGCTCTTGACCTGGTGTCTTCAAGGAATGTTGAGGAGGTAAGCAGAATTTTCTTTTATAATTCTTTTGCTAGAAGAATCACATACAGAATATTATAGCATGTGTTTGTACACTTTGAACTTGTCACTTCTATATTCAAGATTGTGTAAGCAGTAGCAAAACATAGATGATTTGGATACCATACTTTAAGTACATTAATAAAGCCAAAAAAGGCCTGAATTTTAATCGCTTTATTAGTACAGAATCCTATACAACCAACCATAAAGGCACATAGCTTTTATATTTGATTTTTATTTGTGGTCATTTGTGATCTTGACATGTACAATGAATATTCTGGATGTACTTTAAGAACTTCGAAGACTAGTTATGAAACCATGCAACCATGTTGCACTCTTTGATATCCCTTATAGAATGAAACATCAAAATGAGACCTATTAAACAGTGCAACCATGTTGCACTCTTTCATATTCCTTATAGAATGAAATATTGATATGAGACCTTTGTTTTCCAGTTGGTGCTTGTGCTGAAGAAGGAAGTGATTAAGACTAACGACATTACTGAACACGAGGACACAGACAAGTACCGCCAGCTCCTGGTGCGAACACTGCACTCCTGTAGTATCAAGTTCCCTGACATGGCTGGAGCTGTCATCCCTGTGGTAAGGAACCTTTCTGTCCATCGCAATTAGCAGTTCAACCAATGAGAGAATGGCAATTAGCAGTTCAACCAATGAGAGAATAGCAATTAGCAGTTCAACCAATGAGAGAATGGCAATTAGCAATTCAGCCAATGAGAGAATGGCAATTAGCTGTTCGACCAATGAGAGAATCGCAATTAGCTTATTTATAATGTAATATGTGTAATACTATGTTCTTATTGTATGTGTATGTGTCCAGGGACACCTGAAAAACAGGCCGCAGGCCTGAGCTGTGATTTTTCCCTGGTAAAATAAATAAAATGAAAATGAGTACAATGAAAGCATGGCAGTTAGCCTTTCAAGTTCAACCAATGAGAGTGGCTGCATGTTTGTTGATATTGAGAATTGGTGCACCTAACCTAAAAAATGAAGTGCACAGAATAAAATTGAGTGCACAACATAGAAAAGAGTAGAATGTCAGCTAAACCTGATTACAAACTTTACTGCCTTTCTTAAGAGCTTTAATCTGAAATTCTATAACTAACTTTGAACAGTACTCATAATACAACAAAGGATAATTGATTATTTTCCTGACACATAATAGTTAAATATCTTCTATATCTGATAACTCTTTTTGTTGTCCCAGTTGATGGAGTTCCTGAGTGACCAGAATGAGTTGGCCGCGGCGGATGTGTTGGTGTTCGTGCGGGAAGCGATCCAGCGCTTTGAACAGCTGAAACATGTCATTCTGGAGAAACTGTTGGAGGTCTTCCCCTCCATCAAGTCTGTCAAGTAAGTCATATTACTGAGAGAATGTTAAAAGTATTCACATGAAAAAAAAGCTTTTCTCTTGTTTTGACCGGTGTCAAATGTAACCAGGTGGCTAGGCAAACGGACCCGAGACTGAATGGTCTCTGGTTCGATTCCTGGCATTTCTGGCTAGGTGTTGTATCCTTGGGAAAGGCACTTAACACAACTTTCCCCACTCTACCCTGGGTACCTGACTTAGGTTGGGGATGTTAAAGCTAGTGGAAGGGGAGGGAAGGGCTCTGTCTTCCAATACTGTGCCCTAGACACAGTGGAAAACAAACGGCTGACCCTACAGCCTCAAAAGGGCTATGGGACATTTACCATTGCCTTTTACATGTACTCTTATTTATGCTAACATGTTTTTTGGTGTCATGCACTTTTTGCAGGATCCACCGGGCGGCGCTCTGGATCTTGGGCGAGTACTGCACAACTGCGGAGGACATCCAGGCACTCATGCATGAGATCCGACACTCGCTGGGAGACGTAAGTCTTTCTGTCAATCACAATCTGTCATTCTTCATAGAACGAATAACAACTATTATCTAAACACCTCTCCATGTGTGGCTTTGGTAGATTAACCTTTAGCACACTGAAGTAGCCATTTGGCACCCAATTCCCTATTGGTTTATTCTTTATTCTTTATTCCCTTTTGGTTACAGAGTTAGGTAGCAGGGAGAAGGTTAAACCTCATACGTATACTTCAATCAAGCCTGAAACATCCGAATCCTCAAAATACTGTAAATCTTGAAATATCCATGGTGGTTTTATTTTCGCCCAGTACATGATTTGTATTTAATCTTCTACTGTACTACATTACGTATTGTTTCAACCAGGACCTGGAAACACTGCAAAAACCTCCTTTGCCCATTCTAATGCAAAACTAAGCCCCGCAAAAATAACTGAATCTATGGTACATGTCTTTCTTCCCTAAGATCCCCATAGTTGAGTCTGAGATGAAGAAGGCTGCAGGAGAGATAAAGGACGAGGATGAGTTCACGCCGACTCAGCAGAAACTCCTGACGGCCGAGGGAACCTACGCCACACAGAGCGCTCTCACCTCCACCGTCAAGAAGTCTAGCGAGGAAAAGAGGTACTGCAAATCTTCAAATTTTTGCGGTGGTTTTAATTTCGCTGTTTTTGCTATGACATCTTTACAGGAAAATCATGACACTGCCAATCGCGTATTACTGACTAAGTAGTCAGAATTGTTTCAACAGCAAACTTAAAACACCTCAGAAATCTCCTTTGCTCTCCTACTGTGAAACCAAGTCTGAGCAAATATACATGTGTTTACAGTATGTTTTAGAAAAAGACTTCTGCATTGATAGACCATTCTCGCCCATCTCCGCCAAAACCTAGAAATACAAAACAAAACCTAGAAATGCAGGGCAAAATTGCAGAAATGCAAACATTTGATGAATATGCATTCTCTTTCTCAATGAGTTAATTTCTTATTCTGATTGATGGCCCATTGAATGCTTTGTCTATGTAGGGAGTGATGACTTTGTTAGATCTCATATATTTTAAGTGTTTTTCTTCAATCTATACCCACAATTGGTCTTTGATTCTGTAGTTTCCAAGGTGGGAGCCATTTTGCACACTGTTTAGATTTCATCAGAAATCTTTAAAGCTCTTGGTTGTTAACTGTTCTTTTTTAATCTTTCAACCAGGCCTCCACTGCGAGGTTTCCTGATGGACGGAGACTTCTTTGTGGGAGCGTCTCTGGCCACCACTCTAACCAAACTGGCCATTCGGTATGGGGAACTGGTGCACAATGACAAGAAGCACAACGTAAGGTCATCTTTACGTACAATTGCAACTGCCACCATGCATCATGCCCATAGATGATTGATTGGTTAATTGATTGAAAGAAGCACGACAAATAGTTTGTGCTATATTTGTAGTGGATTTTTTTTATTCAGCAAAATCATTTCAACTGATACAAGTCTTTTTGTTTGTGTGTTTGTCTGTTTGCTTGTTTTCTTTTGTCAAAGCTGGCTCAAAGATTTTAAAAAAATGTTTTAATTTTCCTCACCAGTCCTTCAATGCAGAGTGTATGCTGATCATGGCAACCATTATCCATCTTGGGAAGTCTGGACTAGCAACCAAGGTATGGTGTCCTCTATGTTTATCACATTTTTTTGTTATTTGTAGGCTAGTTATAAAGTTATACTAACACCCTCCACTTTAAGTTTGGAATTCCACTTTTCCCATTTTGACAAGTGCTTATATTTTCAATATAAAAGCATTTAAGTGAAAAATGTTAACATATAGTTGATGAGTATGATGTACAGTTATGATTGATAACAATAACTTTCATGAATATTCATTTTGAAAATTTTCTTCCTGCAGTAATTCCTGCAGAATCTGCAGGAATTCCTGCAGGAAGATTTTGTCCTGCAGGAATTTCTGCAGGAAGATATTTTTCCTGCAGGAATCCCTGCAGGAGTCCCTGCAGGAAGAAGTTAAATTCCTGCAGGAAAACATCTTTCCTGCAGGCATTCCTGCAGGAAGTACCTTATACATGCATATATCTAGTAGTTATCAGCAATGTCTGTAGGATATGAGTCCTTTATATTTTGCATTAAGTTATGCTACATCCATGGTTTCTCAGACCCATTCATTTGAAAGAATCTTGTTTTAGAAAATTGTTTGTTTCTGTATATGGTTCATCAAGGATATCATTTAGAAGATATAATGTCCTTGGGTTCATCAACAGACGCTCAAGGGTCACTGTGCCTTTTTGTTTATCATTCACTTTGTACATACTCACAACATCTCTCAACATCATATGATCATAATTATAAATTCAATTCATGTCGTGAATCTTGCATGCATGCATGTACTGTAACAGGAGTTTTCAAAGAAGACATCCTTAAAAACCCTGGCATATGTATTGAATCATAATAATCATTGCATAATCATTGCTTCTGGCTACCAAGATCCATAGCTCAAAAAACTAGATGATATCATAATACATTGGAGTTGAAATATGATAGAATGCCAAACATATGAGATGTTATGACTCATATGAATAGAAAGTTTTCTTCCTGACAATTTATCCTCTCCAGGTTCAAAATCCTACCATTTAGACCTTTATAAACAAGGAGTATCCATTCCTCCTGATGGAAAATTTTGTAATTATTCGCTCCTTTCATACGCGGGTTAAGCCATTGTCCTACAAATGCTGTCCAATTATCAAGTCCTTGGTTGAACAGATCACACATGGACAGGGTGTATTGTCAAGGGGCTGCTGAGCTTGCTGAGTGTCATCCTGTTTCAGTTAGAGCCTGGAACTGAAACAGGATGACATTCAGGCTACTGCTGAGCATGATCTTGCATGGTAGTTTGTATGCCTTGACTTGGAGCTGGGGTCCAAGCAGAGGTTTGGTTATGGGGCTAGGGGTGCCCTTCACAAAAAAGGGAAAAACCATGGTCAGTACACATATAACCTCCCTGGTCAGTAGTAGTGGCCAAGATTTTTTTCCCTTCTACCCCCTTGTCTATTATTGTCTCAAACGTGAACTTAAAGTCCCTGTGAACACTCCATTTTCTCCCCACCGTGAAATTAAAACCACATAAACTTAAATGCATTCACAGTACTCTATACACTATTAAATGTTGGGTAGTTGATGGAAGGAGATTTTCCTCCTTATTGGAAAATGGCATTTACTTTTCATGTGCAGCCACACCTTCATGTCTTATCTGTCGTCTCCACAAAGCAAAGTCCTGAAGAGACTGGCTATTTTGTACTTTTCAAAGTCAAGCGTAGAGTTGGTAGACCCCATGCGTACATCAGGGGCTGACAAGTCAGACTGACCAGTGATTTTTTTGGGCGCTTCAGTAGTGTTTGCTCTGCAAAAGCGCCTAGTACTAAGCAAAGTCAAATTATCTGTGAGCGTGAAACACTCCAAGCCAGATTTAGATGACACCAGTCAAGCCAGCTTGTTCCAAGCTGCCCCTTGAGGTGGTTTTAAACTATTCATTATACTGTTATGAGGTGTATTGAAGCCTTTACTGTGTCTTCAGAATTGTTTTTCATTTTTTATTCTTGTTTGACCAAGGGTGTCCTTGGTTTGACATACCAATGGGCCAGACCCTATAGATCAGCTCCCTTCCATCAAGAATATTCGGAAGGGATGTGAAATTGTCGTGAATGAGGATCTGGAGGTGCCTTGAGCACGTTCAAGGGAACTACAACAGCCTCATTACTGGTTGGTACAGTACAAGGAGGTTTAGAATCAATTGAACCCCCTGTACATACTCACAACATCTGCCGGTCCCCTTTAAAACCGGGCAGCACACACACACCTCCTGACTGCATCAATGACAGCCAAGGAGATTCTATCTTCCAGGTGCCTGATTGTTGTTGCCTCTTATAATGTAAATCAGGGCAATTCACACCTTGACATGAATCAAGGCGTTCAAAGCCAGTGACTACAGGGCATCCCTGTAACTGAAAGGAGATCTCTCCTCACTCCTGTGATGTCTCCTAGCCTCAACCAGTCTCCGTGCCATTGCTGGGAAAATAGTAGAAATACTGGCCAAATAGAGTGAATAGTATGCCAGGGGTAGTCCGCTATGCAGTGAAGCTCAATAGGCGATCTACGGACTTAGCTTCACTGTATAGCGGACTACCCCTGGTATACTATTCACTCTATTTGGCCAATTTCTACTATTTTCCCAGCGATCGCGCAGAGACTGGTAGAGGCTAATCTCCCCTAGGAATGGAACCTTCTTTGTTAGTATTTTTATCTAGCCTCCTTCAAAGACTTCTAAGAGTGCAAGCGTTCACATTTTGAGCGCTGATTTGCGATTTTCAACATGGGCCTACACTTCAGAGTTCTCACGAAATATTGGATTTATCCAAGTTTATTCAAATTTAAATAGAATACAACTTCCTCGGTTTACCCATTTTAGGTTTACCCAATATGAATACAGAATAATCCCCATTGATATCTAGACCTCCTTGGCATCCCAGAAGTGAATTTTCAGGTTTCTGCACTTTGATATATGACCTGCTCAGCTTACACATTGACTGATACATACCAAGGAGGTTATACATGTCTATTTCCCTGCTGATACCAAAGAGGCTAAAAAATATTGACCTCAAGTTTCTATATACAACTATAATCGGAGATTACGATAGCCCCGACCTATTAAAAGTATCTTAAAGTAAACTTAAGGCCTTGACTTGGCTTTACTAGACTTGACCTTTCAGCTGATACCAAGGTCAGGGCTATCATAATCTCCAAGCAGATGTGGGGAAGAACTTTCAAATTGTTAAGTATTCCAAGGAGGTTAAAATAGGACCTCCTTGAGCATTCTGATCAGCCGGGGTTTCATTGGACAGTCCTCCCTAGACCTGTTCTGCAAGTAGAGGTTTTGTCGGGGGGCTAGTGGTGGCCGCAATTTTGTGAAATTAGGGAGACGTAAAAAATTGCGGCCACCCCTAACCTCTGCTTGGACTTTTTTTACAACAGCCCCAAGCCAAAGGCACACTAAAAGCCAAGACCCTGCATGCTCAGCAGCCCAACCAAGGACTTGATAATTGGCCGGACTAGTTTGACCCGCATATCAATGGAACGAATAATTACTGAAAAGGGAGAATACTCATTGAAAAAGGAGAATACTCATCGAAAATGGAAATATTCTCTGGAACAAACTTTTGCCAGATGTTTTAATTCATATGTCAATCTTAACATCTTCATGTGTTTGGCATTCTATCATTTCAACTCTATGTCATCATGTGACAATTGCTGGCTCACTGTGATGAGGTAGATTTAATTTTGTCAAGGGATGACAAAAAAGACTTTCTTAGTGTAAGCAAGGAGGTTACCTCCTTGGTGTAAGTGTAACTTTCAAATTGTTAAGTATTCTGATCAGCCGGGGTTTCATTGGACAGTCCTCCCTAGACCTGTTTTCCAAGTAGAGATTTTGTCGGGGGGCTAGTGGTGGCCGCGATTTTGTGAAATTAGGAAGACGTAAAAAATTGCGGGCACCCCTAACCTCTGCTTGGACTTTTTTTACAACAGCCCCAAGCCGAAGGCACACAAAAAGCCAAGACCCTGCATGCTCAGCAGCCCAACCAAGGACTTGATAATTGGCCGGACAATTTGTTTGAACCTTTGTTTATTCATGATAAGCTCAGCTAGTTTGACCCGCATATCAATGGAACGAATAATTACTGAAAAAGGAGAATATTCATTGTAAAAGGAGAATACTTATTGAAAATGGAAATATTCTCAGGAACAAACTTTTGCCAGATGTTTTAAATCATAATGTCAATCTTAACATCTTCATGTGTTTGGCATTCTATCATATTTCAACTCTATGTCATCATGTGACATTATTGCTGGCTCACTGTGATGAGGTAGATTCAATTTTGTCAAGGGATGACAAAACAGACTTTGTTAGACTTAGAGACCATCATGATTAACCCTTAGACTATTGGTCAGATTTGGGTATTTTCAAAACTTCAATCATGAATGCCTTGATGCAAGGTGATTGATGCAAGGTCAGGTACTTTTAAACTCTGCTTGATAGAAGTGTATTAAAAAAATGCAATATTTGTATCATAGATATATTCAAGGAGGTTAGAATAGGTTAAAATCCTATTTCAACCTCCTTGATATATTCTTGGTTGTTGAACATTCAGGCATGCATGCTCACACCCTATTTTCAAATTGGCTGGTGGACAAAAACATAAGCTGACAAAACAGAAAGCCGATTAATAAAAACGCCAAAACAAGCCAAAAACAATGGATGCATGCATAATACTTTACCACCAATGTGTGAAAACGGCTGTTGTAGGTGTGATATACAAGAGGGGCCCAAATCTATTGAGGACAAGTGTCCAGCATGTGTTGGGCAAATATAACACACTTTAAGTGTAACTTTGAAGTAATTTTTCAATCTATCAGGGTTATTTTGTTGCTCTTTTGTGCTTTTGCATTTCAATACCTCTGTAAAAACCCAAAGGGGCGATTAGAACCCCCGCCTATCCCGATCCGCACGGCTTGGGAAATCAACGCGCTAACCCCTAGGCTATAAGGTCCGGACCAGTTAGACTGGTCAGTTAGTGGAGGTTGATCCCCTGCTAGTCACTTAAACAGGCCTGGGATAGCCTCGAAAGAAGTAAGTCTTATAGAGTACGTAGTAAAGTACTCTTTGCTATAAAAGAGGTAAAGATTAGAAAGGGTTGCTGAAAAAACTATCCCAAGGGTACTGCAATATTACTAACGATATTTACTAGTAGTAGGTTAGGTCATTTACTAGAAGTAGGTTAGGTCAGTCAGTTCAAAACCTAAAGGATTGTGATCTGATAGGGACATGTGAGATTGTAAACTACTTATCACCTGATGAAACTATCTTTTATCTTTTCTGATGACCTGAATTACATATCAGTGCATGCATTGTGGCTGCTGGCTAACATCTGGATACAAAGAACATGGAGATCATGGTCTCTTTAAAGATGGGTGAGAAAAGGGAGGGGAGGTGATTATCACACCCTGGTGATAAAAAGAGTTACAAATAAACCTTCTTTTAAGTTGCAGTATAACATCCTACGGCCATTACGTGCCATTCTTACACATTCTGACCCCTGGCTCTATCTTCAACAAATCAATAACAATCAATAATCAACCTTCTTCCCTCAGTTTAGATAGACCTTGATGACATAAGATGCTTAATGATTTAACTGTATTGTGTAATAAGGAAAGCCACAATAAGCAATTGTAAGCCATAGATCTTGGTAGCCAGAAGTTGATGATTATGCAATGATTAATGACTATTGTATTTCAATGCAGGTAAACTTGAGTTAAAAAGTAGGTGTTTTTAAAGACATCTTCTTTGAAAACAATTGTAACAGTTAGAGTACATGCATGCAAGCTTCACAAAACAAAGTTGAATAAATAGACAATTGTGTATCATAAAATATATCATGGAAAACGATTGATCAAAAGGTACCTTCCATTGCAATTTTCATTGTTGTGTTCGCCATTGTTCTGGCTTAACCGTTGTAAAACAAAACTTAATGCACAATATGACTCATATTCTACTGACATTGCTGTAAATATAAGGCAATTTCTGCAGGAATTCCTGCAGGAAAGTGTTTTCCTGTAGGAATTTAACTTCTTCCTGCAGGGACTCCTGCAGGGATTCCTGCAGGAAAAATATCTTCCTGCAGAAATACCTGCAGGACAAATTCTTCCTGCAGGAATTCCTGCAGATTCTGCAGGAATTCCTGCAGGAAGAAAAATTTCAAAATGAATATTCATGAAAGTTATTGTTATCAATCATAACTGTACATTATACTCATCAACTATATGTAAACAGTTTTTACTTAAATGCTTTTATATTGAAAATATAAGCACTTGTCAAAATGGGAAAAGTGGAATTCCAAACTTAAAGTGGAGGCTGTTTACTGTAAATTTTGATACTTATGCAGTGGTTCTAATTTTGCAGTTTTTACCGGGGTCTCTCCACCCCGAATACATGACATTGCAAATATGCATATTTAATGTATTGCTATTGTTTACAGAATTGTTTCTACTGCAAACTTTAAGTACTGTTAAAGTGCTTTTTACCTCCCACCACAAGATAAAACCATTGCAAAAGTGAATTCATTTACAGTACTAAGATATAAGGGAGTGATGCCTCAAATAACTCGTTTATTCCCATCCAGC
This sequence comes from Branchiostoma lanceolatum, assembly GCA_035149815.1. Taxonomy (NCBI): domain Eukaryota; kingdom Metazoa; phylum Chordata; class Leptocardii; order Amphioxiformes; family Branchiostomatidae; genus Branchiostoma; species Branchiostoma lanceolatum. The sequence continues at coordinate 9,350,722 of CM068881.1, forward strand.
CAATCACAGATGACGACCTGGACAGAATCGCCCTGTGCCTGAAGGTCCTGTCTGACCGCACCCCCACGGTCAACGACATCTTCAGTCGGGAGTGTCGCCATTCGCTGTCCACCATGCTGGCCGCTATACACCAGGAGGAGAAGGAGAACCAAAAGGTCGGCAAACTCAGAAAAACATCTTAAAAGCAGGTCTTATATTGTAGATGTTCATATCTTCAAATCTTTAACAATTTCTTTAAGTTGTAAATCTGCTGTCTTGTTAAATAAAGTAGGGGTTGGGAGGACTAGGTTGACATTGATATCAATGACACTCCCCACATTTTTAAATCCATTTTTTGTATGATGATTACAGGATGGCAATTAGTGGTTTGACCAATGAGAGAGTGGCTGCATGTCCATCAAATATTTGCATTTTTATGTTTCTACATTTTGACAGTTGCGGGTGAGACTATGGACTTGGTCTGTATTGATGAGGTTCTTTGCTTGAATAGTTGTCCTAGTTTTTGGCAACGCCTTAGGAGGAAAGCCGTTTGACCTGATTATCATGATCATAGTGGTATGCTTCATTTTGTGACGGAATGGTCAATCTTTCTTCCAGACTGTGATAGAGAAGAAGACCGTGAGTGTCCAACCTGACGACCCAATCAGCTTCATGCAGCTGGTCAACAAGACAGAACACGGCACCACTGAGGTATACTTTGACATGTTACCCACAATACATCACACTGTTCATGTGCAGTGCAAACTAAACGAGCTATGTATGTATAATTTTGGCTTTTTATATTACCTTCAGTTGTCTTTTAGGAAATTCTAACACAAAAAAAAATACATCATGACTTGTACAAATATTTGTGTAATATGTGTATGTGCAAGTTGATTAAAAGTTGTTATATTTTCTGTAGGATCTGTTTGAGTTAAGCCTGCTCCAAGCAGTGGGGACTACACTGAAGAAGGATGCAGCCGATCCACAGGCCTCTAAACTACAGAAGGTGAGAGTTCTGGGTTTGAATCCATAGCAGGCCCCAATGTTGTGCCCTTGGGAAAGGCACTTAACACCTATTTCCTCACTGGACACAGGTGAAAATGAGTACATAGCTTTGGTTAGGGACGTCGTCTTGAATGGAACATAAAGCCAGAGGACCTGTGTTTGAGGACAGTCACACCTTGAGAATGTTAAGAACCCACCGCACTTTGTAAAAAGAGTAGGGTCCTTCCCGGTATGAGTGGATCAAACCTTACAGTCCGGTCTCTGGGTTGACATCTTGAAAAGGTGATAGTCTCCTGTAATGTTAATCCTTTAAAGAATGTGTGATAAAGATAGAGATCACAACTGAGTTTGCTTTTGTTGAAATTTGGAAGGAATTTCCAACTTGTGAATATGTTGTGATCTTGTACCCAGGTTAACCAGCTGACAGGGTTCTCTGACCCGGTGTATGCTGAGGCGTACGTCCATGTGAACCAGTATGACATCGTGTTGGACGTTCTGATCGTCAACCAGACCAGCGACACCTTACAGAGCGTCACTCTGGAACTGGCCACTCTAGGTCAGAAAACTGTAAATTTAGTTATTTTCGTAGGGTATTAATTCTGCAGTTGAAGGAGATTTAGCAAAGAGGTTTTGCTGTGTTTTAACTTTGCAGTTGAAATTTTGTAGTACATTGGAATTCCATATTCACATTGTCAAAAATTGCAGTCAACACAAAAATAAGACAACAGCAAACATTTCAAGATTTACAGTATACTGCAAGCTTGCAGGTTTTTTTGGCAATGCCTCCAGGGTGAAGCCTTTATCATCAAGTTGATTGCAGTTCTATTTGCACCTGCACAACCAGTGAACTAAACCACAATGAATTCTACTTTCCTGTAGAAAACTTGTTAACCTTCTCCTTACTGCGTTAGCCCATTACCAATGCAAATTTGGTTCAAAATGGCTACCTTAGCAGGTTGAAGGTTAAAATGTAGAAATGAATACTAGCACCAATGGCAGTTACTATGATGGGACTGATGAGTTTGTGAGACTGACAAATTCTTTTTCTAAATCTACTGTATGTTCATTTCCAGGTGATCTGAAGTTGGTAGAGAAGCCCTCCCCCATCATTCTTGCTCCACATGACTTTGCTAACATCAAGGCCAACGTCAAGGTGGCTTCCACAGAGAACGGTATCATATTTGGCAATATCGGTGAGTACTTCCCGTCCTAGAGCGGTAATACCCAAATCCTTCTACTACGAAGAATTGTCATGTGTTTTTTTTCCAAAATTCCAAATTTTTGTAGTGAAAAAGGCATTTTTGTTTGTAAGTTTCTCTTTGGTTGTTCTGAAGCAACGTTGAACAGACTGTCCAACACAATCCAAAATTGAAGTGAGTCTTTCCGAAATTGTTCGACCGTCCAAGTCCAGTCTTTTTCAAGTGTTCAAAATCACTGTTCAACTTTGCTAGATATAAAAGAATGATATCTATCAATGATCATTTAAGCTCTCAAAGATTTTGAGTCACATAACAGTTACTGTTATAGGTACACGTATGCTCAAGTGTTCTTAATGCCTCATTCTGTCAGTCTATGACGTCAGCGGAGCAGCCAGCGACCGTAACTGTGTCGTGTTGAACGACATCCACATCGACATCATGGACTACATCGTGCCGGCCCAGTGCTCCGACAACGAGTTCCGACAGATGTGGGCCGAGTTTGAATGGGAAAACAAGGTGCGTCTCGCTGAAAACATTGTCTAATGGTTACAAACAGATAGTAACACTGCAATGGGAAGCTGTCACTGTTTTGTCCTGGCACTACTACTGCAATGGTGTAGTAAGTACTACTACAGTAACTGTAGAATCTTCATCTGGAAGGCCAGGGGTTCAAACCCCAGTTGGGTCATACTAAAGACTTGAAAATGGCACATATTGCTTTCTTTGCTCAGCACTTACAGATAGAAGTATTGGAGTTGAACATTACAAGTGGCTTTTGTGGCCAAAGGGCTATTGAACTTATACGCCATAGGGGGAGGATTTGAAGTTAACTTAATACCAGATCTATAGATAAATTTTAACAGCTGAGATTATTTAATTTACACTTCACAAAGTCCAAAAGTCTCTTCAGAAGGATAAGTAGTGATGAAAGCAGAATATGAACCCAACTAAATATTTTCCACCAATAATTATTGTTGTTTACTACAGGTGACAGTCAACACGTCCATAACCGACCTGGGGACCTACATGGGACACCTGCTGAAGTCTACTAACATGAAGAGTCTCACGCCAGAGAAGGTCAGGTTTTTTTCTGTGTTTCTGCTACAAGTGATTGAAACTTTAGGCTTTTTTTGATTGAAAGATGCCTTTTTTATAATGTTAAGTGGTAGCTCTAGTGTTGTGTTTGCTGGACAAAAGCATAGTCCAGGACTTTTTGTAAAGACTACAATAAAAACACACAGAAGTTAATACATTGTCAATTGGATTTCTCACAATTCTTGTTATAGTCTAAGCGGGATAATGCTTCGTCTTGTAACATGTGAACTGATTGGATCTTGCAGGCACTGTCTGGAGAATGTGGCTTCATGGCAGCCAACCTGTATGCCCGTTCCATCTTTGGTGAGGATGTCCTGGCTAACCTGAGTATTGAGAAGATGATCCACCTGGGTGAAGACGCTCCTGTACAGGGACACATCCGGATCAGGGCCAAGAGTCAGGTATGTACATTCATTTGTTTATGCTGGGTCTATATTTTCCTGTATAAAGCTAAAGAAGCTTTTCTGTAGTGATACATTGGAAAGGCACATTCACCGACTAACAAGTTTGTGGTGGATTTATGTTCATTTCTGTACTTAAACTGTTTAATCTACATTACTGTGTCTAGTTCATTCCTGTGTGGGTCAGATTTTCAACTCCAATTAATGTACATATAGATTTAAAAAATTACTGACTTGGATTTTGCTGTTCTGAGGGCCTCAATATGACAACTGTCAATCAACAACTTTTCATGCCCTTTTATATTGGTAATCTGAATATCAATAGATAATTGTGTTTCTTGTGAAGTTGTTCATGTTAAGTTGTAAATTGTTGTTCATGTAAACTTGCTATTGCCGTAAATTGAAATTGATATTTTATTCTGATGTACATGTTAACCATTTCTACAATGTATGTACATGTACACTGCTACCTTGTTGAATGTTCCATGACCTTGTTTTTTTTTTTCCAGGGGATGGCCTTGAGTATGGGAGACAAGGTCAACATGTGCCAGAAGAACCCTCCCAAATGAGTGGACTAACATTGAATTAAAACACTATTATAACAGTATCGTTACTGTTGCTAAGGATCAAAATCAGCCTAGGAGATAATTTTGCTTCAAACCTATCTTGTCTGCCAGAATGTATGATAAAAGAAATAGTTGCAACTAGGGGTGGGTACCGGTACATAAAATTCAGGTCCGGTCCAGGTCCAGGTCCAGAGGGTCAGGTCCAGGTCCGGACCTGTACCTGTACCTGATTATTGCAGTCTCGCAGTACATCATATTTTGGAGAGCGAGACACACGTAAAACTCTCCAAACGTCATGTCTGGAACGATGTAATTTCTTAGGTTTGCACTTTGTCTGAAAATTATAACTACACTCTCCTCGCCGTCTGTTTACTCATCCTTTGAGTGTTTCTAGATATGATTCACAGCTAACGTCTTCGACAACGACTCGTTAAATCTGCTGTTTTGTATTTTCTTAGTAATGAGACCAGTTATGTGACCGCCTGCTGGTAGCCTGGTACTATGAATTTTCTAGTCGGTCCATAGGCCGGTCCACTGATTTTTTTACGGACCAGTTTTTTTGGACCGGTCCATTAAGAAATACCGGTTTTGTACCGGTACCCACCCCTAGTTGCAACTCTTTAACAAGAGTTCATCTGAATCAAGTTGTAAGGTGTTTAGGAGTAGTAAAAAGTACATTTTATGACTGATAATAGGTCAAAGTAAGACGACTTTAGGTAGGGGTGGTGACTCAAATTTCGCTTCATTTACACAGTAAGCTTGCTTGGACATATATAACAGAGTTTAGCAGCACTATTTAATCTGCTCACTGTTATTAAAAGTCAAAAGTAACACTCTCATTATACCTTTCATATATTATTATTAACTAGAGTTCCACGCCCTCATACCTTTACCAAATGATATTTGACTGACGTATTATGAGTGTTTCTCATCAATAATAAATCATACCAGTTGATCATCTTTTCTACCAAATGACAGAAGTTGTCTAAAGTCTTCTTGAGTTATGCTGGTAATTGACATACACACATACACACATACAAACGCTACCCAAAACATAATCTTCTCGCCGAAGGTAATCATCACTGACTTGCCTGTCTACAATCACGCTCCTAGCGGCCAGCCCGACAATTACTGCCACCACCCAGCGAGAGATTGTGTAAATGCAGGCTAATACCAGTCCAAACGCACAGGAGGCAAGACCAAAACTGCTATCATTGCATTGAGTTTAGGAAACACTGAAAACTGACAGTGACACATTATCTATGACTATGGATTACATTGGGACCAGCAAAAACTATCATACAAGGAACCGTTCAGGGAGGAAGGAAGAGATAACGGAATAGATGTGAGGAGGATATCAGATAATGGCCAGGCATGACACAAAGTGAAACATTAAGAAAACCAGAAAATCGAGAAGGCTGGAGACAACTGTTTGCTTGATCTTTGGTGGTGCCCCAATGTTACAATAGTTAGACTAAGGATAGATGAGAACTGAATTGAGTTGGTTTCACTTGTAGTGTTTCACATTAAGCGTCAGGAGACAAGATCAAAACTATGCGTCTGTCTGACGTAATTAGTTTTTAGGAGAATGAAAGTTAAAACTTTGATGGTATAAAACCTTGAATCACCAGACTGCACACCTTCCCCTGGGTTCTAGCTGATTCTGTCTTGTACCTTATTATCTCAACTGGGCACTCCTGAGCTGCGACACCTTCACCCTTCACTAGGCGGCGCTTCAGCATGGTCCTGTCACGGTCAGGTGCAGCCCGATTGTGACGTGATGAAAGTCAGCGTCTGCAGTACCTGCACCTGTCACTTGGCGGCGCTTTATTAACACCGTGTAACGTTCAGGTGTGGACTGTTGAGTTTATGAATATGGATAGATGTAGCTGTGTTCAAGATCGGAGGAGAATGTAGGTTAGTACACAGGAGACAGAACGTTAGAAAAAAGTCCAAGAGAAGCGTTTTAGAGTTAGCTTGTGAGCTTCCATACTAAATGAGAGTCATCTGCAAACGTGTTTGACATACGTCAAACATACCGCGACGTTATGTGGGTATCAGGTACCATAGTGAACTTAAGGTTAAAGGTTAGAAAGTTCAGGTTTGTTGACATTAAGCCCAGGTGAGTCCGCAGACGTGTGTTACCTGTGAACGTCTCAGACAGGATTTCTTGATTCCGCGGCTTTTCGGTGCAAGTTTAGAGGACCAGGTATGCAGGTATGTATCTTGTTGTTCCGGTTATGTCGATACATCGAGAGTTATGCAATGTTAATGCAATGTCAGTTGTTGTGGATGGCTTATTTTGTATGTTTAGAACGATTTGTGGTTGTCCGCCTGTACGTTTCAAGGATGTGCGGCGCCTTTTCAATACCAGAACAGTTACTGGCTCGTTTCGTAAATATATCATGAGGCAGGGGAGAGGAGTTTGTTCTACTGTTGTTGTTATTGTTCTATCATCATCATCTGGTCGTGAAGGTTTCACGGATGTTTAATGTTTAATTATTGTCTAATGTCAGTAGTAAATGATGTATAAAGCTATGGTAAGGTGAGTTATAGTTCCTTTCCCCAGTTTCTGCAGTGCTGGTCGCCGAGCTTGTCTGGGTGAACCCATGGATAGAGCCGACATCTTCCTTCTGCTGGGGGGACCGGTGTAGAAGTTCGAAGAATCACAAAGCCGACATCTTCCTCCTGCTGCGGGGACCAGTGCAGAAGCTCATCGGAGTCCATTTTACAGATGTAAAAACATAGAAATACCGTATTTCTACGATCTTACACCTGTAAAATGAATTCCCATGAGCTTCATACGGTATGAATATATCTGTCACTATTTCTTATGGAAACCTGAATTTGAGTAATTTGAAAAAAAATTCTGTAAAGAAGCACTGTAAAATCTTTATAATTTACCAGAATAATAATAGATATATTCAACCTTAATGACGATGACCTGTGTTACAGGAGCTCATCAACATAATTTACCCAAATGGTCTATTTTGTGTCTGGACCACAAGTGAAATATACATCCTGTGGAAGTAGTGTATCTTAAATTGGCATGAATCATAGTGTAGTGTAGACTGTAAACTTTCATAAGTAAATCATGTGCATATCTGCATATCTAAAGGATTACAATAAGTCAGTGAGAGAATGATGTGTTAAATAAATAAATAAATATATTTTGTATCTTATTGTAAGTAGAGTTATTCGTTCTGCTGTTATTGTTAGAAACCTCGCAAGGTGGCCATGCTTTGCATGCATCTGCAATCAACTTGTGTGTATTCAGTAAACTTTTGAATGTTGAGGTGTAGAAGTGTTACAAATAACAAAATATTTGATGTTAACTGAAATAAGGTTTGTTTTTATATCTTAAGTGATAGTGTGAATGCATATAAGCACGAGAGAGTTCGTTTCAATGTACACTTTGGACGTTGTTCCTTTGTCAGATTTCTGGCAGTGGCATTTATGACAGAATGAGATTCAGTAGATGTGTTTTTTTCTTGTGTATGTCTAAAGTATTGAATAAAGAATACCTTTATTTGAACTGTTTCTTTGTTTTTGCTTAAATGTCTTTTTGTATCCTCACGTCAGCTACTGGGCCTCCGGAGTTTGCCTACGATGAAATTGATTGATACATGTCCTGACCAGTCTTCATAGTTTCTCAATAAGTCAATTATTACATTCAGATTAATTACACTCACATGTGTTACAGGTGTTCATGAACATAATTTACCCAAATGGCCTTTTTGGTGTCCAAACCACGAACGAAAGATGCTTGCTGTTAAGGTAGTGTAAAGATTTGCGGGGGGTAGGTGGGGCTGGGGAAACCAAACAGGGGTTTGCAACAACAGATTAGAATTTCTGTCAATATTAAACCTTGTATTGAGGGGAGGGCAAGAAGAGTCTGGGAAATCGTGGGAAAATAAACTTATAACGACGAAATTTTACAATATTTGTGTTTTTTTTAGTGTAATTCTTGCATGACGCGACATTGTGTTACGTGACGTCTTGCGACACAGCCTGGCGTGGCCAGACCGGCCTTAAGGGCACCACGGAAGGCCCTAGTTTTTTGAGACACTAAGTTCCCAGACAGAGAACTAGTGATCTCCTAAGCCATAGGACAGCTCAGCTCAGCCGTCCAAGGCTCGCACATGCCAGCCAGCCAGGGCTGGCATCTTCTCCCCAAATGGGGAGGCTGTCGTTCCATGGCAAGCAAGGAACGACATAACTCGAGAATATTTTGCCTGAAGGCCAGAGTAGCTCTGTTGAATTTTCATTTGTGGTCCAACAACTGAAACGTTTGAAAAGGTACATTTAATCCCTCCCCAATATACGGGTTAATTTATATATATTTGGGCATCGTTGAAATAAAGAATACATATAATTTTTTTACGTATAACAATCATGCCTGATGTTGTCTTGATCCCATATATCACTTTATCTAGAGCGGACATAGCCATTTGGGTAAATTATGATAATACCCCATGGCATGGTGGGTGAACTCACCTCAATTTGATCGGTTCTGGCGGATTACACAGGGCCATACTTCAAGCTTTTAATTCACGGCCCAGTCTTTCATACATGACGTAAAAGAAATCCATCCTTTTAGGTAGCATCTAGAGGAAATATTCAAACTGTTTTTCTTTTATCCTGAAGGCACGAATCTTCCCTTCATCAATAGCAATGCTGATTTTTTTCTACCTGTGTGCTTAGTTTTCATTCATATGGTAATGTACCTGACCATGAAAAGTCCACTACTGCAAATAAAGTTCTGGCCACGAACTGCAAGCTTTCAGTTGATCTCACACCAAACACATACACATTCTCTCACACAAGTACACACACTCACACACACACATGCACACACACATATGCACACACACTTCCACACACACACACACACGCACACACACACACACACACACATAATGCACCGAATAAACCACTGAGTGAGTGACTGAGGATGATCATGACAGCGTAACAACTCAACACTATGAATAACAATTTTTTTTTTTGGTATTGGTATTGGTTTATTGCACAAAGCATATGGCAGCCTAATGGCTGAATTGCACGCTCAGTTACATAATATTACTGCAACACTTAAAACAATTAATTGAAAACATCAAAACACTAACATTACCCTAAAGCACGCAACAAATTTAAAATCGCTCTAGGCGTAGTTTTACTTACTACGAAGATGTAACGTTAATAATTATTAAAACGTATCATATAGGATCAAAAAGTGCTAGTCAGTTCACAACAACTCTAGTTTAAATTGAGGTGCTAGATATTCGGTGTGTGGTCTAGTTGGAGTCGTTACTGTAGTAAAGTCTTAGGGCTCGTGGAATGAAGGACATTGAATGTCTTTTGCTTCTGCTTAGCGTTGATTGGTGGCGTCTTCCCCTGCGGAGGTTGTAGTGGTTGTCTGAGGGGGTAGTCATGAATGCCCAGAGAGGTGAAGCGCTGTCCTACAGGATGTTTACAAGTGTTCTCCGGGTAGCACTCTCGCGTCTACTTGCTAGGGAAGGAAGTGAGTCAGCAGGTAGCCCAATGATTCTGAGACAGCGATTTTGGATTGACTGTAGTGAGTCAGATAGGTGTTTGGGCAGTCCGCCCCACAACGGACTAGCATACTCAAGGGTCGGTCTGATGAACGTCAGGTAATTAGGACCTCTACAGAGAGCTCCGTCTTCTTAGCGACACTAATTAAGATAGTACATTTTTGGTCGAGCCCTGTTCATCATGTACTCAACATGAGCGTCCCAGGTCAGGTCGGCAGAGATGTGAACCCCGAGTAGTTTGAAGGTGGTGACTCTTTGGATTTCCTGGCCTGATATAGTGGGATGGAGGGGAATAGGTACGTTGGCCTCTCTCCTTGCACTAATTACCATGTCTCTGGTTTTCTTCCCGTTTGCGGCAAGTGAAAAAAGAACTGCCCCAAACGTCAATAGAGTCCAATGCCCTTTGTGTCTGACCGGGCAAAGACCCCATCAGAACCTCAGAAGTTGTCAAATCGTCAGCATATTTGACTGGGACGACAGATACTGGCACACTGGCGTCAATCGAATTGATGCAACAGTAGCGGTGAAAGCAACCCACCTTGAGGAACACCAGCTAAAACTTTGTGGGGTTTTGACAGACAAGACCCCCATTTTACCATCTGTGACCTGTCTTCTAGATAGCTGTAGATTGTCATCCATAAGTCCTGTCGGATATTCATGTCTGCCAGGGTCTGTAGTACATGTAGCTGCCCGTGGTTAATCGTGTCAAAAGCACGTGAGAAGTCAACAAAGACGGCGTGGATATCGGCGAAGTATGAAAGTCTTATCTTAGCAAAGAAGGCTATTGTAGCATTTCCTCATAAACTATGTAAATGAGACCCTCATTTGCATGATTTATGTCTAATAATGTCTACTTAACTTCTAAATGCTGCAAGAATGAAATCCCAGTCATTTACCATTATGGAGTTATAGTATTTTGCCATTAATTATGCAAATTAGATACCATTTGCATAATTGATATTCATCGATATTCCTCTCTTTCTCAGTTACCTATGTCACATGTTTAAGAGTCCTATAATGGAATGCAGCGGATTTAGAAAAAATCCTCGTTAATTATGCAAATTAGCTTCAAAAATGTTGTCGATCATCACTCCCGCTGTCTACATTTCAAATAGCATGACGATCCGTCAACCCCTTCTTGAGTTATTCCATTATGGTATTTTGATTAGGCAAATTAGGTTACGTAGCTCTCTCTTGTTCAGTTACATGTCACATGTTTGAGTCCTTTTATGAAATGCAGCGGATTTATAAACTTTCCTTGCTAATTATGCAAATTAGGTCCTGATTTGCATAATTAGTATTTGATCATGTAAAGCATCAATCAAGCCATCTACATACCATAAATCAAGACGATCCGTTGACCCCATTTTTAGTTATTCATGTCCGAAGGTCAAAACAAATAAATCAAAAACACCCACTGCAGTTCCAAACAAGCCGCTAGGGGGCCCAAACGTACACAACTTACTTTATGTAGCATAAACTATCTGCCACTCAAAAATCATGACCGTAGCACTTGCAGAAAATTTGACCTCAAACTCTGAAGCTACGCTGCAGTTTCTAAGGTACCCGCTAGGAGGCCAATCATCGAACTTGACCTTTCCCTTCAAGAAACCTACCCATCTACTAAATATCATGCACAACCATCAACAGCTCCTCGAGGTATGCTGTCTTCAAAAAAATACGCATACATACACAGCCCACTGCAGTACTGTAGGAAAATGCCAGGTGACCCAATTTTGAACTTGACCTCCATTTCCACAATTGGTACGCACCCATTAAAAATCATGCAGATCCATCAACAGCTCCTTGAGTTATATTGTCTACATACAAACACATAAACATACAAAGTCCACTGCAGTACTGTAGGAAAATGCCAGATGAACCATTTTCGAAATTGACCTTCATTCTTACAACTGCTACTATCCTACCAAATATCACAAAGATCCATCAAACGTTTCTAGAGTTATGCTCTTGACATGCATATAGACCCACTCCACAGCTGGTGTAACTGATAATATAACCTTCTCTGCGAAGGTAATGAGTAATAAAAAGACTTTATCAACTTTCTTGCACAGTTCTGTTTATTTCTTAAGTCCCCCTTGTACAACTTTTCCCTACAGTTCATTCTTAACAGTTTATTCTTTCATCAGGACTTATTTGCTAATATATTGGAATGGAAAATGAGAACATTATATTGTATATAATCAAAAAAATCATATTGTATCAGTCTCTTAATACTTTCTATTACATTCAATTGTTCAGTAACCTACTTTGCTAATTTTGAGTGTTCAAAGACATTCTTACGGTATTTTTTTGCTTTATCTTAAACATTAGTTATCAAGAATAATAATTGAAGATCGCATTTCTTTGGCAAAGATGACAGTTGTATAAAAATATCATCATAACAGCAAATGAGAATCTTTTAAATGGCCATACTTATGATCTAAGTAGGCAAAATTGTATCGTTGGCCCTTAATATCTTGTTACTTGCCAGTGTGTTATGCTAGATCAAGCCATAAGTTAGTTTCTTGAGTAGTAATAATTTAAACACTGCTCAATAAAATCCCTTTAAAACAGATCTCAGAAAGTCAATACTGAGTTTATATCAAGTGAAAATAGTCTTAATATCTGTGTCATTTCATTGCCAAGCATTATCGTTATAATTTGCAGCGGAAGCTTATTGCATTGCAGCAATGTCATTATTTATCAAAATTAAATCAAATGTAAACAGTTGTTTTTCAGACATTTTTGCTATTATATCAATTTTGTCTTATTACATAATAATTATACATAGTGACTACAAATAACATTTTTACTGTGTACTATAAACTGTAGTAGACGACAAGGTTTTCTCTGGAAAAGTGTACTCTCTCTCTCCGACTATCAGAACTGTGATCAATTGGAAGACCCTATGTTCCATCTTGTGCTGCTGTGCTTGGTTGTGGGGCGGGCCGCTCAGCGCTTGTAGCCGAACTCTACGGCATCGTCGCCGGTGAAGTCGCCGTACTGCCACAGGTTCAGCTGGGGAGGACAGAAATACATATTCATCACCATCAGACAACTACTACACTTTAATTGAAGATCTCATACCTAAATTTCTCATACATGTATATTCATCACAGTGACTGTGAAGTTCTAGCCTAGAGTTAAACCTTGTTAGCTTTGGCCCGCTCCCAACGTCCGCTAGCTGCCAACAAAACTGATTAGGTGACGTCATCGCCAATGCTTTGAATGGTCTTGTTGGTGGCTTGTTTGGTGTGGGCCAAAGCTAACTCTAAGGCTGGACTCCAGGCTAGTGATGTTCTCACTGATTCTGTCTAGTGCATTTCCCCCCTGGCAACAGACATGCATATAGCAGGAAATTGAAAAGAGATACACACTGTAACCTTTCATGACCTATTCTGGGACCAACGTGTCTATTATGTGGAAACAAATGTCAAAACACATGCAGATAAACAAACAGACACACAGAAAACAATACCTCCTGGTTCACAGATGTAATAAGAAAGCTAAATAATGTAACTGACCCCAAGGCAAAGCCAACAACTCATGATCTCAGATCTCTGGTGGTCTCTGCTGACACAAAATCCCTGCTCAGAAACGTTTCAATGTTTTAACAGCTAACATATATTAAGTAATGATGTTCTTACCCGAGCATTCTTGGCTGCATCTTGGGCCTTCTTGTAGTCATTGACCTGTAGGAAACAGACCGTAAGTTTGTTAACTGACACACTTGCAAATATAGTTTTTAATGGCATGGGACTTGTGGAAATGTAGTACAGCGTGAAATCCAATGTCAGAATGTGACTGTTTCACTCAATGTCAGTCTAAATGTTGACTGTAGGTGCCAGGCCAAAGAACTAAGCTAAACCCACCAGTTTCTGCAGCCTTTTCTCGCGGCGTGCCTCCACCATGACCAGCCCGTCCTTGACCAGCCCCAGACCGATGTCGGTGGTCTTGTCGGAGGTGAGCAGGATGACCATGTCCTGTCCCTGGTTCTTGTACTCCACGTTCAGCGCCAGCTGCTGGTTCAGGACGTCCTTCAGGAAGGCTTCCTGGGCGTCCTTCTTAGCCTCAGGCTGGTAGGGGCAGAGGGTATGAAGGGGGTTACTAAGACACATCAACAACGTTCAGGCCCTTAAGTTGTCATCACACAGTAGGTAAATAGTCAGCCTGACGGGTCTGGGAGTTTAAAGGACATTTTTGGTAGCGATGCAGTCAGTATCATTTGGATCACCATCCGTTTGCAGGTCCACGTTCAATGTTTTTTCAATGTCATCTTTTTATAATAGACCTGTGGAAGACAAACTACATTGTTCTTTGTCTCTGCATGTAAATATTGAGGACTGCTGTAGGTATATTTGTATCTCTTTCCTGTCAATACATCAGATACAAGTGCAACAAAATAATTATATCAACAGTTAAACAGTTAACATATATAAAGGCGATATTGTGCGGCTGATAGAAACAAAACTTACGTCCTCTGGGAGGGTGACGAAGGCCAGCGTGTACTCGTGTGCCTGGATGGGGAGGGTGTGGAATGTGGAGGGCAGCGCGGCCAGTCTGGCAGCTGGGATCACCTCTCTCTGGAACACAGACACACACAGGTAAGTACATGTATTATTGCAACACTTCTACAATACAAGGGAAAAGAAGCTGTGGAAGACCAAAAGGCACCTTCATCGATACCGTTAGAGCCGACACAAACTTTACTGAAGTGAAGAAAATCCAGTCCCTGGTGGAAGATAGGATGGAGTAGAGAAGCTTTCAAGTTTGGTTCGAGCGGGAGCTCGACCAAAGTAAAGTAAAGTACATGTAAGTACAATTTAATGTAATCCTAGAATCTGCTTTGGGTATCAAATGGCTTCAACCCTGAGGTGTTGCCAAATATGTATAGAATGTGGAAATTGAAATTGAAGGAGTGGAATAAAACAATGCACAAACAAAAACAGTCATTGGAAAATCAATCCAAGCATGTCTTTTATTGGGCCTGTAACTTCATCAGTCTACATGATGTAACGTTGGGTAACCTAAATTCGTGGGGTACTTAAAGTCGGGATTTTTCGAAAACGGGGTATTTAGGGATATTTGCTAGATGCAACATCAGTAATACCGCTAGAAATGCAAACTTGACAGACTAACGTATTCAGAACACTGTCTGAAAAGCTTCGATAACCATGCATTAGAAGTTGGCTACGTCAAAAACTCTCCGCCCCTTATTGTCACAGTCTGAGGGCTTCGTGGGAGCATTATTCTACATAGTTGTTCGCTGGTTTATAAGACAAATGTCACATCCGCTTCCTGCTCAACACAATTATTTACAATACAACTTATTACAATCTCTTTTGGTAACCTACAACTGGACTCTAAGTGTGATTAATTATCAAAACGCCTCTTTGTTGCTGCAATCAATGGCTACGGCACTACGGTGAATTTTCCCGCCGCCATATTCGTTACCCAGAATCCTGCTATTCGGCAGACGACAAACGTTGGCGAGGAACACTTTTTTGTCTTAATGTTGTGTGTGATAGTGGACTTATGGCGATATTTTCCTCAAACTTTGCTCTTAGCACAAGCAGAAACACATGGACATAATAGTATTAAAATTTCTACGGCATCCAGCTAAGGCCCCGTTGAATAATGTACAAATTTCCATGGCGTTGGGGGTGAACTTTGAGTGACGTTCTACCGACTCAACACACGGGTTGTTCCCGAAGGCCTGATGTTTGCGGTACGGCCGTTTTTTCGAGTTTTTTTTTTACTTGGACACGTCTATATCCATAGCACTCTCCTCAAGCCAAGGATGGAACGAATAGCTGCTGTATAAAATGTGATTAGCGGTAAGATATTCAAGACGAATCTTCTCTCCCGAATTAATGTGCCCCCCTGTTCGACAGCACCGTAATTGTGCGTGCGGCGGACGGTAGTTTGAAGTTGTAATATTATGATGTCAGCACGACTAGAGACAAAATCTACCATACATATGATTAGTGCAAAGATAGTACATGATACTGACAGAATAATAGAAAAAAAGGATGGTTCATTGTTCTGCTAGATTGATTTCAGTCAACCATTATCGGAAAAATCCCGAATTTAGGTTACCCAACGTTATAATTCCAATTAGTCCTGCCATCTTACTGAATTTTTCAGAACTGCAGGAGGTGACCAACTTTTGCAGTCACAGAGCTGATTTGATTCCAAACTGATACTGATCCACATTGAGTTCAGAATGCTTTGATTCTTACTCCCTCTCAAATCGAAATTTGGCTTAAAATTACTTTTCTTCAATTTACAAGATAAACGGAAGAACTAGAAATAACAACTGTGCCATGGCGCCACCAAAATAGCAGGTACACAGTAATCTACTATCATGATCTAGTGGTACTAATTATAATGCCCAGGTGTCTCCACGGACATATAAATGGTCAGTCATTTTGTCTTCCTCTAATCTTTACACCAGGTGGTATCTTCAACGGCCATCATGAATGAATGATGGTTCATGATCTGTTTCCAAAAATAGCACTATAAAGCCACGAGCCCTTGATAATTACAACTGTAACGGTTACTGCCATATGTACAATGTACCGGGTACCTTTCATGTTGAAGAATTTCAATAATTTTGCATCATCTAAAAGCTACTCATATGCAGTGTTTGGTTGTTTATTTTGCTTAACTGGTAAACCGACTTAAAGTACAATGTACCAGTTTTGTGTGGGAACATTTAGTTGCATAAGACAGACTGATATCTTTTTATCCACTCACACCAGGATTGACCACTTCTCTGTCTGATGAGTGTGGTGGGTTCTTTAACAAGCTCAAAGTCTGGCTCTCCACAAACACGGGAACTCCAGCTTTACGTTCCATCTGAGAGGACGTCCCTTACTGAGCTAGGCACTCATTTCCACCTGAGTCGAGTGAGGAAATGTGCCTTTCCCAAGGGTACAACATTGGGGCCTGCTAGGGATTCAAAACCAGAAACTGTAGATTCTAGGTAAGCAACCCTACACAAGAACACCTTAAAACATCTAGTCAACCTGATGCCATGTTCATGTACATACTTTTATACAGCTGTATCTACCACTCTTTCTTCCTACTGACTTCATCCCACAAGCAATATTTCATAGCCAAAGATTTGGCTATCTCGGCAAGAAAGAAAGTTTGGATATCTTACACATTTGCATCTTATATTTCACTTCTGCTTACAGTATTGGTAAATCAATCCAATTTCTGCACATACATATACATGCTTGCTAAGTTAATCATTACTGACCTAATTGACACAATCTTGTACAAACAGGTCAATCTATCCAAGCTGAGGCTTATCATTCTGATTTTATCCCATCATTACGAAGTGATAGCAGTGCAATAAAATCCTGGGAGTGCATGCCAATTCTGGTGAAGATTGCGTCACACCTTTATTGACCTTTGGTCAAATATGGTGATTGCCAGAACATCACCTACGTGACATTGTGTAATTTCAAAAATCACCAGTGTCAAGTTTACAAAATGTAATTTCACCTGAAAATCACATTGGTCAGGGCTGCAAGAACCATTCACTGATTGAGAGAACACCGGCCGTATTTTGGCCAAAATGTCTTCTTCGCGTCACAAACTCATCAGGCGAGCTATTTTCCTGCTGTGCTTTACCATATGATACTTCTTTGACCTTGGAGTTTGTGATTTTTTTTGGGGGGAGGGGGGTAAAAACTTTGTGACCTTAGGGGTATCAGTAGCTGAGTGGTTACACCAGCAGTCATGGGATTGAGAGGTAAATCAATGTGTTCGAATCCTGGTATACCTGGCTAGAAATTGTGTCCTTGGGAAAGGTACTTTACACAACTTTCCTCAGTCTACCCAGGTGTAGACATGGGTACCTGACTTAGGTTGGGGAGGTAAATGGCAGCAAAAGGAGAGAAATGGGCTCTCTACCTTCCAATACCCTGCCCTAGAGACCGTGGATAACAACACACTGGCCCTACGGACTCAAAAAGGCTATGGGACCTTAAACTTTCTTTTACATCAAGACTTAAATGTCTAGTGCAACATCATTTAGAAGACTTCAAACTCCCACCCGTCTAAGCTTCTCATAACTGCCTGAGGAAAAGATTAGTGAAAATCCAGGCTTAATGTTGAGACAAATCCTCCCCAAATCCCTTCCCTAAGATGTAAAACTCGTCTTCCAACATCCCTCAGCAGCAGAGGAAGTCTCTGAATCATTTACACATGGCCGCATGACTTATTGGGGATTTCTAATTGAAAATTAAAAATTCATGTTTTCTTATAGGATCTTAGCCTGGAGCTATAAAGTAACAGGGTTTGTTTTTCAGTTGGTTCCGATATGCTGGTACATCGATCAATGTCGTGCAACAGGGGGATGATGTTTTAGCTGCGACTGTACTGTAGATCTCAAAATAGTTGCAGTGGTATCATTTTCGCGGTGACTGCTTACCGTAAAGTCGTCACAGTACAAAACTGTGTTCTGTAATAATTCTACTGAGTCAGACATTACAGTAACTATAGATTTGTTTCAACGGCAAATTTAAACTGAAAACACTGCAAAACTCTTTTTCCCTCCTATAGAACCACAGTGAAAATAAACAAATCTACAGTATACAAAAACAGTGAAACCAACTTCACTGAATCCAACACAGAATTTTCCCCTAATATCCCCTGTTGTTGTATGACATAATAACATTAAGTAAACACAAAATAACCCCTTGCATGTACCATGTATTGTACATCTGTCTAGCCATTTCATCCCTACTTGTTTGATAAGTCCAATACCATAATCAATGACTGGAATGAAAGTTCAATAAAAGCTAATGATTATTATGATGATTATGTGTGATGGCTTAAGCCATCAAATCAAATCTCTGCACTATCCCCACATCACCCCATATGGGTTGAAGACCTTATACATGGTATGATAATTGATTTTTTTGCATAAATTCAATAAGACAATCTGTTCCCTCTGTTTTTCCTCACCCTCTTTCTCAGGCATTTTTAACTGTGACTTTTACTTATTGTAGTCTGTTAAAAGACTTAAGATAGAAATTGAACTAATCTATTAATGGCTAATGTTGGTGCTCAAGCCTTGAAATAGCCTTGTCGCAAATCTTGCCAGGCAAACATCATTTAAACCCAATTGGCATACCCCCCTCTAGCATCCACCTCTTTCAACAGGAAACCTTAAGCTGTGTTTTAGCTTAGAAGGCTTCCATTTGAAGCTCTACCTGTATATTGAAATCGACCTTCGCATTTTGTGTTGGTAATCTGTCTCTCTTATATACCACATTCTACATGACAGCTAGTCCCTGGTCAATGACTAAAATATCTGCTCTTGTTTGTAATTCAAAAGAAGTGAAGGTCATCTTTGCCACTTTTCCCCTGAGTCAATCAGTCAAGAAATACATGTGACAGCACTAATGATCTGAATTTCTTTGGGAATAAAAAACGTGACTGAAGACAGAAAAGGTCGCTGAAGATACTGTAAATAGACCATCACAGTTACAGCCTCTCATTAGGGAAACTTTCAAATGGTACAAGAGGGGCTAGACTACAAAACATACATCTCATTTTGTAGCTGCATTGGAATCGACCTTCACATTTTGTGTTGACAATTTTTCCCTATCATACCAAATTCTACATGACAGCCCGTCCCTGGTTTATGACTAAAATATCTGCTGTTACTTCCAGTTCAAAAGAAGTCTAAGTCATCTGTGCCACTCTTCCCTTGGGCCAATCAGTCCGGACATACATGATCATGAGGAGGCAACTGATTTGAATTTCTTTGGGAATAAGAACGTGACTGAAAACAGAAATGTCACTGAAGATATTGTAAATAGACCATCACAGAAAAACTTCTAAATATGGCACAAGAATGGCCAGACTACAAACTTCAGTGTACATCTTATTTCTTCTGGCCTGTTTTGTACCAGTATTGAAATCGACCTTCACATTTTGTGTTGACAATTTCTCCCTCTAATACCAAATTGTACATGACAGCCCGCCCTTGCTCACTGACTAAATTATACTGCTTGTTACTTCCAGTTGAAAAGGAAATCAAAGACACCTGTGTCACTTAGCTCCTTAAAATTTCTTCTTCAGTCAGTGACAAGAAATACACCTGATCTGAATTTCTTTGGGACTAAGAATGTGTCTAAAGACAGAAATGAAGATGATGTAAATAGACCATCAGAGTCTGTCATGAGGTAAAGCATGAATTGTACATCTCATTTCTTCTGGCCATCTCATAACCATGTTGTACATGTATTGGAAATAACCTTCAAATTCTGATGACAATTTGTCCTCTTATAATGTTACCAAGTTCTACTAACAGTAACTGCTGTTCTTTCAGTTTGAAAGGAGTCAAGTTGATAGATCTGTGACACAAACTTCTGTGACAATCAAAATTTTGAGTCAATCAGTCAAGAAATAGGATAGGGCACTTGATTTGAATCTTTTTCTTGATTGAGGAAGGGACAGAAAGGGTCACTGGAGATGCAGTAAACAGACCACCACAGCCTCTCATGAGGAAATATCTTAACTGGCATCAGATGGTCCAGATTACAAAATGTACATCTCATCATCTTCCCGCCATCTCGAGGGAGAGACAGTGTCAGACATCAGTTTGGCTTCATGTGCAACAGCGGAGGGATCAATCACTGCTACATCCTTAACCTCTGCACCTTGAAGACCTCTGTTGTACCGATATGCAATACATCGCTTCAAGCAACCATAACCTTCTGCCAAATTGTTAACTTGGGAATACTGCACTTTAGCTACAATTTGTCCTGTTGCATCACAGAAGTTCAGAGACAAAGAATGACTCTAGATTTTGAATAGGTCAGAAGGGCAACAAAGATACAGCTTTAGGACAGTTGCTCCCAAAAGCAATTATAAAAGGATCAAGTAACTTTAAAAAGTCGCTCCTGATCTTGACATTAACAATGGACAAACAGAAAATGTCTAAAGCATCAAATTGGTACAGTTGGGATGAATTAGGTACAGACAGAAAAACACACATTCAATATGGCAGTTGAAATACGATTACATGTCTGCATAAAAAAGCTAATATCCCCAATAGTAGAGCTAAGGGCCAAATAAAACAAGTTTTGGGATAGGATCATTTTTACAAACCACCTGGGACAAATGTCCGAGGTTGTGAACCACCAAATACAAGTAGATAGTACATGTAATAAGCCACTTCACAGATAAAACTGTGCGTGCACAGCAAGATGCATCGTGGGTAATAGGTCAAAGGTGAAGACCCTAACTTGTTTTAATAGTTCTTGTCTAGACAATGCTTGATACCGTGTCCAGATGTGTTTTGTTTATGTCTCAGGGGCCTTCAACGGTATATTGCCCACAATGCATCACAAGGCACATGTGCAGTTCAAACTGTGAACTGGCTTATTGGTGTGGCATTGTGGGCAGGAACATCATTCTATGACACTATTAAATTTGTAGAACTGATGCCCAGCAACACTCGAATGAAAATGAATGCATCTTAAGTGATTTGTCCAAAGGTTACAAAATGACCACTCACATTCCCATAGTCCACGTACAAGACGTTGGCTTGGTTCCCAGCCACTTTCTCCACTCTGGCACGGTACCTGCATTGATAAACAAGGAGGATACAAGATATTTTGGCAAAAAACAGATACATGAAATTTTGAAATCTAAGCAACTCCAGCATAGGGCAGATTGTAAGAGTTTTGGCATCCTAATTAGCCTGTGACACTTTATGTACATAATTTCTAAATGCAAAATGAGCAACATTTTCTTAACTATATACTCAGTAACTCAGGTTACCAGTGCTGTAGGAAGAAAGGAACAGTCATCCAGAACAACGTTTTTTGTTTTTTATATGTCAAGAAGAGATTGCAATCTGGTAGGATCGTCGATTCTGCCAGTGAGTATAGAGATCCCAATCAGTCTGTAAATTTCAAGATATTAATCCCTTAAAAGAAAGAGAGTGCCAGAACTTTTAAACTTTGATTCATGTTACTTTAGATCAATGGATTAATTTATTAGTTAAGATTTAGGATTTATAAATAGGAGACCACCCTTACACATCTTGATTGATGTAGACTCCTACCAGGATCTCCACCCAGACAAATACATGAAAGTGAATTGTGAATGAATGATATGCATGCATGCATGATACAGAAATGATATTAAGAGTTGTCTCATCTCAAAGACCTCCCAGTCGCTACATCTATTAGTCACCATTTGTGAGCTGTTTCAATCTCAAGTTTGACCCACTTACAAGAATATGACACGATACGTCTTTATCTCAAAGACTACATATATGGGCCACGGTTGATTTCCTTTTTTCCGGTCAAAATTCCGGGTTTTGCGGCATCCTCTAGATTCCTTCCGTTGCATCAGTTACATCTTCTGACCAATGGGGTGTGACCTTTTTCATCCCGCCATAAATCGTGTTAGCCAGCGGAGCTGACAGTTCCATTTTCGTGCTGTCATCCGATGTCATGTTGGTGAGCAGGGAGGCATTAAGTCCCTCACCCCTGCTGACATCGGGTACAATATTCTGTCATGGCATTTATCCTGGGACAAGATAAATGATGTCAGGGTCAACTACGTGTCCCCAGAACACTTCAGATGCTTTCCCATGATTTTAAAGTTGGAGTCATGTTGTTATGGGTTTTCTTCTAGAGCGAGCAATTTGTCAAAGGTTTCCTTCCCAGTGCAGGGTTAAACATGCTCTAATTATTCCTTTTTGAACTAATTACTGTAAATGCAGAAACGCTCGCGGTGGTTTTATGTTCGCGGTTTTCACAGTGAACTCTTTACCGCAAACTTAAAATCACCGCGAAAAGCCGTTCAATCGTGTGACTGTAGCGCTACTATTGTTTTTTATTTTTTTTATTTTTTATTTTTATTTTTATTGGTTTTTCATAACATAACAAAACATAATAAGGAAACCATCCAGCAAAAACTGATCGTGTACAGATATGAAATCATAAAAAGAAACAATAACAAAGGTGTAGTTATCAATACAAATAACCAAAAATGATACCAATAATGGTAACATAAATTAACAATAATGTAAACATAAATTAACAATAATGATGACATAAACTTTTTCCAACAGAAATTAAAATGTAGTGCAACAGAAATCAAGGAATTTCCAGCATTAATAGTAATAACCTAAGTTAAAATGAAAGAAGAATACATATACAAGATATTTAACTGCATAAAGTGCCCCATTTCCCCAGGTGCTTATCCAGTTTGCCTTTCTTCATGGCTATATGATACTCTAACTTATAAAAGAAATGAACGAAATTGAGAAAAGAATCAAAATTCAAGGCACCAAATTTTCTACATCTATATATATAAATCTTAGCTAGTAATATTACTAAATTTTCAATGGGGGGAATTCCAAGGTACAAGTTTCCAAAAATAACATTAAATCCGTTTAACAGTAAGTATCTAGTTGTTTTACGGTAATACCAGGTTTTGATTTTGTCCCAAAAGAGGGTTAAATTTGGACATTCCCAAAAGACATGGATGTATGATTCATCCTCTTCATGGCAAAACGAGCACAGTGGAGTATCAATACATTTCCAAATATATAACAGCCTATTTGTAGGTAAGAACTTATGCAAAATTTTATACTGGAAAAATCTTGTTGAAGAGTCAATAGTACAAAACATCAAAGAAGTATATGCTTGTTTCCAGGGGATGGGGGTGTCAAAGAGGTACAGCCATGATAATTGCACTTTGTGAGAAGTATCAATAAGATTGTTACATGTTAAAAAGAATTTATACATACTCTTATTAATTTTCATCTGTTTTAACCATCTATTATTCTGTATTGCAGGGATACACACTTGATCCGGAGAGGTATTACATAAGACTGATTTCCATTTGTTGGGAATTGCTGAGAGCAATTGGCTATATTTAAAATGGTTACAAATATTTCCATGATTTGTGGTAAATTCATTGTAGGACATCATACTACCATTGGGATTCATAACATCATTTAAAAATACAATTTTTCGATTGACAAAGGCATTAAATATAACTGGTAAGCCTTCAATAAGGATATTGTCATTCATAAACAATATTTGTTGTTTGATATCATGAGGGGCTGTGGGGGTCTTATACTGGTATCTGTACCATGCCAATAAAACTTCGCTTAGAAATAAACTTAACTTAACATGCTGTATAGATTTGAGTTGAAAGAAAGGAAATAGATCTGAGTGAAAGGCTGGGTGCATTCTTAAAAGCCATGCACTAAACCAGTGTTGATTAAAGTATAATTTGGGGACCCACGAGGCTTTTATTGTGAGTGCAAAGGCATATAGGTTTTTAAGATTCAGACCGCCATTGTCAATAGAATTATAAATTGTTTTTCTGCCAACTCTTTCAGGTCCTCCATTCCAGATGAAAGAGAAAATTTTCCGCTCATACTGTGTAAATAACTGTTTGTCTGGCAATGGAAGCACCTGAAAGAGGTGGGTGAACTGAGGGACAATCAAAGAGTTAATAATAGCTATTTTACCAAATAGAGATAAGTTTTTGCCTTTCCATGGACATAAAATTCTATCTAATTTATTCAAGAGAGGCTCAAAATTCACATCAATAATAGTTTCTATATTCTCAGGTATATGAATACCTAATAATTTGACATTACCATTCACCCATTGAAAAGGGAGATGGGTAGGCAATTTGAAATTGCTGTTTTTTAGGGATCCAATTCTGAGTATTTTGCACTTTTCAACATTTAAGGAGAGGCCAGATATATGCGAAAAATTGTCTAAGTCTTGGAGAAGAGCATTAAAGGAGTCTAAGTTGGGAGCAAAAGGGAAGTTAGAGTCATCTGCATACTGTGAAATTTTAGTACATCTCCCATTTACAGATAAGCCAGACAAGTTTTCATTATGGCGAATCTTGATGGCTAAAACTTCAATAGCAAGAACAAAGAGATAAGGACTAAGGGGGCAACCCTGCCTTACACCTCGATGTAAGGCAAAAGGGTTTGACATATAACCATTGTTTGACACAGAGCTGGTAACATTGTTATATAGAGCTTTTATCCAGGCAATAAATTGGGGGCCAAAATTGAAAAATTCTAATGCTCGTATGATAAAATCCCATCTGATCGTATCGAAAGCTTTTCGATAGTCCGCAATAAATATAAGGCCAGGTTTATCTTCCTGTTCATAATAATCAATGGTCTCAAGAATACGTCTTATGTTATCTCCTATAAATCTACCATGAATAAAACCTGTTTGGTCTTCATGAATAATATCATTAATAACAGATCTTACTCTTAAAGCTAAACATTTTGAAAGTATTCTATGATCACAACATAGCAATGTAAGGGGCCTCCAATTGTCTAATAATGTAGGGTCTTTATCTTTCCCATCACTACCTTGTTTTAACAGTAAAGAAATTATTCCTTGTTTCTGGGTATTGGGTAGGAAACCTTGTGCTAGTGAATAATTAAAACATTCAAGCATGGGAATTTTAAATACAGAATAAAATTTTCGATAAACTTCAACAGGAATTCCGTCTAAACCAGGAGATTTACCATTTGAAAAGGTATTAATTGCATCAAATACAGTGTTCTCACCAGGATTTTTTCACAGCATAGGGGTCAGAAACAGAAGGCAAACTTAACGTGGTGCAAGTCACGCGTGGAGTGACCAGAGTAGGGAGTCTGGCATGTTCTCCCGGAAAATTTGTAAATTCATAACCCAATGAGACATTGTTTCATGCATTTTGAGGGATAAATTTTGTGAAGTAGAGTTTTTCCTCTGTCACAGCCTCATTCTAAAGCCAAATATGAACTTTTTATAAGATTTATGAAGGGTCACAAGGTTTATCCCAGAAAGAAACACCCCTATGCTGGTTGAAACACAGCATAGGGGTCCAGATCACAGCATAGGGGGTCCAAATCACAGCATAGGGGGCCCCTATGCTGAAAAGGCCTGGCGAGAACACTGAAATAGTTCTTTCTCTGTGATATGTCCCTCACAGCCCAGCTGTTGCTCATTCGATAATACTCTACCATAATCTATAGGGAAAAACTGTTGAGAATTCTCAGGGGTTAGGGGCAATGGAGGGTCTTTAAAGGAGTACAAGTTTGAATAAAATTCAGTTTGTTTGGTTAAAATTTCTTCTGGGTTACAAGTGAAAGTATTGTCTGAAACTTTTAATTTCTGTACATTCTTTCTGGTATAATTTCTATTAACTAAATTTAAAAAATACTTTGTGCATCTTTCGCCAGATTCCATCCACCTGGCTCTTGATCTTATTAGTATTCCATTTATGCGATAATTGTATAGTAATTCTAATTCCTTCTGTTTAATCTCAAGGTCCTGGAGTATAGAGTCTGGGGGGGAGGACATATTATCAATCTCGGTATTCAATTTGTTTATATCATCAATTAATTGTTTCTCTTTAGATAAATATTGTTTTTTCTTATAACTAGAATACTTAATACAGTGCCCCCTAAAAAAACATTTGGCAGCTTCCCATACAATATGGGGATTGGCTGTGTTTCTATTAATATGGAAAAATTCATTCATAAGTTCAACAGTGTTCTGATAAAAAGATGTGTCTTCTAGTAAAGATGTATTAAATTTCCAGTACCCCTTTCCCCGAGGGAATTCAGAAGTTACAAGGGACATAGCAATTAATTTATGATCAGATTTAAAGCTGTCGGCAATAACACATTTGTTTACCCTATTAATTAATGCAAAACTAACTAGGAAATAATCAATTCTACTCGCTTGGCGTCTACGACGCCAAGTGTATCTGATGGTGTTTGGATTTCGAAACCTCCATATGTCATTTAAGTCAAATTTACCTTTTAATTCGGAAATTGCATCATAGGCTTTAGGGTGGTATGTTTTATTTGTTCCTAGTCTATCTACTTGTGGGTTTTGTACTGTGTTGAAATCTCCAGTTATAACTAAATTTTCATTACACTCAGGAAAATTATCTAATTCCTCTAATAAAGTTGAAAAGAATACAGGGGAATCCTCATTTGGGGCATATATACTAACTATACAAAATCTAAACTCATCAATTGTTAAATCTACCATAATCCATCTACCCTCAGAATCAGTTTTGACTTGATGAATGGATGGATTAATATTGTTTTTAAAAAGAATGGCTGTACCCCTTTGACTGGAGGTGCCATGGGAAAGTAACATGGATCCCCCCCACTCATTTTGCCATCTACTCTCCTCAGACAATACAGAATGGGTTTCTTGTAAACATATAATTTGATACGGTTTATCATTTAACCAAGTAAAGACCCCCCTACGTTTAACAAAGTCTCTCAGTCCATTACAATTATAGCTAGCAATTTGAACTTCAACCTGGGTCATGGTCTGTTGGGAATGTCTTGTGAAGTTGGAGGTCAACTGGGGTAAATGGGCATAGTAAAATTATATCTGCAGCAAACAATATTGAACAAAGGTTTGAGAAACTGAGAAATATATACAATATCATCGAAGGACTGGAAATCATAACATTTGAATTATCATATGCACAATAAGCAAAATAGAAAATGATAGAACTGAAGGACATTATTGCTGGATGGTTCAAAAATATAAGGAAAACAATATTTACACACACACATTCTCCTGGTCTCACCATGATTTCATATTTAGGTGGCTTTGCGCTCCATTAATCAAAATATAAATAGAACAAAAGTAATCAATGTAAATCAAAATCACCATACTGGTAAACATTAGATAAGCAAAGAAAGATAATGAAAATAATATTCAGTGACATCTACAACATGGAGCCAAGGAACTGAAATAATAAATGAACAAATACTGCAAACAAAATCATATAATCATCTCTGTGAGTAGATTAACAGTAACCAAATCATAGATTTGAATAAATAAAAATGCTAAATCAGTGGGGGGCAACTCATACAAATCCACAGGTGCTTATCATTGTGTTGACACTAATTCACTACTATCGCCGCCTGTGAAAATGTAAGGGTTTTATAGCATTCATGCCCTCTCATTCTTGTGCATTACTGACTCCACAAAAAGCACAACACCCACAACAGCATGTCTTGAGAAGGAGTACTTGTTTAATTACTTTACAACTTCACATATCAAAATTCACACAAGTGCAAAACAGAGATACTAAATGCTATATATTCAAGTGGGCTTTACATTTGCAGCCAAAACTAGGTCTATAGCATCAACCCGTTTCTGTTCTTTGCCATTTACCATTAAAACAGCATACGTGGATTTGTGAGGAACCCAAATCGAGACTTTGCAAACAGTACTGTTCTCCCTGGCTTTAGTGGTCGCGGCGTCTCTGTCTGGTACCAGCTTGGCTCTCGCTGCCTGGAGTGGGGGAGGGAGATGTTCTTGCACAGCAAGCCCAGTTCCTCTCAGTCTGCGTCCTTCCCTCAGAACGCGGTCACGGTCGTGTAGGTTGATCAAACGTGCCAGTAACGGAGGGTTGGGCCTAGTTTTTGTGGGTTGTGACAGACGATGTACAGCCACCAGGCCGACGGGATCTAAACCAAGTTCCCCTGAGACAAAGTCATTGAAGAGTAATACACAGTTTTCCTCCCGCCGGTACGGAAGCCCACGAACAATGATGTCAGGTTTACGAGAATAACGTTCAGCTAGTAAGTCAGACTTGATACGCTCACGTTTTTCCTGCTGAAGTTCCCTCTGTAGACGCTCAATCTCAGTGTTGTTCCAATCCGCGGCGGCCTCCAAAGAACCAACCCTCTCTCTAACCGCCGTGAGCTCTGTAGACAGGCTGTCCACTTTGCCGTCCAAAATCTTGATCTGGTCCGACAGTCTGTCTCCGACAGCTTCCTGCTGCTGCTTGGTCTGTTCCAGGATGAGCTTAGCTAACGACTGTAGCTCGGAAGGGAGGGCATTCATCGTCACGGTCGCCTCGCTTCCACCGGTAGCCATTCTTGAAGTCTTAGCGGGGGGAGGGGGGCACTTCGGTGAGCTGGAACTTCTCTCGTCGGCGCTGCTTGAAGAACCCCTGTCGTGTCTGTTCCGCTTTGACATCTAGGTAGTGATGAGAGAGTCGTAGAAGTGCACCCACAGCTCAAAATAGTTGATGGTGACGGTAAAAGTAGGCAGAATGGGCAGAGTTCTCGGAGCAGCAAAAGTACCACTCTACCACATGGCCGCCATCTTGGATCTTCAATCTATATAGCGCTACTATTGTTTCAAACGCGAACTGAAAACCACAGCGAACATGTTCTCCCTACCGCGAAATTAAATCCCCGCGAACATTTCTGCATTTACAGTATTCATTTTTGAACTTTGTCTTAGTACAGGTTATACTAAACAACTTCATTGTTTGAAAGATAAATATTGATTTAAAATTACTCCTTGCAATTAGAAATTTTTCATTTTATGTCACTCTACATATTTCACATAATTTCACAAAAAAAGTGTGACTTAGAAATGAGACAATTTCACTGCTAGTTGCAAGCTCAAAAATACAAGGTATGAGTGACAGTTCTACTGAAATCTGGTTTCATTCATAAATGTAAAAAAATTAAAACTTTATGAAGCAGTGAAGACGACTTCAATTAATATCATACTGTTCAGCAGGACCAATATGATTTAGTAGAAACTTATTTTCAAAGTAGAAGTATAAAATTTCCAAACTCAAACTACAAAATCTAATGTACAAACTTGAAATTCAGTTTTTCTCTTACATCTAAATCTATGAGACACGACTTCTTAACAACCTTCTTGGTACACAGAATTATTAATGACTGTCACATAAGATATTTCAGAAAGGGTGCGGTCAAAATCCTAGCCAGTCAATCTTCCTTAGAGGAGACAGGGTAGAGTACAGCCTCTCAGACACCTCTGACCCCCAAATGGAGGGTATCACATGTCCAAAGCCATGGATCATCCATCTTGAAAAAGGCTTAAGAATCCCACCCCATTTTGAGTTATAACTGATACATGTCTGTAAGTTTTAACTTGAATAGACCTTTTTACAGTTTGCAGTCAAACATTTGTACATAGACTAGTACACACCGGCACGACATACGGTATATGACCTAAATAGCTAGAGGGTAAAACCATCATCCTTTTAAAAAACAGTTCCTTGCATACTACCGGGGAGCGTGTCATCTTTTATGTAGCAAAGAAGGCAAAGAAAGGAAGCTAGCATTATGCATTCTAAGGGCTAGCTCGCATTACATACATTGTAGGATCATCGTATGTTTCAAACCCTGCCAAAAATCACCAGGGTATGAAAATGCAAATCCTTCAAACGTTCTTACGATTTGACAACAGGACCTATATATGTGTGAAGTCTTATCGTGAAAAGGTCTCTTACGATGTCTTTGCAGTGCCTTAGTAAAAGGTATACCACCCAGATGGGAAAAAGAGTGAAAGTTACAGGGCCACTTGTTCCAAATCATCAAACTGTATTTAACTGGATATTTTACTGCATTATGTCTGGGATGAAGAGGCCAGGTTTTATTCCGTGCATGATCCGTGGCTTCCAGTGGCTTGGAAAAAAGGACAAAGTACGTCACAAGATGCCTGTATTCCACCTTTACGACAATGACCTTGAACGTTAAGCTTTCACCATTGCGAACTTGAGAATGTAGGAACCCATATTGTCATGTTATACGCCGTGTTTGGGACTCGTAACTCTGCGTTTACTGCATTGCGTCAGCCGAATTGGAACCTCCATGACTCATACAGTCATAAAAGGTCCGACTGCGGGTGTAGATGAATATTCCAAACTTATGGTACCTCAAGGATCAACTACATTTGATGCATTGCTTGTTACAACTCAAGAAATCTGTTACACCATGAAATCTTAAAGGAAGGATATTAGAGACTTGCCTATATACTGTGAATCTTTAAAATTTTGCAGTGGTTTTATTTCCTTTCAGTATTTGCAGTGACCTTTCGGCTTTTAACCGCAAATTCATGTCAAAAACAAATTGTGAATAATGTATCTCTTGTGTGACTTCTCTACTACATGTACAGCATGGTTCAACCACGAATTGAAAATATGTGAAAACCTCCTTTGCTCTTCAAGGTGTATAAAGAAGGAGTAAAAATCACCATGATACAGTACTAAATATATCTTACTGACAGGCTGAGTTTTGAATAAAGATCAAATTCAAACATAAACTTGAAAAATACCTGTTTTACCCACAATCCTCTTCTCCCATTCATCTGTCAATCAAGCTTGCTATCCAGCCTAAAAGGAAACCCGCCCACCCAGTGTCATTGACCTTTGACCTTCAGACTGCTAAAGGTAGTCGTTTAGCACAAAATTTTTATTGGTTATGAGGTTAGGCAGCAGGGAGAAGGTTAATCTCATTTACTCACCATTCCTCATCCACGAACTTTGCGGCACACAGGTCTCCCTTGCGTGGGGTGTAGGCCCCCTGGAGAGGGGGGGTGTCAGTCATCTCGGTACGCAGTTCTTCCATCATCTTCTCCAGATGTGGACCTGCAGAGTAATTAAATCAACAGTCAACAACAACAACATACATCACTTCTTTTTGAGCACCAAAAAATTATAACCTACACTTAATGGAAACACATTTACCTTTTAAGTAAGAGTAAGACTTAGTAGACTAAGTGTGGCTTGATCATTTTAAGACACACGGTATGATAAAATAGCCATTATCATAAAATCGGTCGTAAACCATTATTAGCTGTGAAAAAACATAAAATATATGGAGGCGGATCTTCATAAACACATTAACTTCAGGACCATGTATTAGAGTAACTGTAACTTGATTATCACGCGATAAAACGCAACATTTTCTACCGTATGATTTTATGGATTCCCCTCCACTGGAAGGGAAACATTTATGAGACATAACTTCTTTACAACCTTACAAACTGAATCGAAGACTTTATTGATGAAACGACGAGAACACTGGCAGGCTGTGACACTTGAAACTTATGGTGAGTTAATTCTTGAGCATTAAAGTGGAAAACTGACCAAAAATCAAAATATTGTCCTCAGCAAAAAACTTTGGCACTGTCAACAACATTTGGTCAAATTTGTTGATCGCCAATTAAAAGGTTGCTGAATTTTAAAATTACCAGTCTGAGAGTGAAGCATCATCTTTCGCCTGAAAATCTACTCTCAGACTGTTACATTATTAATGAAAGTTTAATAGCAAGTTCTTGCCCGAGGGCTTATTGCAACATGGAACAATGTTAAGAGAAATGTATAAAGATGGTGTAAGTTAACACTGGTGACAAGTGGAACTAGTCACTATTCTAACAACTGCTAAGGAATACAAGCTATGCTCAATTCAAACTTAACTCTGTTACATTGCCATAGTGACCTGCAAACATCAGCCAACCGATCCCTAAAAACCAAGCTGTCAAGAGGACCCTTTAAGGCTAGTGTCATTGCTGCGAAAAATGTCCTTTATGTTTAGAACTGGCAGACTCGCTAGGCAAGCTATCTAACCTGCTGTCTGCATATCACACTGGCTTCAGGACTACACCTAACTGTAGCAGAAAGATCTGAAAAATTTTTTGTCTGTCATGTTGCATTCACTTGCAAAGGCGGGCCATCTAATTTCAATTCGTGTGTTTTATTGCCATTAAAACAAGTCGGTGTCTTAATCATTAACTTAAGAGCAGTCTACGGTCCCAAAAGGACCACCATAATTGTCACGTACTGCTCATATATGTTGAACATTGATTATATGTTATATGTAATAAATGGCTGCTGTGATGCCCCACTAGTTACATACTGCAGTTATTACATTCTGCAACATCAGGAATTAAAATTGCTCTAAGTTTCAAGTGATTGAATTTTGGTGCAAGATCATTCAATGCAATCTTCCTTTTCTTGAATAAACAAATAAACAGCAATCTATTATAGATACGAAACCTAGTATGACGATTTTGTGGGTACAAAAATCGGCTGAAACCAATCTCCTGAAAGCCTTCAAATTATTCTACATTTGCAAAACTTTATTGGAAGATCATAAAAACTCCAAGTGAATGCATGTGAGAGTAATAAATCTGATCTTAATTGGTGGTACCATAGCTGTGTAATTAGCTCTCCAACAAGTATCATCAATTGGTAAATGTATTTTGTGTTACAATAAACAAGGTTTTTATTGATCCACTTACACCAAAAACTCCATTTGGCTATTTATCTAAGTATATATTATATATGAATATATAGATGAATGTCTAACTTACTTACTAGATTTCTCTAGTAAGTCTCTTTAAAAGTAGACAGATTAAAGAAAAAATCAAAGCAAAAATATGAGAAATTCCATGTGCACTAGCCTTCATAAATAGAAAGGATCATCACATGTGTGAAGTAAACACAATAATATATAACAAAAGATTTAGGAGCAGCAGAGGCCAGCCATAAGAAGATATGCCATGGGAGTGATCAGAAGTGATCTGTAATCAGTAAAATCGAGAAACCATCTAGGAGCTTGTTATGGAATTTTTGAAAACTGTGTCCTGTTTCTTCAGACTCAGATAAAGACAGGGTACTTACCAGTCTCCATATCCTGTGCGTAGAACTTCATGTCCTCGCCAACCTCCGTCACCACGACGTCCTTGTAGTTGACATTGCGCTCAGCCTCCTCCACGACAACGATGTCCTTGGGCTCCTCATAGTTGGCCCAGATCTAAAGATATTCAAATACAAACTTCAGTCATGTTATCTGCTGTTAAGTTGAAACTAAAACTGGAAATTCATCTAAGTTGGTTCAAGAATGGGGGACAATAAGCTGCTTCATGGTTTGAATTGCTCATGTGCACAGTGTGATGTGTTGTGGATAATATGTCAAAGTTGAAGTCTCCTAGCTGAAAACACACCTGGGCATGTATTAAGCATGGCCTAGACAAGATTTGTTTACAGGTTAGTGGCCTTCACCTGTTACTCATAACGCATCTCTTTTTCATTACCTGATTATACAGCCAGCATTTTTAACGCAAGATCAGAACACAAAACAGACTTCAGAAGATAGTTGTTTAGGCACATTAAAATGCTGATAGCATAGTTACGTTTGCTCACTTTGCAGCTTCTTTGTAGGATTTACAATATGGTCAGAATCAAACTGTCTTTTTTGGTAACAGAAGAAAGTTGATGCCCACACAGATGTCATCCATATAATCAAATCAACATGGCCTTACTGTCATGTAAATTGGAGTACTCTATATGGTGAGCTTAAGGCACAAAATTGTATAAGACAGTATTGTACCCCAGGTCTATCATGGGACACCACTTAAGGAAAGTGCCTCCCCAGAAGGACCCTGACTACTACTTTCCCACATGCCCCTTCAACCCCCACCCCTCTGGAATTAAGTCTACCGAGGAGGCTGGTCAAATTTGGAATGACAGTAACTGAATGATACAGGTGGGTGACCTGGAATTGTGAAAGCGTCCACTTTGGGGACTCTTATAGACAGGCCAGGTCGAAGGACTACCTCTTAGTAGACAGGCGTGACATGAACTAGAATTTCTGAGTAGAAAGGCAAACATGTCAACCTCCTGTGAACAGTTACGCTTACAAAGCAGGACATTCTGCACTTTACGTCATTTGTTTTGTTCGTATAACTGGTAAATTGCCTCAATGCATAACACACATTATTCATTGAAGCACTTTACCAGTAACAATACAAGCTGAGTGAGACCAGAATATAAATTTGATTCAGTCCAATCTACTATCATTGGCAAGTGTGGTGTTTCTTTATCATGCTTGAAGTGTGGCTCTCGATCTTCAAACATTCATCCTAGAGTACACCTCTTACCAAAGCTAGGTACTCATTTACCTAGGTCGAGTGAAGAAATAGGTGTAAAGCGTCTTTCCCAAGAATGAACATTTGACCCTGCTTAAGGGATTTGAACCCTAACTACAAGGCCACTTTACCACTATTCCTAGCATGTTCAGTGCTTCATATGCCTCAGACATCGATTCTCACATACTAATTACTGTATCCCCAACCTCTGCAAAGTTGCTTGATTATACAACACAAGATACCAGTAGTTAAATTCCTCATTTACGTCCATAAGTGTCGTAGTGTCAAAAATGCCATGAGCTAGCAGTTTCTTCTTCACAAACAACTTTTTTACACGTCCTGTGTATTCCCAGACCAGTATTCACCACACCGTAACACCCTGCAATAACCCAGCTTTAAACTGATTTGATGTTAACTACAAGGTAACAAATTTCCAAGGCTGTTTCCATCCGATGACTGTATAGGTGCAATCTGCATGGCTAACCACTATCTTACTGTCGTAACACCTCGCAAAGCAGGGCTGTTTTCAGCCTGGTTTCCCGCGGCCCAGACCTCGTGGCTCCTGTCCTAAAAACCCCATCAACTTCCGCAATCAAGTCGCTCGCCCGGCTCACACAGCGTAGCGTATTACTGTACACACAAACAGATTGGTGCGGGAGCTTTGTCCGCTGTGAGCCACTTCTGAAGCAGGCGCACGATCAATCAAACTTTAACAAAGAAGTGTGAGAGCGAGATTGGTCATCATAACTTCTCATGTCAACAAGATACTCCTGGGTTGCCTGATGGGTTGGCATCATTATAGAGACGAGTGCAAAATTCTAATATTTCTTGATCCACACAATTACATAATCGTACATTTTGACAAACTCATAAAGTCCTCTACTTGCTTCATTTGAATCTATTCAATGTACATGACTAATGTGTATCATTTGATTAAGAAGATCAGGATTTTGTACAGACATAATACTTCAATTGACATTCTAACAATACACTGGATAACACAAAGAACTCATAAAGGTATATTAGAGATGAGCAAATCTGAAACTGATAATTCTTGGTGAAATCTCATAAAAATGTTAAAACACAACGATTCTTATCCAAATGGCCTTCTGAGATCACAATAAAGGTATTGCAGCTGCATGTTTCAAAATGCAATGTCAGCAGTCCCAAGCTCTACCCAGAAAATTGTGATGAAACTCCATCCATGCCATCAGTTTAAGCATATCTACCTAACCGTTCAATAAAAATGCCACTCCAACCGTTCCTGAGCTTGTCTGACCTGTCTACAATGCTAATATAGAATACCTCCTGAACTTATCCCACAGTTTGCATTGACACTTTCTGGGCTGGGTGCCTGGAATAAAACTTATCAAAGCATAACAGAGACTTGATCTTAAGCCAAAAATCCACATGTGACAGAAGTAATATTCCTTGGTTATGTTTAGTTAATCATTAAAAAATCTGTTAAGATACCAAGAAGAAGAATATTATGCATTCATAAATTTTACCTTGTTTGTTATAACATCCTGGCTTACTGTAAAATCTGTTGACTAAAAATCAAGTTGTCCCTGAGCCAACTTGCAACACCTTAAGTTCAAACAAATCAAGGTGGCTACTAAAAGAAATTTTTCACTTAAACATTGTTATTTTCATGAACCTGTTTTGATTTGAATTTGCGTGAAGGCACAGAAGGCAATAAATGCATTACAAGTGTGCAGGTCCTCCATTTTGAATGTACAAGCAGTGTACTCTATCTAAAGCACCACCAATCAACTCAGCTTGGAACTGACGCACTATAGCTGTAATTTCCGTGTAGGATGTTTAATGGTGGTTATTTGAATCTTCAGAAACATAGTCTTAAGTGTAAATACAGGAAACAACAGAATCTGATGATAAACCAGGTAGTGAGGGAGTGAGTGTCTTTTAAGTTTCAACTGAAATTTACTGTTTAGTAAACACTAAAATGCTTTTTGAAGTTTCAGTTGAAAATCACTAAATACCACGATGTTTTCTGAAGTTTTACCTTGGAATTCACTAAATACTATCATTTCTAAACTATTCATCAATGAAATTCACTAAATAACATATTTCCTGAAATTTCAATTGCTAACGATCATAATCTGAGAAATCTGACCTTGGGCAAGAACTGTCTCAAACTTTAAAAAATTTTCCCGGCCCACTTATTGTTTGGTACAAGATGTTGATAATTTTTGTTTTGAAATCTGTAATTTTCAGCTTACGAAAATATGTTTTGCATCAATTTCATGCTAATCATAAAGTTCAGATATCTTGGACGGTGTAAAATATTTCTCTGTACCAACAAGCAAATTTCCACCTGGGATGGATCCTAGAGACAGAAATGCCATATCCCAACAATACAGTTTTAGCCTCATGTAGAAAAAAAGTGAAACTTTACCTTGATCTTCTCCTTCTTGGCCTCCTCCTCCGCAGACACGAGAGTGTGGTAGTACTGGCTGCGCTCGGCGGTGAAGTGGACCTTGGACAGGCCTTCCTTCACCAGGGCCACCGACAGGTTCACTCCGTCAACAAACAACCAGCCAATGAAGTTCCCAGCCTTGTCGATGTTCTCCACTTCAACCTCCACCTGCAGAAAACCACAAAAAAAAGTTCTTATATTGTTACGAGTTTGATTCCTGGCATTCCTGGCTAGACGTAGTATCTGTATCTGTATCCGGAACCACACGGGAAAACACACTCCAGGAAGCTGACCTTCCCAAGGACTATCTCAAGGGACACAGGGATAGAGTTGGAGGACTTGGGAGCAGCCATGTCAGACAGACTGATGTGGGCCTCGGTTGTACAAGGGCTCGCCCCGTCCTCTGCTGCAGAGGTCGACGGATGATGATGATGATCTGTATCCGTAGCTATATACATGTAGCCGGTATAACCGCCCTTCGGCGTAACACACCAGCTTATAGTTGTATCCTTGGGAAAGGCACTATACATGACTCCACATTGATGTGGTGGTGTGGTGTAAAATGGCTAGGCTAGCGGACATGAGATCAAGAGGTCACAGGTTCGATTCCTGTCATTCCAGGCAAGACGTTGTGTCCTTTAGAATGGCACTTTACACGACTTTCCTCACTCCACCCAGGTGTAAAAATGGGTACCTAACTTCGGTTGGGGAGGTAAAGGGTGGTGGAAGGAGAAGAATGGGCTACACCTTCCAATCCGTGCCCTAGAAACAGTGGATTAATAACCCACTGCCCCTACAGTCTCAAAGACTCTGGGACCTATACCTTTTTCAATGTCACCGATTTTGATGTGATGAAATTTATATTGAAAGATTTGGGACACAAAAACAATTCTAAAACACTCGTATGACTCCATGTATCTCTATGATTTGCCTGAAGTTCATAAGTTCTTGCCACATGTCCAATCAATACGTAGCTAACAACGCTCCAATGAAGACAGATGTACCTTTGCCATTACCCAGTAATCTATGACCGCTATCCGTACCGAAAAAACAATCCACCGGAAACAACACGCTCACTGATGACCATCTGGGATGAAAAATGACCGGCTAACCTCAAAGATTGACCACTGATTGAAAACTTCAAACTCCTTCCATTAACCTACTTTTGCACTGAGCTTTTGAGTGGTCTTTTATGGTCGTATTAATGAAGAAAAATCCTTCCCCATCCTTTACAGTGGGCCGATCCATTCTCAATAGCACCTGGGACGTGTCATGCCAACATGGGGGTGTGAGAAAAATGCAACGTTGGGGCAAAAAGTCTTTCATTGAGTAGCAGCGCATTCATCATAGAGTGCCGAACGATTGATGAAGTCAGTTATCAAACAGGTTGTGACAGTACTAACCACCAACAAAGATCTAAGACATCTGAATTTTATACTCCATATGCAGGACTATCTTAAAAATACCCTTAGTTTGCGACCGCATGACGATTGTGCAACGTATGTTATATTATAGGGCCATAAAGGGAACACTTGAAACATTGCAATATACAGAGCTGCAACAAAGCCTAGGTACAATGCATGCACAGCACTCAAATTTTGCAGTTGAGAAAGGAGTAGTAACACAGAAAGACAGCACAACCGTCTAAAGTTTTTCGGAGGCCTACAATATGATGTGTTGGTCTGTACCATTGGCTTAGCCTAGCTATACTGCTATAGTAAACACTTTTCCATGTTATATGGAAACACGCAGAAGTCTTAACCACGACATAGAGTCATAGTGAAGGCAGTGAGTCAGGAGAAAAAGGAACATACAGGCTACGCAACATAACAGTTACACGAGCAACTGGATAGATTTTGAACACGATCAGATGTTTGAGGTAGCATCCACTACCTTTTGTCAGTGACTGAAGAAATTTTAGAGTTCACCACGTTTTAAACAAAAAGAAATTGACAAATAAGTAAATGAGGTGTAATTGTGGCCCTTGACATAGACTATCGGATGTTAGGAAGACCCCTTTGATGCACTGTGAAACTTCCCTACGCATTGGACTCAAAAACGTTATCATGTTTTGCAAGACGAATAGCAGCATTGACCCAGATAGTCCGCGTGTGATGTACGACACCGCTGCCCCACGAGATGTTTCTCCATCTGCGGCCGTCAGGGGAGGACGCATGTGTTTCTCGCATCTGGTAAATCCCGCCCCGCAGCGAGGTGTTAGAGGTGCCCGCCTAGTCACGATAAGTGCGACCCGACCGTCACTCCGCGGTCCTCACATTTGATGGATAAGGTCATAGGGGTCAATCAATACAAAATAACAGTGACAGCCTCTGTACAGTCATACCTCAAAGGAATATGTTCTAAAGCTAAAAAGAGAAAAGTAAACAACGCTTAAAAGTGATTAATCGGGATTGCTTGCAAATTTGCAACAAAAATGTGACGGAACTTCAATTCACTCATTGGTGACTTTAAGTTAGATAAATTGCAATTTGTGGCCCGTAATGACGAAACATGAGATTCCTGAATAGGTCATTGAATTTTTAAAACTCTGTCTGCGTCCCACTAATAAATGGGAATGAAAACCATTGAAAAATCAATTCCTATGACTACTAAACACACAGAGGAAGCCTGTACTATACCTATATCCAAGTCTATGAATCAACCTTCACAAATAACTCTTAAGAAGTCTACAGTGTCTTTCATTGATCTTGAAATAACCCTTGATGCAACATCTTGCTAGTTCTAAGACACAGCGCAGGTATGATTTAATATGATGGAGCATAATCTGATTTTCATAACACCATATGGCAGAGTTATGGCTTGATAATGAAGTGTTTTCTGGGTCATCGGTGGCCTGATCAGGCCATGCCACATAATCCTGGGACATCTGTGCTGCATCTGATTACTGTGAGGGATGGCTGGGACACGGCAGGGGTGAACTTTATGGGGCAAAATGAGGCACGACAGGCTGGAAACCTCCAGAACAGGACTTAAGGGGCTTTCACCTCTTGTATCGGGGGAGTCTATGTATGCAGACGGATTTTACAGAATTCATACAGGATTTACAGATTACATATAGATCAAATTTAGATAAATTCATACAATCAACAGCCAAGAAACATAAATTCTAAATACGATCCACTACTAAGAAAAGGATCTTACAGAATTCACACTAGTTTTTCTATTAGTAAGGGCTGTATGTATTCATGTTGTTAGTCACAATGGTATTTTAAAAACAATTCAGAGCTACTGTCACTAGTTGTGGATGCATCCTTTTGCACTTCACATTAATGAAAAACAAGAACATTCGACAGTAAAAAATTCCAAACACATGATATCATAAATGTGGCTTGTAACATTATAAAATACAAGCCAAACCCGCAAACAATATAGAACCCAAGACTGCTTCACTCAAAGGTAAACTTGTTGTAAAGTACATATTTCCAATTTATAGGAACGACTGCCACTCCTTTAAATGTGCATGAGGGAAATCATATAACCTCACGCAGCGCAGATTCCAACGCAGTACATCATTGCCTGAATGTGAAGGACTTTCACAGAGTTATTCAGACGTATCACAGCAGTATTGAACAATACGGGAAACAGGAATGGAAATCTATTGATGTTAAAGTAGCGCACAACTTGGATGAATTAATCAACAGATATTGTCAGTGAATTTCCATGACATGCCCTTGAACACAGGATAGCACTATATAGACAGCTATGCATGTTCGGTAGCATTACAAGTACACCAACTGCAAAGCTGGAGTTTTGCGTTCGTACTGTTTACAAATGAAATGCAAACATGCATACACAATGCTGGCAGGCTGAGGTGATAAGAAAGTCATTACTGAGAGCTTTCTGTATCCCAGATAACAACAGTAGCTAATTCAGGACCAAGGACAGGGACATCTTCCTAACTTTTCCTTGGTGGTAAAACTAACAGGAATGTCCTTTTTTTGTTTTCACTGTACATTATGGGCAATGAATAAGTCCTTGTTCTGCCAATTCAAACACTCAGTCCTTTACTTCAACGTCAAGGACTTTCACAGAGCCATGTAGACAACAGAAAGATTGAGTGGTATAGGGCGGAGGAATGGACATTTCACTGAATTTAAAGCAGCGCACAATGTCGCCAAATTAATCAACAGATTACATTTCTGGCTATAGACTAGTCAGAATTCAGAAATGTCAGTGACACGCAAGCCAAGCTATAAAACAAGAAAAGTAGTTCTTACATATTAGGTATTCACATGTTGTACCATTACAAGTACATGCACATTAGCTGCAAAGCTGTGATTTTGTCACTTCACCATTCACCAATTAAATACATTGAAATACTGTAATTGCTTTTAAGTTCGCATGGTTTTAATTATGCGGTAGGGACAAAATGGACTGTTCGCATGCAGTGGTTTTAATTTCGTGTGTGAGACAATAGTAGACTAGGTGTTAGGAGGTCAAAAACTTTTGCGGTGGTTTTAAGTTTGCAGCAAAGAGTTTACCGCTATAACCGTAAAAATAAAACCACCGCAAACATTTCTGCATTTACAGTACATGTCTAGCACACAACATGGTTACTGAGAGTTTCCCAAAACAGAAATAAAAGCAACAGAAAAGTCAGTAACAAGTACAGGGACATCTTCCTAACTATCATAACTTCTTAGTAATAGGAATTTCCTTTTACTTTTTACTGTGCATAATGGACAATGAATAAGCTCATATGTTGTGCCAATGCCAACAATCCCTTACTTCAATGTCAAGGATTTTTACAGAGCTGTGTGAACGGCAGAAGGATTGAGTGGTATGGCACGTAGGAACAGACATTTTATTGATTGAAAAGCAGCACACAATATGGAAAAATTAATCAAAGGATTACATGGGTCAATAGACCACTTAGAATTCAGGAAACGTCCCTGACATCCAAGCAAAGCTATATATGATAAAAACTATACTTCTTACATTGGTATTCACGTGCTGTATGCTGCATAGGTGTGATTGTGTGATTTCACCATTTACAAATGAAATGCATATCCTAAACACTTTTGTGTAGATAAGTGGTTGCTGAGAGCTTTCCATAAGTCAGCTTTTCTAGATATAGCTATCAGTCGTATTTAGTATTAGTAGCCTATTGTTACAACAAAGTCAGTCACAGTTCACTGTTACATGCATGTTTTTCCCTGTTTCTACAATTAGCCCATGGGCATGGACTTGCAATAAAACTTTCATTGTTGACATTTAACCATTAAAAATCAAAATCATATCCACAACACTGGCATGCTGATCCAGCAAGGAAGTACCAGCAGTATTTCAGCACTTTCCATAAGCTTAACAACAGCAGAGCTTTCATCACCTAGGACAGGGCCATCTCCCTTATTATTCTTACCGCGAAAAACTTTTGCAACTAATAATACATAGTATTTGGCAAGTATCCTGCATCAAATCTCATGATGATCTTGTCCTTTATTCCTAAATGCCCTCCCTAACCTTGCTCACCTCCCTTTACTTCAGTGTCGTCTCCTTATTACCTATTCCTAGAAAAAGATATATTCCCTTTTCCTAGAAAAACGTCTGCTTCACACAGATATAGTACAAGCTCCTGATTCCCTGGCAAACTAGTGCGACCTCCATGACTAGACTCTAAGGCTATAGAGACTAGATAGTTTCTCCCATTACCATTATAAGGCTGACTAAAATGTATCATATCCAAAAGAGGGATATAATCAGGTGCAGTAGTAATCCTCATGCATCCTTATGTATCTAACAAGAGGCTGTGACCACCGAGCAACCACCGAGAGACTAAAGATTTGACAGGTTGCTCACCAAATTTCATAGACAAAGAGCAAAATTTCTTACATTTTGTGTGTTCTGTTGTCTTTTGAATCATACCTTTACATCTTGCATGATATTCCAAATATGAAATCAAGGGTTACACACATTTGAGTTTGGTCGCTCTCGGTCGCTCAGCGATCGTGGACTAGTGTAAACGAGGCCTAACTGTCATGTGAGAGCCATAGCCAGGGGAGATATGGGTAACAGCAGCTTTAGGATTTATGTTCGACCAGACACATTTAGTGTGTTTGACGTCTGGGTAGGATTTGGGAGATGGGGAGAGGATGGGGGAAAGTAATGCTTAGAATATGATTATTATGCTTCACTTAATACAATAACCAATGACTTTATTATTGCCATGGAGACAATTATTCATGCCTATTTACAACCATCAGCCATGGATGACAATTATGACTATCCGGTATACATAATATGGATAACGATATTGTATAAAGTTGCCCTGTATATATTGTTACGCAGTTTCCCCACTTTAACCCCCAGCTTGCTAAGGTACCCGTTCTGCACAAGATTTGTATTGGGGGTTTAGGTAGCAGGGAGAGGGTTAAGAAACATGACATATACGTAACGTTATAACGTTACCTATCCAATCGATAGGTAGCCCTCAGGTCACTCTGGGTGAGTGGCTCCTGTGTAACTGACCAATACCAACAGCCCAGTCATACATACATTGCACAGCCCAGCCAATGGGGGCTGAATCATGACCTGTTATGCAACGTTCCAAGGACATCAGCCTCATGTAATTTGAGATTGCTGTAATTGAATTGGCTTGTGGTCAATTGCACAACCCAACATGTTATATTCTTGTCTTGTACATTTACCTGTAGTACTGCATTGTGGAAAAAGCTTTGAATTCTCTCTGTCTCACTCATTGTTTTGGGAGCCGAGTCTTGTAGATTTTCGTTGTAAAATTTGTCATTTTACATTTTTGTCAGTTTCATGTTCTAGAGTTTTTAGACAGGGTTAAGATTTTTGTCTGTCCCAACAAGCAAATTTCTGTCCCAAGACAGAGGAACATGTTCAATCCGAAAAGTAAAAAGTTAGAATCATCTGAAATTTCATCAATGCTACATTTGTAGATTTAATTAATAATCTAGAAATATTCAGTGATCTCTCAATGCAAACTCATGATCACAGTGATGACCATTTGCGCCGTCTTCTATTGTTACTAATACTCAATACTCAAGTGGATGTCAAAAGGTAAATTGGTTACGTTTTTCAGAAATGAGCTGCTAGGAAATGGTAACAATTTTGCCACCCTACATCTAATTGGAGATTAATCACTGTTTAAAATACAAACTCGAAGGTAACTCTTGAGCTCATGTTGCCATGAAAGTTATCTTAGTTTGACTTATTTTAACCTTCTCCCTGCTGGCTTACCCCAGTAACCAATAGAGAATTTATAGCCAAATGGCTACATGTGTGCTAAAGGTTAAAAACCTCTCAATATAAAAGTTGTGAGGGTATATCAGCATATCATAC
This sequence comes from Branchiostoma lanceolatum, assembly GCA_035149815.1. Lineage (NCBI taxonomy): Eukaryota > Metazoa > Chordata > Leptocardii > Amphioxiformes > Branchiostomatidae > Branchiostoma > Branchiostoma lanceolatum. The sequence continues at coordinate 9,395,046 of CM068881.1, forward strand.
ATGGATGACTTAGACTTGATATCTACAAGTACAAGGTACGTAATATTGGACGTCTGAGCTGATACGCTTGAACATTTCCCAAACTCTGTCTGACTTACAACAGTATGCACCGTCTCCCAATTCTGATGCTATCTGCTTGGCAATAACTGGAAGTAATTCAAGCAAGCTAAGTGTCACCAAATGGCACGTGTGGTAATCCTGTTCATTTTCATGACTTGAAAGCACCGTTCACACCTCAGGTCTTTTACATATTCATTTTTTTAGCATGTTACTTAGTACTGTAAATACATTTAAGTTTGCATAGTTCTTATTTCACTCTAAAGGGTAAAATGGAGTGTTCGTGGTGGTTTTAATTTTGCGGCAGTGCTATAGTCACATACTGCTACAGTATTGGACAAAAATGTTTGCAATGGTTGAAGTTTGTGGTTAAACGGTTGCAGCGAAAACCACGAACATAAAACCACCGCAAACATTTCTACATTTACTGTAATATCAATCCTTTTCTAAGCCTTCTAAACTCCCTTCTACCTTGACATTCAACTTTCTTCTTCCTTCACATCCAAACTAGTTATCATCAATTAGTTGGATTACGAACAGCAATTTCATTAGTAGTACTATAGTGCATCCCTATACATGTATATGTCACCTACAATCAGGCTATCAAAGTTGTGTGTTTGCCCTAAGGTATAATCATTATCCCTGGGAGCTGGGTAAAAGTCAGATTTGCTTACTCGAAACTATTGAATTATTACCCACATTTTGTTCTGACTATTAGATCTATCTGACTATTAATACACAGAAAGGCATAAAAGTCTTAATATGTAGTCAAATCTGTACATTGTATACTGTAAAATGCAGAAATGATCGAGGTGGCTTTATGTTCACGGTTTTCACGGCGAACTCTTCAGTGCGAACTTAAAACCATCGCGAAACCTTTTGGCCACCTATGACTGTAGCGCTACTATAATTGTGAACTTAAGACCACTGCGAACACTTCATTTTCTCCCTTCTGAGAAATAAAACCATGTGAACTTAAATGCATTTGCAGTATGTCTTAGTCTATTGTCCATCTTCACATTGTGGTCACTTCTTGGTGGTCCCTTTGATAATGTTTCCATTAACCCAAGCATTATGAATCCTGTATACTTTTTGCCTGTCCACTGTGATCATATTCTTCCTGTTCCTTGAGCGGGCACTATAGACAGGTCTGACGGGTTAGAAAGGCAATGATTAATGCCCATGTTAGACTGTATCAACATCATGTCACTTATCACATAGCTTCAAACAATGCCCTGGTCCAATTCTGTCACAACAGAAGGCTTCAAGCACAAGAAACAAACACACAGGTGCTAACTTCTCCAACAAGATGACAGCAGAACACACCCTCAAATATAAATCAATTGCAAAGAATTCTGTGACACAGGAAACACTTTGCATGCACGCCCCGTCCGTGATCATAGACTCTACTCTAAAGCAATCAAGTGGGAAGAAAGGACATGGGAAATACTCCTTTTTCCCAGCCCTAGCTGACAAAAATGAGTTCCGCAACATCAAAACGGAAAAGTACCCAGTCAGCGTCAACCATTGGAGAAGCGTCTCCCAGGCTAGCGAACAGCATGCCCCTTCATTGAAGTTGCTCGAGTTGTTTTGTAACAGATGAACGAGAAAAATCAGGGCGGAACTGTAGCAGCCATTAGCTGCGAGACGAATGCATTCTCCTACCAATTGGAGTACGTCGAAAATGCACTTTCCGGCGATGGAATGAGAGGCTGGGAAACGTCTGGAGGCTCTGTGATACATGAGCGGCATTATGGGCTGCAACAGCTATTTGCAAGAGCTGTAACAGTGTATGGCTTTTACTTTAACCCTAGAAAGACTGTCATAACTCCTAATGCAACCATACAGCTATATCTGATGTATCACCGTCCTTTGTGTGCCGGCAAGCACCATTACTTTTACTATCAACACTCCACGGATGTATTATTATAATACTTCTTACAGAAAGCAAATAATCGCCTCCCAATCACCAGCACTGAATGTTGAAAAGTTATGATTTGTATGAGTAACTGTTAGGGCCTGAATGGAAACAAGAGTCGCCTGTAACATGCCTTGTGCTGATTCGATGTCCATTTGTTACTCATTCAAAGAGGGGCTCATCGGCCAACTGATGTGAAATATTACCCGAGTGCTGATGGACCTATAAAAAGCAAAATGCAATTGTGATAGCGAGTACCCGATGGGTACCATCATCCTAATGTGCCGGGTGGTATTACTGCAGACAATTCTACCCGCGCCTCGTGCCAGCCCAATTTATGATGCCTAACCTTTTGGCGTACAAGGTGCACAGAGCGATAAAGGGTAGAAATAACTGTCAGGTGCGGGGGGCGCTCATGCATACTAATGACGCCATCTCCTCAAGATTTCGAGAAGTGATGCGGGGTAGGGCGATACGTCTTTTGTTGCGGTGCCCGGCGTGTAGCCTTGCTGTTGGATGTTTGACCCAAGGACCATGTTACTCACCCATATACTCCATCTTCACCTTCACTGCCTGGATATGGGGCTACTTACGGGGTCTGGTGTTTGAGGGACTAGAAAATGTTTTATTTGTTTCATTCACATTTTGTTCATTGAGGATCAGACAAAAAGCAATATATATTATTTATTATAATACATAGAATGGAAAACGAAAAATAATCAAGACAAAACAAGACGAGTTGGTTAATAAAGGGGTTTTGGAGTAGCTCTTCTGTGTATAATGTAATAATACTTATTAAAAGCTTTTTCACCAATATGATTGGAACATGCAAATTATCTTGTGAAATCATTGCGTTCAAAATAACCTGTCCTTTTCCTTCTCCCAAATTCTTGCGTAAGGCCCAAATAATTTCTATTTCTAAAATGTAAATGCAACAATTCAGCTAGAGGAAAAGATGAAAGAGTGGGCTAGGCGGAAAACTTGCATCCACCCAGCTTCACTCCCTTAAGCTGTGCGCACTAAGGTGCATAATCATTTTCCAGTTCAGCATTCCTTTTTTAGATCCGAGATTCAACCAATAAGATTGGTGTGGCCTTATGTGAGGATTACGTAATACATGATGAATGTAGTTGGAATAATGAGCCCGATATGCTCTGTGACTTTCAAGATAGAACTGTGAACACTTAGTTTTTAATGATCTTATGCATCATCCACGATCATGTAACATCCAATATCTTCTTCGTCAGACTAAAACAAAGGAAGTCACGACGCAGAGGAAATAAGAAGTTAATAATGTTATCAGTTTTAATAACACGTGTGAATAGTTGACACTGTGTGTACCGGCAGTATTTATCAAAGTTTGCTCTCTATCAAAATTCAATATTTGTGGCAATCAGAGTTATGAAAGGTGGCATCAAACAAATATTAGAAAGGTTTAGTGTAATCAAATGTATGTGATGCCTATCTGCTATGACTTTGGATCTGCATTCATTTCTGTGATAATCATTGTAAAAAAAATCTTTCATAATAAATAAATAAACAAATAATATTATGAATATAATATTCATTTTAGGAAACATGTCAATATTACCAACAGAGTATGAGGTAGTTTAGATCAAGCATTTACAGAGTATACAGTACATGTATGTGTGTATCAATGGCAATCAAGTCATTGATTCAGTCTAAAACTATCAAAATACAATAGTGCACAAATGGAAGTCTAAATTGGACTGATTCATGATCATCAATTCAGTATATGAAATTAACAAATGCTGATTCTATATACAGTTTATCATAATCATGATTATGATAGTCTCTAAGTCAGTTATTTACAATGTCAGATTAAAGTATTTGTGCAACAACTTTTAATGATAAATCAACTGATCAAGAACTTGAAAGCATGGTTTTGTCTTAGACTGGTAACTGCTCAATTTTGTGGCAAGAGGAACAAAAAGAAACAAATCAACACTATGCAAAGACATTATCATTATTCAAAAGTTTCAAAAGTTAAAGTTTCATTGACTTATTAATCATAATCCTGACATTGATTATACAATTTTGTAATTTCTTTTGAATAATTTACAACATAACCATTATGTCTAATTACCAGCGACAAACGGGACAATTAACATAAATCTTCACTTAACGATCACTGTTTTTTAAAAGATAAATCTATTCTATACAAAACGGCATCCATTTGAGGGACACCCTTTTCCAAATGGCATCTGAGATATTAGTTTGTTGCTGTCTAAAGTATCATGTGCCCCGGGCGAAGATTACACAATGATAGATAAAGATTACAGCGAGCTCTTCATGCCAGCCTACAACTGTCTGTTTATTGGATTTGTGACAGTGATAGCGTGTTGGAAGATCAGGCTGGTGTACAGTCTGCCTCTCAGCCTATTGACATGCGCATACTAATGAGCTTTCTCCTAAATCTTGTTATCAAATCAGGCTAGCTGTCACACAATCCTCTTCACTTGTTCTATTTGGGCCACACACTAATTTTACGGATGATATCCTATGGGCCGGAGATCCCAATCCAATGTAAATGTGGACAAATTTCAGCACGGACGGAAAATTTACAACATACGTGATACGCACACAGTGTATAAATACAGCAATTCCTTATCTTTCTGAAATATCATGGTACATGTAGTTTTATGAAGAATTCATTTGACAAGCGGTCTTGGTTGATATGTGCAAGGAGGTTGATTAGAACCTCTTTTATTTGTGGTCTGGTTGGAAAATCTACAACATATGTGCTGTTAACAATTTCTTCAATCATTCTAAAATATTACACAGTAACCATATGATAGTCTTATGCACAATTCAAGCGGTCTTAAGTTTGTTGATATGTGCAAGGAACCTCCTTGATTTGTGGTTTGGTTTGGTGGGAAAATGTGTGCTATTTATAATCTCAATACTTTTATATCATTCTAAAATATCACTGACAGAGGCTTTATCAAGGATTCAAGAGGCCTTTGGGTGCAAGGAGGTTGGATAGAACCTCCATGTTTTTGCAGTTTCAATTGGTAGAAAAAATCTTACGATGTGCTATTCAAAATGATGATTCCTTTTCATTCTGAAATATCATGATGGTATTATCATGAAGTCTTATTAGAATCAAACAGTCTTCATTGATTTTGCAAGGAGGTTGAATAAAACCTCCATGCAATCTTACAAAATATATTATGCTTTGCCCATTTTTGAGACAAACCGTATTCTGACATTTTATGTCAGTTTCAAGAAGAATTCACTCCGACGTCCCCATTTGCGGGTACTTGTTACCAGGGTGTGAACAATGACCACTGCTCATCTGTCAAAACCTGAGGTATTTCTTTTTATCTCCTGGAACCAGGCCAGAATCAATGCCTGCGCAAAAGTCATCCATAAAAGCAAGGTTGTGAGGCCCTGGCAGCGTCCAATAAAGATAGGCGTAAGTTTGCCTCACTTGAGGCTAGTCCATTAAAAAATTAGGGAGGCAGAGGCCTCGCGGCTACTTATAGCTAAGAAATGGAACATTCTAGAATTGAAATATGACGTCCTGGAATAACATACAAACTGACGCAAATAAAAAAAATGAAATCAAAATCTTAAAGAGGAGGTATATGAAAAATGAATTCTAATTTAAAGTGATAACGTTATTTTCTTCATTGCCCCCCTCCCACACAAGAGATTCAATATGGAATTTGTAGCTTCTACAATATCGGTCAATCATAGGTCATATCTTTCATTCACATATTGATAAAATGCATAAAATAAAGCTCTTTTTATTACCACTCTCGTGTCCTCCTATCAAAGTCAATTGTCACTATAGGGGCAAGTGTACAGCCTATGAAATACTATATACACATCCAAGGGCAACATTCCTTTACTACTCAGTCAATACCAGCTATAAAACACATTGAATGATAAGAACGCTGAAATAAAAGTGTAACTTTTTAATGTCAAGGATGTTGACCTTGGGCGAAATAGTTCTCTGTTCAACTTGATATTTCACACGATTTATGTTTGGTTGCCTTTTTGCTTTCGCAGTTAGAACTCTTTAGATACAGGCTACATGTACATTGTACATAATCGCACTTAAAACTTACCATAAACACAACTCAGGGAACCAATAAAATATGGTCTGTATGGACAGGTGGTCACTATAGACAGGATTCTTATAATCAATACTTGTGTCAATGGAAAAAACTATCTAAGGGACCAACAAAAAGTGGCCACATTGGCCGAGTGGTCTTTATGTAGAGATGGTCCTCAATCGTACAAGTTTTACTGCATACAACAAGACATATTACATGAAACACTCCATTTACATGACATATCATCCTGTCTCTAGATCAGAAAATCTGGTATGACCGTTGAAAATCCGTAGAAAAAGCATTTGGATGTTAATTTTGGCCATTCCAGCACGTTCAGGAATGACTAGCCCCAGATCTAAAGCTCATGGAATCCTGGGCCTGAATGCCCTAAAGCTGTTGGAAATGGTTTTACATGGACTGAATGGCGTTCAGATTGGGCTGACAAATGCCCTGACTACGGGCACGAAGAAGCGGAAATATTCAGGATCAAGATCAGTAATGCCCTAAAGCTGACTAACAGCCACCACGCAACATTAATGGAGAAATTCAGGATCTAGGAAAGTGCAAAGTGGATATCTAAATGAACCGTGGCTTTGGGAAACAACTTTTCCTTGTCAGAACATTCATAAAATTGCACAGCACACATTTTTCAGGTACAATCATGATGAAAATGTTAACAAATCTATGACAACTTTGAAAGCTGGATGTTCGATCTACGGAAAGATGAGGGATGCTACAACCCAAATGGTGACTGAATACTTGACTTTGAACTACTAGCATGAACAGATGCTTGTAGTTCAGAAGAGGACTGCGCACTTTGTTTAAAAGCACACCCATTTCCTTCAGTTACACATCATCCCAGCAACAATAAGTAGTCCCATATTAAAGCCTGTCTAGGGCACAGTATTGGAAGGTTGAGCCCATCCCTCTCTTTCTAATGCCTTTTTCCTCCCAACCAAAGTCAGGCCTAGGTACCCATTTTTACACCAGAGGGTGGAGTGAGGAAAGTCATGTAAAGTGCCTTTCACAAGGACACAACATCTAGCCATGAATGCAAGGAATCAAACCCCTCGATCTCGTGTCCACTAGCCTAGCAACACGGCCATTCGTCACCTCAACCATCGACTTAAGTGCCTTTCTCCTTCCACTGGTGCTGGAAGGTGGAACCAAATCCCTCCCCTTTTACTGTCTTTTACCACCCCCACCCGAAGTCAGCATTTTACACCTGGGTGGAGTTAGGAAAGTTGTGTTAAGTGCCTTTCCTTTTAGGACACAACGTCTAGCCGGGAATCAAACCTGTGACCCCTCGGTCTTCTGTCCGCTAGCCTATATATATATAGCTAGCCACTCAGCCATTTGATGTCAAACCACTGCATCAATTGTTCCATACAGTCACTGACAAAAAGTTGTGCGAAGTGTCCTTCCCAATAATATATATAACGTCTAGCCAGGAATGCCAGGAATCGAACCCATAATAATATAATAATAATGTTTTTTATTGGTCAGAAATTACCCGCAATGGCAGCCTTTCTAGCGCTGAATTCATGCAGGGTATTACAGGTTTCACACACTACACAACATATATATAATATCTTATCCACACTTGCATTTTGTGGAACTGTCGCAAGGGTCTGGGCAGCTGCCATTCGGCGCCACCAGGTGACCTCAATATGACTTTCCCCAACCGAAGTCAGGTACCCATTTACACCAGGGTGTAGTGAGGAAAGTCGTGTAAAGTGCCTTTCCCAAGGGCATAACATCGGTGACCTGACAGGATTCGAACTCGGGACCTCTTGGTTCTGAGTCGAACGCTCTGGCGTTGCGCCACACGACCCCATGACCTCTTGATCTCGTTTCTGCAAGCCTAGCCACTCACAGCCATTTGACGGCACACCACTGCATCAACCTGTAGTACCGATTTGTTTCATACACGTCAGTAACAGACAGCCGCTCTCCAAAGTGATTTCCACACAGCCCCTTACCGGGGACACTGAGTCTACAGAGAAACACTACTGTCACAGTAATCACTATCATCCTTACCACCCAGGATGACACATACGGCCTCATCACTGTCACTTCAACGCTCAACCGAGCCTCTTAAAGTACCTTAAGCAGCTTCTGCCTTATCGAGTGTCAACAGGCCTGTTGTAAGCAGGAAATGATGTGACACTTGTAGCTTTCTGCTTGATCCATGATGGCCGACAATTCAACTCAATTTCAATGATGGATAATGTACAAAGCTTTGTGTGTCTGTTCTCCAAACCACGAAAGCTTATTTCACAAATACCTTGTCTTTGCCGGGAGTGAACTATGTATTTTGTCACTTAAAAGTCACCACATAAAAAGACTGGAAAGCCACAATATAGGACTGGAACAGACTATCTCTCCTCCCTAAGTAACAAACATCATGCCCCCCTCCCCCAAAGAAAGCCAAGCTCTACTCACTGAGAGTGAGGACTACATGTAGCTGACCAAACTAATACGAACAAACAAAGAAACAAGCAAACAAGTTGACAAAAAACTGAAAGACTTAGAACCCCTCCCCTTGTTTTTGACATCTTCAAAACCTTAAAGTTAAACAACATCGTATTTTTGCATCATGGACGTTGCTATACATTTGTACATTATGATAGTGTTGTGTAAGAAATGACTAAATGAATTTACTTTCAAAATCCGATTTATCCTTACCCTAATATTGCTTGGGTTTCCTTTAACAGCACGCCATGAAAGACAATGAACTTCTCAAGGGGATCCAAATCTGCCTCCTAACTCTCCATGGCAGGTCTATCAGCGAACGTAATGACCTGATCATCCGAGTCACCTTCGTCGACCTTCAACCATCCTTGTACCACCACTTCCCGGCAAATGGAGTCCTTAGTAACCACGATCACTGACTGTTCAAGGCCAGAGGACACAGTCGGTGCACACAGTAGTTGAGCTTTTGTCATGAGTGGAAAATTTGAGGGGAAAAGTCGCTTCAAAATGTACTCGGCTTATCCCATCATCAATTTGTCGCCCAGAACCTCAATTTGTCAGCCGATATTGCGAATCCTTCATTCGCAGTTGGAAAAATGGCGCAAATGGGCACAAAATGGTACAAAACGGCAAGCATCCTTTTATCACTGAAAATCTCTTTCTGATGAATCTTTTGATAACCATTGTACATTGCTTCTTAATTCAGTGGCAACATTGCAGTTTCCAATAAAGTTATCTTGTATCAAAACTTAGAATGTGACATTCTGGGCGTGGCCATTTTGTTTGCATCATCTGGGCTTCATCCCAAGGGAAAATTGGCACAAATTCACAAAGTGGTTGCAATTTTGCGCAGTCCAGTGCAATATCCAGTGCAGTACCCACCCACCTGTTATTTCAACGGCTGGAACAACTGGAATAAATCATACTTCACCTTCACAGTCAGCAGTCTTGAGTACAACTCTTCAAGGTCAACCTGATAATGGCGCCTTCTTCATTGACCTTCGGTCATCCATGTACACCATTTCTTGATGAGCAGGTTCAAGGCCAACATCCACAGCCAGGTGCATATCACATAACCTGGGCTTTTGTCATGGGCTTCAGCTAGTACCAAGATCTCATAAGTACTGCTCATCCCCATTCCAGGGATACAACACTTCCTTAGCCATCCACGAGCATACAAATGGTTGGAGCAAGTGTTTCCTTTATCTTCACAAATTTTGGTCTTGAATGGAGCTCTTCAAGCTTGTTGCTCTTCAAGGCCAAGACGTCTCCAATGCCAACTGCTCAATTTCCTCACAGCCAGGGAAGCAATCAAGACGGTCGTCTCATGCAGACTGGATGAGGAATGGTCTCCATGCTGCTCTTCACTCATCAACAATCAGCATCCAAGGTCTCCGCAACAGCGCAGGGCCAAGCTGTCTCCTCGCAAATCAAGCTACCAAGTACTGCACATCACGTCTCGGAGTTGTACACAATCAAATAGAATAAACATCCAACCAAATCTTGGGCCTACACATTGTGACCAACCACAACTCACAAAAAAGATATCAGTTGAATGCAAAATGTATTGCTCAGAGTTAAGTATGAATGAGTTTTGACAGTCTATCCCTTATCCATCCTACTTCTCTTTCATCTCTAGATCTTTTATCCATGATACAGCATCCAAGGTCTCCGGAACAGTGCTGAGCCAAGATGTATCCTCGCAAATCAAGCTATACCAAGCATATCCACCGAGTAGAGCACTACACATCACATGTCAGAGTTGCACACAATCAAAAAGAATAAAAAGCCAACCCAATCTTCGGCTTTCACATTGCGACCAACCACAACTCACAAAGCTAAATACAAAATATATTGCTCAGAGTTAAGTATGAATGAGTTTTGACAGTCTATAGCTTATCAATGCTACTTCTCTGTCAGATAAATCTTGTTTATCTATCAGCATCCAAGGTTTCCGGAACAGTGCTGAGCCAAGATGTATCCTTGCAAATCAAGCTACCAAGCATATATCGACAAACCAGAGCACTACATGTCATACTTTGGAGCTACAAATATTCAATCAAAAAGACTAAAAATCTTATGGGCCTATATACAACAACATGTCATAAATCTAAATATAGAATACAAAATGCATTGCTCCGAATAACATATTGGAGTTTGAGTTTTGAGTTTTATATATATCCGTCTGACTCCAGAGCTCTTTTCTAGATAAATCTCTTTATCTGTCTAGAATTTGGCAAGGAGACGTATAATTCCTATAACATCCTATCTTCAGACAACAAGGAAACCCTTGAGATTCGGCCAAGTTGTTATCCCCTGTTTTCCACCACATCTAATTCCTGTGGATTCGAGTGTTCAACTACGCTGACAGCTTGATCCTAGTTACCGTCTCAAGGGGCAGATACTACACTGCAAACTATTCTGCTTGTATTGCCTCAGTCTCGGTGGATCAGAGGCTGGAAGAAGGTAGATGTCTCATCATCTTGTCTGTTCCTGAGCTTTACCGTCGATATGACAGCCACAACAAGCCTTATCTACTAAGGGGATGTCTGAGGCTTTGCCGCTGAGGCAAGCCAGATAGTCTGCATGGGTGGCTTTTCTATGAAAAGGCTGTTCTACAAATAGAAGTTAAACTGATTCTTCAGAGATTGCACAAGGCTGAGACAAAGTTGATAGTTTAAAGTAAAGGCTGGCAAGCTAGGGCTGCTTAAAGCTAGCCTGACTATATTGCGCTCCTAGCAACCGGCCTAGCTTAAAGCCAGCGCCACACAGCAGGAAAATAGCTTGCCTAATAACAAGTCTGTCAGCTAATAGGGACATATTTGGCTAGAAGAAGGTCAGCGTCCTTTTAATCGCTGTACAATTTTTAGGAATTGGTCGATGTTCACAGGTTACCAAAGTAAAGACAGATTTTCAAGCAAAAGATACACTTTATTCTCTCATCTCTGCTGATTTCAAAATTCTGTGACTGTCTGGCAATCAATAAATTCGGCCCCAACGTTGTAACATGACACCAGCTGTAACAGCAGTTTTCTTATCAACAAGGTTTAAGAACCGAAACGAAAGTATTTGATGGTAGATGTTCCTCTGAAACAGTCCAAGACTTTCAACAAACCAACATTTGGGCAACTTTCTACCAGCTGTCTCTATCAGGTACGAAATTGAAAACTTCAGTCTTCTGTTGTGCATGACTAACTGCTCTCAGCCAAGTTATTTTCATAAAACCCTTGCGAGTTTGCCTACCTTGTAATATTACACGTATCATATCATATTGCAGCGGAGCACACTGTTGACAGTTGGATACGGTACGCGATCACTCAAACGTACGCAGAGAATCCAAAGCAAATTACTACCATGATGATTACTTTTCCGGCGGTATCAGTTATAATATCCAACTTTGCAATATCCTTCACTACTTTAATCTAAATCCCAGTGTCAAAGCCTGATTAGTAGTCCCAGTTTTAATTCATCCTGACAGTGTATCTGGGTCTACTGATACACCACTTTGTATATTAAGGCACTCAGTGGTCATATCTAACCTTCTTCCTGGCCGAAGTAGCATTTTGGCACCAAATTTGTATTGGCTACAGGGTTATAGGCAGCAGGGGGAGGGTTAAATGTACATAAAATAGTCAAGAAGTAATTGGGTCAGATGCCCCACAAAAACATACCGGTTTTCGAGCTGACCTGTGTCTTTAAAAAAATAGGCAAATTGTTGACTTGTCCTTGGTATCACATTGTACAGTTACAGGTGTGTCCTTTGGTATCACCTTGCAGTTACATGCAGGTGTGTCCTTGGTATCACATTGCAAATACAGATATGTTCTGGGTATCACATTGTGTCCTTGGTATCAAATTGCAGTTACAGGATTGTACTTGGTATCACATTGCAGTAACAGATGTGTTCTGGGTATCATATTGCAGTTACAGGTGTGTCCTTGGTATCACATTGCAGTTACAGGTGTTCCAATGGTGTCACATTGCAGTTACTGGTGTAGCTTTAGCTAATAGTTGCAATTTTTAATGTCACCTGGTTGCTTTAGGTTGTAGCAGAAATATAAAGATCAAAAAGAAACAGCGGAGTTAAGATTTGGTTTTCCAAATTCATTCTCTTTCCCCAAAGTCCCCAGTTGTTCATGGTGTTTCATTCATGATTGGCTGTTCCTAAAGGGCCGTTAAGTTCAGCGGCGGACTTGGTGATCATTACCAGCCATGTGAGAGCGATACGGCAAATCGTTGATGGGGTTACATTATGGCATTCATCGTGACCTGAAACCAAGGAATGGGCATCCTCGGGAGAATCCAAATGTCAGCAAAGGGCCTGAAAGGAAGGCTGGCTCCAACAACCTTCAAAATTCAAGGTCATCATTCTTCTCCTAGAGCCAACACTTCTGGGAGAAAGAATTATACAACAAGGGACCATCTCAACCTTCTCTCTTCTTATTAATCTTTAAGCAGAAAATTTGTACAGTTTATGTGGTTAGAAGACAGTTAAAAGAAACTAAAATGATCGACAGACTGCGCTATTATCCATTTAAGTTTTTGTAGCCAGTGAGTCTCTTCTTTTGTGCATGATATCAATGGGCTCCCCCCTTCCAGCATTATCAACAATGTCACTCTTCCTGAATGCCTCGGACCATCGAATGCATGAATCTAATCATAGTGCTTGCTAATAGGTAAACCCCTAAAGATCTACACTGTATAAGATAAGTCCCTAATGATGAAATCTCTTTATGGCGTCTGCTGCGACACGGTAATAAAGTTATCTGATGACAAGAAAACAATTTATATTTTCAATTTGCAACATGGCAATTCTCTTCATCTCTTTTTTCGGCATTTTATACTTCACAAATTAAAGAGAAGTAAAAGCGATCTTTAACTACTAGATTCAATGAAGAGTTACTCAATGAACAGAAAATACTCTCCCAGTCGCCATGCATGACAAAGAAGACAAACGCTATATGTACAGCCCTGGTCCAATGTCAATGAGTTCATTGACATTGGACCAGGGACATTTCCATAACTCTTTTTGTCAACCACAATGAACAGTGCACCATGGCTTTATGTCCCATTAGAAGGACTGCAACCCTTTCCAATAATGCATGTCGGGTGAGCGACAACAACTGGGATTCAAACTCACGACTTCTTGGTCCAGAGATAGGGTCACTAACCCTGGACTATGCACGCCACTCTCATGGTAAACTCAAAGAAGAGAGTGGCAGCACCACAGACACTCAAGAAAAACATCTCCACAGCTTGCAGCGGAATAGCAGGAAGTTCTGACCTTGAATTGGGCATTAAGTATTCATAAAGCATTTGATATAGGAACATGAAATGAGAGGAAGGTTATTACTTTCAATTAAATTCACTTCCCCTCTCCATTATGATGGATGCATTTCAATTATTGACTGTAAAGTTGTCCCAAAAGATTATTGATGAAAGCGACTAAAATGTTGTATATTGCTGCAAGTGTTATAAGAGCCAATATTTCACATATCTTTCTGATGTATCTATATTATTATCAAGAGGCCTGGAGGACAATGGTTTATTTCTCTTATTTCGTTTCATTGATTCGGTTGTAGCAAAACATACAGCGAAGGCTGCCCAACTAGCCAAAGGCCATTGCAGAGGGCTAGGACTGGTGACAAGGATAGATGAGCTCAAGTTACATAATAAGTCAATGAACTCCTAAACAATGTAATTATCTGAAAAAGGATCGAATATGCCAGGTAGCGAGTTGGAAGTTAAAGTGAACTGTATTACGTTCAATATAGAAGAGACTATAATTATAATAATAACATGAAAAGGCAATGAAGTCTAAGTGTACACGTAATTGTCTAAAAAAGGATCGAATACGCCGGGTTGCGAGTTAAAAGTTAAAGTGAACTGGATAATTTTCAATATTAGAGGAAGGTATACAAAAATAAAAATAATAGTTCTATAATAAGCAATGAACTCTAAGTCGGCGTAATTGTCTAAAAAGGATATAAAACAGGTAGCGGGTTAGAAGTTTAAGTGAATTGTATTACGTTCAACATCAGAGGACGCTATATATAATAGTTACATAATGAGGCAATGAAATTATGTAATTATCTAAAAAAAACAGATTGAATATGCTGGGTAGCATGTTGATCAAACTAAAGCTAAAGTGAACTTTATTACATTCACTGTCACAGACGCTGTATACATTATACATAATGTCATAGTTACATACATGTAATAAGGCAATGAAAGTACAAAATTGTCTAAAAGAGGATTGAATATGCCAGTTAGCGAGTTGGAAGATGACTGTATCACATTCAGAATATCAAATGTAGAACAAAGTGAAGTCACTACACAATCCATCTCCTAAATAAAAGTTGCAGGCTTCTACAAAATTAACTTGAACTTCAGCAATATCAGGTGATAGAGTCGACAACACAGAAACCTAACAAGGCCCCTTCTGTTCAGAAGTATTGCTTACTACAGTAATACAGGCTGTAAGCTTCTAGTGCGGATTCTGCCCTTTCCAAGGGTGACGTGAGCTAACAGCTTTCTCCCTCTCACCATCTATTATATCTGCCATTCCAGCCACACGAGGACCGTACCAAATGGCTCACGAGGGGGCCATAGGGTCTCTGGAGGGCTCTAGTGTTAACAAGTCAACGACATTTAAGCTGGCGATGCCTGGGGTGAGAAGCTCTGGAGAGGAATCCGACAAAAGTGGCGGCAATTGCGCAGTGTGCGATATTGGGGTTGAGACAGTGCACAAATCAGAAAAACAAGAGTCTGAACTAAAAAGGATACCGGGGTATTATACATGTAGGGAGTCATGGTTAAAAAAGATAACAGTTTGAGAGCTACATGTATAAGAGCTTATGTTTGAGAGATAATGATGTGTCTTTATGGTAGGCATCTGCATGTAAATTGATTTGGGCCTATTTTCCAATTGAAATTGAAAAAAAATCAGTCTTCTAGACAGATGGTCAGTGATCTACTAATGACATTCAACATTTTACTTTGTGCGCACAAGATTATTTCTGTGTACCTAAATTTCTAGGTCAGGTGCACCAGTGCACATATTCCCAAAAATGAATTTCGAGCCCTGAAGATAGTAGAATGGATCCAGCTTAAAACTGGATTTCTTTTCCTTTCAAGGGAAATAGCTTTTACAACATCGCAGATTGGAAAACTAAATCATTCATCAAGCAAAGTAATTTGGACTGGTTGACGACTGATGAAACCAACGTCATGATTGTTTACTTTTCTATCATGTCACTTTAGATTGACCACTTGGTAAGAAATTACTTCAGATCTGTTCATTTTGTAAAGCATCCCTGGAAGACTTTATGGAGGGTTAGCATGCTCTGTTGACGTCATTTTGGCCTCTGAATTTTCCATTAGCTGTGGGTAACTGATCTGGAACTAATGTATTTTGTGGTTAATGCGTAATACCCCTTCTGAATTATGCGTCATGTCTGATTAAGGTTTTCTAATTCTGCATGTCATTACAGGCATTAAGGTGGTCCTGTGGTTAGAGTTGTTGACTAAAATAAAAGTGCTTTGTTCCAATCCCTAGGAGGCTCTAATGCCCTTGGGAAAGGCACTGAACACCTATTTCCTCCCTCGACTCAGGTAAAAATGAGTACCTAGCTTTGGTTAGGAATGTCCTTTCGGATGGGACATAAAGCAAGCCGAGACCCCGTGTTTATCATAAGAGAGCCACACCTCAAGCACGTAAATGAACCTACCCTTATCGCATAGAGTAGGGGTCTACCTCAGTATGGGTGGATCAAATCGTACAGTCCGGTCTCTGGATTGACATCTTGACAAGGCAATAGTCATGTGTAATGTTAATCCTTCCAAAAATGTGGTGAATCCCGATACATGTATATGAATAAAGTGTAACAGGCGCAGATGCTTGTACCACCTGCAAAGATCATTTCAAAGATTTTCCCGACCACATGTCAGAAGACCATTTTTGTGGATGATTGATGGTCTTACAGTCCATTAGTCAAATGGCCGCAATGTTTGTATTGAGAGGATGGGCATTTCAAGGTCCAACGCACTGGTACGTTTCAAAAAGACACAGCAAAATAATGCAATACAAACAACGTTTAACCTTCTCCCTGCTCTCTAACTCTGTAACCAATAGGGAACTGGGTGCCAAATGGCTACTTCAGAGTGCTGTAGATTAAAGTCAAGAAAATGTCATTGGAAATAGGTCTCAGAAATTATGTACAAACCATACATTCAGGCTATATTGAAACAATTAGGCCAATTGAGATTCGAATGTTCAGTTGACAGGATGAGGAAAACAGTTCATGCAAAAAGACTCATAATATTATGGTGGAATTAAAAAATACGTTACCAGCAGTATAAATCACAATGGAGCAAAAAGGACCCCAGTGGGTGTCAATCAAATGTGCGGAGGGCAGTGACCTTGACTCAAGGTCGAAGGCCCTCCTGAAGAGTAAGAGCACTGCTGGAGTTGAAGTGGTACAGTACGAAACCCGAGGGGAAAACAAGAGGGCAACACAAGATGCTGGAAGTGGAGAGATAGTGTGCCAAGGAGGACTAAGGGTCAGGGTTGGGTCACAATTATATCAGACGGGGCGACACCGAAACGCTCCCGACAGACAGTCGTTCAAAGAAAATGTGGCAAATTAGAAGTCAATGGCTGCCTCGTACAACAAACCAGGATAAATCGGTGGAAGATCGTGAAGGGACAACGGGCGCAGCGGAAATGGAAAAGTCGGGAAAAGGACTATGGCTGATACAAGTAGAACGGACAACGAACGTCCGATAAACTTACCTGTCCAGCAGAACACTTCTGATCAATAATATTGTTTGCCCTCTACCAGTATTGACAGTCATGTTTAAACTATGTATGCAATAGAAAACAAATCGTTTATTTAGAATAACCACTGAGGGCCTTGGCCTTAACCTCAATGAATGGTGAGCCCTTTGGGCTTTATAATGACCTTGCTTACGTAAGGCATTGAGCCCAAAGGGCTCATAATTCATTGGGCATGCCTATGGTAATAAGTTGGTCATTATTCAACGACCGTTACAACAAATCACTGAATTTTTGGGTCATTTAATTAGTATGGATTTTGATTTGCAGATTTTCGATTCAATTTTATGTTGTTTTATGTTCAATTTTCTCTCAACATGTTCATATATAATTATATACACCATAAAATTTAATATGAAATTAGACTCTATGTTTAAAATACATTAGTATACTCATCTTTGGGGCATTATGTAAATGTTCTTTTTTAGTTGCAAATAATTCCAGAAACCCCATAAGCTCAGTGATTATGAATAAATATTTCCTATGAAAATCATTGAGACCTAACTTTTTTCTAGTTTACATGCAAATTCAACCAAATCAATTTTGCAGTATCCCGTAATCAAAAACTTTTCTTTTGCCTATATCTGATACCAAATTCATGACAAAACAAATTCCCTATCATATGCAATATGCAGCACATGAACTTTTGACACTGTGTTAGATATTGATATTGAATATTGAGCTTATTCAGTCTGATATTATCTAGTTGCAAGAAAAGA
This sequence comes from Branchiostoma lanceolatum, assembly GCA_035149815.1. Classification (NCBI taxonomy): domain Eukaryota; kingdom Metazoa; phylum Chordata; class Leptocardii; order Amphioxiformes; family Branchiostomatidae; genus Branchiostoma; species Branchiostoma lanceolatum. Next base: position 9,413,136 of record CM068881.1, read on the forward strand.
CTCTGAAATCTGGGTCACATTTCATTGATGAGATTTGTGTTCACCAAAATATTCTACAAGTCATAATTATAGAGACTTTGAGATACATTTATGAATAGTTTTGACAGTTTGGTAGAGCCGACAGATACTCCGATCTTGCCATGTAATACAGAAGAGGCATCAACACTGCATGCCAAAAAGATGGATGCCACAGTACTGACTCGTATTCCAATAAAGGAACAATACATAACAGTCATTGCATAATCAATAGCATTTCCTCAAGGACAAATTATGGTTAAACGTTAGCCATTACATCATGCGAGAGACTAGTGGAGGTGGGTGGGATACCGTCGGACGCTGTCGTTTCTCCTCGTTACACCATCAACGAAATAGAACTTTCACTCTTTTCCCCGCGAATCAATAACAATCATATCAGGGACTGCTAATATCGCTGAAATATTCATGAAAACTAACGGCGTTGCGGCAGCCGTATCGCACCATATTTCAGTCTGGGATATTCCCCAGGCCGGATCAGTTTCCTACTACATACACATTAACGCCGTGGGCTCGTCATCCGTCACACTCACTACAACATTCATGCAAATTTGATACTTCGTCTGACCCCAAACATCTGCGATTGTAATTGCCGTTCCTTGACAAATGTTTGGGGTGACAATGGGAATACATATTTGGGCCGTGCGAGAGGGTTTGCCGGATTTCGAGAGAGACTGCGTGCAACTTTGCCGACGGCGAGAGGGATTGTCGAGGGAAACCATTATCAGACCAAACCATATGACAGATACTCAGTGGGTTATATCTCCTGATGGAAGAGCTTGGAAGTACGATAGGGCGGGGGAGTACCGCAACGACAAAATGCTGTACAACAACTCATGACTGCAAACACAAGTATCCGACTGTCAAAGCTACATTTTATTACCAAATCAAAGAAATCCTCCAACTTCATGTTACTAAATGTCTTCCTCCCTCCCCCGATTTGACATAATCCGGTCTGTTGCTAATGTGAGTATTGAAAACTGATAAAATCACATTCTCGCGTAATATTTTACGTGGAAGACGGCTATTGAAGTTTCTTCCTGACGTGTTGTTTTATCAGAATCTTTGCGGCAGCTCTTTGGCTTATCTGTTCATTACATTGCAAATAGAGTGAGGCCTCCCGGAGGCAATGAAAATTAGGAGTTGACACATAAGGTCACCTTTCCTCAATACAATTACCCAAACACCGAACGAACACAATAACACGGTTACACGCAGGGGGTGAAAATGGAAAACGCTCCACGGAACATTTCATGCGGGCTCATCAAGCATTTTATTATTCCAGTGTTGCTTGCGACGCTTTACAAGATGTACCCTAGTCCGTACCTCCTTTTCTTGCCATTTTCTTTATTGGCTTCCTCCTGAATGATCGCTGCCGATTGCTTGTTAAACCGTAATGCTGATATCGTCTATGATGACCTCACAGTAGGACTGAAATGCGTAATATTCCAACAACCGTCGGTGGACCGTACCACCGAGTCCCTTGCAGAGGTAATTAACATCGCACCGCCACTGGACTGTACCGTCGGGAATATATCGGCATAATTTAATTCCAGTGACGGTAATCACGCCATCTGCAGTAATACATAACTTACTAAAAGGTCGTGAGATCCAATTAAATCTGTCGTCCCCCGTTCTGCAGTAGGTTAGCCCGGTGTCAGGCTGACTGGGAAGATGGATAGGGAGGGTGCAGCTCGGCCCTCCTGATTACGGTACGCGGTGACGCCGCGCCGCGAACATGTCGGACAGGTGTGTGGGCACGATCTTGTCCACTTCCGCTACACTGTCACTCCGTACGTTTCTTTGAACGAACAGCGGAAGGTTTAGAGGGTGTATTGAAGAATTGTTCCGATACGAAAGGTGAGAAACAGTTCCCATTTCTAGGAGAAATTGAGCGTGGGTGGCCATGGGCCAGACCAGTGGGGGAGGGGTTGTGCGTGTGCAGTATTTCCTACTTACTATGAAATATCTAATATGTTCTACAGTACATAATAACCAAATATCCAAGACAGTGTAATTCCTAAAATCATCTGTATACCGTGTCCTACAGTAACAAGGCATTTTGTGCAGTTAAAGTGATCTGAATGAAAGAGGCTTTCAATTGTAAGCAAATATGAGCTGTGCCCGATCAATAATGTCTCTTCATCCAACTTGGATTGCCCCCCTCCCATAACGATTAAGAGAATTACCCAAGACCCAAATCGTTCTGTGTCCTTGCATTGACAGATTTGTTTAGATGTACATTTTGTATAATATCATGATTACTTTTCTACCAATTTCTGTGTGGTTTAAATACACAGCAACATGTAAAAAGTTAGCAACCCCAGGAATATGCCTTATGCCCTACTTTGCCACTGTCCAATGACTAATCCATTTTAAATGTCAAAGTACCTCTAAGCGACATAGATTGGTTGAGAAAAAGCAGTGGTTTCCTGCAAAATACTTATGATCTAAGCTCTTTTATCAAAGAGGATGTGTGTTAAGGTCTCTAGAGAATGTTCTCCATAAAAATTACATTAAGTAGGGCCTGAAAGACTCATAATTTACACTATCAACCTATAATTTGCTTAAATGTGTATGTCATAACACTTACCCTCAACTGCAATATTCAAAATTCAATATGACGTTATAATCATTCTACATCACAGAATGGATGAATAATACTAGTACGGTAATAATTTCCATCAATTCTAATGGAATAATGTTTGCTATTACAAATGTACCTAATGCTAATGTATCATGAATGTGACAAGCAGTAATCTAATACCATTATGGAATGATGTATTCAATTATGCAAATTGAATATGAAAATTTGACATTTCTATTTGGCAGCTTGGCATGTGGTGTACCTTTGCCCTACATTTGATAATACAGACCAAAATTAAATGAATATTCATGTTTCATATCAGTAATGCTATTCAAAATGACCAATTCAGGGCAAATATGACATTTTTGAGCATCTAAAATCTGCTCCAATCCTTTGTTTTAGAACTTTTGAAGAGTCATGGGCCTTCTCTTTTATTGGGAAAGATTGATACAATTTTATGAGCACCATATATACATTGTCAAGTTTATCCTTCTAAGATTGTGTTCCTTTGAATTTTAGTGGCTCCTAAAGCCAAGCTTGTGAAATAGGCAAATGTGCAACATACACTTTATACCTGGCTAACACTCTTTCAAACAGTTTACGAAGAGACACCCACTCTCAAATTGCAACTTTGCAACTTAACAAGCACAACGGATAGTCTTCTTTCAGAGATAGTCTATCTTCAGTTAAAGTACAATAAGTGCAATCTACAGTAACGCACGACCCACATGCATGTAAGTAACTGATTGTATTTTTTCTAGATGCAGCTATCAATTAACAGTCACTCATTTAGTTGCTTCAAAGATCGAATATACGGGAAAGATTATCATTGCTAATTATAACCTGGCAAGCCAGCCTGAGCCTCAACTTATAATAAAAACATGCATGCTTATAAGAAAGAAAACAGCTGTTCTGAATAGTCCTTATGAGAATACACAGACAATATTCACCATAAATCAAGATCATACAATATCTATTGCTCCGTAGATATGGGATTTCATTGCGCAGCTTAAGTGTCAAAACAACTGTAACTAATGGCACGTACTTCGGCTTCCTTTAGGAATGACTTTAGAACATAAAGAAAAATGTCTTCCTGCCTCTGGGAAATAAAAACCAAGGCTACCCTGCTGAAATGCGGTATATCTTCATGATACTATCTTAGCTTTAACTGCTTTGCACAACGTACGTCAAGCCAAGCTCCACACTTAATGGCGCGAGACGGAATTGTATGATGCAAATATCACTCCAGAGTATCATAGACTCATATGTTTATGGTCTCTATATCATATTCTAAGGAACATATTGTCAAGCCTGTTTATTCTTTTTGCCTGAAGTTTATCTTTTTAAATTATTGTCGTTCAAGATTGTCATAAACAACGTAGCTATAACTTGCAGCAAAAAAGTACAATGACTTGTCACACATCTTCATTAAATCTTTCTAGTGCAGATAAAGGAAATATAATAAATCTGCTAGTTTTGCCTGCCCGCCTTAGAAATTAGACTATAGTATGAGCAGATTGTGTCTGTCTGTTTGTTTGTCTGTTTCTGTCTGTGTTTCTGCTGTTATGCACATCTCACCACAGACTGCCAGGAAGTGAAGGACATCAGGTCAGAGTTGCAAGAGTGACAGGAAGTACAATGTAGGTTGTAGAATGTTTAGTCATTCATCATTGGCTGACATCTGACAGACATTCAAGGTCATGGGGTCAATGAATGAGGCTCTACAAGCAATTCACGGGGAGGTTTTCTTCTTGGTCTGTTCATCGTGTTTTAAGTTATATTTTCCATATTCTAGTGGAAAATATGAGACGAAAATATGCCTGTAACATTTTAACTGAGGTATGCTGTGGAAATTGGTACAAAAATGTATCTAGATATGACTCTTACATAATTATGTAAATACCAATAATCTATTTAGTCGATTTTAAAAAAAAAAGCACCTCCTGAAATACATTCTGCAATGATACAATGGTCTCTCAGTTCATTTTGCCTTGAAGTCCATAATTATGCAAACTTGCAACAGTATTTTGCAATGATTGTGTATGCAACACCATCTCCACTGCTCTCTTGGCCATTTCAATCATATTTACCTTCGTGCTGGGGGCCTGGTACATGTACTTTTGTTGCAGCCAGAATGAGTTGTGAAATCATACAATCACGGGTCTGGGGTGCAAGGGTCTGGTATTGTTGCCATTCAGCGTTAAGTCAGTTAACTTCAATACATATCAAATGCCCATCGAGACGGTAGAGTTTTGATCTGCTCATGTTTGATTCATGTTGTGGCGCATTGCTTTTCGTGAAGTGTGGTGGAGTTGTTAATGAGCTGAAAGGGTACCTTATTTCACCTATTCATGAAGAGCTGGCAACGTATACATGTACCTTTCTAATGGCTATAACCAGTGGCCTCCAGATCAAGGTTCTGAACACAAGCCATGGATCATAATTTGCATAAGACGTGAATACTCATTAGTACAACATGCACAGATTATGTAAATGACTTCACAGTTATGCAAATGATGTCAAAATTTGAATAAATGCTCTTAAAAGCCAGCACTAATAGCATATGATGATGTCACCTACATGGAAATCAGTTAAAGATTTCCTCATAAGTTTCCATATAAAATTATACGACTGTCAGTCATGCTAAAAAATTCTACATGCAAGCGGACTTTCCCCTCCATGGGTGCCCTTGAGAGTAACACATCATTGGCAGTAAGACTTACATGTACATGTATGAGGTCTCTGTAGGCTTTACGACATAAGCAAAGACTCAAAGGATGAGGCCTTTGTCCTATAGTATAGGGGCTTCAAGACGTAAGTAAAGACCCAAAGGGATAACGACAGACAGCTACAAGCTGTGGTAACCTAATGTCTCATTACGGAGTACAAAAGTGGGGAGGGGGGCGAAACAACCTTGAAGATTCGCATCGAGTCAATTGACCTCCAACAAGTCTACTTTGACCTTTTTCATCTCAACTAATGACAGAGACATCATGTATGTAGCAACATACTTTCTATCTGCAGATGAAAAGAGAAACTCAAGCCCTTCCATAAAGCAGCCTCTGATGTCTGAGAGAGGGGGTATGGCCCTGAACACATTAGCTTTCTTTGGAAAAGTAATCCTCGTGGATGAAATATTACGGATTCACAGATGAGACCCTTGACTTGGTTCCTCCAAGCAGCATGTTGAAGATATTGATTTTCAGAATTCAAAGCACGAATTGGAAATCATAGTCGACTAGTCGGGATCGGTAACATGGTACAAGTCAGGAATTAAGCCAAATGTATCAGACAAGCTACCAATTATAAGTACTACACAGTTAATCTTGAGGGTTCAAGGTTACATCTAATTACAGTGCAGGCTGTATGCACCTCCCTCCCCCATGACTTGAGAGATGTTGTGGCAAAGATAGTAGAACACATTCCTCTGTGCGGCCAAGACATCTTCAAAAGGGCAGAACCAGTGACTTGATTTACCTTTCAAAACATGACGTCCAAAATTGATGATCTTTTATAGGATAGGAGGATAAGGAAACTTTTTTGGAGTCTCTTGAAACTCTTGTTGCAACTCTTTATTGTGATTTGCTATCAACATTGTTTCCCTGATTTACAATGCATACAAACATGCCATATGCCATGCAGCTAACAAGACAGTAACTGTTGTTGTGGCAAAGTGTACTTGACAGCTTTCGCTGGGAAAATAGTCAATCTCGCAATCCAAAGGGATCAGCTTTGCGCCAGCAAATTGTGCTCTATAGGTTTTACTTTGAAAGTCGCTTTGTATTCATATCTCTGGCTAATTAGTGTTTCCCCAGGCCTTTTAACTTCAATCTTGCTTAATTAGCAAGTACGTGTAATTAGGAAAGCATACTGACAGCTAACATCTATGTCACTTTGCAGCATAGTTTCCTCTATTGATTTTTATGTAAATGCTGGTACCCTGTAGTTTACAAGAAAGTTGCTAGGTGGCTTAAGATTCAAGTACAGTAGTTCTTTTTTAGAGACCAACACATACCTCTAGGCAAAGTACAAACTTTAAGTTACAAAAAAATTGCTAGATTGCCATCAATATCTATAACTTCCTCGCTCATTCTGTTCATAACTAACTAGGAAATACCTGTAAACCAATGCCTTGCTTTGTGCGTTGAAAATCTGAATACTGAATGTGGATGTTAAATTGATGTTGGTACAATTTCATGTTCAAGGACACAATATTTTATCAACTTCTTGTGCATTTTGCATTTAAATGTGTGTTTTTGTGTGTGTGTGTGACAGAAATAGAATACAACATGGTGTATTTTGCATCACCCTTGGTCCCGGCCCTCCTGCTGGTCCCTTGGGAGATACAGAAGACACCGTGTTGTATTCTATATGTATCTAGACACACTGTTGTTTGTTTGCCCCTGGGCGTGGATTCGTGATGAAGTGATTATCAGCCCGACGATGACAGGTCCGCCGCTGTCGTAGCCCACAGGGCGGGACGGGTACCATATGTGACATCCCCCCCCCCCTACAGGGCAGGTTCAACGCTATTGATTTCTAACGCCATCTGCCTACTGGACGCATGGCCAGACTTTCTACCGACACAACATAACAAAATCCTGCACCTTCACAATGAAGTGAGGCACACATTGGGACAGGTCAATCGATGGCAGAGGAACAAAATCAATTTTTATTCTTCCTGCTATCTGCCAAGGAGGGACCGAGAAAACAACTCTAGACGCAATATCACATAAAAGGCTAACAGTATCAGCTATCAAAGTCACTACGGTATAATCGATATTCATTATTCAGTTACAACTTGAAGGTAAAGATTTTTTTTCATTCTTCCATGACTTAACAGGAAAAACTTTGAAAACTCTAGACAATCATAATATAATTATCAAAAATTGTTATCATTATAAGAGAATCAGTTATCAAAGTCACTGTGATGTAATCGACATTCATTATTCAGTTACAAGTTGAAGGTAGTATTCGGCAAAGATTTTTCTTTATTCCTCCATGACTTAACAGAAAAAACAACTCTAGAGGTTATATGACAATTGCAATAAAGCACTAACAGTATCAGCTATCAAAGTCACCGTGGTATAATGGATATTGATATTGCAACTTGAAGGCAGTATTCCGTACGGATTCATTTCTCTTTGAATATTCCTAACCAAACAGTGATTTGATGAGTAATATTTTACATCAAGTTTTGAAATATCCTACGAGTTTACAAGCTTAGCTCATATCTTAAAGATGATCACAAAATACATGTTACCGTCGTAGCCTCAGAGTAAGGAGGAAGTTGATATGACTCTGCTCGCCTAATGGGTGGCATGGGAGTTGTTAGAGGAAGAAACCCAGACGATATAACCTTGCAGTTAGTTATATTATCTCATCCTTCATGTGCTCTAAAACAAGAGGCCAGGCACAGGGGCTTCACAAACAGACAGTGACATTTTCTGGCTTCATTTTCTACATCCATTAAAAATGGAGGTATTGTTTTCGGTCTGTGTGTCTGTTTGTGTTTCTAGATATTTGGGGTCAGCATAACTTCTGGATGGATTGAAATGATATTTAGTACATGGGTAGATCTTGTGAAGACAAAGGTCAAGGTCAATTTTGGGCCCCCTGGTGTGTAACCTTGGTACTGCAGCAGAACTTCTTACAGGCTTTTAAATCTTTAGTCCTGGACATACTATGGTCTTAATTTTTTTGGTGGCAGATAGCTTTTGATGTAAGGATGAAGTGTAAGTTTGGGCCCCCTAGCAGCTTGTTCCCGACACTTACATTGTATTTAATTTCAGATGGAATTGCGTTTTATCAAGTCCCTTTGTCTATCATAATTCCCTTTCATGTTAAGCAAAAAAAGTTTTAAAATCTCATGTACCGTGCTTTGGTTAAGTTAAGTGTGTATTCATCTGCTTGCATGTGTGTTTGTCAATGTGTATGATTGTGTGCATGTATGAATGCGTGTATGTGTGTGAGTGTGTGTGCGCATGCGTTTGTCGGTCAGTTTGTTTGCATCAGATACTCTCGTCTGGTACAAGCCTACTCTCCGAGCAAATAAACACGGAGGTCCATGAAACTTGAAGAGAGGAATATGTCAGCTGGAACAAATCAATCACCTGGCACTTCCCATATGTGCCAGACTTAAAGCATCATCTCGTCCTCATCTCTAAATCCCTCCACCGTCCTTGCACATAATCCCCTTCCCGCAAGACAAATGACATCATTTCTTAGCTCCGGCCCTTCCGGACCACTTCCTCTGTGATGATGCATCCAAATGGAGCTGGCCCTGAAAACTCTCAAACATGTGCCTGGATGAAGTAATGGGCATAATTGAAGTGCATGCAGAAGCTTTGAATGTCAGCGGGCATCATTGATGGCATCAGAGGACAGCAACTTTTCATCAAAGGACCCGAAATATTAACCATCAAAATGATTAACCTTTACCTAAAGAAGATCTCAAAGAAAGGTGGATTATTATATATCTTTTTAGCATATTATTTAAAATGCCTGCAGAAGTTCTGAATGTCAGCGGGCATTGTTGATGGCATCAGAGGACGCCAATATTTCATCAAAGGACCCAAAACATTAACCATCAAAATGATTAGTACCGTTTACTTGATGAAGATCTCAAAGACTGGAATATGATATATAGAGAAATTGTTTAGCATAATTGAACTGCATATACATGTAGAGGCTATGAATGTGAGTGGGCATCATTGAAGGCATCAGAGAATGGCAACACTTCATAAAAGGACCCAAAACATTAACCATCTAAATTACGAACCTTTTCTTGATGAATTACATGTAGATTTCAAAGATTGGATTATCTTAATACATTATTTAGAATAATCGAAATGCATGCATAAGCTATGAATGTCAGCGGGCATCACTGAAAGCATTGAAGGACGTCAACATTTCATAAAAGGACCCGAGACATTACCATCAAAGAAAAGACTACTTTTTGCTTGATAGAGATCTCAGCTTGGATTATGATGTAGACAGTTTATCAGTTGAAATGATTTATTCGGTAGTTTGCAAGGCTAATCAACTAACAGGATGAGAAAGTAATGAAGTGTTGGCTCCGCACACTGGCTTGGTGCCACCGGCCCTCAAAGAAACCATTATATATGATGGATGGCGCTTCTCGGCTGCTTCTACCGTCCACATTTGCATTTTAAGGAACATGGTTGTCAGGGATCATCGCACAGAAGGACGATAGAGACCAATCAATGGGTGTTAACATTCAGGGATGCGCAATCCAGCCAAGCCTGAATAGAGATGAGACCCTATGGAGAAGTTGGAGGGGGGTGGGGGGCAATAAATCACGTTATCTGGTAGAGAGATGACAGAGGCAACAAGAATGTAATAAAAAGGAGTGCAAGAAGGTCAAAGAAACGTTACTTAAAGTGGCTAATGTTCACATGTGAAAGCTTAAGACATAGTATGTGGAATTTTCTAGCCCAAAGGCTCTAAAAAAATACCTTTTATGAGGGGGGGGGGGCAAATCATGTTCCTTGGCAGAGGGTTGACATAGGCAGCAAAATGCAATAAAAGGGAGTGCAAGAAGGTTAAAGAAACGTTACTTAAAGTGGCTAACGATCACAAACCAACGCTCAAGACATAGTATTTGCAATTTTCTAACCCAAAGGCTCTAAAATACCTTTTATGGAGGGCAGGGGGCAAAATTATGTTCCTTGGCAGAGGGTTAAGGAATGCAGCAGAATCTATTAAAAAGAAGTGCAAGAAGATTGAAGAAACTTTAATAAGACTTAAAGTGCCTACCGCTCACAAGCGAATGCTTAAGACATAGTTTTTTGCAACTTTCCGACCCAAAGACTCTATAAATACCTTTAAAAAAAAATCGTAATCCCTAATTAAAGATAAACATGGAAGTAATCTCCATCATTTTATGCTTGACGTCACACTTTTAAATTGGTAATGGTTCTATGGATAATTTAACCTGCTAAACTTTAGGTATGCAACACTCAATTGTTCAAGACTGCGGCTGGAAATCTGGGTGAGATTTTGATGAATTACGAGCTCGAATTAAGTGCTGCTCAGATCATCGAATCACATCAATATTTAGATCCAAAACTCTGCCGAGCATGAAAAATAAGGATTATCAATACAGGTCCAGGCACTGCGCATCCATAGTGGAAGACAGAGATGGATCTGCAACCCTCCAAGTTGAATGTGAGCATAGCTTTATTGCAGAAGTATATGCATAATGCAGAAACTTCAGAATATTAACTGTGTTTTTATAACATGATAGTCAAATTATTTTGCTATAGTTGCATACACATGTACTTGTGTTGCATACTGTACAATAATCTTACTCATATTTGGGGCATCAACATCTGAGAATCATCATCTGAGAAATGAGAATAGTTATGTCAAAAATCTATAAAAAAAACTCAACAAATGCTCTGACTATGTTTCCCTGCCCCTGACTATGTTTCCCTGTCCCTGGTGCTGACTATGTTTCCCTGTCCCTGACTATGTTTCCCTGTCCCTGACTATGTTTCCCTGTCCTTGACTGTGTTTCCCTGTCCCTGGTGCTGACTATGTTTCCCTGTCCCTGGTGCTGACTATGTTTCCCTGTCCCTGACTGTGTTTCCCTGTCCCTGGTGCTGACTATGTTTCCCTGTCCCTGGTGCTGACTATGTTTCCCTGTCCCTGGTGCTGACTATGTTTCCCTGTCCCTGACTGTGTTTCCCTGTCCCTGACTATGTTTCCCTGTCCTTGACTGTGTTTCTCTGTCCCTGGTGCTGACTGTGTTTCCCTGTCCCTGACTATGTTTCCCTGTCCCTGACTATGTTTCCCTGTCCTTGACTGTGTTTCCCTGTCCCTGGTGCTGACTATGTTTCCCTGTCCCTGGTGCTGACTATGTTTCCCTGTCCCTGACTGTGTTTCCCTGTCCCTGGTGCTGACTATGTTTCCCTGTCCCTGGTGCTGACTGTGTCTCCATGTCTCTGACTGCATTTCTCTGTTCCTAGAGCTGACTATGTTTCCCTGGCCCTGGTGCTGAATGCCTTTCCCTGTCCCTCAAGCATCTAAAACACAAAACTTAAGGACTATTGCATGGCAAGGGAATAACAAATATAGGGCTCAACTTTATACATGTATTCCATAACTCCTAAACACATCTTGTGCACCATCTACGGATAGTGTTAGCACTCAACCATAAAAGGTACCCGTATCTTTGGTGTACAGAAGTGAGATGCATGATATTGACCCGTTCAATGCCTTACACAAGGACTGCATATTTGTTTGGGAACAGTTGAGCGTATCGGACGTAAAAGCTCTCCTGGGCTCTTGCCAAGCCGGTGACCTCAAACCATCACCATTATTTAATGTGCCGCAGGGAAAAAATGGGTCAGATCATCGTCAGGTCTTCGAAATTCCGAGGGCAGAGAGTAATGTGATGATCACGTCTTTTGTCACCGATAAATCAACGCATCAGTCTTGATATGAAAACTCTGTCTGGGTGATGAGGCATTGATAGGCTGACTTCTTCATTACCCACCCAAACACTGTTACCAAAACTCCAAATCATCCAAATATGCAGTACTTAGTGGGAATAACATTGTCTGGACAGTTTGAGGGAATGGGTCGCGTAAATTACACTAGTAGTGGTCCAGAATATTAAGTCAACTGTGTTATGGCCTAGAAAAAAAAGCGTTGTATTTCCAGCTACAGTCCTGAAAAAATTAGGGTCAGTAGGTAGGAACTGTCTTTTTTTTGTTGCTAAGGTGATCCAAAAATACAGTTATAGCAAACTAAATAAAACTGAAATGTATCAGGTACTGGTATTTCTAACATCATATTGTAATCATACAGACATTGTCCAAGCACAAGTATATCAATAAACAGATCGACTTACAAACAATATCTACTACAAAAAATTCCTACACATCAACTGTTCAAAACCTTCTTCTTTTAACAGGGTGCAAAATACAGAAAGTCTGTTTCAAAATTCACCACTCAGATGTCAGATCCAAATTTCATGTCCCTTGCCAGAGTTCTAAAAAAAAAAGGCTAAGGTCGGCAGGTTTTTGCTAGGGTCATGCGTGTAACCTGAAACGTAACATTTATTTTTCTAGGCCTACAAATGTGTAACTATCAAACAGGCAGCAGCATATTTGTTCAAAAGTTTGCAACTATGCCTGTCGTAAATATTTTTGAATGAAAGTATAGAAAATGATCGGAAGCACCACCCAATCATCCATCCATCAGTCAATAAAACAAATGCAATATGATTGGCTCCTTCCTGTTGTGAGCATTCTTCAACAGGAAGTCATAAAATAAATATGCAATAAAACTTCAACGTTCCATAACAGCATGTGCTCACAAAAATGAGGGAAAACAGTCAATATTATGACTCAATATTTGAGTCAAAATATACTGCTGTTAGCGTAATGTTTTGCTAGCAGCGACTTACAATTTTTCTTTGATATAGTACACTCTAGCATTAAAATCTGCATTTGTGGCCGAAAATGATGGGCTAGTGGATGATGACTTGTGAGGATTTTCTTTTATGTGACGCACAGGAGGAATGTTTGCAACTACATGTATATCCTGTATTGGTAGCGTGTCAAGAAAGTAATGGGATGGTGTGGTTGTTTTAAATGTCAACGAGTCTTACACAGCCCAGTGGGCAGGGTGTCGTAGACTGTCTGACTGTCTGTGTCTGCATCCAGGTAAAACTCTGAACAAATGTATACGGTAGATTCATTTATTTCTGCTGTCTATCTGTCCCGGTGCTGACAGTGTTGTCCTGTCCCTGGTGCTGACTGTGTTTCACTGTCCCCAGTGCAGATTGTTTCCCTGTCCCTGGTCCTGCCAGTATTTCCCTGTCCCTTGTGCTGACAGTGTTTCCCTGTCCCTGGCGCTGACTGTGTTTCCCTGTCCCTGATGCTGACTGTGTTTCCCTGTCCCTGGTGCTGACTGTGTTTCCCTGTCCCTGGTGCTGACTGTGTTTCCCTGTCCCCGGTGCTGTGTTTCCTTGTCCCTGGTGCTGACTTTGTTTCCCTGTCCCTGGTGCTGACTATGTTTCCCTGTCACTGGTGCTGACTGTGTTTCCCTGTCTCTGGTGCTGACTGTGTTTCCCTGTCCCTGGTGCTGACTATGTTTCCCTGTCCCTGGTGTTGACTGTTTCCCTGTCCCTGGTACTGACTATGTTTCCCTGTCCCTGGTGCTGACTATGTTTCTATGTCCCTGGTGCTGACTATGTTTCCCTGTCCCTGGTGCTGACTATGTTTCTATGTCCCTGGTGCTGACTATGTTTCCCTGTCCCTGGTGCTGACTGTGTCCCCTGTCACTGGTGCTGACAGTGTTTCCTGTCCCTGGTACTGACTATGTTTCACTGTCCCTAGTGCTGACAGTGTTCCCTGTCCCTGGTGCTGACTGTGTTTTACTGTCCCTGGTGCTGACTGTGTTTCCCTGTCACTGGTGCTGACTGTGTTTCCCCGTCCCTGGTGCTGACTGTGTCCCCTGTCCCTGGTGCTGACAGTGTTTCCCTGTCCCTGGTGCTGACTATGCTTCCCTGTCCCTGGTGCTGACTATGTTCAACTGCATTTCATACAGTTTTGTATCTTACCATTACTATGTTACCAAATCATAATCATGTATAGAACAAAAAACATCTAGCAGATAATTTGTGAATACAATGCTAGACATTTTGCAAATAGCATTGCAGTTAAACCTTTGGGTTAAGAAGGATAAATTTTACGTACAAATGAATTATAAATCTCCAAAGCCATACATTCACTCGAAACAAGTCAAAACTTTAAACAAGTCTTTAGTTCTAATTTGATTCCAAACTGACAGGATGGCTTCTGAGTCGAGTTCCTGAAAGCCATTTGGTGATAAAGACCACCAGACTGATACCTAATGCAGAAGTGATCCACTTGCAATTATCGTAAGCCGCTTAGGGAAGCCCTGCTAGCATTGCCCAGTGTAAAACCCATTTCTGTCAATCCGCTTACTCCAAATCTCTGCTGGCATCGGATTAAGGAAATCTTGGCGAGCAAAGTGGAAAAGAGATTGTGTCGAGTAATCGGGCAAATTCGTGTCCGAAAACATCTTTCTATTTTCCGTCTTTGCCGACATGTAATTCACTTCATCGATTAAACCTACTGGCTAGAGTCACAATCCACAAAAAGAAATTGTGTCAAGTTATTGGGCAAATAAGTGTCCAAAAACCTTTGTCAATTTTCCAATTTTGCCAACATGTAATTTTCTTCATAGTTCAAACCTACCGGCTAAAGTCACAAAAGAAACTGTGTAAAGGTTTAAGTCAAATAAGTGTCTAAAAACCTTTATGATTTCCATTTTTTCCCTCACATATCATTCTCTACGATGATGACACCTACTGGCTAAAGTCACAATCTACAAAAAGATATAGTGTCAGATGATCGGGAAAATTAGCAGCCCAAAACACTTTTTCTATTTTCCATCTTTGCCGACATATCATTCTCTTCATTGATCAAACGTAACGGCTAAAGTCACAATCCACAAAACGAGTTTGTGTCAGATTTTCAGGCAAAATAACAGCCAAAAACATTTATCTCTTTTCTGTCCAACATATCCTTCTCTTCATTGATCCAACCTACAAGGTAGAGTCACAATACATTTATCAGATTGATTTTTTTGTATGATAATAAATGGAAGACTGGGACGGTCTAAAACATTGAGCATTCCATTGACATCAGGATAGATTAAATGACAGCAGTCTTCTGAGATACAATTAACTGCCCCCCTCCCCACCCCATCCTGTATTAAGTGGGATTTCTCATATAGAGTTAAACTGTCATCTAGGATACATACAGTTCTCAGTCATGCCCAGACATATGTCTGAGTAGTAAACGTTACCTACCTATCATGATCAATCTTAACATCCCCTAACATGTCAAAGCCTTTTTCTTAAAACACTGCTGAAAAAAGTTTGCTTGAAAACGGTGAAAAAAAATTGGCGCCACAGTTTTTGGACGACGTTTGATATGCTGCCAGGGGCAAGGACAAAGCGTTCATCATCGTATGATAGAAAATCGACAGGAAAGCTGATCCCATAGGCCCCCACCTCCTCTCTTCAATCAATGCAACCCCTGGCTGTGGAAAGGAGTTTATCTATTCTGGGTCTTCTGAGCCTGCTGAGATCCAGTTGATTTTGTAAAGATCCCCAAAAGGCCACATGTGAGGAGAGAAAACAATTTAGAGTCTGTCTGGGTGAGCTGAAACATTCAATGCACTTTCCTGTTCTGTCAATTTCTTCTCGTTCTTCAAATTTTTCAAGAGTTTTGAGTGCCATTTCATTATAAGGGGATGTATACAGACTAATTTCTTTATTTCTTAAACCCTTAAAAAGAATTCAACTACACTACTACTAGCAATAATGTACTACTTAGTGTTTTACCTGTTTCAAATGGTTTGCAAATTCTTTGGTGACAGCCAAAACTTTTTGAGAAAGACTACCCCAAAGTATTTCCTTTTCCAAAATTTTGTAAAAGATTGCATCACATGTGGATGAAGATTGGAAGAATAGTTTGAATTTCTACCCTAAGTTTTGTGAAAAGAGGAAAGCAGACTGCATACCAATTGCCTACAGTAGACATCACTTAATGAATCTAGGTGCCAAGATGGTGGCACTTTGCCAGTCTGACAGTCCCAACCAATAATGAGCCTTCTTACATCTACCACAGGAACTGCAGCAGCTCTGGGTCTAGATCTTAATCGATGTCTTAACCATGCTGAACTAATTCGTAACCGTCTGAAATCTACTGCCGACGGACATAGAAACAGACGGAACGGAAACCATACCTCTGTACAAGGAGGTGAACATCCTTAAACTCTTTCCTTGTGGTTCAAAGAAATCCTCGGCACAACAATAAATCACGTTTCCTATTACTTATGACCTCGTATATTTCTACAACAATGTTTCAAAGACATGGCATGTAACCTGATCATTATACATCCTAATTATGGTAATTTGGGAAGTGAGACTCTTATCAACAAGCTAGTTTTACATGCCTCAACCTTTCGGTCAGGTTTTTTTCCGTGTAGGACCATATAAATGTGAGAGTAAATGCAGATAGACACATATCCAATAAACACATGATAAAATGGCTTCCAATGGGACCTACACATACCTCGTGTTGCAACCTGATATGGCTGTAACTTGGCCGTGTGCATTATCACCATAACCTTTCAGAGAGGAAGTCGGGTACTGAAAGAATCTTTCACGGCACGGAGTTCACCATGTCAGACGTATGCTAATTGGATGATAAGTAGGCCACTTAAATCATTCTATGCTGAGACTGAGAGGTAACGTTTTAACGAACTAGTTATTTTTTGCAGACAAAAAATGATGTGACAGTTAACAGAAGCTGTACTGTGTGATAATTGGTATAGCCTGCAAATTGATATTTCTAGTTTCAGGGCTCGAAATACTGGGTGTATAAATATTATGCACTGTTGTGCACCCAATTTTACTTTTTGTGGGTGCTTCAGTGCACCTAAGAAATTTGTGTAGAGTTACGCATACAAAGGTAAGTATTATTGTTGACTAGTATACAGCAATATTCCTGACATTTAAATGTCAGAAAATATCATAAAACTTTTTTGTATCATTTGTTAAAAATTTTGACAGAATTTCAGATGCAAGCTCTAAATAGATGCACTAAAGCTTGTGACTAGGTTTTACTGGCATACTAATTCCCTTTTTTTTGTGCACCTTAATTTTTTTGTTAGGCACACCAGTGCACCTATTTTCAAAAATGGTTACGAAATTGGAGACCTGAGTATAATTTCCATTGCTAATGTGATTCCGCACGGGGTTCAACGTTAACGCAATAGTGTAAGGTTGGCTCCCCCTGGGTCAAGTATTGGCTTTTCAGCTACATGATAGGGAGTGCCCCTGGTTAGCATGAGTTGTTACACTATACATCATCATCTCCCCTGGGGGTTGTAATGCAGAGTTGGGAGATGAGGTGGGGGGGGCAAGAGTTAGACATGGTGTCAACACCAATGTACCTTTTCACTTGTCTATGATTGGCTATGGGCGGAGGAGAAAAGTGCCTGCAAATGGTGCAGTCCGAGAGATTTCCTTTTTTCCATTTTGCTTGTCCATCAGATTCTTATGATGCATGTACTAAACATGTCAAGATGGAACGTGCCACTAAGGAAACGTAGGATATACAACAAAAAGACTAAAACAGAATACAGCTGTAACAAGCTTTGAAATTTGGTGTATCTAAATTCATGTCATGCTCAGAAAAAAGTTTGTTAGTTTTTCATACACAGCAAACTGCCTTTAGGTATAACACACCAGCTTTGTACAGTAAGTACAAGCTGCATAGAAACAAAAATATTGTAAGGTTTGATCCACTCACACCAAGATAGACCCCTACTCCTTTTGATAGGTGTGGTGTGTTCTTGAACATACGCGCGGTATGCTAGCTAGGTTGTCATTTCTCATTTGTCATAAAACATGACTTGTCGTCTAATACTTGGCGTTTTATGTTCTTGCACTATACTTGCATGTACAATATTAGCGATTTGTTTCTTTCACTGTAACTTTATGTTCACTGTTTTCACGGTCACCTCTGTACCGTGAACTTATCATTACAGTGAAAAAGCTGTTGTAACTATTTATGATTCCTTCAAACATCAGTTCTGTAAATCACTTGCCACCACCGTGAAGTTAAAGTTCAGTGAAAATGTCTATTTTCCTTGCACCGTGAAATTTTGCTACCGTGAAGATTAGGTGAATTACAGTGTGTTGAAAGACATGTTTGACATTTGTCAGTGGCTAACAAAAGATACTGGACGCTTCCTAAAAAACATCTTGCCCCTTCCAAGATCTATCCAGTTGAAGAGTAACTGGTATCTTTCCTATCTCATGACCTTGACGGCTAACCTTCATCGATGCAGTCCTGGGTTGTTTTTGTATCCCTCTTTGAACTACACAAATTCTGATACTATCTACCATGTGAGGTAGCATTGCCAATCAAGCTCACTTTTCAGTATCAACTTTACAGTAAACCCAGCGCACTGATTAGACAACATGTTTTATAACGAATTGGAATTCAAGTCCAACAACAGATTGATGGTGTTTCGATCCTGTGGCTTATAAAGTCCCGCTGGATTTCACCTCCAGCTTAATTAGTGATTTCTATCATTTTAACGAGCCCTGTGGATTAGAACTTGTCAATGGAGTTCACTTCAAACAATGACTGATAACGGCCGTCTTTGTTTCCCTTGTAGTAATGAGGGCTTACAGAGTCTATCAAATGTACCACACTAAATCACACAAACGTCAAACATGTCTTTTAACACACTGTAATTCACTTAATCTTCACGGTAGCAAAATTTCACGGTGAAAGGAAAATTGACGTTTTCACTGACCTTTAACTTCACGGTGGTGGCAAGTGATTTACAGAACTGATGTTTGAAGGAATTATAAATAGTTACAACAGCTTTTTCACTGTAATGATAAGTTCACGGTACAGAGGTGACCGTGAAAACAGTGAACATAAAGTTACAGTGAAAATAACAAATCGCTAATATTGTACATGCAAGTATAGTGCAAGAACATATTAAGATATCCAGCCTACTTGCAATTCTACTTTGCATTTGCTGTTGGCCACTGTCCAATAAGAACTACTTTAAGTGTACACAAAGAAATCAGCATTCTGAATACAA
This sequence comes from Branchiostoma lanceolatum, assembly GCA_035149815.1. Classification (NCBI taxonomy): domain Eukaryota; kingdom Metazoa; phylum Chordata; class Leptocardii; order Amphioxiformes; family Branchiostomatidae; genus Branchiostoma; species Branchiostoma lanceolatum. The sequence continues at coordinate 9,432,454 of CM068881.1, forward strand.
CTTCTACTGCATCATTGCTTGGATGAATTGTTAGCTTGGCACCTGCACTGCCATGCAGGTTCAACTTCCACTTGGGATTTGATTAATGTTGGCCTTGACGCCATAGGTTAGGGGTGTTATTTAACTTGACCCTTTATAACACAGTAACTTCTCCCTGGTCAATGTGGCTTCCTCCTGTTTTAATAAAGGTCCCGTGGGGGGTGGCTCTCATTAGACCATTGGTGCAGAAGGAATGTAGCGAGGCCATAAACAGAGTCAGCTACACAGACTAAATGATTAGAGAATACAAAACAGCGTATTCCATATCACCAGAGAGCCCAGGCCGACCCGCGGGAGGGCTGGGATCAAGAGTGATGACATACCCACCCTGAAAAACAGACATTCTAATGCGAAATGTCTCGTAAGTTGAGAAAATTTGGCATCCTCTATAAAAAACTGAAGAAATCAGTTCCAAAGTCCGAATCAGGTATCGGAATTATGCAACGTATGGAAGGCACATTCAAATCAGTCTACCGTAACGGTAATAGTAACCCTTGGGATACAAGTGGAAGCCTGTGGAATATTATAAAATACAGACCGATTCAGAAAACACCCACATTAAACATTATCACGGCCCAGGTTACGTATGACATATATTTTGTTATATGGTAATCTATCAACAAATGAACTAGATGATCCTATAAATGAACGGTTTATGAATATTACAGCAATTCTATAATATGGTCAATGATATCATAAGTTTGCATGTTTGAAAGTAATGTAACAAGTAAAAAGTAATGTAAAACTTTTGGATGAGATTAGTGCTTGTCATAATTTCTTGGTAGCCAAAAAAACAGCTGGTTTGCTGACAATCAATTTTTTCTGGCCTTAGCAAAATGATTTCAAAAGAGAAATCGCCAGGAATCAGAAAAATGCCTCCGCCCCTAATGCGACGCCAAAAACGGTGGTAGGTGCAGCAGTAAGAAAAAGATGGGCAAGGGGCCATCTGGTAAAATGAAATAAATAATACATTCCTTTCCAGCTAACGGAACATATTTCCTTTGCACTTTGGTCGGCACTTAGTATGACAGAGTCTGCATGACTTATTTGTCTAGCTAGAAGTACATTTTGGGTCTCTACGAGAAACCATTACCTTTTATCATACCCTGGACGGCATAAGAGGGCCACTGCTAGAATAATGGCAGGACTTGCAAAAGTTGTACGATGATGGAATATGTGATTTCTTCTGAGTTGTTGTAGCCATTTTGTAATGATTTTCAAAAAGGACTTCAAAAAATAATTTTGAAGATCAGAGTGATAGATACCTGGAGTTTGGTGAAATATCTATACCATATGCATCTTAGGATTCTATTTAGAACAGTTTTTCCAAATATTATCCTTAGGGAAAGCTCTAAAGAGATCATAATGAATAGTACCAAAGTGCTGAAGTTATGTATTTACTAATGCCATATTGGATGTATCAGGTTGCAGCTGTCTTCATAAAAGACAGGAAGAAATTTTGGCCATATCAAAACACATTACCTGAATCTCAGCCGAAGGCCATGGAATGTAACACCCATTTTTGTATAAGACTGTAATATGTTAACATGTAATGATAATGGGGGAGGGGGGCAAGAGTGCACCAAGAAAATTATGGATGGATCCACACTATAAATACAGTTGGGTGTGGCAGAATAACAGTATGGGTAGTGGCTGAACCTGCACTGTCTTTATGACTGCCCCAGATATGTCAATAATACAGCATTGGAAATGTTAAACCAAATCAATTTCAGAAAGATGACTATACTGGCGCTGCGTTTATGTCCCGGTCATGCTCTGGGTGTAAATCGAAAAAAGAATTGGGGGGAATTATTTTCTTTCCGCTTTGAGTAAAATTCTGTCAATTTGCAGGGTAATCTGATAGAAAATTTTTGTTAGCCAGAGTTTGAAGGCCTCCTCCTTCCGTGAAATATCAATTACAGTTTCTGGTACAGTATGTCTTCTTTAATTGTAGTTAATTAATGTTGCAAATAGGTTTTGGTCAACATTACATGATGTATAGATTAAACATTTACTCATCAAGCTCTGGCCCTTAATTAACAGTTAAAATGTTTAGCACATATGCAAAACAAATGACTGGTAAAACACAAACAGACAGAAAAATTTAAAACAATACCTCCCCGTGAACTAGTAGCCTCTCTTACTGACCCCATGACCTGTAATGTCTGTCAGTTGTCACACAAGGTTGATAAATCATCAATTTTACCAACTCTGTACTCCACTTCCTGTCACTCCTACAACCATGACCTTTTGACCTACACTTCCTTTCATTCTATGGTGAGATGTGCCTATAGAAATAATACCTGGCAGGCAGAAACACGATGAGACACAAAAACAATACCTCCATTCACAGAGGTAAAAATGGCTAGTGCAGTTGCATCATAAGTGGATGCAAATAAATTTGGTAGGAAAGAGGGAAGAAAAAAAATGGATTTGAATGTGATGTAATAATGCCAAAGTAGTGAGTTTTAACCTTCCCACTCCTGCCTAACCTGGTAGCAATACAAAATGGTGCCAAACAGCTACCTTAGCAGGCTGACGGTTAAACAAGTTACCAGGAAATGCATGTACATGTACATGAACAGCATCATAGCTTTTAGTATGGGTTGTGTGCATGGAATAGCAGAGCGACAAACCCATTACCAAACACAAATTTATATGCACTGTTACATGTACCAAGGGGAGTGGGGAGAAATCCTTTGAAGTACAGAGCCCTGGCAAGATCATCTAATATTTCATATCACCGTATTCAAGGTTGCCATAATTTTGCAGCTCAACGCCATTTCGTGGTAGTGGCTGTCATGCTTGGTTTGAGGTGTGCTATGGTCTGGCAGTTAGCAATCCTGTTTTTAAACCAGAAGGTCAGAGATTGGAATTCTGGCCTGGCCACCTTTGAACTCTGGTAACTGATAAGAGCTAGTCTTTTGTAAGGAATGTTAAACTGTCATTACCATGTGTAAGAAAGTCACGCCTATTGATAAAAACCCACCACACTTATCAGCAAAAAAAAATCAAAGATCTCCATGTAATTAACTGTTTTTTTATTAATTTCTTGTTCTATTGTAAATTTCTCCCTTGGGCCACACCAATCTAATTTCTCGGTTAATTTTAGCACAAGGACATCATGAAAACAGAAGGCTATAGGTGAAAACTTGCACCTGACCCTGTTTACTCCCTGAAACTGTGTGCGCCAAAGTACAAACTTTTCTCTCAAATTCTGTTTTCATGCTGATATTCCAATCTGGCATTTTTTTTTAAATTCTGTTCACCAAGAAATTAAATTGGTGTGGCCTTATTCTGTCTAATGCATTTTTCCACTGGTTCTCATAAGTTAACAGACATGTATATATATAGCAGAAAATTGAACACAAGAAATGAGATGACATATTCTGGGACCTTTGACCTAACTTCCTGTCAGTACACCTTGCATTTATTCGGACACTAATTATTCTTCTGCATTTGAATAACTAAGTTGACAAAAAGACAGACAGACACCAAAAACAAAACCTCTATACATAGAAGAAATACCAGTACTCCTCTTTGTGCATGGATAAAACCTGTATAAGAGCTAAACTCAAAGGAGAGATCTTAATATAGCCTTGGCTGCATGTCAGTTGAACCAATAGCAAGTTTGTCTCTGGTTGGGATTTTCCAGGGCTTTACCCTTATCTCTAGTTCAAAGATCCAGTGCTCTGATATACATGTACACTGACAAGTGGCTATGCTACCAGTGCTAGAACAGAGAGATAATCAAATCCACATTGGTGACAAGTCCTACTGACAAGGATCTAATAATCACAGCCTTACACAAGTGTCAATGTGGGAAAGTGAATAAACCTTAAAAATACAGCTCCAAACACATCGCTTCAATAGATTTTTTTAAATATTGGATCATGTTCAAATGCGTGTTCAACTGTCTATGGAGACTGTAGTTCCAAGAAAATGTATCTTTTGGGAGAATGAAACTTGTGAAACTACATCAAAGCAGTTAACACCCTTTGCACTTGGCGCTTTCCCGGCTTTGACCTCTAATCTGACCTTGAAATATTGCCAGGCCAACAAGACATACATTCATGATAACTTGTAATGAAAGAAGGGGTCTTTGAGGATCTAAAACTATCACGTTCCTTATAGTGGTTTGAAATACTGGTCAAGAAACCCGTCTCCCTAAAATTGGAGTATCAGGGTGGGAATCAAATCCATAACACTACTATATAAGCTCTACAACATGGAGAATCGCAATGAGAAAGAGCTGTTTTTCGCAGCTAAATTAACTGTACCTTGTTTGTTGAAAATGCTATCACATTCCTTAGTGGTTTCAAATACTGGTCAAGAAACCTGTTTTCACCCAAACTGGAAAATCAGGCCAGGCATCAAAACCATTACACTGAATATATAAGCTCTACAACATGGAGAATCACAATGAGAAAGAGCTCTTAGCTCTGTCCTTTGCAGCTGAATTGACTACTTCGTTTGTTGAAAATGCTATCACATTCCTAAGTGGTTTGAAATACTGATCTACAAACCTGTTTTCCCTAAAATTGGAACATCAGGTTGGGCATCGAACTCATTACACCACAGTATGAACTTTAAAACATGGAGAATCACAATGAGAAAGAGCTGTAGCTCTGTCCTTCGCAGCTAAATTGACTGCTTTGTTTGTTGAAAATGCTGAGATTGAAATATTGCTGAAAATAGATGACCATTAGAGTCCTGCTGCCGCGCTGCTTGATGGGCTTATAGTCCGACATTTGTATTCATTTTCCTACTGGAAACCAATACACCAGTGTTCCATCAAAGGAAAGGAGGCCTTCGGGCGACTAAGTGATTCTTGCTTTAACTCCCCATGACTCCAGATTGGAGCGTTTTGTTAGGAAGATAATGTAGACTAGGGAGTTTTGTAAGTCCATAACATACATGAACATATACATATAGTAATGTTGAAGATTCAGCTAAAGATTCAGCGAATACATACAGAAGAAAACAATCTATGAAATAGAAAACATAGATGGTGTCTATTTTCTCTGTGCCATTTCACCAGCAATGATTTTGTTTCTTATAACTTAAGTCTTCACTTAGATTCTACCACCTACGTCACTTAAGCCTCCTCTAGTAGACTTACATGCATCTTAAGTGTAACTGTCACATGGATAATGCACATAGAAAGTAGAAGGTTAATTCTCAGCATCATAATCATTCTGACACTCTAGAAAAGTCAATTTGGTGCCCCTAATTATAACTTAACCTTCTCCCTACTGCATAACCCAATTACTAATACAAAGTTGGTAGCAAATGGCACCCTTAGCATGTTGAAGGTTAAGATTATAATGTACATACCTGTTTAGTCAGGGGGAGGAGCATGATGGGAAGGTGTTCCAGTAGATCGCAGACACAGCAATCAGGAGTACCAAGAAAACAAAAACGAGGAGACAATCGTAAGCGACAAATAAAACTGAGAACAATGTTGGCACAGTAATTTATCAAAACATTTCAATCATAATATCACAGAAATCAACATGGTTATGTAAAAGCAAAATACCGTAGATCATGAAATATTTGTGATTTTCTTTTAAAAGTTTTTGTGGTTACTGCATTTCCAATGTATCACTTAAAAAATTGTTTAAACCACCAACTTAAACATTGTAAAAACATCCTTTCCTGTCAAGATTTAAAAATTGATTTTTCCGCAAAAATCAAATGAATTTCCAGCATGTAAATGCGCCGGTCTTTTGCAGCAGTCATATTGCTTTAAATTCTCCACTCAAAAGTTGACAACACTATACTTAAAATGTCACTCAAAAGTATACAGTACAACGTAAGTCTGTCCAAAAACTGTTCAGTAAAATTAGAAATTACGACTAGTATAAAATCCTATTGGTGGTACATAACACTTTAGAAAATTCACTTTACGTTTACTGCCTTTGAGATTGATACGTACACTGTAAAGAAAAATGTTGCCAAAACTTTAAGTCGATAGCTTAAACCGATAACATGTCGCGGGAACGGGGCTATCTAAAATCATTAAAATATTCATTTTTAGCTAACAGGCTTTACAACAGAAAAGAAAATTCCATTGATTTCGGCTGTGTTCCCCATTACTGACCAGACATGCAGTACCATATTCACAGACAGGGTAATTTCACACAACATTACATCTTCCGCGGTTAAAATCACTTAAAAATCCATCAAAAGGGACTTAGTTTTGGCCTACACTATAATCATGCTATAAAATCAGTAAATTATTAGACTAGAAATATGAAAAAATATCCAGAACAGGGCAAATTTCAATCAACCTTTCTCATATTCTTTAAAAATCATGATGCATTTCTCAATATGCTATCTTTATTATGATTCAGATTGGAGGACAAATTATTGTGAATAAGCTATCTAACATACAGAAGCCTAAGTACTGTAAATGCATTTAAGTTTGCGTGGTTTTAATTTCATGGTAGGGAGAAAATGTAGTGTTTGTGTTAAGTTCGCATTTGAAACAATAGTAGCGCTACCGTCAAAGGTGGGCAAAAAGATTTGCGGTTGTTTTTAAGTTCACGCTGAAGAGTTCACCGTGAAAACTGCAAACACAAAACCACCGCAAACATTTCTGCATTTACAGTATCTTTTTCTATGGTTTTCTCAACTGTTACCTCTAGGACATTTAGGTGTAATCTCGGCCAAGTTGCATCCAAATTGAAGTCGTTTCCAATTTTACAACGTGCCATCACTTTCTTTCAAAATTGCTGCTGCCTTGAATCCAGATTATGACTTTGTTCCACCCTAAAGGTCATGCTATACATTGAAGTAAAAGTCCGGAGCATCTGCTGGCCACTCAATTTCATCCGCCGCACCTACTAAAAAAACTACCATCGCACGGTGGGCGGCATTATGGATTGCAATAGAATAGATTTTGTAAAAATAAATAATCTATGAACGTCTGAGAGTATCGTAATTCTGCCAGAAAGTAAGCGATACTGTCCGACCCTGTCTGACATTGCCCGCGGGAATCATGTGATGGGATATGGTTGCTGCTGACATTATCACACAATATGGTAGATATATCACTGGAACGCTAGGAGCACGCAAGGATAGATTGTAACCTTACATGACCAGGAAGGCTGATTTTTCAGAATAACATTGCACCTAGATATCAGTTATGTATCTAAGAGTGTCCTAATATTCTTCTAAACTGTTCTTAAATCAGTAACAGATAGAAATATTGGTACTATGACACGAGAGGAAAACTTTCCTGAAGTGTAAATTGATTTATTTTTGCTGCGACTTAACTTTGCGGCAGAAGTGCTGTAAGTTAAAATTTGAAACAATTTTGTTTTCAAGTTACTGTAGTAATATGCATATTTGTTGTGTGAGTAATTCATAGAACAGAGGTGACCACAAAAATAAAACCACCGTAAATATCTCTAATCAGGACAAAATGAGCATATTTTAAATATAACATTGGAACACTATATCAATACAAAATATATACAAAGTTGGCAGGTCAACCTGTACAAAAACAACGACCCCAAATAACACAATATCACCATACATGCACGGTACATGTACATCTCCCTTCCAGTGATACATGTTCTACTATTATTATGAATTAAAGAACTCTCCAAGTTATCTTATTTCTATACAGCATCCTCTCTTCTCTGACAGGCAAAAAGTAAAGAAGTAAATAGTAGACTTTATCCGAGTTAAAAAAAATGTTTGAACAGCAACACAAAACATATACATGGATTTTCTTCTGTTATTATTACAGTAGATTTAGAAAACGTGAAGAAAATGTATTCAAACATATCACTCTCAGAAAATTCAGATAGCTTTTCAACAACTAGGGTTGGCACCTCCATTAATACAATTGGCTTTGTCCTTGTCTGCGAAGTTTCAAGGTCATGCTCATGATTGGTACTGGTATGGACATCATGTTCAGCACCTGTCATCATATTATTGCCTTTCCAGACAGTTAAGAGTGCTACAAGGCTCAAGGACATTCACAGTCTGATCATATCAACAGTGTAACCAATCAGCACACAGAGACCAAAATCCAATCAATTCTTATTGGACAAGAAAGTATCAGTAGCAGAAATGACTGTTAGACCTCAACAGGACAATTTTTATGATATGTCAGAATACATTGTTCATCCTTAGATGAATGTTTTAGATTTTGAGGGTCTAAAATTACGTTAGAATTACAAAAAAGCAATATATTTTTATACCTTAGCAGTTTTGTCTGTATGTGAAAATAGTATTCAGCACAGCTGTACTTTCAGCACCAGGGACAGCAACAGTGCTGAAAAGCCTTCACATTGAATTTCATGTAATACAAAGTCAAAATGCTTATTTGTCAAAAGTTGCAACGCAAAGACTGGCATCTGGCACTGCATATGTATTGGTTAGCTGAGTCAGAGTGATGAAAATCAACACCGTCCTTGGTCTTTGAGAAACCGAGAGTCACACATCATGCGAAAAACGTAGGAAACCTAGGAGCTTGCCGCAGCAATGATTTGTTTCTGCAATGACTATACTTTCTCCACTGGGTGGGTATTAATTACTGGCAATGCCCCAACTGACGCCTCAACATGAGACTATGGGACTACCCCTGGGTCTTCAAATTACCAGTACATTTACCATGGGGAGGTCTTGAATGAATATTGAGTCCCACTCTGTCTCTGTGAGTGATGATATTGTACTCCCTTCTTCAAAACACACAAAATGAGAAATGCCAAAAAGAAGAAAATGGATCATTCAATAAGGTAGACCATATCAATATGAATTTCTTGTATTTCCCACGGCTTTAAGAATATATACAAAGCACTGTAAAGGCTTTGATGTGTCATTGTTAAGTTTAGGTGGGAGGCTCTTATGTACATTTGAAAAACTGCAAAGGATTTTAAAGATTTGGAGTAATGCAAGAACAATTTGTTATAAAATACAATCAAATACAAGGGATTTCCTTGAAATATCAGCCCAAATGTTAATTTCTCACCATTTAAGGATACATTATAAACTGGGTTTGAATAGACCTGAACATAAATCAAATCACAAAACTGTGATACCGTTGAGCCGGTTGGGGTGCCCGGAGTTGCAGGTTTCAGGGCCCCACAGGGCAGTTTGATTTGAATCAGGGAAATATGGACTGTTGTCTTTTCTGTTGAGATATGAACAGGCTACATGAATACTGAATACTGTTTTGGGCTACAAAAATCATTATTTTCGTACGTTTCCGTCAGAATTGTGAGAGAAATTGACAAAGTACATGTACATAAAAGATACCTAAATAAGAGGTCAATTTTCCCATCAAATGTATTACAAAATAGGGCCTTGGGGCAGCCTTAACTTGATTTTATGTGTATATTCCTCTGAAAATGTTATAGTGTCAATATGCAGGGGCAGCAAAATACAAGCATAGGAAAACTATAAGTCATATTGTAACTTTTGCACCCTTAGGCAGTAGATATAGACAAGAAATACATAATAATATACTAAAGGAATATGTCATTAATCTAGTTTATATTTAGCCTGCGGCTTTAAGCTTGCTTCTAATCTATGTTGGCAGATGAACTTTTATGTTCACTCTAAGCATGCTAAGGTAGCGGTTTGGCATACAATTTTTATTGTTTTGGAGATGAGGCAGCAGGGAGATGGTCCAAATGTTACATGACTGTATTTAAGTCTTCACACAATTTGAGACAATGTTATTGTGATCCTATCAAGACAACTTGGCAACTTTAGCTAACAAAAACCATATGGGGGTGGATGCTTTAATAAAAGCTACATTGTTCACAGTTTGTGTACACTTTTATGTTTTGCTATAAATAAATGGATATGTGATAATACCACTATCCCTATGAGGGCGCAATATGAACACGTTTATTGGGCCACAAAGGACTTAACTGTAAACAGACTTCAGGGCACATGCAAGTTCCTATTAGAAACAGTATTGACACTACGAGCATACTTGTATTGCCTCCAAAGAACATTAAAATTCTAGGTGAGTCTCCAAAGAAGAGTGCACTCTTGAGAAGAAGGAAACATTCATAGGAGCCAAAAGCCTTTATCATCATGATATTTAGATCATAAACTAGCATAGTACAAATTCTCCTAGTTTATACAAGGGTCTAGTGAGACACAATTACATAAGCAAGTGTAAGCAAAGAAAGATTTAATCATCATACTTGTGCCATGTAGGTACAGATCAATGTACATGTCAGGGTAGAGATCACAATCTGGTAGAATCGCTGATTCTACCAATAGAGATTGTCACAAGGATCTGTAAGTTCTAAGCTATTTGCTTCAATGAAAGTCAAACCGTTCGACTTTGATTCATGTATTTTAAATCAATGAGTTGACCAATAGAGATTGCGACCAGAATCTGTAAATTCTATCGTATTTGCTTCTAAGACTGTCAAAACTTTCGACTTCAATTCATGTATTTTAAATCAATGAATTGACCAACAGAGATTGCGACCAGAATCTGTAAATTCTAAGGTATTTGCTTCAAAGACAGTCAAAACCTTTTGACTCCTTTTCATGTAATTCTAAATCAATGGGTTGACTTTAAACTCAGAATTCAGGGAACCACCCGAACACATTCCTAGCATCCTGATCGCGATCTCTATTGACAAACACTCTGGTCGGGATCTCTACCAGTAGAATCAGCGATCGTTATTTCAGGAATAATCTGGTTGGAACACATGTAAGCCACTGAATAAAAAATACTCTGTGTACACAACCAAATGTCTTATTTTGGTGACCATCTGTCATCTTCCTCAGGACATTTTTGACTGGTTCACTTTGCACTGCAGCTATAGGTGTCACTGCTTTGGAACTGCATCTGTAAGCAGCGCCACCTACATTTGTATAGCTGAGTAACAAATGGTCACTGAAATGTTGGTTGAATAAAACACTAGTTTTGTCTGTGCAAAAAGAGTCTTTTTTAATATCTCCTGTTTTTGAAGACCAAAACCGTGACATCTTGTACAAGTAACAGTTATCTTTCCACATGTACCCACTGTCCCCTGCCTGATGCTAACCTGTTAAAACAGCTATGATTGACCCTTACCTTATGTGTGTTGTCCTAGCCTCCGGATCTGTGAAGAGCTCAATACGAGCACGAAACCTTGTCATTGTAATATTGAAAGTCTGTAGATGTGAGAGCCCGAGTATTGACCTAACAAGTCCGCTGCAGTGCCACAGGCATCTTTTCCTTGCATGTCATCAATACACGCCATCTGGGTTATTATTCCCCGGATTTCTTCAGTGTCAATATCAAGAGTTTGCATAAGGCCATACCAATATGATTTCTTGGTTCTTGAGTCTTAGTAATGGAGCAAGAAAGCAAAAGATAAACAGAACTAAACAGGTTCCTTGTGAAAGACCCAAATGGTTTCATACGTGATCAACTTACAATTAGCTGGCACATTGCAAGTATTTATCAACAATCAGTAGAAAAGTCAACTGATAACAAATTGACCAGCATGGTACAAAATATCAGCATTCTGGTGTTATTTTTTATCATGAATGCAACTTATGATAAAGTAAGTTTGTTCACTGAAGGTACTTTTTTTTCAGTTTTAAAGAAAAATACATTCTACTGAGAACACCAGAAGTTGACAGATGTTGCGTGCGGCGTCTGCTAAAAGACTCATTAGGTACAAAGTTTTCCCACTGACTCATCCTAAGTTATAAGGCCACGTTCAGCTGAAGGGCAAACATTACAGTAACGGCTTGGAACTAATTAGACTTGCAACCGCTACCATAATTAACAACCAACCCCTGGTGGTGCAAGTACATTACAGATTACATAGTTCATCCTTTGATTAATGCTTTGGATTTTATGAGTCAAAAATTACAACTTGATTACAAAAAGGCTACATTTTGTCAAGTTAAGGACTGCAACAACACTTGTGTCCTTGTGTGAATGAAAAACAAAGTAGTATTCAGCACATTCGTGATTTTAGCACCCTGGACAGCAACAGTGCTGAAACGCATCCACAATAAATGGCATGTCTGTAATATAAAGTTAAGATGCTTAATTTATGGAAATTTGGAACTGTATAGGTCTGTAAAGATATATGAAAATAATATTCAACACAGTTATACTTTCAGCACCAGGGACAGGGATAGTGCTGAAATACCATCAAAAGGAATGACATGAAATATGAAATTAAAATACTTATTTTTTATGTTGGAACTGGTGGCAGCTGGCACCACATATGTATTGGTTAGCTGGGTCAGAGTAATGAAAATGGACACCCGCCCTAGTTTCTGAGAAGCCAAGAATCGTACAAGCTGAAAGATCATGATAATAATCATAATAGACCTCTTTCCAGTTACGGCGGCCATTTTGAATTCCCAGAGGTCAGCTTGGGGTCATGCACCAAAACGAGGCAGTCCCTGACTCAGATCCTACTATAGCCCTGGGTAATGCCAGTTATACCATCTTCGGTGGTACATTTCGCCCCTCGAAGATGAAATAATCTAATATATGTGCCTTTCATATGTAGAAATATTGTTGTGGATATTTTGACTTACTTTTGGCTAAATTTTTATTCGTTTTTCACAGTTTTTGACGGGTAACTAAGGACAGTATCTACCGTGTATCCTCCTTAAAATCTTTTCTAGTAGGATTAATACAAGACCTGAAAAGTCTAGCTGCAGACTGGCATTCTTGTGGGTAAAAAATTAGAAGACAATTGGCAGTTGTTCCGACAATTTCTAGATACCAAGATCCGTTCTGCAAACTAAGCTCTATGGGGTCGACCGGTCCGGTCCAATGCAGAACTCAGTGCGGAAGGCGGGGTAAATCACAGATGCGTCCCCATCACTAGTTGCCAGTGTACTTAGTTTGGTAGAGACTGGGGTCGATCCCTGTCCCACTGGCGATAACATTTACGGGTATAGCGTTTCTTTGCCATGCCGATCTTAGCATTGAGAAATCGTCAAAATCACAGGATAGATCTGCTAAATTTCAGCCCACAACAGTGGCCCACAATGATCTGGACTCATATTGTGGAAGTGTATGCTACCAAAACTATCATTGGAGCAAACTGACATACAAATATACAAAGAGCGCATCCAGTGTGTACCCCACCTTTCCCACTGCACTGAGTTCTGCATTGGACCCCAATCACCCCATGGAGCTCAGTGTTTGCAGAACGGATCTTGGCATCGAGAAATTGTCGGAACAACTGCCAATTGTCTTCTAATTTTTTACCCACAAGAATGCCAGGTGGCAGCTAGACTTTTCAGGTCTTGTATTAATCCTACTAGAAAAGATTTTAAGGAGGATACACGGTAGATACCCGTCAAAAACTGTAAAAAACGAATAAAAATTTAGCCAAAAATAAGTCAAAATGTCCAGAACAATATTTTCTACATATGAAAGGCACATATATTAGATTATTTCATCTTCGAGGGGCGAAATGTACTACCGAAGATGGTATACCTGGCATTACCCAGGGTTACAGTAGGATCTGAGTCAGGGACTGCCTCGTTTTGGTGCATGACCCCGAGCTGACCTCTGGGAATTCAAAATGGCCGCCGTAACTGGAAAGAGGTCTATTGGCATCCCAAACATTACACTGGTCCACATATAAAATGTGAAAATGGAGGTATTGTTATCGCTCTGTTTGTTTGTTTGTTTGCTCGTTTGTGCTGGCCCAAGTCTAAATTTGTTCCCAGATTGTAAACCGAGACTAGTAGGATGTGAAGGTTTAGCTGGCCTGTTTCCAAATCTCTTAAGCAGGCTGGCAGGAAGTGGACCTAGGCACATGAACAATGAATGAGTAACCGAACGAACATGAAAAAAAAGTTAGGAACCAAAGGATGGCACGTGCTCAAGAGTGGAGCATGTAATGTGTGATGTCTAACATTCATCAACGTTTGTGGTGGTTACATGCCCCAGTGTACTTGTACACATGGGATGCATCCTAGGCTCCTACCATATGTTCAAAAAGTACCAGCTGTCAACTGTTGCTTGATTGCAACCTGTCAAATTATGAATTATGAATCTCACCCAGATCAAAACATGGTGATATCCCCTCCCAGAACCTAATCAAAGACGATTTCCGGTAATTCCTCTGGATGAATAGGCTACAGATTAAAAAGAACCAGTCTCCATCTGATGTCTATTAGTAAGCCTTCTACTGACTTGAAACATATTCTGAAATAACTACTTTGCACTTCGCTTCTAACACAACACAACGTTAATCTAAGCTTGTCTAACTCTCATCCTAGACCCCCTTTAAGAAGGTGCGACATCTTGGCACCTTAAGTAAGCCGTTGTCAATACCACAGAGGTAATGCTGTACGAGTGTAGATAAAGATAAAGGTGGAGCTAGAAGTGGGGGGCGGTTTGAAGTAAGCCAGCACTTTTGCCTTAGACACACAAAGTGTACTCAAGGTTCCATTTTCATTGAGTTCTGTTCCTCCATTTTCCCTCCACGACTTCTGATAAGAAAGGAAATGAATCTACATGGCTTAACATGCCACGGTGGATAAAATAAGAAATTAGTTCTGAAGAATCCTAGTCCTGAAGAATCTTAGTCCTTAGACTATTACCATTCAAGCCATCCATTCTTAGCTACATCTTTGGCTAGACTGTTCCCAATTGTGAACGGATTGATAGTAGACTAGAATTTAATTGGATTAATTTGCCAAACATCAGTCATGAAATTAATTATTGTGCACACTTCTAAGACTTGGTTGGAAAGACTTCAAATTCCGCAAGTACAAGTAGTCTACTTCTGGACAAAAGAAAATATGTCAATTTTTTTAGGTACAAATTTGGAAACAAAATTCTGAAGAACTTAAGATGTAATAGTCTTAATAGATAAAAAGCAAACTAAAATGGAGTAGCTGACATATTTGACTTTGGTGTTCAATTCATTGTATAGTGACTGTATAATATTTTACGTTCAACCGTTTGAAATTTACATTGTAAATTCGTAAGAGCAACTATCTTACATGCCATTTTAATCTTTCAAACGCAGCACATTCTTTGTCCTTTCATGCCTGACTCCCCTTACTTACATTGAGCCTTCTCTCGTGGTGTTTTCTGCAAGAGAATCACGCACAAAGAGGGAAGGAAACTTGAAAGGAATAAGCACAGAAATTCCACCATCCATTACAGGATTGCACTCTTTGACAGTCTGTGTATTGCCTTATAAAACAAATGTAAGAATAGCTCTTTGCATCTTGACTTTGTGGAGAGAAGTGGAGACACTGTGGCTACCTTATTTCCCACTTGGAATACAAAGTAGATATTAGAGGGGCGGCAGCTAGAGGACCTTATACTGTACCTATCATTCTAAAATGGAAACTGAATCTTAACAATCCAAGGGAGGTTATGACCTGTATTTAAAGCAGAGTGATTACCATGCATTATAAAGATGTTTTTGGTGATAGTGCAACATACGACAAGAACAGAACCAAAGCTAATGTAAAGAACCAGATGTTTTAAGGACAGGAAACTGATATTTTTATCAATGTCTATGATCAGGCAACAATGCAACAAGTATAATAATTTGCATACTTTGATAGGTGGCCGTGCAACAATTTATATATTGTAATGACTAAAAGTTTTCACTTGATTATGAAAATGAGCTCCTATGAAATTCATCAATATTCGTCCCTACCCTATAAAGATTTCATGAACCTACCTGTATCTCATTTTCTTTCATAATCTATTGAAGTAGTTCCGAAATAACATCCACATAAAACACGCCATTCAGGATTAAATTTTCCTCTTCATTGACATTTTTAAAAATTATACAGGCACACAGCTTTAAAGCAATTTTGCATATTTCTCTTCTTATGGCAAGTAAATTTCCAATTGTTCTAAACATTGATTTTACCATAATGAGCATAACACTACTCTTTTGTACACATATTATCCAAGAACTGGACCGTACCAAAATGGCAAAATGTACTGGAAGCCATCACATATGACAGAGAGTCCCTTGTGCATTAGGCTATCTTGTTCCATATTGATATCAGTCATTAGGAGACCAATGGGTTGATTACCAGTTCTTGTGTGGCAGAGGCATTAGATAGATAGTGTGTGGTCTATAATGACTGGGGGTGGATAAGCTCATGGTGCCCATTAACACACAATCTCATTCGTTGTTACCCGGGCCAGCAACAGAAGATTTTAACCCTGATAGAAAGTGGGGAACAAAATGAATGTATGGAAGTATGAAAGGCTAGCAAGGTTTTCCCTGTGTCACAAACAAATGGACTCAAGTGTGGTTAAGCAATTTTTCAAAACACATATATGTACTCTGAATGCATTTACTTTTGGGGTAGTTTTGTTTTGCGGTAGGAGGGAAAAGGAGTTTATTTTGCGTTGAATGAACTTTGGGATTGAAACAATTCTGTATTACTGTAGATCTACAAACCAAAATATTCAGGGTATTATTACGCAGTTACACTTTAACGCAAATACCGCAAAAATAAAACCACTGCATACCTTTCAAGATTTACTCAATCTCTTTCTTGGTGGTCCTTCATTCTCAAACTTTTAAAATGACTGTACGTTCACAATATGCATCAAAGTACTTATACTGGCAACTACTCAATGGCCTTCTCTTCTAATTATACTGATGAGTAAAAAAATGAGTCAAACTTCAATGGCATGTTATAAATTAACACTCTTCAAAAGATTATCATTATCCCCTAAAAGTTGACATTTGTTCTTGATTACCAATAATAGTATGCCACCAACTTGAAACAATTTATACACAATCATATATATTGAGCAAAATACGTTTTAGTTGCTATTCTATGGTGGGAGGGGGGCACTTGCAATAAGCTAGTTCATAGTTTCAAGTGTATACTATGCACAGTGTGATGGATTGTGGATAGTATGTCAAAGTTGAAGGCCTCTGCCAACATTTTACCCACACTGCACCAAACTGCGCATATATATACAAATGTAACCTTCATACTACGCCATAAACTAGCTTACAATAACTGCATCTAAAAACAAGCAAAGTGATGTTTTTTCAGACTTCTTTGCTACAAACGAATGTCAAGGCCAACGATGAATAAAGATAATGTTGATGTTTGCCCTAATCTGAAAGTGTAGAGGCTTTAGGCATCACCTTTTCTCCACTGTGGTTATCATGACTAATCTACAGGTCGGCACCTAATAGTATACAATGTACTGTTGTGGTAACTACTGTTTCAAGGACTTTCCTGCCATTTTCTTTCCTAGGTAATAGTCCGATAAGAATGGGAAAACACAGTAAGCTTACAAATGTACATGGCTTAACATGCCAATGTAGGTAAAGCAAGTCATTAGTTCTAAGGATTCTTAGTCCTTCCACGTTCGAAACCCATTCTTAGCCACAATGCTAATCTTGGCACTCTTCTGGCAACTTCCATTTTCAAGGACTCCTTGAGAACATGTTAGGTGCCTCTTGAGAACTATAAATGTACAAGAAGAAACACAGTAGGCTTTTCCGCATCATGCAATTTGGTAGGACTGGTTCCAACAAACAGAAAATTAGGCCACAGCAAGTAAATATTATGGGCAAGGTACGTGAGCATTAGATTTTGCCTGATTTCGACTTTGACAGAAAGTTTGTTCCATCTGGAGATGGTCAACATGACAGGAAAGTCCCCAATATGAGAAGATACCTTGTGGTAGCCTTGAATATGCAATGCAGATGTAAATGTGACACTAGTATCATAATGGTAGCCTGGAGTGAAGTTATTGATAGAAGTGACTCCAATGTGTGGCCTTGAAACAGTTCTGGGATCAGAAAGTCGTGCTACGTTTCCTGAATTTTCCTCTCCAATTCCTCCCACAAGGTGTTTCCTCATACATATTACTAGCCAGCAAAGGGTAGGCACTTAATAAGGCTAGCTTGACAGAGATGTATCTTGTCTATAATACATGTAGGTGCTTCATGTTTAGAGTCCTGCTTATATTAACCTTTAGTTTGCTAAGGTAGCTATTCGGCACCAAATTTGTATTGGTTACGGTGTTAGGCAGCATTGCACCTGACTTATAATACTCCTGGATCTACAGCAAATTCATAATGATTATTACAGAAACAGGAAACAGACGTGCTTCCACGCCCTTTTCCAGTGTAGAAGTGGCGGATTGTTACCATGTATGGCAGCGTGTTGCCCCATCCAATGAAAGGATTACGCCCCACTTTGCTGCGGAGTAGCAGAGTAATATAAGTGATAATGAGGCCCTCCACAACCCATTATCTGACTGCCACTTGTTGAATGATTCACAATGATGTATGCTTGATTGGAGCGGATAAGTCTCAGCCCACTCCCTCTATCCCAATTATGCTCTGTTTTTTCTTTAATGGCATATTCATAAAGTCATAATTTAGAACAAGAACCTGTTTATGAGGAAGTGGGAACAGTGACATCTTGCTCAGGTCGTTAACCTTCGACCTGTTAAGGTAACTGTTTGGCACCAAATTTGTATTGGTTGTAGGGTTAGGCAGCAGGGATAAGGTTAAAGAGTTTGAAGCTTACAGGGTTAAGGAGAAGAGTTAAACTGCAGGAGAGGACACCTTTAAGCTTAACCTTCAACATGCTAAGGTAGCCGTTTGGCACCTCATTTGTTTAGGTTATGGGGCTTGGCAGTAGGGAGAAGGTTAAAGATGGCCTTAGTTTAAAGCTTTCAGGTTATAAGAAGAGTTAAATTGCAGGACAAGACACCTTTAAGTTTAACCTTCAGCCCGCTAAGGTAGCCATTTGGGACCAAATTTGTACTGGTTATGAGGCTAGACAGCAGGGAGAAAGTTAAAAAGAGCATTTAGATTTAAATTTTCACACTGGTACTGAGTAAAGCTTAGTTATTCATTTTTAAAAGAACATGGTTCCCTGTTTGCAATCATATCTTTTGCCTGTTAGAGACTGACTAGCTAGTTTTAGAATTCATTAAAGACTTCAAAGTCTAATTTTAGAGTTCGTCAAAGGCATATTCATTTTCATCTCTTTGTTTTACTGACAGAGGTAATTTTCCAAAATCAAACCAAAATAAGTAATGAAAAGTTACATTATGTCTTCATAACTTAGCAATTACTCTAATAGATATGGTAATAATAGGGATAATCAAAAACATCTGTCTATGACAATTACAACAATCATAGTTAAGAATAAGCCTTCTCTTATGCCCTGTCTAAATGACTAGAAATCAACACAATAAAGCCACTTAATGTTCAATTTAGGAAGATAAAACTTATTCATCATCATAAAATTAAAATAGAATTAAATGCAGATGGGCACCCATGTAACGCTGAATTCTAAAATGATGTATTTTTCTTCCTGGGTAAAGTTTGTATTCCATTGTTGTCTTTTTTTATTGTACAATTGAAGACCATATAACATGTGAAAAAATACATTAGCATGAATACAACCTTCCGTAACATGTACTGTGTATTTGGTATATAAATATCAAAGGTCTATTTATAATTTATCACGACACCAACTCCGAAAACTCTCATGATCAACATGATGCAAGACTTAGTACAGTATAGACAAGTGTAGCCATTATGTTTAAGTGTTGAGATATACAATGTTACAGTAATATTCAGAAAAACTGGTTCACACCACATGATCTACATTTAATATGCAAATTGTTTTGTTATAATGGTGCAACATAAAATAAGAGTCAGGATGTTATTCCATAGTAAAGTTTCACGATTCTCCTTCATTCCAGTCCTTATGTGAGTAACCATGTAGTCCCCTCCCACGTATCTATTAATAAATATCTAAAATTTTCAACAGTTAATGCTATTTCCTTTGTAAGCATTTACCAGGAATGCTTTACCCCCCTCTCCCATTCTCGCTCTAAAGTTTGTTCTTACTACTAGTTACTGGCTCATCTGGCATGCCGACAGTACTACCACCGTAGTAGAGAAGCCTACCATTCCCATTTTTCATATGAAGCCTCCCTCCCCATAGCCAGCATACTCTAAAGTTTGTTCCAGTTACTGGCTCATCTGGCATGCCGACAGTACTACCACAGTAGTAGACACTTGACAAGCTATTATACACCGGCTCACTCCTGCCATGAACTGTGACTCCACTCTATCAGTATTCCTCATCAGGACGCTGCAGATTTCCAAAAGACAAAGACAAAACTGACAAGGGCACCGACACAATTCCTTCTCACCCAACTGGAACATCGCGGGATGATCTCATTTGGGCTCTCTGATTCGCCGATGAAACATCGCACAATGCGACAACCCAGGCATATCGGCCATATCTGATATAATTTCCGTTTTAACCTATGAGTGTTGCCGCAACAAATCCCAGTATGGTAATTAAACTGACACAGCGTATATTGATACCCTTCCACAAGACAGATTCTCAAAGGCTTTATTTACACAATAAACAAGCGAGATTATTTGCTTAGCATTTCATGTTTACTAAATGAATCCGATATTAAAAATCCTGTTTGTATCTGCATTATGTAAACATCTCGTCTATACACCTAATATAAATAAACATCAGATTAGATTGGAAGAGACAACCCTTCTATTTGTGTGCAAACTCAAAGGCAAAATACTGCCAATATTATTCTGTCATTTTGGTCTTACGCACAGATTTGTACACACGTATTTCAGCACATTTTTCAGCCTACTATCATCCCTACACAGCTTGGTTCCAGCGATTGCACCAAATTTTAATGTGCCGACTTGCAATGAAAACAATTGGGGGTCATTACGTTTATAGGCAATCAGTTATCTGGAATAACAGCTTTCTGCCGTATGATTTCATTGCTGGAAATATGTTCTGTGTACAGGCATCATTAGCAGTCTATACAATCTGATGAATGATAATAAATGCCTGCTGATTTCTGTGAGGTTGTGAAGGAACACAACTTGTAATTTTTCTTTACGATCACACTTAAGATTTAAGCTTAGCATCCATTTTCTTGACTTGATGCGTTCTAAAGTGGCCGGAGAAATTAAGGGGATTAAAGCAAACAAGGTCCGGCAGTTGCAAACGGAAGTCATGACGTAGATAGGGAGCATCTCATTTTGCCGAGCGGAGTCCATTTGTATCCAAAACATGTTCCTGCTCAATCTGGCTCAGGCAGACCTGCTCGCCGCACTAGGCCGGACAAGTGCGCTGAGTTATCTCGCGCCGCACATGGTGACCCCGCGCAGACACGGAGACACGTTTCTATCCCAGACAATTCATTCTTCTGCCACCCGCTCGACTTAACCGGCTCCTAACGGCCACACATCCCTCGCCGTGGTACAGGCCATGAGGTTGAGACTGGTGTGCTTCTGAACTCTCGCCGCCGTACAGCCACTCTCTCAGGATAACAAATTTGCGCTATCTCCGCACGGGAGAGACGGCTGATGACCAACCCCGTGCACTCGGGAAGACTTTCAAGCATCCTCCAAGCTGGCCAACCACCGTCCGGCTAGGTAATGTCGTTAGAGTGTAATAAGGACGGGGGAGTGTTCATTATTGGACAGAGACGCCACAGCGGCAGGGGCTGAGTATCAATGCTATGCACATTTGACACGTGTGACGAAGGCCCTACACGAAGGATTCCCAGCGTCTGTGCTTTCGGGATGGAGCGTTGTAGTCGGAGTACATGTCCGTGTACGTTTTAATCATCCTAAATGCTACCTCCGGGGATTGTAACGTCGCCACTGTTAATTTCAGCTCAGGAACCGAAGGTAAGGAAGGTTTGTGTTATGGAGAAAATTAACGGGAGCAAGATACATGTATAGTGCCACAGAGGAGTAGATTTGCACCACATAACGATGCAGAACTCATCAGCAAAGCTGTGCTATATGCATTCTGCCGGACTCGAGAAAAGGGCTTCCTGATACATCAATGACAGATTTGCAATATCTCTAATGGGGGGACTACATCGGGCTTGTTCTGACGTGTCTCCATGTGTAAAGAACGTAAAAAAATGCTTGCAAAATAACTATCGATAACCAAAGGGGCTTTCTGTTTTAATTTCTACTTTCCTGCGACAAAAATGCCCACACGGTATAGCGAGCAAATAGAGGATTGCTGTATAATTGCTGGGCGATGAAGGATGAGTTAGGGTACCGTGCCAATTTCTATCTTCTGATGGAAGGGTCCGAAGGGACCGCGAATAATGGTCCCCCAGATCTATTTTAAGATTGCTATTTCATTCAATTCAGCATCATAAATGTATTTGGGATGGGTGGGTGGCTAGGAGGCTAAATGTAAATGACTGGGCCATTTTTCATGACGACAGATGCGCATTTTCGATTCAGAAACAAAATGTTGTTTTTATTGCTTTTTTATTAAGTAAACTATTTATCAATCAAACTGGTGCCCAGCATAGGGTGGGGTAATATGACAGGGCAATAGAAATCTTTCTTCTATTTTGTTCTTTTTACTGCATGGTGTGGTATGCCAAATTAAAGACCTTATCTACAAAAAAAACAACCTTTCAACCAAATGTTTGTTGACTTAAACAATACACAAAGGCTTGCCAAACAGGATTTGATACAGAAAATAATATGTGCCCTTACAGCAAAACATGTATTTTTATGCTACTGAATGATATTCATGCACATGTCACGAATGTGGACAAACATAAAAAGAAGACATTTTACTGTAAGTGAGGTAGTGTCTGTGAATACGTTTTGTGTTTAACCATGCTGCAAATTTGTCGAGTCCAGTCCAAACTACATCATTTCAGAAACATATAGGCACCAGGTAACAATAAAATCTTCAACAGAATCCATGCATCCAACAACCTCTTCTAAAATCTCTTACAGCCTGTATGGATATATTGCTAATGAATAATTCTAAAAGCATTGTCCAATATAAATATTGTTAAGAGCCAAGGAAAGGATACAAAACTGTTAATTCTGACCATAGATAAGAAGACGAGAATCAAACATCACTGAAGAAAATCAGAGATCCGCAAAATGACCAATTACAGCCACCTCCCACACCACTCTACTTGTATGCCATCATTAGACGTACAGCATAGAAGGAATTACTGTGGGCAGATACGTGCCGGCTAAATTGGGCATCTTGCATTCCATACAGGCGTCTTAAATCGAAGGCATTAAAGACGCCGACAGTCCCCGGGAAATGCGACGTCTTCACCGCGAAAATCCCGCCTGATAAAAGTGCTTCAACCAAACGAGAGGAAATTGGTTGGATGATGAGTCTGCGGGAGTCGCAAAGTAAGGAATAACGAAGGACAGATAATTTGAAGCTTTCATGCTGAGTTCGGCGTGCGAAAACTTTTCAACAACACTGTTAGAATGATTTACTTCTTTCAGAGATCTATATTAAGTCGAAAATAATAAATGCAAAAGATGCCTACAAGTAGGCAGATAAACTCCACTTTGCATACAGAAAATGTTTCTTCTTTAGTTATGACAAACTACATGTACTGTAAACCCAACTACCAAGCAACATTTTGATGGTATTGTAAATTCACCTCTTTTCGTGTGGATTTAAATTCACATGAGGTGTGGAAAGGAGATTTGTACTGTTTGAAGTTTGCCGTCAAAACAATACCATAGCACAGAACAACATTCACAATGTCATGTTTTCCCCGTAAAGAGACATCTAGAAAAACACAAAATAAACCAACAACAACTATTTCAAGATTTACAGTATTACAATCATATTAAGGAACAAATATAGGCATACAGAGGTGACAGGTATGTTGTGATGAAGAATTCGTTTTTGATAATGTCAAATTCCGTGTCTTTATAATGTGTATGCATTAAAGAGGCAAAATGACATATTGAGTAATTCACATGGCGAACACAATTTCATTATGCCTTTGTCATTTCCTGACCTCATATTAGATGAACGACAACAAATTAATCCACATTTTCTTGTAATGTCAAAGGGCAATGATTTTGATTCTGCACCAAATCCCAACGGAATTGTTGCAAGCAGCCAACTGTGAACAAGGCCCACTGAAATTTGATCAAATAGGGTGGCATAAGCCATGAGTTTAACGTCAACAAATGATTATACTTTCACTCAGAATATGCATACATAAGGTAAACACGATATCCCATAAGAGCGTCTTATTGCCTTGTGTACCTAAATCTTGCACACAATGATCATTAAGAAGATAACAGATTGTTGTTTGGAGACCATTATCTCCACAACTGTATATGCCATAAAGTTTTATTACCTTATTGTGTTCATGTCGTTTAAATAAATGTTTCACTGTACAACTCTAAGGAACCATAAAAGTAATAGCATTGCATAACTATGCAAGAAGAGAGGTGCCATGGTACAAAACTATGACTGTGAACTTGAACAAGAAAGGATCTGATATGCATGAAAATAATAGATAATTTCAGAGATGGCATTTTCTGTAAAAGTATGTATTAAGTACTTCAACACCATAAAAATTTCACAAAAATAATGCAATTATATGAATCAAATTACTGTTTCTAACTTGCACCTGTAGTTTCAAGATAAACAAAACAACTTTCAGATTATAAAATCAATGAAAATTCAGGAGAGGTGTGAATAATTTGCTGCTAACTGTACAATGTATATATTCCACCCTAAGGCAAGTACACATCAAGCAACGTCTCCGCTCATTTGCATGTAATACGAAGAACACGCTGCAGCATTAGCGACCTTCAGATGTAATACACCTCAACGAGCGTGCGCGAGGGCTTTCCAATTATACGTCTTTGCCGGGTACTCACACTCTTCCATCTGTCTTGCCTTTGGCATTCACTAGTTAATTAACTCGACAGCTGATATTTATCTTACGACAAAATATATATCAGCTGCCAGTCCTTTTTAGGACGTGTCGCATCTGCGAAGGTTTCTTTTCAGAAAACTCGTCGGCTCTTTTTTCACAAGACCGCAATCGCTGAGAAACCAACATTGGATTGTGTGATCCTGTACTTTATCATTGGAATATGATGCATGATGTAAGAGTATGATTTAAAAGACAACAATCCATACAAACTGTTTTTGAAATGTGTTTGTAATGTATAAAGATTTTTTATCCGATCTATCAAAGTTTTGTTCATTCAATGGTTGAATCCTCTAGTGCAAGGAACTGTTAGTGAAATGTGAATGGGTGAAACCAAGGGAAATAAAAACGAAGCTCAATAATGGGACACAGAACATCATACATGGCAACATCACAGCTTTCAACTGAAGGACCATCTTATACAAGAAACTTGTAATGCACGTGGTGGTAGAATGACCAGTAATATTGGATTTCAAAAACTTTAGAACCATCCCGACATGAATGTAAGCTTTATTCTGCTTGGATTTAAATCTTATAATCATAACGATATGGGATCATCCAACCAATGGCAAGCAAGATGCAGATAAAAACAAAATGTTCCACCTAAATATCAACTAACTCTTACTACCTTAATAAATAGTTTGCATAAGCTATATGGATGTGTAAATGTACAAGTTGTGAACAGCAAGCATTCTCCTCCAGTCATAACTAATGTGATTTAGAGAACATCAGTTCTACTTCCGTGCAGCAATAGTTTGGCTCTAATCAAATAAGTCTTTGATGTTTAATGGGATAGAAATTCATGCAGCTAACGTCCCTTTTGCCAGCAACATCACAATATGCATACATTACACACAACATACTGTAAATGGGGAAATGTTTGGGGTGGTTTTATCTTGATATTTTTTTCCTACAGCAAAAACTTCAAACGACCTCAAAGGTTTTTCTTCTGCCATCTGCCTGCCTACCGCATTGTTTCAACTGCAAACTTGAAACTACCGCAAACACCCCGCCTTATCACAAAATTAAATTTCTGTGAACATTTTCCCTTTAACAGTATTGAAACAGAAAATAAGAAATGGCCAGCACGATAGGAATAATAAGAATAATACATGGCTAGGCTGCTTCTGGCCATTTTGAAACTACCTCTGCTACCAAATAAAACTGTCAAGCGAATGGTCTGCTTTCATATTCTTGTCCAATCATGCATTTCTTTTCCGCCACTGCGTCGTGTCATCCAAACCTGAAATATTGCTGCTGCGGGGAATCTGTATTGATTGGAATGAAAATACAAATCTATTTTTGCTCATCGTGTGTGAAACCTGGGGGGAATCCTAAAGGACTTTTGAGGAGACTGTAGTTTTTGTAATCCATTTTGCCCCCCTCCCCCATCAGTTAAGTTTCTCTGCACTAAATGAATCAACTGCTAATCACCGGGGTTTTGCAAGCATCACTCCATTGTACTAGCATGAAGGACATTTCTGCTCATCATGTGTGAAACCTGGGAAGAATCCTAAAGGACATAGGAGGAGACTGTTGATTTTGTAATCCTTTTGCCCCCCTCCCCTATTTGTCAATTCTTCTTTGTGCTAAATGATTTATAATCACTGGGTTTAAAAAAGAAAGCCCACCAGGATATGAGTATGAAGGACATTTTTGCTTAATATTGTGTGTGAAACCTGGGGTGAATCCTAAAGGACGCAGGAGGGGACCGTCATTTTTGTAATCCTTTTGCCCCCCTCCCCCATTAGTCAATATTTCTCTGTCCTAAATGAATCAAGTATTATAATCACTGACTTTTTTAATAAGAAGCACCCCAGGGTACTGACATGAAGGACAATGAGAAAGCATACATTATGGGCTCTACTTTAAAGGCTTGATTGGATTAAAATTCAAGAGCAAAAGAGAGAGAGGGCCATCGATGCACATGGAATCGCTGATGAAGGCTAATTTGCGGACAAGGGAAAGATTCCTAATAATGAAATTGAATGCAACGCATGCCTGCATAATCTGTACAGCCAATGGATGGATTTTTAATCTAAGACTTAGCATTTAGACAAGACTGGTGACATACATGTATAAGAAAATCGCAATAATCGTCATTAACAGCAGTCGTCAACAATTTCGTTAAGCTTGCTCAATTTATGAAATTTGTGTCAGCACACAAATATAGATGATCAGTATGAAGACAGCTAAAACATACATACAATGCATTGCAATTTGCGGTTGTTAAATGTTCACAGTTTTTGCGTTACCTTTTCACTGCAAACTTAAAACCACAGTGAGAATTCTGGTCCTGACGTCTGCCCACAAACCATCTTGTTTAAGCCACAAACTAAAAAGCACTGTAAACACTCCGTTTTCCCCCTACCGCAAAATCAAATTAACATAAATGCATTTACAGAAAAGCATGGCTATAATTTTGAAGAATAAAATTCCCTGTTACCCCCCCCCCCCCCAGGTTATCTCCTTGTCTCTCCCATAAGTGCTGTAGCAAACAGACTGTCCATACATAATGAGGACATAATGTTAGCCACTTCAATAAATGATTGTGGCAGATGCCTAAGTGTCCTCACCACAACGTTTCAGTGTTCTGCTGTCATTACGCCGCATTTATAATTCATACCCGTTATTGATACTTTTCTCTGCCTGGCAGCTATAGGATGCGCAGTTGGCTCATAATGGGAAGTGAACATTCCATCGTAAGAGGGGTAGGGACTGGGGGCTACGTGTGCTGTTGCACATTTACAGATTCGCCTGAGGGCATTTCCACACAAAATGGAATTCCTGTCATCTTGCTGTGGACCGATGACCGGAATTTTGATGTTATCTGAGAATACAACAACCGGGTACATAGACGTATGCTTCAAGCATTTCAGTCATCCGTCCACAGCAAGATGACAAGAATTCCATTTTGTGTGGAAGTGCCCTCGGGCAAAAGTGAGGACATAATGTTAGCAACTTCAGCAAATGATATGATAAAAGATATAATAACAATCTTATATCTTCTAGCACTATCTGTGTGGTAGAAGGGATTGGATAGAAGTTCTACCACACAGATAGTGCTAGTAGATATAAGATTGTTATTATATCTTTTATTCTCCATTTAAACATTTATGGAGGTTAGGGATCTATAGGAATGAATAATATCATTCAATCTACATGTATATGCCTGGACAAAGGCTTTCTGTACATGTACATTTTTTTGTAGCTGGACGCTATCACTTTAAAGTCTAAATGTTACACAAAGTTAGTTATTAATAAGTACATTCCTTGCTTCCATAGACTTTTTCTCACAGAATGACTTGAAACAATAAATAGGTACAATAATTGTTATTAACTATCTTGCAGAAAATCTCAAAATATGAATGTAGAAACTCTTGCATTATGCTTTTGAAATTCAATGACAGAAACAAGCATAATAATAAACAATGAACATGTCATAGAAAATACACATTCAATATCATATATCAGGACAGACACTTATTCTACAATTTTTTTGGAAAATTTCTTTCTGGATCCCTTCTTAAAATCCTTTTGTTAAGTTTGCCCCCAGAAAAAAAAATGAGGGGAATCTGTGACACAAAATGTAATCAAATTTGTGCGGCTGTATGATTGCCCATCCAAGTTACATGTACAAGGTGTGGCAAAGAGAAACTATCGCTGCAAATGTCATTCGGGCTTTCTGAAGGTGACTTTGTCACACAGCAGGCACTAAGAAAATTGAAACCATAGACTGAAGGAGTATCTTATTTTCTTGCTGCGGCTTCCTTATTCAAGAATTGATTGCAGAATGGCGAATGCAAAATTGATGGGACTGCATATTGTAAAATGCTGCAAAGGCGAGCATGTTAAAATGTAGCTATGGGAACCTGTTTCTATAACCTATGTTTTACAAGGCATAAACATTCCACAGATGGATTGATACACTGTAGTTTGTTTTTACCTTATCAGTTACAAATCAATGTTTGGATCATTAAATCCTGAATTGAACTCCATCCCCCATCCCTATAAGTGAGGTAACTAATTTTGGAAGACTTTGATTTCTTTTCTTACAAAACAATCCTATAATCCCTTCCAAAAATTATGTCTTATTTGGAAGAACGCTATAATATTGACAGAAAGAAAATATTGGCAGTTTTGATTTGGGGATGTTTCATAGGGCAAATCGGCTGTTTTTACTTCCAAGTCTAACGTCAGATAGTTTCCTGATGAAAATCCATAATATTTCCAGCCAACTGCTCTGCACAAATATTGAATCCGGTGAGATTTAATAGGGCGTAACGATGAAAACTGAAATAGACTCCCGCGGGCAGCCATGCGCGTGAAATTCCCCGCAGAACGCAGTAAATATATCAAACAGCAAGGGAGGAAAAGATGGAGTTTTTCCCGGCGACCCATAACTAATAAAAAACGTATAAATTAAACCATTCTGTTACAGTCCACAGCATTCCTGATGTTATGTCCACCAGATGTCACTGCTTTGTTATCTCATTACCAGAAATAAGGCTAAATAAAGGTTGACAAAATATTAAAGTAAACAAATCGTTCGCAAATTACTTGGGATGCAGCTAATATTTTGCTACTCAGTGCAACTGCATCAAAATCAGCATGTGAAAATCTGCTAAATTCTGTTTAAAGAAGACCTTATACTTTATCTAATCAGGGAAACCTTCTGCCTAATTCATCTTTACCCCTTAAACAGTTAAACTTGCGAAATATGATGAAAGTGTCAGGAGTGCACAAGAACTATAGATTCAGCACCAAGGTCAAAATGGTTTGTCCTCAACAGTAAGTAGGCAAGTTAGGCAAGTAGAAGTCTGTTTTACACAAAGAATATGTCAAGATGCAACAGCAATAGATGAAAAATACAACATTCTCCTGAAAGGATTCATGTTTCTGATCATATCATATCAAAGGTGGTTAAATCACTGAATGCTGTTCAATCTGTTACGAATGTATTTTATGAGTGTTTGGACTCCTTATAGCTTTCCTTTCAAATAGAGAAGACAGCAAAACTAAAAGATGGCCTCAAGATATATGAAACGCTGCTCGCAAAACGTCCCAGAAGAAAGCAACGCCTGGCACGAAGCCATCTGCGTTGGAGAGATAGCACTCACACAATCACAGCCGGCTTCGATTTAGAAAAAAAATCAGATCCCGCCCTTTCTACTCTAATGGCGCAACTTGCCTTTCATTCTGCACTTTCCAATTCCTAGTTATAACACGGCCATTATTCTGGCTTGTTATTGCTCGCACACAGAAGCGCAGATGGAGAATACAGATCTTATTCACAGTGCCCCTGTAGACCAAACTTCTAACCCCTACCTACGCACTTCACGCCGCAATGCTAAATTGTACAGGATCAAGCGAAATTTCAACATCAATAACGTTGCAGAGTTTCCTATCTGCAAACAACACAGCCATTTTGGAATATGATTCTAGAAATGGCCCTAAAGCTGCTCTGAGAAAATTTTCCACTCGTTATCACCCTTGCTCTTACACCTCCGTTCTTTTTTATGTTTTAATTTGGCCGGGTTGATTTTTCATTTCGCTGGGTAGCACAGTTGAAGAAACATCCTCGGAGACCTTAAAGGGACTCAACAGAAAGACCTCCAAATTTGCTAAACTAAGTCCCCCACCCATTGAAAGCGCATTACAAAAGACCCAATGTACAGAGAGTTCGCCCGTTTTTGACAAAAATGGACAGAACATGGACGTGTTCGCCTGTAATGAAGAACAAGATTGCAGCGCGAGATTACGGTCACTCTATCTTATCTACATGATCATCAGCTTTGTTGGAATGGGCAATCAGTGCTAAATGCGTGCAGGGATTGCCGTGTATGTGCTAGCAAACAGTTCGCAAAGCAGCCAGGGCGTCTCCCTAAGGTCATTTCTAGAGAGATACAAATCTGGAGGCAACAGGCAAATTTGGTTTCCCCAATCCCACACATTACCACGGGTATGTGGCCATGAGATCGTGATAGCACACTCAGCTTCAAGTTCTAATACGGCCCTCAGAGCATTGTACACCGAATTCTATTTTCCATAATGTAGTAAGAAAGACCGAATAGCCATTTGGACTCATCTTTTTACGCTCATTGCTCAGAGAACAACTACAATTTTATCATCTATAGAGCATGTTACAAAGGCTTGATCCGCTGAATGGTTTGGCTGGTCAAAGGTACATGTACAAGGCATTGCGTTGTTGCCTTGATCCTAAACTCAATTTACATTGTATCTCGACGATAAAGAAACTTACGGTTATCAAATTTACGTGGCTTTCTGACAAAATCACGACCATAGTAATCATGTCAGCTTTTGTGAGAGCTTTTTGCAATAATATTCCTCCCCAAAACATGCTATGATTGACAGCATTCTCCTTGCAGTGACAAAGATGTATGAAGACTATATTTTTCAATAAACAAAAACTCATTACAGAATGTCAGACTACTCAAACACCAATTCGAAAGCCATGAAAAGGATTGTTACATTGCACCACTCTAGCCATCTAGATTACAACAGAGAGTAAAAGTGATCTCAAACCAGTTTAGCTCACTGAAGAACTATTCTTCCACTGGTCGTGACAGAGAAGACAGACGATATGTACATTTTTACATTCACTGTACCAAGAAAATTCCCCTACTAGAAGTCTTTTTGACCATGAACAGTCAACCACAACATCCCATTCTAAGGACTACAACCCTTTTCAGTAGCGTGCATGCTGTGTGAGCGACAACAGCCAGGATTCAAACTCCCAATCGCTTCGTCCAGATACAATGCACGCTACGTTTGTACGGTGCAAAAAGTTCAATCCTCCAACCGTTGTACAACCCCCGCAGCAGCTATTGATCTGAATCCACTCATCAGAGAGAAAGGCTTCCAACACTGTCATCCCGTATGTCCGGACCTATCCACACTTAACTCTGTCCTCATGCTGTGCCCAAATGTAATTTGGCACAACAATGGCTCTCCGCCAGCTAAGTGGATGCCAGCGCAAAATTGAAAGCCACCATCAGTGGTATTGACATAGTCTCCGTTTCAGATGGCTTAGACAATTCTGAATTATGCATACAATGGCCTTGGATTTGGTAGGATGGATGGATGGATGGACAGAGAAGCATTGTATGAATGATGACTTGAAATGCTTAAGAGCAGATAAATTAGTATTAGCTGGTGACAGAAGTCCATGTCTGGACTTGATAATAAATCTTTACATAATCTGGCCATGGGCTTGAATGCCCATGGCGAATGGCAAAGTCATATCCATGATGCAAATTCCACATGCTACCCTATCTAACTGTTAATTCACATACACTAAATGACTATGGTTATTTTGAATATCATTTATGCTAATAAGCTAATTAAAATGAATAGAATTAGTGCCGGAACAAATTTCCTTGTGGGATGTATGAAGAAAGCGGCAGAGGAGTGCATGATAACTATTGATTCAGCACCAAGGTCAAAATAGTAAGGATTCTATTATTCTATACTGTAACAATTTCCCTTGTGAGATATCTTATCTAAACAATGCAAAAAATGTGCATATCAAAGTTCTATAACTTAAAAATTACTGTAAGTCCTTATAAAGACATGCCATAAATAGAGAATTTCTCATTATAGTGTGTTAAACTTTTAAGATCTAGAGAATGAAAATATGTCTGGAATCTGAATATCGCACTAAACTGTGATAATACTTTACACCGTCAAGCGCAAAATCAAGTTTGCCAGACTTTGCGCACAATGCTTTCACTGAATTCCCAGCAGCCTTTCAAAGCCTTGGTAGGTCAGAGGTCACTGACACACCCCAACAGTGGCTCAATACCCACAATCCCCAGTAATCTCTCTCACACCACCCGAGTCAACAAAGTTGCCCTTTCAAGAATCCTTATTCCACCATCCAAGTCAACACCCTCACCCTTTCAGAAATCCTTATCCTGCAACCCAAGTCAACACGCTTGGCCCGAGAAAAATCCCGCGCTCATTCCCGTTTCAATAAAACATCCCGGCATTTCACACAAAGGTCACCTTTCTACAGTGGTTGGGTATTCGGCTCGCTGGTAATG
Organism: Branchiostoma lanceolatum; assembly: GCA_035149815.1. Taxonomy (NCBI): domain Eukaryota; kingdom Metazoa; phylum Chordata; class Leptocardii; order Amphioxiformes; family Branchiostomatidae; genus Branchiostoma; species Branchiostoma lanceolatum. The sequence goes on from CM068881.1 coordinate 9,465,295, forward strand.
CATTGTGGTATATGGCTCGCTAACGTCAGAGCCTGGCATTCGATCAAGGTCAGCATATGCTGCTATCACCAAGTAACTATACCGGGTATTACTGAATAAAAATCATATCCCAGGACAAAATAACTGATTTTGGTCTTTATTATAGGGATTTAGAGTGGAGAATATCTACTATGGCCAGGCAAATAGGTAATGTAAAAAGGTCAATAGTAGTAGCAGTCTTTAGCACTCTAATAGTTGTCTTTCATAGGACTATAGCACTATGCAACTCCTGTAAATAAAAACCTTAGCTAAACTTTGCTGTGAATGTTTCAATTTATACCTTGCCTGTACTTTTATTTTTATTAAGATTTTAATAACATTTAGTCTATTTTTTCATGTTTGTCGAAAATGACATGGAATATCTGTCAGTTGTGAGATCAGGCTGATAAATGACTACTTCTTCCAACTCTGAGCTATACTTCCTGTCACTCCCAGAACTCTGACCTTTAGCCCTTAATTGCCGTGACTTGGTGAGACGAGCCTATACATTTTAACAGCAGATGGAAATAACTTTGTAATCACCAACAGACAGACACGACAAAAACAAAACCTTCACACACAGACTGAGGTGATAAGAATGGGGCTTACCTATAGTAGGTCAAACAGTCCATCACAAGGCAGCGAAGCAGCACATGAAAGGAAAAAGAAGTCAGTTAGAATATTATCAACAATCAAGATTCATGTAATTTTAGCCAAGAAAGAACATTTCTATTAAAATCATGTAAAAGAAAGTAGCTCTGAAAACTTCCTTTCTTGCATACGTAATCGGCACATGGTGACAAGGCAATGTGATTCCAGTATTTTCATCCCTAAACAAAAATAACAAAATGTATCTAAAACCTCTTTGACATGTTTCAACTAGCACTTGTGCCATTTTGCTGAATGAAGGCCTTTTCTGGTTGGTAGTGACATCACCATATTTATCATGCTTCCCCACTTATCTGCAGCGCCAGTGGTATAATTCCCATTCGGTGCCAAAATGGGCCTGAATTATGAGTTTAATTACCCCCCTGAGCTAAAGTATTGATCAAATCATCCCTGATGAATAGGACAGCTTTGGGTCTTCTGCAGTCATTGTATTGGAAATATTTCTAACAGGTCTACCCAGTGGCACATAATGTACACTGCAAGTTCAACTATTCAACTTTACTGCGAGTCAACTTAAACTAAGTACGGCATGACTAAAGCAACGCATAAATTACCAAAATGGGCGCCAGAGGTGTTCCGTGTGGTACACATCGTTGTGTTTTATGGCTGATATTGTCGACGTTTAAGTGCAATAAAAAAAGGCCCCCCTCCCGCTATAGTGTCTGCGGTGACTTTGTATTTGCTACACTAATGAAGAGGCGGTGGTTTTATCAGTCTTTAGGCCATCACTCTTGTTCAGTTCATGTGTGGGTTGACATGTGGAGATATGTGTAATGGCATGGGCCGTGTACAGAGGATCTTTTCCATGCCTGAAGCTACACTAGAATCCTTGTCATAAACGAATGAGGAAAAGTATTCCCTGCAGCAATACGTACAAAGGGATCATAAATATTTGGTAAGAATATTTACAGTTTGGACTTGTTGCAGTCTGATATTTGTTATCTGCATGTTACATCCATTGGGTACTGCTGTATCGCATAATCAGACAAAATGACGTATTCTGGAGCAATGATAACAGTACTGTTTTTAAAGTCCACCTATGATGATATTAAATTGTTTCCATACATATTCATAACAATAAACTCTACCTCCAGGCCTGCATACAGTGCAGATTAAGGCTCGTCATAATAAAAGACACTAAGGAAGATCTACTGTAAATATGGAAATGTTCACTGCGGTAGTATTTTCGCAGTGGACTCTTACCGAGGAGCGCAAAAGTGTGTTCTGTCATACTATACAGGATTGTTAAAAAACACTGCAAAAACCTCCTATCCTCTATTTACACAATATTTAGTCACTGTGAAAAATAAATAAATTTTACAGAACATTCGTTATAGAAATTCCCTTCATATTTTCCCAAGTGAAACATGTAGAATATGATAAAACCTTTGTTAGTCTACAATATTCTGTTTTTTAAATATATTTATGACAGTGCTGATATATGCTAAGAAAATTCCTATTCAGCTTCTGTGCAATCATTGTACTTTCTTCTTATCATTACATGTATGTCCTCACTTAACTGTCTCGTGAAAAAAATCCCAGAGAGAATCACGGGCAAATCCTAACCTTTCAAATTGCCACGAAGGAGGCAATAAGAAGAATGCCAGGCCTTCAGATTTACTGGGGATTGGCCAGGGTACCGTGTGGGGGAAATGCCACTGTGGTGGTTATGCCTGACATTTTCCACCACACTGCAAACTGATGGCTGTCCTCTCCATAACAGACCATTGAACTTTATTAAAGTAAGCATTAAATCAGAGAAAATCTCCCATCCTGGCAGATTTGAGGGCGCTCCCTCGAGCTAGGAATTTGATCCGTCAAACCGTCACGGAGTGGATTTCGGTTGATAACAAGCCGTCTTTGCGCCCACCTATCGTCAGCGTTGAGGGATTGTCTTTCGTGAATGTGTATTCGTTAGTGAACGATGGGTAGCTTGTCCGAAGTGATGAGCGCTATTCGCAATCACTCACCAAACATGACAGCAACATATTTGTCAAATCAACACCCAATCTTGATTCATGTTTACTCACAGTTTAAAAAAAGAAACAAAAAGTAAACGGCAGTAAACACATCACAAATAAAACGGCAGAGTGACGGGACCGTGACAGACAAATGTCATTATAAAGCTTAATTTACAATTTCAGTCCCACCCTTGGAAATCCTCTCTTAATGCAGTCTGACAGCCGGCAAGTCGTTGATGCATGGTGCTCTATAGGTTCTCCCAGGAATGCCTTCCAGGGCTTTGTGTACCATGTGATTGATTAAAATGAGGGGCTACAGTTTGGCCTCCATCTCTTTCCACATCCGTCAACGTCTAGGAAATGCAATGCTCCATCTGGGAGAGTACAATTCTATCCATAGTTAGACAAAAGCCAAACACACTACAGGCAGGGTTGTGCAATAAACCTTTCAACAAATAAAACTGACTGTATCTTCCCTGGTAATATATTTTGTGAAATAGAATAGGGTTTACTAGACTAGTACTTTATTCTTTCTTTGTCAAAAATGAGCTGGAATATCTGTTATAACTATAGTTGTGAGATAAGGTTGATATGTGACTAATTCTGCAAACTCTGAGCTCTGCTTCCTGTCACTACATGTATCAACCTTTCAACAAATATAACAGGCTTTATTCTGAGTATACATGTATTTGTGATTTATGCAACTCAGGAATTGACTAACTGTAAGCCCATCCAACCCCCCTGGCTATGGCTCTGTATCTAGTTAACCGACATACACATGAAGATGCTTTTCACAAATTCTAACCTAAACAACTAAAACAGAGACCGTATACATGTACCTTCTGAGTATAACTTATGATTTATGTAACTCAAGAATCGACTGACTGTAAGCCCCCACAGGTGGACTCTGGTATCTGGGACATAGGTATGCAGATCAAGATACTGCTGAAGATTTCCTATCAAATCATGATAGCTAAGCAAAACAAAAAATTAATACGAAAATGCATTCAACAGTTCATATATTTAGCATGCAGAGGCACAAAAACGCTTAACACAAAACATATCTGGGGTAATGTAAAGCATAGCTTGAGGTCAAACTTTATATCATTATCATATTTCTTTACAATCCTAATTATCAATAAGCCACATCAATGGCACATTTATACCAACCCAGAAGCGAATTCCAAGATGGTGTCTTGGTTGACGTACACTTGTGGGAACTTATTGAAACAACCTGTCGCTAAGGTTTTGGCAGCTGTTTGTAAGACGTACGCATGTTTCGTAATTAGCACAAATAAGAACATTGCCCCTGGGCATATTTTCACTGCTACAGTCTGCCTATATTTCACCCTGACATGCAAAGTCCTTTGAGTATCCATTAACACTTTGTCATGCTTTCTTGTAGGTTATTAGGCACTACCTCAAGGAATTTAACAGCCTTTGATTCATACATAGACAAATAACTTCTGTATCAACCTCAAAGATATACATTTTTTTTGGTAAGCTTCTGTGCAGTAGAACTGGTCATAGAAGTTGGCCACCAATATTAGCTTTATCCAATACTATAGGGAATTAGCATTAAGCCTTGCTAACACTTTTCGTAGCGGTGATATATGTTCAGCTGGCAGGCTACTAAGTATGCGGCTCTTTTTTATCTGTTCTCCAGGAGTTTTATCTGGGATAATCCCGCAGCTGCCATCTTTAAAGGGGCCAATGTAAGTACCGCAAGCTTCTTTTTTATGGATGTGGCTGTACTGTCAATGTGTCGTGCTTTTATTAGCTTCGAGGTGTTATTCCGACGTGATTCAATTCCGTCGCACTCTTTGGAAAACGGCGCCGTACGTAATGGGGCCGACGCTATTACAAATCAGACGGGGGGTCATCGAGAGATACCAGGGAAGCCAGCGACAGTCAAGTTCAAAAGAACGCCACGTGAAATATGTCCGAGGCCGTGATGTATATTCAGCCAAGCACGGGGCAGGCCTTCCATAGAGATACGTGTCACGACCCCTCGTTGCATAGCCTTGCAGAGACATCTGCATCTGATCCCCAAACTTGCATGATGAAAAGCTTCACTGAAGGTGACTTTGGGCTGTTGGAAGGTCAGCGCGTGAGGAATGCTCCATCGGGGGACGGTGGGCAACGGCTAAGGGATATCAATTTGACAACGGTGAAAGGAAGGGCTTAATCAAAGCAGGAGGAAAATAAGTCGCCGTCGAGAAGATCAAGTCAAAACGGAAGTGTACGCGGGCGGTAACGACATGCATCAACGATGAAGTCGATCAAATCAGGATGTACGCTTGCCTAAGTTTGGATAAATTAGCTGTGCATTAAATGGGGTGCATCGAGGAGGAAACAAAGCTTGACAAAATGATGTTTGCTACATTTATGACTTAATTGATAACCTTTCATTATCTATAATGACAAAATAGAGGGATCCAATCTTTTAGCTAGACAGTATGACTTCCTGTAATAACATATACTTGTAGTCAATTCAATGTACGTTATAAAAATACGGTTATGACTTTATGATTCTTGATAAACCCCATCAAATGGATTCCAGAATTACGTGATTCATTTTTGAGTATTTCCATGTGGGCAGCTTGTTAAAACTTTTAATTGACATATCAAACATAGCTTGCCTATTATCCACATTATTTTTACTTATAAATCATCAGAAAGGAGCCAAATTGGCATGTTCTGGGTCAGGAGACCCAATTAGGACTAAGCTTTGGCAGCTGTGTTTTTGACAGAGTATTTTCTTTGCCAAATTCTAAAATTCTAATGATCTCGTAGAAAACAGTTTAAATGACTGTCCTGGGGAACAATTCATTAAAATCATCACTCACTTTCAGCCTTAAGTTGACAGTTTGATACTTAAGAATTTGGACAGACATTCCAATTAAGAGAAGGCATTTTGTAATGAGTCTTATCTAACACTATTTCCAAAGACCCTTTGAAATATGGGTTATAGTGCTGTCTCTAAAGTCTTCAGAATCATTTCATGGACAATAAGACTTTTTTATTGAAGAGATGGGACACTTTCTATATTTCATCTTCTTGACTGCAGCATATACTGTCACAGTATAGCTGTTAACAATATTAGTGTAGATTCAACATTGTTAACAGCTATATTGGATGCTGGAGTAATTGACCATATAAAAAGTTTGTAGGAAGAATATATACAAGCATGATAGCTCCAAAAAGGCTTTATCCCATACTTAATACCAGTTTTAGCTGTCCTGCGTCATACTGGGGGGATAAAACAGTACTTTTGCATGCCAGGAAGAAAATAAATCCTGTTTCATGTAGTGAGTGGCTTAAGATTGAATCTTACAGTAAACCCACAAACACAAAAATGTGAGAATGCGTCCCAAATCTAGCTCAACTAGTACATGTACTTCAAAAGCCTCGCTTTCAATATAGCTTTTTGGATAGCAATAAATTCAACAGTTACTATCTCAGTGAGAATTGGATATAAGCATACTTTTCTATGAGTTTAAGATTTTAGTGATAGAGTCTGGGGATAGTGGTCTTAAAACTATTGGTTGTCATCAGTTTGGAGCTTTGGTATAAAATGTATCTTTCATCTTCAGTCCCTAGTACCCACTAGAGGCTGTAACCACTGAGCCAACAAATACTTGACAAATCACTCAACGAATTTCATGGATGAAGAACTATCTTTTAAACTTTTCTTGCCAATTAAAATCATGGTTTTGCATTATGCATCATATTCCAATTACAAAACCAAGGGCCACACAAATCTAATTTTGGTCGTTCAACGGTTGTTCAGCAATTGCCGTCTAGTAAAAAGGGGTCATACAAAATTGTAAAATGGCCAGAACAAAGCAAGGCTTGGATCTTCTCAAAAATCTACATTCCCGCCATTTCCATCACAGCGGTGTAGCACTGAACGATAAGATCTATCTTTGGGAAAACTTTTTATGACTGCATAAAACGTGGACGGCTGTTAGGCGCGATTAGTGCCTCCGCATCCAGGGACAGCAATTTGTCAACTCCGAGCAAATCCACAAACAAGAAGAAAACATGATCAGATAAGAAAATACATTAAATCATGGCAACCCCACATTCAGGGGTGAGGCAAGGTTGTCATTAAACTAGCAGAAATGTACATGTAACTACCGGCTGCTAAATGACGAATGTTCGGGGGATCTCACCGCGGGGGTTATTTACAAAGATTGATCGTGGTATGAGTAACGCTATTTTCCCGCGGGCGATATCAACAGTCTGCTCGCAGACGTGACGGTGTATAAATATCCAGAGAGGTGAGCTAGCAGATAACCGTTTGGATTTTGCATTACGCAGATGGTTGGGTCTTCATGTATACTAGTATATGGCGTATCGTGCCGCACATACGTGTACATTTACACGTATACAGTACAACATAAAAGTGGGAATATTTTCCGTGCCCCACCTTCTTATGATACTTGTAGGTAACAAATTTAAAATATACATTTGAAAAAAAAGGGCTTATTTCATGTTACATGTAGATATTTCTTAATGTTTTGCATCATGTATATGCATATCATAGGAATGGGAGGGCATGTTTGTGCATGCAATGTAAATATAATGTCTTTCAAGCAGGGTTTTAACACTTTCGTACCGTGCATTCATGAATTAACCATCTATGTCCTATGAGGCAAGGAAGGTTATTCATAGCTTAATTTTTATGTTCCTTCTAATGGTTTAGAAGTATCTTAATAATATTGTGTTTTTTTATCAAGACTTGTATTTGTCAAATTCTTGTCAAAGTTAAGCATCAGACTGCAGTGAATACTTATCATTCTTTGAATTAGAAAATGCAATCATTTAACATGTTGAAATTAACATTCCGCACATAGTGTCTGCTAATTCCCACAATCAATAGACACCAGAAGCAATATAATCTAATCCCTTGATACTCAATATCAGACTATCTTTAGCTGTGTCTCTACACTTGTGTTTTAACAAGTGCAAAATGTAACCTTATTTACATTGAGAAACACCTTTTAATCTAGATTTTGAATAATGATTTTTGCAGACCTAAGATGAGGTAGGAATAAGGGAATATTTTCTTTCGGGTTGTCAGAAAGATATTTTCTTAATGTCTCATTTATTTTCTCATCCATCCTTTAATCTAATTTTTTTACCGTTGGGGCACCACAGAAGATCACAGACAACCACTTTTCTCCCCATCCTACTCCGTTTTCTATTCTAACTTCTATAATTATGTTTCACTGTCTTGGTGTCATGCCTGCCCATTTTCTAATTCCATCTTTTCAACTTTTATGTTGCCTACCCCTTCCATAGTTCTATGATACATTTTGCTTGTCACAATTGACTTGAAACGTGCCCATACAACTTCAGTTTTCTTCTTTTTACTGTGGTTAGGAGGCGTTCGTACGGACCAATGTTTGGCTTGACTCTATTCTGCACTTCAACATTTGAGCTGCGGTCTCAACGTTACTCCAGGGCAAATTGAGCCTGATACCAGGATGCGACAGTGTTGTGTTTTGTATTGATTAGTTTTCACGTTTGCCACCCATGTGTGCCTGTGATGTCGACCGGCAGGCTTGGGGGTGTAACTGACAGCTACCGTGGTGAAATCTCACTGTGAAACATATCTGGTTGAGCTGCGCGACCATTCCCAACAACGTTTCCTCTCATTGGTGGAAATGTTAACTTTGTTTCCTGGGTCGTTAATGAAGTGGCGTAGTAAGTGGCTGCTAGGGGTGGTGAAGGTGGGAAACAACTTTAAATGGGCATTTCCATTGGTGTTTTTTAAAGGGGGTGTTTTCTTTTATTACGTCAGCGAAAAGAGAGGTATTGTAGGGAGTTTGTGTGATTGTTTGTTAGTCTTGGTGTGTGCCCAGAGTTATGTGAATATTGCAAATTGGCAACTCCAGATGTACAATGTAGAATGAAAGTGGTGAAATAGGATACTTGGAGAATTGGAGGTATGGTTTTGGTTCTTCTGGTTGTATAGTATTCTTTAAAATTGTTGTTGTCACTCAACTTTTACCATTCTGGTAAGGGTCGAAATCCTTAGGGTGGGACGTCAAGCCAAGGTTCACCTGTTCATTGAACTTCATCAAAGATGAGGTAACGTTTAGGGAATTTTCCCAGTACAATGAACCTGTTTAAATAAATGTTCTGTACATTTAGTCTGTTCTAGGAGCTAAAGTTTATAGAAGAGAAATTTATAAAAATTACAAATCTAAGCAGTGAAACATGTAACTTCAAAGATGTTAAACTTAGATATTTGTGGAACACAGCAGATTTTATTAATTCTCATAAATCTTTAAAAGTTTTGATATCTACCAGTACATTTGTATGTTATTAATTGGAATGATAACATGTAATCTGACACAGAATGGCTCAGGGGAAAATTTTTTTTTGAAAAAATGGGCATATATCCTACTCTAATATAAGATGCTTTTATGTCTAATTAGACTTTTACCCTTTGAGGCATGACAGATGCACACTATGGGGAACTGTTAAATTTTCATGATATGAATTAATATCATTGATTAATTATTCTTAATATCATTATTAATATTACACATCTGAGGTAGAATTGTAAGGCAAAATTGCATTATAAATCAATCCAAATCTTCAACAACATATCTGTTTATGAAGATGAAAATAGATGTTAATTCACTAACTTTGAAAAAAGAGGTGTGGCTATAGCCTATAGGTGTAGCATGTGTAGATTCAAATGTTGGATTGGTTATACAATGTACACGTAAGGCCCATAGTGCGGTTTCAGTTGGTGACCCTAACAGTGGTATTAGCTTTGTGTTGAAATGTGGAATGCCCCAATCACACCCAATGGCGGACTTGAGTAATTCTAGTATTATACTGTTCAATCACTCTTGGTATAGTAAAGTACATGTTCCCTTGGTAGACAGGTTGCCCACAAAATTAACCATGACCCTTACATGTATATTTGCAACTTTTTGCAAATATTGCTTAACTCTCCCTAAACCTACAGCCCAGTGGAATAACCAACCAATTATCATCTATTTTCATCAAAGCTACTTTATCCGACATTCCAAACAAATCCTACCGTCACATGTCAATCGAATCACAAGAAACACATATCTGTTGATCAAAATTCGATTGCCTGAATCCAATTGAGGGATTGGTAATCAAACCAACACACAACCCTTAGTGTCTGATCACTGAGATTTGATTCCGTGCATTTATTGAATTAGTATTTGGTCCATATTGATTCCGATTGTAGCATAGCTTTGGGTAGTATCGGCCCTGTTTGTGGAATGTCTTTGGGTCGTATCAGCGGGATAAATTTAGCTGCACGCTACGCAGGCGCCTACGATGCTTGGTGAAGGGGGAGAAATTTGAAAAGAGGAGACTATCATGATAAAATTGACTGTGGATCCTCTTGCTGTATTATAATCATTTATTAGAAATAAATTGATCTCAAAACATGTTTGATACACTATAGTTGTATGTTCAACTAATACACAATAAAAATTTGTATGCGTGTAGCGTGGCTATCTCTTGGTGTACTGTTTTGGGGCACTTTTGTTCTTCTGGCTTCACTTACAGCCAGGGCTAGATTTACCTGCCCTAGAAACACTATCCAATCTTAACAACCACAATGGCAACAATTTTCTATCAGAGGAGAGCAGCTGAGTACATGAAATGACAGAAATTACTTTTTTTTAACTCCGGGAAGGAGGTTTATCTTCAAAATAGGTACTGTTTTGGTCGTGTTTGTGTGTTTGCACCTATAACGCAAGATCCAGATGGATTTGTATAATTTTTGGCATGTGGGTAGTTATTGAAGTCCCGGAAAAACATGGCAATTTTGAGTGCCCTAGAAGTATTTTCAGGTACTGCAGCGTAATGACACCCCCTTTCTGAAAGTTGCGTGGTACGTTTTGTATACTCCAGTCCATGGACCGCTGGTCAGTTGTCCCTAATAAATGACCCGTTACTATTTTCTGTTTTACATGCATTGCACGCTCCACGAAAATTGGTACCCCAGCCTTGAACTCGTTGACCTGTAGAATTGTACCCTTCCAGAAATTGTTCCCACGATTTCCGTTTTTTCTCAACCAAATTGCAGGTTGCAGGTGGGCATTCCGTGCCCCGAGAGCGAATACGTTATCGAACAGCACCCTGTGGAGCATTCCGCCACACACAGGGCCTGATTACAGTGACCCCAAGGGTAGTGTCCTTAACCATTTTGACCTCACAAATTACAACAACGGCCCCACAAAAACTCAAACCAAAATGGACTCTTTGATACGTGTTATTCAATAGTCGCAGAGGATATTTGCATGTAGGGTACCATGGCCAAATTCCTGTGGGTTGGCGATCGTTGCTTGGCCCCTAGGAGTGGGCATCCCTCCACATGATTTATGGTCCATGCCAAGCCGCGTCGACTCACTGGAACCCACGCAAAAGGCCGGCTCAAAACGGGAAATGAAACGTTGCAGTTTTCCACAAATGGATTCCCCAACATCAAAGGCTTTGTTTCAAAAATGAAGACAAAACTTGATTTTACATCATACAACATGTAAATCACAAAAGTATAGACCAATTAAGTAGAACTATGACGTTAATCGATTTAACATATACGAATGCGGTACAGGTTTGAGGGAAAAGGTAGTATGCTTTAATCTAATTGCAAAGAGTGGAGAAATTCAATGGCCTTTACGGTAGTAAAAAAAGGAGGGCTAAGGACTTTTGGGGGGTGTTGAAAGTACCATCTGAAGTTAAGTATCGTCCTTGATTTTGCAATGTCATGACACTGAACTTGTAACTTTTCTTTATTACGTCTGCTGTTGAGGTATGTGTCTGCTGAAAGGCGGCCACAAGGTGACAAATTAAAGTGTTGTGTGACTAAATTACGCGGATAGGATGAAGTCTGCCTGGCTGCCTGCACCTTTTGTCACCTTCTCATCTATCAATGTACTTACACAGATTAACATTTACATTCAATAAGGCGACACTAAATACGCATGGGAACGAATTCAAAATGAGCGCTGTAAAATATGATCCCTCCATTTCCAAAATGTCACATAAATGCTGATGCATTTTACTTTGATTATAAGATTTAGTGTGTCGTAAAAAAACTGAGGTAGGGCATTATATAACCCTTTTTATTCTCTTTTAAACGCATTTACACATTTGTAGTTTCTCCGTGCACTCTAATTTCAGAAAATTCCCATCTCTAACTCTTTAATGTGCCTAATGCGTTCAATGGAGAAAGATGGTTATATAAACATTTTGGGTAATTCTTATATTTTTTAAATCTTTGCTCATAATTTATAATGCTTGGCACCAAGAGTCAGTTGTCTGTCACTATGCCCTCTGCTCTAATCATAAACGCCACATACCGTCTACGGTTTCCAACAGAATATAATTAGTCTGCCGCACCAGGTGCCCCCTGCCACAACCGTTACATGTTACAACAGTAACATCTTCAGAACCAAGGACAAGACATCCATGATCGCTCTGCGCGTCACCTCTCGGTCCTACCACCATCAATCTTATAATACCTTCTGTCTTGTGTTTCCACCGCACCAACTTTGTTTCCAATAACCAATTCTCGCTGGTCGCATTCAATACCGTCCATTTCATCAGCACCAAGGTCAGTGCCTTCATGCCTGCTAAAAGGATTTCGAACAGAAGCTGAGGCGAAGTAGTATGATTTCTGTTAGACACATTCACTGTCAAGGATGGTGGGGAGGGGGGCAGTTATCTTTGTAAAGGTAGGCCATAGCCTTTTTGAGGCCGTAGGAGCAGTGGGTTTATTTTCCGCTATGTCTATAGGGCACAGTACTGGAAGGCGGAGCCAGACTCTCTCCTTCCACTGCCATTTACGTCCCCAACCGAAGTCATGTACCCATTTTTACACTTGGGTGGAGTAAGGAAAGCGATGTAAAGTGCCTTTCCCAAGGACACAATCTCTTGCTAGGAATGCCAGGAATTGAACTCATGACATCTCGATCTCGTGTCCACCAGCCGACCCACTCAGCCATCTGATGCCACTGCATTAGTGCCGTGTTTCAGTGCTTCTCTTTAAAGTATAAAACTTTAAAAGCATCTTTATATGTTCCAAGGACAACTTCTATCCATCACATGGGGAGGGGGGCAGTTGTAGTCACTTAGTATTCTTTCTCCACGTCCACACTGCACCACTATAAATTACATGGACATCTTACGGGACATGACTAAAATATCTAGTACAATCCTCTTTTGCATTTGGCTCGAACGACATCCAGGATTTGGCTAAATGCGTATCCTGTAATTGTGGGCAAAGGTGCAACGTTACCCTCTTGTATGCACTTCTTACTGTAGATAATAAGCATTCATGCCCGACAGTATGTTATTACCTTCTTAGTAACTAGGCAACAACTTGACAGCCTGATATTTGCTGCTTTGTAGTGTCACCAAATTTACACTATTCTAGGTCATGTGTGAAGTACAATTTGTACTAGTATATAATATATACTGTATACCATATTGAATATTATATGAACAAAATGTCATCTTTATTCCAGTGGAAAGTATGGTACATGTATTGAATATACTGTACATGTCTTTGTATGTGTGATGTGATGCTTATGTTCATTATCATCTTCCCAATACCATTATCATCATAATGAGTCCTTTATTTATTTGGCATACTGAGAAGTTCATATTGTCTATGAGCACTTTGTCTCTCCAGATCCACAAATTTCCTTGTACAAAAACGTATTAGCTTCAAAGTCTAGTATAATCTATAACACTCATTCATATCAGTCACAATGTAATCAACTCTTTTGTTCTGAATAGCATGCCATTTCTTTTACAGTACTGTTTATGATGTGTTATAAGATCAGAGATGCTATTAAGGCTTATTTCAGTCGCGTAGTAATCATTGCATGTACAATGTACTGTAGGTAAACCCAGAAATTCCCTGGAAATTATGTCATAAATTATCCCAAGTTATGACTGTATTAATCATCATCTAACTGATATGAAACACCTTACTAATTTCAGTCTGTGTCTCGCCTAGGTGTGGCCGCCCGGTGCTCTGACGCCGTCTCTGAAACCGGCGGAATAGTGGGACAAATCAATGCCGGGGTACCGTGCGCGTGTGTGTCCGCATAGACGTGCCATTCATGCTGCATTATCATAATCCCCTGTCTCCAGGGGCGGCTATCGAGGGGTTAAGTTTTAAATGTGAGGAGATGGCGGCCCAGTAGCAGAGGTTCATTACGACGCGAGGAGGGAGATATGGGACCACCATGTAATCTCGCTTCGGGGAACATGTGATGAGTAATAAAACGCGTGCTGCAAGGGGAGATTGACTGCACTTGAGGGTATTTGCATAGAAATTAACATTTGTGGCACAAGCCGGGGAGATACAGCGAGTAACCATGGGGAACGATGCGGCTGCATTCGCTTGGGTCGTCCTCCTGGCTGGGATTTTGCTATCCGAGGGCTGCCCGCGGAAGTGCACGTGCCCGATCAAGTACTACGCCGTGTACTGCGAGGACACGGGAATGACTGCCGTTCCGGACGGCATTCCGAGCGACACACGGTTATTGAGTCTTCACAACAACAACATTACCGTCATCATGAAGGACCAGTTTAAACACTTAGTGGAGTTGGAGACCTTGCAAATGAGCCAGAACAAGATTAGCGACATTGAAGTCGGGGCCTTTACTGGGTTAGACGCTCTCAAAACACTGGAGTTGTACTACAACAGGCTGGAGAAAGTGCCAAGCACAGCGTTTGCATACCTGCCCAATCTACGCGAGCTTTGGTTGCGTGGAAATCCGATCAAGAGGATAAATTCTTGGGCCTTTGTTCACGTGCCGACGCTGACGTACCTGGATATAGGGGAGCTGAAGGACCTGGAATTTATCTCCGACAACGCATTTCTTGGTTTAACCAAGCTGCGGTATTTAAACATGGGCGTGACCAACCTCAAGAAGATGCCTGGAATTAGGCACCTGACCAACTTGGAGGAGTTGGATTTGTCTGGGAACCCCATTGCCGTCATTGAAGCTGATCATTTCCAAAGTCTTCGAAATCTTCGCAAGTTATGGCTCACTTATATGCAGATCAACACGGTAGAAATGAACGCACTGGACGAGCTGGTGAGCCTGTACGAGCTGAACCTATCGTACAACAACCTCACCATGCTACCTTACAATTTGTTTTCGCCTCTGCCAAACCTTCAGAAAGTCTTTCTTCATCACAACCCATGGAGGTGCCACTGTGAGATTCTGTGGTTGAGTCAGTGGTTGAGAGACAACATTCCGTCCAACCGTTCTTGTAACCCGTGCGCGCAGTGCGCGTTTCCCGACGAATTACGAGGAACGTACATCGGCGACGTGTACGACTCCAACTTCACGTGCGCCGTTCCGATCATCGAGAATCATTCGCGGGATCTCAACATCACGGAGGGGAGTAACGCAGAGTTGCGCTGCACTTCTGGCCGGGAAACTGCCATCTCGTGGATAACGCCCAATGGAACCACCGTTACCCACGGATCGTACAAGGTGAAGGTGAAGGTTCTGAGCGACGGGACTCTCAACATCTCCAGTGTGACTGTCAGCGATTCTGGCAAGTATATATGTGTCGCGGAAAACCCCGTGGGGAATGCTACCATAAGCGTCGTGCTGACTGTTAATGGTACTGGGAATATATCCTTCACTGTGACAAACAAAACTATGCCTGGAACG
Organism: Branchiostoma lanceolatum; assembly: GCA_035149815.1. Taxonomy (NCBI): domain Eukaryota; kingdom Metazoa; phylum Chordata; class Leptocardii; order Amphioxiformes; family Branchiostomatidae; genus Branchiostoma; species Branchiostoma lanceolatum. The sequence goes on from CM068881.1 coordinate 9,480,656, forward strand.
GAGAGTTCCTTTAACATGCCTACAGATTCAGCCAAACCAAAATCGCCGCAGTCCACGCCACCGATCCTAAACGAACCCGACTCGGAAGCTGGGACTAACGGGAGTCCGAAGGTAGATGACGTCATTGTTACAACCAAAATCATCATTGGCTGCTTTGGTGCCATAACATTAGCAGCCATATGCTTACTCATCGTATACTACAGGATGCAGAGGAAAAAGAAAAAGAAACCGAAGCCTCAGAATCGGTCGTATTACAAGACAGTAGATCTAGTCAATATAGATGAGCTATGTCCAGACAGCCCAAACTCTATGGGCAAGTCTATCAACACTACTTCCAACTCGTTGAACACTCACACATCTTTGTCCATGAACAACATGAGTACCTTTACGTCATTGCACACACTTCCTCATGAGAACTCGTCTCAGACGCTTCCACGAGACGGGACCATGCACTCTATAACAAAAGACGGACTACTCCACAACCTCTCGGACAAGGCGATCTCCACCTACAACACTTACGCCACCCTGCCGAGGGAGCCAACCACAGAGAGTATAACAGAAACACAGTTGTAGTAGTTACTCAAAAAAGTGTTAAGTCGATTAGCATAAGTTGACTGTGACGGGCAGTCACTTCTTCTGTACATAATGTATGTAACCTTGTTCAATGTATTTTTGTGTCTAATGCAGCAACTTAACCGTGGCACCCTCACTAATGCTCCATGATCAGACTGTCCGAATGCGGTGTGCAAAGTTGCTGGTTGAAGAAATCGATTTCAATGAAATTGTCCCTTTTGCCAACAGTTCTTATGAGGGCAGATGAAAAAAGACTGTGTCCTTTTAAAGCAGTACAGTCACAATATTGTCCAGTGCTAATTGTAGAAAGATTGTCCAGGTAATATATACTGTTGCTTTGACGGACATCCAAGTGCGGTGCATGTTTTGTTATTGAGTTCTATGAAGATCAATGTGTCAAATGTTGACGGACAAAATAATTTCATCTTTTATGTCACTGCTTGCCAACCCTACTACCTAACACAGTGTGTGTCTCAACCACTTACCATTGCCAAATCTATTGCCAACATGTAGTAAGAAAGAGGCATTATTGACTCACATGTAAATGTATAAGAGCTTCTACATGTGTATGTATTCTGAAAACCTGCCTTTTTTTTGACAACTGAAGGATAATTGTGTCAACGTGTAGAAAACAAGCATACAAAACAGAGGATCATATTTTGATATTTCCAACGTATAGATACATGTAAGTCAAACTAGGATGCCACGACGCCTGTGGTAGGAGTGGCTGTACACAAAAACCTGTATAGATAAAATGTCTTGCAACAAGTGAACTGGTAATATATTGTTCATACATGTACAAGTGCTTCACCTTTCTTATTACAGCAGTAGTATAGTGTTTATAACCAGCACTTATACCAAATAAGTTGAACGTGGGGGGGCACGCATTCGCTTCATCCCGTTGGGAGGTACGATTTCCGTGATTGATTACGGTCAAAGACTCACTTGTCGATAGTGCGAGAAAATAAACCATAATTTTGTACATCGGCAGTCGATAATCCGAAGTGACTCTGATTAAATCCCGTGAGATATGCCCTGTTGATGCACCGTTCTATAATGTCAATATGCTGTACTGTGGGTTTCTGGGGAAAGAATTGACTACTGGCATTCCGGATGGATAGACATTTAATGACTATTGGCTACACGGGGCTTGAAAAACTGGGTGCCTATGCATTTTTGTGCACCCTGAATTGGAGCCGTGCACATAATTTCTGGGGTGCAACGGTGCACCTAGTAAGATATCTGTGTAGGGTAACATAGCATTACGTTAAAGGTACTAATTGTTCACTAGTGTACAGAATATTCTTGACATTCTTGTAATGTCAGAAAAAATATGTAGTTTTTTGTTGTATTACTATTTTGAAGTTACCGGTAGTGATAGACTTTGGTTTTGCTTCTTTTGTGTTGTGCATTCAAATCGTTTCTGTGCAGCATAAATTCTAGATTACATGTAGATGCACCTATTCTCAAAAATCCATATCGAGATAGGGCAAAAATTCGATGAAAGTCAGCCCTAAAATTACATATTTATCAGGTTTTCCACATAAGAGAGATTATTAAACCTTAAAAATTCCATTGAGAATACCACAATAATATGTTGGAAAAGATACTCTTCCAGAAACAAATAAAATTTATACGAAGACTGCAAAGACTGGTAATAAATGTTACCACGAAGCCATGCATATCTGGAGTCAATAAATGACTTGATTGCAACAGTAACATCGCCCACTAATTAGGTACCTACTTTACCAGAAATCCCTTAGGACCAGATTTCCTTCCCTCTGAGTTTTATTTGGCTATTAGCCAGTTCAAATTAAAACTTCCTGTTATGTTACAACCCTTCATCATAAAGCAGTTCTATTTTGAGTTTTCCCATTGGACAAAGGGATATTTTTTCGCTTCCCTTGTATTTTATACATATTTGGCTTTTTTCGTTCAAAAGTTGCCTAACAGAACAGATTGGATTTCTTTCACTCTCTCTGGTTGCTATACTCAGTTCAACTTAGATCTTCACATTGTGTTCTACTAGATTGTAAGAAGGAATAATTTTGAATTTCCAGATGAGACAACAGATAAATACTGCATTTCCTTTCCTTGCATTCTGTACATTTTTGGCTTGGCTCGTTGGAAAGTTGCCTAACGAGTCCGGTAACTGTGCCTCAAATTAATCAAAGCAGACATCCCAACTGTAAGGAAATGGGGGAATTGGCAGAGGGAACCTAAGTTGAAAGATGTACACAGGATTAGCATAAAAGCCTTCCTTGATGTGCAGTTTAACGGACAGGCCTTTGTGCTGATGGCCAGAACTGCGAGAACCGTGCAGACCAAGACATGCTGGGTTGTTCTACATGGCCGGGATATCTATTGATCTCTGTCTGCAAAGTACCAAGCCAGTCTGGGGCATGGCTCATCTAACAAGCCCCCGAGAACCTTCATTGATATCACATATTAGCCCTGACTTTTAATGTGCGGGCTAACTTTCAACATAATGGCGACTTTGAGTCCGCTACCAATGACATGCAAGATATTCAGTCTTAACGGTGTGAAATCGGTTGGCACCGAGCGAGTAATCTAACCCATCGCATTCTGTAGCACAAAGTGTGATGTTTGAGACCTCTGGTCTGGAGGTGAAAGATAAGGTGTCGTTGGCGCTACACAATTACACACAGGCTGCTTCCATCGGGACCGACGGTACACAGAGATCCTTTTAAAACAATGAGTGGGAGTTTAACGACTGCTCGGGGAGAAACTTTGTGTCAGGGCGACAGGAATCAATAAAAAACTTGCAGATAGACAATTACGATCATAACCTATAAGGAGAGGCCTGAAAGTTTTGCAATACCCCCTCCCCACTCCCACTAAAGGAACAATACTGATGCAATTGTCATCACAAATGCCAAAAGGTCTTATCTTGAATCAAAACTTGCAGCTATACCATTATAATCATGATGTAGACTGGCCTGAAAGTTTTGCAACGCCCCCCTCCCCACTCCCACAAAAAGGAACAACGCTGATGCAATTCTCATCACAAATGCCAAAAGGTCTTATCTTAAATCAAAACTTACAGATAGACAGTTACGATCATGACGTAAGTTGAGGCCTCAAAGTTTTGCAATGCCCCCCTCCCCAGTCACAGTCAAGATTCTGCTGTAGTTGTCAACACAAATGCCGAAAGGTCTTATCTTGAAGGAAAACTTGCAGACAAACAGTTATAACGTATGGCAAGGCCTGAAGGTTTTGAAATGCCTCCCTCCCCACTCACTTACACAAAAAGAAATGCTGCTGCTGCAGTTGTCATCACAAATGCCAAAAGGTCTTCTCTCAAATCAAAGAATTTGACTGTGACAAAGTTGTTTAAGTCGACATTGACGTAAACCCACCAGTCATCCTTGACCTTAAAGGCAAAATGCAAGATGAGTTATGCTTCCTGACGTCAAACATGATAACTAGACTTGACCTTATCACTTCTCTACCTGTGAGGTACAAAACGGCACCCGCCGTATAGATTGAGGCAACAGGGTGACCTCTAGCAGTAAATGACCTTGGGTAAGTGAACATGGCAGCAGACAGGTTGATCTGTAACAGACTTGCCTGGTACACTCAGCAGCTCGTCTTATCAGCTTTTTGTCCATGATAAAAAGTCTGATAACATTTCCTGCTGGGAGAGTAGACAGACCGCAGAATGGAAGTCAAAACTGCAGCTCTTTCCTGTCCAGATCATGTCCTTGATAAGATTGTGGTGAGTGGGTTTTTACGGACTATAACTTCAGGTGAGGCAATATTCATGATGTATGTGTACTGGTCTTCTTTCTTCCCTTCAAATATACATGACTACCATAAAGCAAGTTAAAACAACCAATAGTTGATAAATAAAATGACTAATTCTACTCACACTGAGCCATACTTTCTGTCACTCCTGCATCTTTAGACCTTTTGCCCTTCACTTCCTGTCACACTGTGGTGAAAACACTATATACATATGGAAACAACTGTGGAAACACAGACAGACAACAACACCCAAAACGATACCTCCTTAAATGGAGGTGGCAAACTAACTGGCTTAAAATTTTATCCAAATGTATCTGATTCATTATTCATCTAACTGTAGCTACATGTATAAGCATCCGGACATTGCCTATTTGGCAGTTTATAAGCCTCAGCTGCACACACAAACTTCATGGTTGCTCCTTTGCATGAAAATACTGTGTCCTTGTCAAACAACTGGGCCAGACTAGGACATGACAGGATGAACTGGAGTCAATCAAGGGAGGGGTTCCTCATTCAGGGCTGAACATTACCCTGGACTGATGATGATGATAATGTCCTTAGATAATGCACTTTTGATGGAGGAAGTACACAGAACTATATCCCCTAGGGCTTACTGGTATTCATTGTGTTAGATACACATGTACATGTACGTGTAACAGGTAACAGCGACCATTTCATATAGAATAGCTGCCCATCCGCCAGCATTCTTGGTAACTTACATTCGTATCTCATTTATTCTGAAGAAAAATCTTAAAATTGTCAAGACTCTGATTTAAGAGATGCCCTGCATGTAGTGCTGCGTGCCTAAACGTAACATCAGGTACAGGTACAGTGGTTTACATGTAGGTACAGGTCCGGACCTGTACCTGAACAATTTGAAAAATGTACATTGTGTTTTTCTGAACTTCTTCAATAATGACAGAAACATAAATAAACTGGTTACAACTTGTCAGTATCAGAACATACTTTGTTTCCTACCGCCAATCTCCCTTGGCCTTGCTTCCAAAACTCCCAGCCTACCAGAATGATATGTTGCATATTAGTTACGCTTGGTCACGATTGGTGTTGCATGAGGCCATGAGGTCAGGAGATCAGTCACAAAATAAGCACATGTCGGTGTAAATTTATATCGGTACAGTACCGGTACTTCATGATTCGGTATTTTAAACCTGTACCTAAAAGTAATCAATTTGTACGGTAAAGTGCCGGTACGCAGCACTACCTGCATGGCATCACTTGCTGTCTTCCATATTCTGTAATCAAATTAAAGACTTTTAATTGATTCCACACAGGGGTTGGATAAAAGACTAATAATTTTACCAACTCTGAACTGTACTACAAGTCTTCCTGTCACTCCCTGGGTTTGGTTCTTGCTTCACTTCGATTCAGAAATTCCATCTCAGACATCACCCAGATACTGGAGACTGCAGCCCAAAGACATCTTGACATCTCCATCTTGTATTTCTCCAGGCCTCCTAGCCTGTAGTGTGCCATTCTTCAAATGCAAGCTTGAAGCCAAAAAAGCCTGGAGCACTCAAAAGCATACATCTTTAAAATTTACCATTCACTATGAAAGAAGATGCTGATGCAGTGCAATATAGAACCATACTTCTGAGCTGCCGTGAACTTGAACTTGAAGTACTGACTTGATGGTTGCAGTTAGCATCTTAGAACCATAAAACTCCTACACAATGGCAAAGACAAAGGCTCGGCATATGATTGGAAATAACTCTTTAGCGACATATCATCTGCTTCTTATTGCACGGACACATTTGGTTGACCTTGCAAATGGTTCAGCTTGGCAGCGAACCTAGAATCTCATCCGTGAACCAATTCAATTTACCTTCAGCAGCTCATTTGTAGGCGGCCAATTCGGTACACGTCACTTACGGCGGCCCGGCCTCCGCGGCGGATCCCCTGTGGCCCATTCTGACAAGTGAAAAATGGCCGTGGCACATGAGCCATTCCCTAAAGCTACCGTGTTATGGGTAACAGATTCCAACTCATCTGTAGGCTTAAGCCCTCTCTCGCACTTTCGTGTGCATGTGACAGCCCTCTGTCTTTGACTCGAGCCCCGGCACATAATACCGCACATTACAATGACACCGGCAACAGAAATTACATTGTGTTTTGTCAAAGTACAGGTCCTGAGGTCTCTTTATCTTTGTTATCATAATCTACTATTATGACAGACTCGGATTGAACTGGGCTGTAAAGGAGTAGTTTGCCAGTCTGACAATAACAGTATCCATGGATACAAGCTGGACCTGGTCCATATGCCCTCCCAGCCATGCTTCTTGGTTCCCCCTAACTTGACTTTTTTTATGGTGTCCTATATTATGATCTAGAGAACGTAACATTTCAAGTAGTCAAGTCTTTTTCCTCTTCCTACAGTTTTTATTCTACATGTACATGAACAACTTTACCTGCAGAGAATTGAATAAAACTTTTTCTCCTTTCATTAACTGAAGCCTTTTTAATTTGCAGAATATCATAATATGAGGTTTGGTGTTATTCTGCAATATTAATGTCTTCAGGACCTGTACCATGATATATTATAAAAGAGCAAGAAGCAATAACTTATGATAAGGCTGAAAATTGGCATCAATTATTATGTATTACATGATAAAAACACAATGTCTGCATTCTTCTATTTCGATTTTGACATAGTATGATAATTTGTGTTTCATAAATTTACTGTTTTGATAGTTAAGTTTTGCTACAAGATAACTGTCTGGTAAACGAATTATGCTTTTTAAAGCATATTAGTATTAATTGATATTCCACAGCCACGGCTAAGCTTTCAAATACACGAGGACAAGGCTCTACAAACCACAAACCCAATATACCCGTGTCTTCCCTGCAGATGCCAAGTAAAATAATTCAATTTGCTGCAGCAAGGAGAGTTCATCTGACTTAATCAAAGACAAGAGGAATCCGCTCTTTTCCTGACGTCTGATGTGGTAAAGTAAATGTCAGCCTAGTCGAGGGGAATACCTGAATGCATGCATCATTGGCGCAGAACCCTAGAGAGACAACAACTCCCTGGCTTTACCACTAAGGAATCGCACATCCCTTAGGCTTTAATTCCGATCGTTTTAAAAACCAAGTCACACATACTTCCTCATCGTCCACTGACCTTCGCGGTATGACCTTTATTACCAATTACGTGACTTCTCATTTCTTCCGCCTGGTTTCCCCACTTCCTGTAGCATTCTACTTCCAAAGCTAAACATTTCCAAACATTTGCTACCAGTCATTATAGTAAACCTAAAAATGCATGTAGCATGTTCTCTAAAAATACTATTTTGTCACAAAGTGAACGTTTGCGAGCAAATTCAAGTTGTTTCCCTGCACAGTGCTACAGTTATCTTTAATGACTTTGACCCCGACAAGAAATGGAAAAGTCCAAATAACTTCTTGCAATGCCACCTATCAAAAAAGTGTGTATTGCAGTGTATCTATGATGCTGCAAAGATATTAACGGTTCAAATCTTCAGCAAACAATAATTATTAAGTACATAGCTTCTATTTTTCTTAAATACAATGAACATGGACCTATGAGTACATTACAAATTGTTGTTGTTTTCTAGTCATTATAAATATAAGTTACTGAAACTAAAACTGTCACAATTAGGATTACTTGATCCCATTCCAATCATTGTTCACTTGAAAGAACACCTGTAATTATAATCACAAAGACCTTAACAGCCATGAATATGAAATTCCTATCATTAAACATCAACAATGTCTTTGAGATGCATAACCAACCCCCTACCAAATAAAAAACCAACACACGTGGAAACAAAGGATATACATGTAAACCTCATAACATGTGACAGGATTCCAGCTACATTTTTATTGCACATAAACATTGCCAAGGAAACTACATGTATAAAAAGATGGCAGTTTTATTACATCGTCTGAATGTGGGAGGATCTAATAGTATGTCTAAATCCAACAACACTATAAAAGCATCTCCAATTCCAACAATTGGAGATGCTTTCCAAAAAGATGTCTCCTGACATATGTATGGACAAGAATCCAATTTTGCCTGAAGCGTTACTTTGGGCAAAGGACGCGGTTCAATCCATCATCAAATCAACGACGCACTCCGTCTGTTATAAACACACGCCGCGAGTTCTTCCCAATATCGCAGTGCGGTCATCAGATCGAGAAAGGGATGCGGCCATTTTTCATCGTCCTGTACGCAAACGTACCCCAGGGCGTTTTGCATGTGTTGCACACGCTTGCATCGAGTTGTTGCGGAAAAGGAAGACAGAATTGGAACAGGGTTTGTTGCCCAGGCTGCATGATGAACTGCCCGTTCTTGTGATTAATGATTGCGGACTGATCTTATGGTAAGAACTCTACCATAAGGTACATGATTGAGAGGCACGATGGAAGGCAAGATATGGAAATATTAGTGGGGGTGGGAGGGGGGTGCGCATCTGACTATTTTTAAACATAGTGCAGTTGAAACTAAGACTTCAAGTTGTCGGGAGGGGTTTAATATGTGCAGAAATGTACATGTAGGTTGGCAACACCAAAAACAACAGTTTAACCTACTCCATGTAATTCTATCAGCTAGACTAAGTGTAACTCTCCATAATAAGATGCCGTAGAATCTGTCAGTTTCTAAGTAATGAGCATGAATCAATGGACTACTGATTTTGAGGTAAAAGGCGATCTATCAATGTGTCCTTCTTCTACTTCTGAAGTCAGGAAGTTCTTCGTATTGTCTAAGAAAAAGATAGACAAGTGTGATACTGTTGCTGCCAGTTCTATTAAATCTAAATTTACTAATTTGGCTATGATAAATTCCTCTGTAATATAACTGGAACTGACAAATTTTAGTCTAAAACTCTTCTCTTTTAACACTCAGAAATACTTTTCATTTTCTACATGTTTTAGAAAATTGGGGGTCTTCCATCGTCTCCAAAAAGAAATTAAACCTACATGTAACTAGGTTTACAGTAGACTAAATTAGAATTGTGTTGTTATGATTATTTTTGGTTAGCTATTTTTGTCCTGTTGCTACAATCAGGCTTCGGGCAAGAACTTGCAATAAACTTTATTAATACCAATGATCCCATTTCTTTGTCTAGTTCTACTCCTTGCATGCCCTCTGCTGAATGCTGCTCTAATGCTCTAAGTTTCGAAGATGCTGTAGCCCTGCATTAGTGCCAACCCATGGTAATTTAACACTAATTATGCCTTTGCAGCTTAATGCACCACTTTTGCAAGGGCAATGACTTGGAAGTAATGATCAAGACTCTCGACTGTTGCAACCCAGCAATTTGAATAATATGCGAACCGCCAGAGATTATCACCTGAAGTTCGACGTCCGCTTTGACAAAGATTAATGTATCCAGCAAAATATCAAGCAACTACCGAATGCATGAACGACAGAGAAGTAACCCCACCTGTACAGTTTATGACGCACATAACGCCTCTTAGGATTCAGCCAATATGAGCCAATTCCAAGAAACACTTAGTTTAAAATGCAAAACGTACCACAATATTTGGACACAAATTCCTCTAATGATCTGCCTTATAGTACTAAGGTTACTTTACTCGTCATAATCACCAACATGTTTGCAAAAGAACTCGGCACTGAGCTTATAAGCTAATCAAAGAAACAAGATGGCAGACCCTCTGGAGAAATCATGGCATAAGCGGCTCTTCTGACAGCGAGACGTAAATGGCGGTTGTAAACATTAACGAGTCATCCCTCATCACAGGCGCCATGCGGCTGCCGCATCACGCCGGGAAAAAGAGAAACAAAAACCGAATAAAGCAGGTCTGGATAAATTGCCACCCATTTCACGCTCCAGCGATTTACTGATTTGGGAACCTGGAAGGGGTAACATTACATGTGTATTGGATCTATGCCGGGAGCTCAAAGTCAAATATCTTCAGCCAGGATGTCTGGTTATTATATGGACTCGTCCCAATTTCTCAAGTAGATGAAATCTTGGGAAAGAATGTGTTCAATAAAGTTAGAGGCCAACGAATTGTCAGACTGCAGAACTACGCAGAAAAAGTTTGCTTGCAGTATATCATAGTAACATGTACGTAACTGTTTAGAGTCATGTGTATTACAGCCATCCATACTGGTTTTGATGGACTCATTCTCTTATCAAAGTATGGCAGGATCTTTAACGTGCTCGAGGTGTGGCTTTCCTCAAACGTCGCTTTATGTCCCATCCGAGAGGACTTTGAGCCGAAGCTTGGTGCCCCTTTTCACCCAAGTCACGTGAAGAAATAGTTGTTAAGTGCCATTCATTCCCAATTGGACCTGCAAGGGATTCGAACACAGAACCTTTAGGTTCCAAGTCAAGAACCCTTAACATAAGACCAAATCACCTCCTTTATCAAGATGAAAACAGATTTTAAAAGGAATGTCTGCACCTTGGTACAAAAAATTACATGTCATGTATGTAGTCTGAGAAACAATGTTTTGATATCAGTGCTATCATGTTTTTATGCTGACCTCTTTCTAAATTTTAACTAGAAAATATCTGAGAAATTGGTATGGCTAGACTGAAGAAATTTAGTATTTCAAGTTCACAATGACTTCTTCATTTACAGCCACAGCTCAAATACACAGTAGTCCATCATTTTGATGGGAGAGAGATTTCTTACTTTTCCACGGGGGAAGCAAATCAAATTGGATGTGTGCATAGATGACCTCCATTAAACAACGTTAGTGTGGCCCTACCGGGTTTCCCAATAAACCACCTCTGACAAAAGCCGTCCATCTATTCTTACCCCATTATCCTTCCTGGAGCACCTCCAAAGCTCGCACTTCCCCATTTCAACCGGCTCCTAAATTATTCCGTAACAAAATCCTTTTAGCAGAACCGGATTCCGGCCCGGTATAAGTGTGACTGGGCCCGAACTTCGACATTTCGTGTAAGTTCGCTGTCACAGTTGGTACAATTTTACTGTTCCGCGCAGGGGATGTTAACAGTAAAACTTTTCATGCACGAGCTTCAAATCCAATTCTCAGCACTTAGAAGGCAGTAAAAACCACTCTTGGCTAAGGGTGATATATTATCGGCCAACAATGCAATTCCACAACATTAGAGAACGTCGCGAATGCGGCCCACGTAGCCGGCGCATATTGTCATGTTCTGATAACGTTATAAATTTCCCACGCCAACAACCGTTTGTCTCTCGGAGGCATGTTCCTCCGCTGACATTGACACGCGGCCAGGGTAAATAATGGAAAAGCATGGAAATGACCTTATTGATTGGAAAATAGGAACTTTGTATAATAGATGAGGGGACCGTGGCGGGTAATCAAAACGTATGCGCAGTTGGGGTTATTTTGAGCTGCGTCTGATATAACGGAGATTGCTTGACTGGTAATGTTTTTAAAGAGCATCTGGGACCGCGGATTTATCGTGGGGTGGACCGGGGAGTAGGGACAGGGGGCCGAGCCTTTTACGGCCGCCATCGCTAAATGATGCACCACGGTTGACGGTTCGACTTGACCTCGACAGCAACACCGCATACGCAGATGACGCATCATCCCACGCCGTAGCGCCAACTGTGAAGTGATACGGCAGGGCTTCCACACTGGTCAAGAAATTTTACAGTTAGGGTATCATGCTGGAGTTCTGGTAAAGACAGTTGTGTCCATTGTTAACCATCAGAAGTCCACTTTCCTATGACTACATGTTACTGGTGCATCTGGTAGAGTGCCAAAGGTTAATGAATGTCGTTTAAGACTAATTTTATCACCTAGAAATATGGGTAACCTTTCAATCCAATGGATTGCAGATGACCTATTGGCATACACATAAAATGAAAATGCAACCAACCAAAATTTTACTGTCTGGTCAGCTTTTTGCACTGAATATGATTTTCTATTCTCGTTTCAAAACTTATCATTTTTGGTTTGTGTGTCTGTTTGTGTGTCTATCTGTGTGTCTGTCTGTTTCTGCATATTTTTGATCAGCAAAACTTAAAAACCTCTTGATGGATTGTGATTATATTTGGTATGTGGGTCAATTTTGTGCCTCCTGGTGACTTTCCTTGAAACTGCAGCAAAACATCCATTTTTTTAAATCTTTTTTTTAAGTGTCTAAAAATATGTAAACCAGTATGTGGAACACTGCAATAGTTCATAAAATAATAATAATATTGTTCTATGGTAAATGTGTTGTAAATTGCTAAATACTGGAAATAACAAAACTTGCTGTACTTTTGTTGTGTCAATAAAGATTGCCATTTCATGAAGTTAGGGTCCACCGGCACCCCGACCAATCAAACCACGTGAATCGCATTGAAACTCAGGTTCGTATCAGACATTTTCCTACAAATCGCTTTCTATGTTGCATTAATGACTACATCTGACAAAACAAACTCACCAGTGAGATGGTGGAAGGTGTCAGCTTTCCAAAGATGTTTTCAGATTGACAATTTTGGCACTTTGGAAGTGATTAAAAGCGACAGTGATTTAACGTTTTCTCGGAATTGTCGGAAAATGGCTGATACGAATCTGACTTTCAATGCGATTCACATGGTTTGATTGGTCGGGGTGACGGGGGATATCATCCGTTACTTTGAATTGCTATAGCCCTATACAAGTACTGGTACCCTGCGGTACCTACTTCAAAGGAGATATCGAGCACTACCCACTTGTGAGTGGTGCTTTGAGTCTGAGTTCAAGGCTTGCCAGTGACCCTATTTTAACCCAGGACATTTTATCTCAGTACTACACTTTCATTTCTATCTTTCACGTACATGTATATTGGTTTGGCTACAGTGCACATATAACCCACAATCAGACCAACTAGCCAAAGGCTATTACGAAAAGCGAACCTGTGGGCTAGAAACCATTAAGCATCTGGCCATATCCATACTCTTATCAGGAAGCATGGGAAGTTGATTTCCTTTATGAGCGGCTCTTCATTGTTTAACACCAGTGGGGGGGAGGGTATTAATACCAACTTTGTAAAATATGCATTTCAAAATATGGAGATGGTCTATCTAAGCACAGAAATCACAAAATTTGGGCAATCTTTGGACTCTAACCCCCCTGTACACATGTTGTAATGGGTGAAGTCCATTTTTGAATGGAAATAGTTCTTTTTTGCAATGGGGTTGATTTAGGAATAGTCTATATCTGTGTGGAGAATAGATTTGGGGTTCAGATATTGAAAAAAAGTACCAAATTTTACATTTTCATATTCAGATAGACCATCTCCATATTTCTAGTTGCACATTTCAGCAAAACTACACTTTTGCGAAATAGTACCTCCCCCTAGCACCAGGCTCCAGCTGAACTTGATTAAAGAAAAACAAAACAAATTGAATATTGATCCCTTGTTTCATCTGTCCCATAAACTAAGTGAAACATCTTCTTGGCCTGCAAGTGAACTGTAGTGTCAAAGGTCAAAGGTCAAAAGGTCAAGGACACCTAGTAGCAATCAGCAGTTGCAGCCATCAGGCCACCTTGGTTGAGAGATCACTGATGCCGATTCCGAACTACAGTAGAATCCGCTTAACTGCACCTCCCATTTGTCACCGTTTTTGGTGCAATTATCCGGCTGGTGCAATTATGCGAAATGCCCAGCTGGACCGCACCACCATGGGCGAGGGGGTGTATTGTTAGTCAGAAACACTAGCACAAAGAAAACAGACGAAATTATTCAGTTATTAAATTTATTTATTGACCCTTTGCTGAAAATAAAGAGATGACTACGAACCTGTTTTGATTTTGCATTCTTTCATTTTTCCATACGATCTACCGCATTACAACACACGTAATGTTACAGGGGAGGCATTCTGAAACATGCCACTCAAGGGATAACAGTTTCTGTGTTAGTTACATTACGTAGAGTGCAGTTGTCGATTTACGTAAATCGTGTACCGCCATGAAACTAGGAATTGAAACTAAAACTTGGTTACTGATTACGGGTGACCCGCCCGGGACCTCCCATACGATTCCTATCAACGTAACTGTCAATGGAGACCGCCCCTTCTTTTGCTACTCAAAACAGTTTTAAACATATTGACGGTATTGCGCCTTTACACCGGCAGGTATCGGCTCATTTGTACCGCGTTTGCCGATTTTAGCGCACCTTTTCAGTAAACTTGTCGAGGATTTTTGAAAAAAATTGGTGCAGTTATCCGGCATTGGTGACAATGCGCGGTGCAGATATGCGGAGTCACTAACCATACAGTGAATGGGAACCGGTTTTGGATTTTGGGATTCGGTGCAATTAAATGGAAGGTGCGTTTATCCGAGGTGCAATTAAGTGGCTTTGTCTGTATTTTCATTTTCTGCCCATTGTATACAAGGTCGTAAAATGGATGTAAAAACAACATATTGGAGGGCTTGTAGAGATTTATAGCTACTGACAGTTTCCGTCTTTAGAGGATGATATGAAAAGGAAACACTAATAACATGTCAAAGCCTGCTGTTTTACCAGAAAGGCCAACGGAACCTTTAAAAGGAAACTCTTGAATTCTGCATGAGCTACAAATGCATTCTCCATGCGCATTTATGGTAACATGTCTTATCACGCTTCTTTAGTGTTTCTATTATTTGGCTCTCCTTGCTATGCGAAAATGATGTTGCTGAATTTATCGGCAATTCTATTGCGGTAGCCGTGTTTTGTTTATTAGTTACTGTCAGTGGAAAAAAAGGAAAAATTGGGCTGCTAGTAAAATATACATGAACTTGCTGTCTTTATAGGAGTTTCCCAACTGATGTTGCTTTAACAACCCTCCCCTCAGGCTATGTGTGCACTTAACAGTTCTCAGCTTGTGTTTACTGACGTCGGAAGTACATCCTCACTCTTCCTCAGGTATCATTTGCACCTCTATCTGACAAGTAAGAGGTCTGTGTTCTCTTTTGATGTTTTCCTCCACCCCAAGAAAGACGTTTGTCTCGTTCTTCTGTCTTTGATCCATCATGACAGTATCAGTCTGAGAGTAGCTTACAAAATGTATGTGCAAAGAACTGTATTCCCAAATTGCTTAGCCTTGACAGTCTCAAATCAATTAAAAACATCTGCAAGGATGTCAGGGATATCACAGAGCCCCTTAATATGTCTGTCGTTTCCACAAGCAATCCCAAGTAGTTAAGCATTGATTTCTATGTTCTCAAATGACAGTCTAAATCAGCAGCAAAGATGTCAGTCACATCACCAAGCCCCTTATGTCTATTGTCTCCTCAAGCATTCCCAAGTACACATAGCTAAGCATTGATTTCTATGTCTCGAGTCAGTTGAAAACAGCTGCAAAGATGTCAGAGATACAGTACCACCGATCCCCTTATGTCTATTGCACTCAACGCACAAGAATAGCCTTAAAACAAATCAAGCTCTAAAGCAGAATACAGAAGTTTGAAAACCCCATACATCTGTCAAAGAAGGAACTCCCCTAACATTGACTGGCGGCACCACGAGACTTTGACGTTAGTTTTTCACCCAGGGAAAGGTGAACGAAAAAGGAAAGTAAAAAGGCTGTAAGGGGCAACGCATTAGGCAAAAGTGAAAGTGAAGAAGAGGCAGAGTACATCAGAAAGGAACCAAAATAGAACAGGCCATTTGGTTGAGATGAAAGTGGAAAAGGACACTTAAAGTACTGACGTAAAAAGGACGGAGAGTGCCCTTAAGTAGATAAAAGAAGCGACTGAAGTACTGGTCACGCCCCTTCCCAAGTATACCGTAGAAGAAAACTGTGCGATCACGACAATTTTCAGTCTGGCATTCGCGCTCGATCTACACTAACAGTACGTGTGTACAGTGTCTATGTCATCTTGACGTACAGATCTTACGCAATAAGTATTCATCCTGGCACGATACGCGATATTGGGGTGGACGTCAGTTGTATACTGACGTAAAAAGGATGGAGAGTGCCCTTAAGTAGATAAAAGAAGCGACTGAAGTACTGGTCACGCCCCCTCCCACGTATACCGTAGAGGGAAACTGTGCGATGACGACAACAACAGTCTGGCGTTCGCACTCGATCTAGACTAACAGTATGCGTGTAACGTTTTATGCCATCTTGACGTACAGATCTTACGAGATAAGTATTTATCCTGGCCTTGGGAACGTGTTATGTGTATTCTTTCTAACGCATTTCGAGAACAGTATCATTTATTTATATCTTAGTACCCAAAATAGGCTTCAACCACACATGCATTCACCTTACATAAATGTACTTTTCAATAAATATTGAAGGATTTAATGGACCACAAAATGAAATATATGTCTACTAGGGATTTAGGGGCAAGTGAAATCATTCGTCATAAATGTCTAAAGTATGCCAAAAACCTCAAATTGAACAGCCAATTTTCAAGTCTTAAATTTCAAATTTTCAAATCTACAGTGGCCACGACTGTTAGTAACTACCGGATGGAAAAGTGTCAAATTGTTGTAAATTGAACAGCTGCTGCTTTTCAAGTCCTACATTTCAAATTTTCAAATCCGCGACTGTCAGTAACTGCCAGATGGAAAACTGTTTAAATTGTTTTAATTAAATTCAACAGCTTCTTTTCAAGTTTTTCAAGCTTTTCAAGGACACTGGGTTAAACATTCGGGAAGCAGAGGCTAGGGCAAAGGACAGGACTTCTTGGAGGATCCAGCTGGAAAGCAAGGGTCCAGTTTCTGGCCTGTGCACGTAGGCAGGTACATTGTATACGCAGGCTTTTCAAGTCCTACATTTCAAATTTCCTAATCCATGACTGTTGGTAACTGCCATCATGTTGTTTGAAAGTCTGCACGTGTATTCCTCAATTGGATGTCATGGCACCTTACCGAGAGGTCAAGGGAGTGCAGCAAGTTTTGCACTACTGACATGGTTGATTCAAACCATGGAGATGCAGGGTGAGGACAGGCGATGTGTCTTATCCTGGCAGCAGTGGTATTAGGTGGGAATCCCTTCATGATATGCTAGCTGCGTGTATAGCACCCCGTGCTATGTTTCCATGGGTGGGTGATCGGTACGAAATGTCAAAGTTAGGATAAGACCATTAGGGTACTGAAGCAAAGCCTGGAGAGTGATTTAAGACTGTGTATAGGATCATAATGCTGAGGAAAAACACGGCCAAACTAAGAAAATGCAGCCTTCGCGAGCAAATGCAGAATATTTCACTTCCTTTCCCTCCCCATGCAAAATAAGACAAAAACATATTCTATGAGCAATTACATGACTGTACAATGGGCTCAAAAGCCAAGATATTGATTTCTTTAAAATCTAAATTGTTGTATCATAATACAATAGGCATGACAACGTTAACATATGACAAAAACGTAGTGAATAAACTTATTCTCGTTAACAACTTTTGTTTCTGTTGTCCATCAATTTGTGTTACAAGCAAGTGTAGTGTTCAGTTTTCAATGCATCTATCTACCAAGTTCTCACCTATATGAATGTGATTGGTGTGTTGGTAAGCCTTCCACCATGAATAAATCAAATCAGATGAATCGGCCGCAGCACCAAACCCAATTGGGCGGTCACTGGAGGCAAGATGAATACCTTAGGCGCACAGTAGGGATACATTTCATTAGCGAGGATCCAGTTCAGCACTCTGGCAATGGGCACACTTCTTCATTGTTCTTCCGCGCTTCTTGGTAGGAATCATTAGACATGATCCCTAACTGTTCTCAAGTTTGGTAACGGGATGCCCTAACTTGAGACGTTTTTTTCAGGCCCACAAACTCAAGGTACTCAATCACAACTTGGGTTTTGATAAATAAAATTTGGACACATTAATACTAAGAACATATTATAAAAGACATTAATATAATGAGTATGAACTGCATTTATACTGTTTATGAACCTTTTAGTCTCTACATTACAAGTAAAATGTTGCAAGATGGCTTTGGGAATGTGCCTTCAAACAGCAGGGTATCCCAACTTGGGATGCTTTTTGTATTTTTGCTGTCAATAGAAATTTTTCAAGATTACAAGACAGTATGGAAGCATAAAATGATAAATTTAAGAAAATCCATATCAGTTTAAACAGTTGAAGGACAAAATGGTCAATGCGACTTTTTTTCATTATCATGAAAGACTCTTTTTCTTAACTACAACTTTTTTTAAATAATCTTAAATTCAGCCTACATGTATGATTGTCATGATGTGTGTTTGTACATTTTCTACATGCACAGTTCACTGCATAATAATTGGACAGGGGCAAAATCATTTCCGATGTTTCCCTCCCAAAGAGACCTAATTAGTCCAAACCGAAGCTGTGGCACCTGTTCATTACAAAGTAACTGACAAAAAAGGTGTATTATCTTCTACACAGTACGAACACCGGATTTGATGATGTCACTGCACATGTGTACAGTAGACAATGTACAACTACATCATGTTTTTGTTGAGCTATAGTTCTCTAACATTCAGAAGATATGACAAATGCAAACTTTCAGACATTCATGCCCAAAATCAAACCTTATCTGGTCATATTCAAAAGCATCTATCCAAACCTTTAATACTTGACATTTACATTAAAATATTTTTGTGGCATTAGTATGAGCAAAAAATAGCACAATATTATGCTACTGTATTTTTTTTGAACCAATTGGCAGAACAACATTATTGACAAACAGACAGACATTTATGATGAAAATCAAACTTTCTAAATGGATTCAAAATTATCTATCCTTCATGCAATACCTGAGGCAGACATTTTACAGGAAATTTTTTATCTTTTATACATGATTGTACAGCTTAAAGTTCTTGTGATGTGGCGTGGCAAACTCAATTGTTCAACAGCAAATGATTATGGCAAAAAGAAAATCTTCTATAATATATATAATTATCTCCATGAAAAATGGCGTGTTTGTGTGTGTGTGTGTGTGTTTGTGTTTCCGGACTATTGTAGGCAGCATAACTCAAGAACCTCTTGATGGATTACGATAATATTTGGTATGTGGGCGGGTGTTGTGAGGCCGAAATTCAAGGTCGATTTTGGGCCCCCTGGTATGTGACCTTGGTACTGCAGCAGAACTTCCGTTTTTGTATCTTTTGACCTGGACGTGCTGTGGTATTGATTTTTGGGTGGCAGATAGCTTGTGATGTAATTAAGAAATGGTGTAGGTTTGGGCTCCCTAGCAGCTTGCTCTGGAACTGCACGGGCGTTATTGTGAAAATCTTCTAAGGAGAATAACTGAACAAAGGGACAACAGATTTCCATGATATTTAGTATGCAGGTAGCTTAGACAGACATGTACACAATGAAGTGCAAATTATGCTAATTGGGAATTAATTTGCATAGATAATGAGGAAAATCTATATTTGCAGTGTTTTCCATTATAAGACTCAAATACATGTAACATATGTAGTTTATGGAAAGTGGAGCATCAACAAATACCAATTATGCAAATAAATTCCTAATTTGCATAATTAATGCAAAAACACCAAAATTCATCAAATTGGAAAATTATAGGACTGTCAATATTGCAACATGTGTAAGTAAGATAAAGGTGTTTATGATTAAGCATATATTATGTAAATGTGTAAGTCATTTGCATAAATAGAATTGTTCATGGAGATATGAGGTCGCGGAACTCTTGTTTATTATGTATTTGGTTCATAATTATCCCATCTTTATCTCGATACCTGACAGTTAGCATTTGGGAGTCAGAAGCATTTCTTCTCAACTTCTACTCAATTACTTATGCTGAATCATATAAAATCTTCTTTTTGGGTTCAAAATCATTTCTATCCTTCTGAAATCAAAAATGAAATGTTTGTAGGAAAATTTTATAGCTGAGTCCTTACATGGTAGTTGGCATGATATCATATGGTGAACTCAGTAGCCAGAAGCATTTCATTATCGAGAAACACAAAGATTTATGCTGCATCATATAAAATCTTCTTTATGGGTTCAAAACGATCTGTCCTGAAATTCAACAATAAATGTCTCTAATAGCTATAGTACGTCTGTACAACATAGCTGGCACAATGCCACAGTGAACTCAACAGCCAGAAGCACTGAGAAACACAGAGATTTATGCTGTATCATGTAAAATTTTCTGTGGATTCAAAATCGTCTGTCCTTCTCAAATTTAACAGGAAAAGTTTACACCTCAAAGTGTCTGCAATGTTCATGTAGCTGGCACAACGCCACAGCATTTTCAGTAGCCAGAAGCGCTTTATTATTGAATAACAACTCAGTGACTTATGCTGAATCATATAAAATATTCTATATGGGGTCAAAATACCCTGTCCTTCTAAAAATTTAACAGCAAAAATTTATAGCTCCAGGTCCTTGCAATGAAGTTGGCATGACGCCACAGCAAACTCAGCAGCCAGAAGCATTTCATTACTCACAAGGACTCTCCGACACGGGTCCCTGTTTGAAAATGTCAGAGATAACTAATGTACCCTGAAGGACAAGCGAACATTTCCAGCCTTTTTCTTCCCATCACGGAACAGACCAATGAACAGTGTACTAACAAGCAGAATGCCAATTCTTCTGATCCCTGGAGCACTGCATGTAAATCACAGGAGGGAGGTAGTTTGCCCGTAACCCCTCGGAAAAGGAGAACCGTATGCCAGTCTGAACCAATCAGCGTCACGCAGAGCACCGCTGGCGTGCCGTTGTAAATACGGACTATTACGTCAATCACTGACAACGTTGCATCAGCTGTAGGGAATAGCAGAGTGGTATATACACATGTACAACCTAGATCTATTGTTCATCATCTTAGTTTTTTTTCCCATCCCGGCAAACCAACTTTGATTTGGACCCAGGCAAGCCAACTTTCCCATCTTGCCAATCTCTTGTTACACATCCTGTCACTCTACAATTTACAAATAACAGTGGGCACACACCAAGACAAAGAAACACACTGATCGAAAACAATACCTTTGTTTTCAGAGGTAATAACTGTGGATACACACCAAGACAAAGAAACATGCAGACTGAAAACAACACCTGTAAACATTGACAAGACCAGGAACTACGTCCCCATCCCTAATAACTTAACATACTGTAAATGCAGAAATCTTCGCGGTGGTTTTATGTTCAGGGCGAATTAAAACCACCGCGAAACTTTTTGCCCACCTATGACTGTAGTGCTGCTATTGTTTCAAACGTGGAAAAAAACGCAAACATTCCATTTTCTCCCTAACGCGAAATAAAAACCATGCGAACATAAATGCATTTACAGTAATCTGGAAATCGACCCCTGCCTTTTCCGTACATCTCCTTCCCTGAACTTGGGGGAGAAAACAATTGGAGTTTTATTAGAAGCAATCAAAACTATTTGCTGACCCGTGCCGTGTTCGGATCCAACATGCCCAGCACAAGTTGACATTTACGTGACACGGTAAGTCGGCAATTCCCATCAGTTAGGGCTGCCCTCGAACTCTCCATTAGCGTTGGCCCCTGCAGGGATGAAGACTCTGCAAAAGTACCCGGGCACCTTTGACCCTCTCAAAGTACCTGCACCGAAGAGCAAGATACTTTCTGTCTAGACGGGCTTAACTGATGAGCCGAACTGACGCTGCCGGGATACCTGTTGTCCTCCGATGCACATGAATCTTCCCGACATGTTGTTCAGCAACGGGAAAAGTATGCTTTGCAGCTGGGTCAATACCAATTTTGTGTGTGCTTTCTTTTTACTTCACTAGCAAGAGATCCACATTAGATAACGTGTATAGAATGTGGGAAGTATAACCTCCATGTACGTTGTGTTGTTCAGCAACGGTAAAAGTATGGTTTACGCTGGGTCAATACCAATTCAACTTGTATGTTTTCTTTTGACTTCACTAGCAAGAGAGCCACATAAGATAAATCGTATAAAAAAAGAGAAGTACAAGCTACGTCGTGTTGTTCAGCAACTGAAGAAGTATGCTATGCAGCCAGGTCAATACCAATCTTGAATGCATTTTCTTTTTACTCGACTAGCAAGAGATCCATTTTAGATTATCCGTATAAAATGTGGGACGTACAATCTACGTCGTGTTTAACTACTACAAGCACAAAGCACTGAACAAGTTGTAACATGTACATATGTATCTCTAGCACACATTTGGAAAAAACATAAACTCAGACAAATGGAAAGTACACTAAGCCGAGCTTTTTTAGAAAAGAGTTTGCCAGAATGTGCCTGTCCTTA
Organism: Branchiostoma lanceolatum; assembly: GCA_035149815.1. Taxonomy (NCBI): domain Eukaryota; kingdom Metazoa; phylum Chordata; class Leptocardii; order Amphioxiformes; family Branchiostomatidae; genus Branchiostoma; species Branchiostoma lanceolatum. The sequence goes on from CM068881.1 coordinate 9,503,098, forward strand.
GTGCTGAAGAAATATTAACTGGAGCACTGGTGATGAAAATGCTTTCAGTGAGACTGCATCACAATTGAGAATATCATTTCAAAATATTTTCGATAAAATAGTTTGTCAAAAAGTGCCTGACCTTAGTGCTGAAGAAATATCCACTAGAGCACAAGTGATGGAAATGCTTTCAGTCCGACTACATCACAGTTGAATATCATGATATTTCAAAATCATTTTTGTTCGAGACAAGAGTTTTTCTAAATGTGCCTGTCCTTGGTACTGAAAAACAACATCCAATAGTGGTGAAAAGGCTTTCCGTTATTAGAGAATTACCAAATTTCCATCCAACATTGTTACACCTGTCATACATTGTACCTGTTTACTGGTATCTCAACTAATTTCATTAAGTCTCCTCGACCAATCCGTTTGAAGTACTAACTGATCCTTCCTAATCTCAACAGTGCCTTCTAATAACAACCAATCTCTATGGCAAAAATTGGGAAAACTAACTAATTTGATTCAGGAAAATTGCTCTAAAGTACATTGAATAATAATCTCGTAAAACACAAAATGTTAAGTCTATAAGCCTACAAAATGTATGTTTATCATATCAGGAAACACTCTGACCCAAATTTCTGGCAAAGCGCATTGCCATGTGACGCAATAGTTGGTAGCATGACAGTCTTGCATATCTGCTTGGGTTTGTTGACTTAGATTGTAAAGATACCGATCATTTAAAGCAGGTCTCAAAGTTCTGCTCTTGGGAAAGTCACTATATGCTAACTCCAATACTACAAAACGCAGTCTTGAAGATGTAAGAGCACTGCTTCCCAGTACAAATGACTAATGTCATCTAAAATATCAAACATCAGATTGAAAATTGAAAATTCATCCAAGTAATAACCATGGGAGAGATGACTACAGCCAGCTCAAATCGAAAAAATTTTAGTTTTGTCTGCAAAAAAAAGTTTATTTTCCAGGGGTCTTCGTTTTTCATTAGGAGGGGAATATGGAGTTTTTCTGCATTTGAAGTTCGCAGTTGAAACAATCTTGAAGTAAACAATGGTAAAATGTATTCCCAATGTTAAAGCACAAAAATAAAACCACAACAAACATTTCAATGTTTACAGTACTTGATACAAAGTAATATATCTCTACTCTAGCCTAATTTTCAGCCCCCCTCCCACTTCTAACCCAATCTATAATCCATTGTTAATTTAAGTTACAATGTATAACATTCATCTTTCCATTTTGAAACAAAAATATAATGTTTCTGAAGACCCCCACTGGATCTTTCGTCTTTCTAAATGGAACGACCCAAAGTCAATTCAAACTGGAATTCAATCACGTTTCTATTTTATGTTGGAAATTCGGAATTGGTCTATAGCCACTATTCCGTAGCACAGGATTTATTTTACTCATCTCATGTGACCATACAAGGTTTTTATCTCACCAGCATGACATATAGAAGAGCTAAAATTACTCTGGGTATGGGATTATGTTTAATGTTACAAACTTAACAACCTCCATTCTTCAACTGTCGGCTGTGCCATTATGTACATACCGGTACATGTAAGACGACTACCGATAGAATTTCACCAAAAAAAAGGTAAAAGAGTTTGGTAAATATAATTTGTTTAGTGGGTATGAAAATAACACTGCAAGGACAATGTAGAACTGAAAAGATTTGAAATACATGTAAATTTTGATCCAGAATGGAGAGTAGATTAAAATTTTTATTCTTCTTTACAGCAAGTTCACAGTGATGTACATGTAATACTTGGTGCCAAAGAAAATGGATGCCAAGTATACTGTTCTTAAAAACTAAAAACGAAGTCGAGTATAGTTTGGGTTCTCCTTCTTTTACTCATCTTTTGTACAATAGTAGCTCAATCTTTTTCCTTACCATAATAAAAAACTCTCTTTTCTGAACTTCTTTCCATCCAATTTCCATAAAGCCAAGTTATAACAGACTATAATTACTGTTACATGTACAGTAGCTGCGCATAAGGCCTTTTACTTCCATGTTTTTTGTTTTATTTTGCAGTACCAGTAGACAACCTTTAGGTGCAAGTGCAACACACCAGTTTTGTACTGTAACAATAAGTACAAGTGTAAGAATGGACTGTAAGGTTTGATGCACTTATATGGTGATGGCCTCTATACTTTTCGATACATCCGGGAGATCTTTAAAGTGCTTGAGGTGTAGCCTTCCTCCATGGCGGGACCTCTGTCTTTACATCCCATCCGAGAGGACATCTCTAACCAAAGCTATAGTATCCATTTTCAACTGAATCGAGTGCCTTTCCCAAGGACACAACATTGGGGCCTGCTACGGATTCGAACCGAGAACCTTCAGATTCTAAGTAAGCAACCCTAACCAAACCACCCTCTTTTCCGCTTTGAAATCCTAAATTTTCCACTAAAACAGGTACCTCTATACACTTTTTTTCGGACCAGAACAACTAAAAGAGAACAGTTTAATAACATTTCCATGTGCGATGTCCCCATTGTGATCTGTTTTCATGACCTCTGACCTCTCTGTAACTGCTATCTGTCCCCCCTTGGTGTTGTGCTTTACCCTAGGTGACCTTGAGTATTGATCTCCGCCCCTGCGACATGATCCGTTGTTGATTGCTTCTTCATTGTTAAAGGCGCCAATTGAAGGATTTTGGTGCCAAAACTAGACTCCAATTGCAAGAAACTTTTACAGGAAAATGAAATAACCTTAACAAATATGAACATGGAGCATAAGCCAACTTTCACCGTCATGTTCTTTTGACACCACATATGTGTACGGATACCACTCCCATGTTTATGGTTTCTGTAGAAGACTTATTAGGACTTTAATTTGTATCTTTATTATTGTGTTTTGTCTGACCCTAACCTCTTTTCTCATGACCTCAATAAAAAGTGGCCTGCAGGCTGATTTAAACAAAGAAGCAAACAAACAAACATATCCTCCACAACAAAATGTTACCAGACGTTTCCATTTATAACAACTTTATGTATGCCATGTTATCACATTTTTCCAGTATCAATCTATAGCCAAAAGACAACAAGTATAACATGTGTTGAACTGTTCCGGTACTCTGGGTCAAAACAATGCCGATTTGTAAACAAATCTCAGATCTTCAACACATTTTCTAATCTGTAAAATATGATAAGGTTAATTCAACTTATCATGTAGAGAAATACAAAAGAAAAATCATTTTTTGACCATTTCAATCCTTGGTCTACAATATGAGCCTTTGAAACCCTAGAAACAAGTCATCATTCAACCTATGATTTGTTCGAGTTAATCATTTTCACCGTTATTTGAAAGAAGAAGACAGAATTAATGTCCTTTTTTTAATATACATGACTATGCCAGTGAGTCACTGCTGTTGATCGGATTATTCCTAATATTGATCCTAGCTATAGGATTAACAGGTTAATCTCTTTAGCAGTATTATGTACTGACTAAGTGTAAACTAGGTCTTTGACTTCAAGTGACATTTCAAACTTCCACTATGCATGATCGATGACAGGGACACAAATAGAGCAAAATGTCATCAAACATGATATTGTTTATGTTACCGTATGAAGACAAAAGATTTGAACGATATGTTGTAATATGTCAACGTCATACATTTACAATCTGCACTAACTTAGCCCCCTGCATGGTTATGAAATATAAGATTACAATATCTATAAGTTGAAGTTATTGCAATGAATGCAATGAACTGTTGTCTTGACATAGCAACTGAAATGAAAAATTGTCCTTTCTGAAGCTTTGGTGTACAATTTTCACCTTATATTTACAAGTAGATACTGCGATATGAATATTATATATAAAGGCAATGTGTAGAATAAAATTGAACACTTAAATCCGAGCAAAGATACTTATAGAGTCCTGGAGCATCTGTAGAATCTGACCAATCAAAACACTAATTCTGCAATACACCCCTTTAAAAAATAAGTACATATATTTGACTTCTTAGGGAGTCATGAATCCCTTTAGATGAAACTTCCAACCCACATCTTTAAATCCACTATCAGAAAATCTCCTCAACTCTAAGACATAGACCAACCAGCAGCTTTTTTTTCAAAAGCAATTATCTCTTGCCTAACCCTATTGGACAGTAGATAGATAGGGCTGTCCTAAAAGATCACTCAATCAGCAACACCTGGTCAGCTTTCTTTGTCACTTCTTAACCAACCACACAACCCTAAATATAATCAGCAAATCTCAGTGTCTTGTGAATAAACACATGCGACAATAGACAAGAAACTAAATCCAACTTTCCTACAAAAGTTTGATATTGAACAGAGCAGAAAAAGAGAATGTTTTCTGTTTCTATAATGATAGAGTTCTCCGTTTAGTTGAGGTCTGGATCTGTTAGTGTTTGTAAGTCTGTGTGCAATCTTCATTAGAGTATCTGTGGTCCTTGTTGCGAAGACAAATTGTCCCCGGCGAGCGAGCATTTGTCATTGTCACCTCCTGATAGATCTAGACGTGGAACTTGCTGCACATGGCAGTGGTGGAGAGGGTGGCTGGGGCGGCCTGGGGCCCTCCGGGGGATTTGAAGACTCTTACAAACTCAGGACATACATGTACACATGTAGTTGCAGAGCTCAAAATTCATTTTTGGGAATAGGTGCACTGGTGGTACAATGGTGTTCCTGACCTAAACGTTCTACAATGCAGGTGCATAGAAAGAAATGTGAGTTCACAACATCAAAATACAGTAGAATGTTGATGTCAGCAAAACGAGTAAAGGGAAGGGATTCCTCTTTGGTTTCTACGTCTTCGCCAACGGTACTGTCCCAGAAAAACATTTGCAGCTCAAGAATGACTGGATAGTATGTTTTAAAACTCCATTAAAATTACAACCGTTTAACACTCTTGTCCAGAGGTGCAGGCGGATTTTGGATGGACTTGTAAGGCATTCAGTGTTGACATGAACTGCTTTTAACTTTGAAAAACGATTAACCTAAATTCTCTAGCCCACTTAGAAATCTCGAATGAGTTATACAACAGAGGCTTTTTTTCCTTACACTCGTATACTAGTGTTACTTCACGAATATAACCCTACACAAATATCTAGAGGCAATGAATCACTCACAGTCAACTATTCGGTGCACAGCTGCAAGGCTGTTGACATACAGTTTCTAAAAATAATAATTCAACATCTGATATGATTGTGCATGTGGGTGGTATTCAGTACCAAGGACAGGTGTCATCGTGCATGGATTGTGTTCAGCACCAAGGACAGGTGTTGTTGTATGTGGCTTGTGTTCAGCACCAAGGACAGGTGGCATTCCTGAGCGAGGGCAAAATTAACTCTTTTTGTCGCTAGATCGTTGATCCTTATTTGGAAAGTGACAAAGTCACAAGCAATAAACAACAAATAAAAATGTAGTGTGATGAAAATTCAGTAACCTTAAAAAGGTAAACTCTTCCACTACTGCTGCAAAAAAGACAATTTGCTTGCCCTAGAATATATAGAGAACATGTAAAGACTCTTTCTGTGATCAAAAAAATGCAAACCACTCTGCAAAGACAGCACAATCTAACACAGAAATGACAGTTAACTGCACCGTGAGTACGCATTTTACTCATAGCATGTTTGAACTCCCGCCCTTCGCAATGCAAAGCGAACACCCTACCCCCTAGGCCATTGCACCAGTAAAAGTCTCTACAAAAAAGTTTTTACGAGGAGTAACACACCGCATTATCACTCATATGTAAGGTCATCGTCCTCATTTCCACACTGATGTTGTTTACAGCTGGTACGGCGTGTGAGCGCCGCAAATCCGTAAATTGAACCGTAAAATATTTCAAATACCTCTGAACCAAGTCCTCGTAAAAAGGAGGATTTAGTTCATGGTTTTTAATCACATTCCAAAAGCAATATGGTGCAAGGAAACTACCTTTCAAGTAAGATGCCCCAAGGTAGAATGAAGTATATTTGAAAAGATTCATATCACATGGCCAAGATTTTTCATCGTTCGAGCTAATATACAGCATTTTACGATGCAGTAAATTCTAAAGGATTTCTGACTCTGATATCATCTAAGCATTGCCCCCCTCCCTCAAAAAATAGATCATAAATTATACATATCTGTAAATAACATCTACCTTTGACTTCATAAAATGTGTGCTATGTAAGCACTAAAAATAACTCTGATAGCATCTAAACATGCCCCCCCTCCCCCAACAAAGAGATGATTAACAACCCATTGCAATAGATAAGTCTACCTTTGACTTCATAAAATGTGTGCAATGTTAGCATAAGTTAAAATCCTGAAAACATTAAAACATACCCCTCCCCAACAAAGAGATCATCATCATACATGTACATGTAAATGCTCCAGTGTACTAAATAATCTACCTATGTCTTCATAAAAGAATTACAATGTTGGCACTAGTTATAACTCTCAAAACATCTAAAAATACCCCCTCCCCCAACAAAGATATCATAAATGCTCCAGTGCAGTAAATAACAGCTTTGACTTCATAAAATGTATGCCATTTTACCACTGATTCTAACTCTAAAAAAGTCAAACATTGCCCCCCTCCCCCAACAAAGAGATCATAAATGCTCCAGTGCAGTAAATAACAGCTTTGACTTCATAAAATGTATGCTAATTTACCACTGATTCTAGCTCTGAAAAAAGTCAAACATTGTCCCCTCCCCCAACAACGATATCATTAACGCCTCATTGTGGTAAAAACAATGTCATCCACTCACAGTTGACTTCATAAAATGTTCACAATGTTAGCACCAAATCCATTTAAACATTGCACTCCTCCCCCCAACAAAGATATCATAAATGCTCCAATGCAGTAAATAATAGATTTGACTTCATAAAATGTGTGATATATGTTAGGCATGATTCTAACTCATCTGAACAAGCCCCCCTCCCCACACACAAAGATCATAACTGCAACGCACGCGCAGTAAATAACAGCTACCTTTAACTTCATAAAATATGTGCTGTGTTAGCAATAATACTTAAAGGAGTTTTCCTATTTTCGGTTATAGCCTTGATGTATGTAAAGACGTACACAAAAGTAGGCCAGAAGTGGGCTGTGTATGAATGCCGTGCTACGTTCGCCGTAATCTTCTTTTCAAGATATTACTATTATTAGAGAGGATTCCAAGAAAGAACTGATTAGATTATCATAGCCTAATGGACTTTTCTGAGTCTTAGACATAATCTAGCTCTTATTGCAAGTAGAATAATTTTGTCTTGATCAAGTTACCAATTACTTCATGTACTAGAATCCACCAATTCTAGCTAGGAAACAAGAATGGGAAGAAATCTGTCGTCTTCGTACTCCAAGTCATGATATATGTAAAAAAATGTTGAAGTAATGGTCCCTTTGCTTATTGGCAGTGTGTGTTACAAATACAAGTAAAAATAGATGTTGGCATGCCACCGATTGTGATTTTACCTTTAAGCATCCCTATGGCATAGCCCGCCCCGCTATGGGAACAATATCTAGAAGCTATATACAAGCACAAGCTTTCAAACATGTATGGGCAAGACCTTCATCTCAAGGACACAGTCTATTTGTTCCTCCATGTTTAACCTCAATATATCACTTTAGGGCTCAATACCTAAGCCAGCATCTGCACTTTAAGAGACATCTATCTACATCCTGGAGAACTGCAGGAACCCTTTCAATACCATTGTTGATGTCAGTCCCACTGACACAAAAAAACAACCCATGAAAATGCCCTACCAAAGTCTTCTGCTGTTTGTGTTAAAAAAAGAAGCATCCACCGGACAACCGTGTCACCATGACCATGTACATGTATGATAACCTACAAGCTAGTTCAAATTTGAACTGCACATGCACGAAGGTCAAAGGTGAATGTCCCTATATAACTTGTAAATTAGTTCTTTAGAATTGTTTGATATCAGAAACAGTTCAATTGTCACGTTGTCATACAACTGTTGCAATTGTCGCGGAATAAAGTTCTTCTTCTGTAAATACATGTAGTTTGTGTCTAGACCATGCTTGATACATTTTCATACCTGTTTTATCTATGTCTCAGGGACATTTAACTTTGGCACATAACCCACAATTCATCATACTGTGCATGAGCAGCTTAAACTTTGAACCAGCTTATTACAATGTCTTGTTGATGTTGATAAATATGTTTCCAATCATGAGAAGCTGTTCTGTTAAAACACTTACCTCTCTTTGCATGCAGAGTTCTTTGGTGAAGGACAGGGCCTCTTCTCCAAACGGCTCCCCCTCTGTGGTACCGCTAGGCAAGCTGCGGGGCACCCTGGGGCATGAGATACCTGGGGGGAGGGGGAATGTGTTTTAGATCACGGAAACTCTCTCTGCTTAGGTTGCCTAGTCTTGTTATTAGCTTTATCAGAGCAGAAAAATGGCGTAAGGTGCCCAAAGCAATTTCAGAACGTTAAAACTGGAAATATTCTGGATATGGCAATCTGTATGATATCAACATTTACCTGCTTCTAATAGCACAGTTTTATCATGATTTTCGTAATTTGGGCGTTTAAAAAGAGCACAAAAACAAGCCACAAAAGGAGTCCTTCATACATTGTATATTGGGACCACCATACATACACCTTCATATACATGTAGGACAATGATACACATTTTTGTAACAAGAGATTAGAAATAGTTTATTGTGTAGTGTTCATATCTAGACAGGTTGGATCTGGCTTCTTTTTTGGAATCAGTGTTTTCAAGAGGTCCGAAAAGTTGGGGTGAGTCTTGGTGACTTCTTCAAACAATTTGGCTCTTTTGTCATCGTTAAAGGAAAAAGAGGAAATTAATCGTGTTTCTTCTTCCACAGCTTTTGTCCAAGGGTATTTACTAATTCTTTCGCACACTAATAATCTCTTATATTGCCTTATAATGGCTTAAGCTATGTGTCTGAACATTCATTTTTCATTATTCCATGCAGGAATACGGAATTCCGCGTACCGGCCAGCAGGAATGTGATAAGGCACGTCTCCTTGGGCAGGTACAGGCGCACACGTGACCCGCTCGCCGTAAACTCAACGATGGCGTCAGAGCGCCCAGCCCTCTGGAGGAATGGCAAGAACTGCCTGGCCTTGTTGGTATCCTGTGAGAAATATGACACATGTGAAGGATTTGTACATGTGTGCCACCTAGTAATCTGCATTGGAACTACATGTACAATCCCCACAAACAAACTGCAAGAAATAATGGCTGGTGACAGCACACCATACATAACCACTCTTTCAATAGTTAAATAAAAAGATTGTTTCAATGTTGATGCTCTTTGTTCAAAATTAGATCCTATCTGGCCAGAAGACCACTTAGGAAGTAAGAAATTAAAGACCTTGATACAAATGTACCTCCAAGAAATATTTGTTTTTGTGACTTTCTTGTTTTATTAACTATTCATTATTGTGACTATCTCACTGATTTCGTCTATTGCATTTTCCCTACTGGCTCCCATGAGGCAACAGACATGCATAACAGCAGGAAACTGAAGACAGAAAATGCGATAACCTATTCTGGGATCTTCCTGGGATCTTTGACCCAACTTTCTGTCAGTGTCCCCGACATGTCTGGCATGTGGAACCCAGCCACTCTACATTAAAATAACTACGGACACACAAGACATACAAACAGACAGACACATTGAAAACAAAACCTCCCTACATAACCTCTTGCACATGTTGACAGCAACACCTGACCCTGAATGTCTCAGTTAGCGGTCTCACTAAAAGGCTAGTAAGGACCTGTTATTTCTTAAGAGACTGCTAGGGGGCGCTTACCCCGGAGAGGTCTGCTACTCGGTGGATGGGGACCTCCTTCTTGCTATGAAGACCCTTTGCATTCTTCTGAGCCCTGAGAAAAAAAGGAAAGTTACATGATTGTATTATTACTTCAAGTTTAACCTTCTCCCTGCTGCCTAATTCTGTAACCATTAGTGAATTGGGTGCCAAATGGCTACTTCAGAGAGCTAAAGGTCAAGTCCTCTCCACACCCTATGGTGCATAGAAGGGTGCCCAGATTCTCCATTTATATAGACCTCGAGATCAGGCAAGCACTACAGCAGGTGGTGAAAAATTATGCAAGCACTGACTACTTCATTCTTATCTCATTTGTAACACATTAGGATACAGAAGATGTTGTTCATCAAAACACATTCATCTTCAGTCAATCCTGTAAAAGTGACCACCTGGCCAAGGCCAATGGGACCCCTTTTTCGTGGTCCCTTAGACAATTTTTTCCCATTGACACAAGCATTAAGAATCCTGTCTATACATGTAGTTGCCACCTGTCCACATAGACCAGATTTTAGTGGTCTTCTTGGAAAGTTTTTACTGTACGTACCTTGCTTCTGCTGCCAACAGTTCATCGTAGTGTGCGGACCTCTGGTCGTCGTCTGCCCTGTAGCGCACTACAGTCACAAAGCCTTTACTCACCAGGGCTTCTGCTACATTTCTGTACAACAACATCAAAAAATACAATCACAATAAGCCTGTTCAAGAACTTAACTGCACATGTGCAGTGAGATGCATTGTAGGCAATGTGTGAAATTCAAATTCCTCCAAGACATATACACGGCTGGACATCAAGAATAGTTTAGACAAAAACTGGTTACAAGTCAGGGGCCTTCACCTTTATGCACAATGCATCTCACTGTGCATGCGCAGTTAAACCTTGAACTGACTTATTCTTTGGTCAAATACACATTTTAAAATAATACATAGTACTCAAAACACCAAAACAGAGGAAATTTGTATATCTTACAATTCATACAATATACCACAATGGCCAGCATTCCTTGATCAAAAAAAATATGTACATCCTTGTAAATGTATATACCACAAAAATGTTTGCACCGTATCTTCACATTTTATGAAGATATTGTAACAAGAAAATTGTAATAACACTGGTGACCACTGGTGGATTCAATAGTTACTTGCACATGTACTTACATGCCACCAATGGTGACTGTGGCACATGTTCTCTCTGGGTACCCGTCATTGCCAGGTCTGATGTAGTCCACACTCACATTCACCTGGCAAAAAAGTACAGACATAAGGAAAATATAAAAAGTACCTGCGATACATAAACAAACAGACAGACAGACTAAAATCAATACCTCCACGTGAACTAGTAGGCTTTTTTATTGACCCCTTGACCTTAAATGTCTGTCAGTCAGTTGATGAATTTAGTAATTCTGCAAACTTTGAATTTCAATACCTGTTAGTCTGGCAACTCTTACCCTTACTTCCTGTCACTTTGCAATGAACAGGACTAGCATGTAGAAAGTACATAACACACAGAAAGAGGAACAGATGAATAGAAAACAATTCTAGCCCATTTCATGGAGGTAAATATGTCACTTAGTTAGTATCATTAAAAATGCAATGCCTGTTGTCATGACCTTCTTGTAAATCTTGTTTTGCGTGACATGATAATAAAGATTGTGATCTCAGAATTCACACATTATTGGGTGATGGAACCTGTGGTTGTCAAACTATAAACAACCCTGTCCTACTCCATCTTTAAAGTCATATTTGATATAATTACCCCAGGTGGTATAAAGACTGGGGTATACATTTATACTGGCCAAAATATGAGGAGTCCCCAAAAAGATGCTGGAATCTTTCAAAGCTCCATTTCAACTTTTGACTTCTATTGACTCAAAGTTAGACCTTGGAAAGGTAAAGATTTTGAGTCATGGACAATGATTTTATTTTGACGCATCAGATTTTATTTGTTTCTTCTGAATGTAATGTTGTCCACTATTGTCTCCTGACTGAATGTAACATGTCTTGTCTAGTACATGCTGGGCCCCCTTGGAAATCAACTTTTACAAGTTGAAGGGACAACCCAGCCATCTTATGATGACGTAAATAAATGAATAAATAAACCTTAAAGGGAAGGAGAATAAGAGACTCTTACCTTCTTGCCGATGAGTTTCTTCCTGAGAAACTCGCGAGCCTCGAACATGTACGGGACGTCATATAGCGGTCGTATGCGCTTTGTGTTGTCCTGTGCGTATGAAAAAATCAAAAACGTGCCAATGATTCTTTGAATAGTTTCTTGCAGCATGCATGAATGCATTCTCACAATGGTTGTCCATGGTACATTGTGTAAAGTAAGCAAAAATTTTGTCAATGACTTGTACATGTACACTAACACTATGTGTCTACTTCTAGATTTCAGTAATAACCCATTGTTTCAGGATGCATATCAATGAGATAGAAGTTATCAATAACCCTTTACCTTTAATAAGCAAACAGACCATTGCTAAATCAGTAAAATGTTTGTCCCACATGAAACCATGGGTGCTTGTTAATTATATAAATAGTTGAGAAAATATAGTTTATGATAAGTACAAAGGTACCTGCTCCCAATCCTTAAGAAGGCAAGCATGGAATATAATAAATCAATAAGGCAGAATCATGGGGAGTAAGAGGAGGGATGGTATAGAACAATGAAATTTATTGATTTAATTTCTATATAAATCTAGTTGATGGTTTGAATTGCACATGCATGGTGCAATGTGAGAAATACATGTACATTTGCATGTTAAAGGTCCCTTAGTCATAAACAAAACACCTTTCGACAAGAACTGTTTATAAATCAGGCACCTTCACCAATGACCTTGTGCATGCCCAGTTCAAACTATGAACCAGTTTATAACCAATCATATGCACATCTGTTAAAAAGAAAAGAGCGTTTGTGCTGGTGAACATTATACACTGAGATTAGTAATGATCAAAAAGATGGGAAAATCTACTTGAATGTTGTTGATGTTTCATCAAAAGTTGTGTTTCTTGAGAAAAACGAAAACACAAAACATGAGATCTGAAAGACTTGAAGTAAAAATGAGAGCACCTTCTTGGACGAAGAGCTCTACAACATGTAAGAAACAAGAACAAAGTTAACTCACTTTAGGGGTACCATCATCTGCCATCCTGAAAGTAAATCAATCATCATTAGACATTGTAAACAACTTACTTGGGTTATTCTATTCAATTGTACCATGTGCATTACGGTAGTGAGCATTGTCAGTGTTTCTGTCCCATTTCTTTCCAGTTTTTAACCAGTTACCAACTGGTTTTTGTCCAGACATTTTCCTGTTTGTCGCGAGTCATTGGCAGCTTCTAATCTAGCTTCTGTTTGGTCAAAGTTCTTATTCAACATAAGACTAACTAAAACAGTACAGCAGTAAGGATGGCTGACAAAGAGTTCACAGACGCAGCAAAGGGCCTAAAATACCACTTGCATGTGCACTCGTAAAATTGGAGCTATACACATAATTTCAAGAAGACCTGCACTGTTGCAAGTTACAAGTTTCATTTTACTCAAAATCAATCAGTGCTCAAACAAATTACACATTATTGTACATTTTGTATCCATTTTGAACTTATATTCAATCCATTTTTACGAGTTTGTGGCATTATGCAAGACGAGTATTTATGCAAGTAATTTCTTTTTGGTGCAGGTATTTTTTTTCATCTGCACCAGTGGAAGTTGATCCAAAATGTATTTCAAGCCCTGTATCACAGATCTAAAGGAATGGACCGTTCATTCAGCCAACCAGATGACCAGAGCTATGCTGCCCCGACGGCTGACTAAGCTATGGGAGAGAGTGAGTGAGTGAGCAACTTGATATTGGACTCACCTTGGAGGTCGAATGCTGGACAAGGTCACCTCTTTGATCTGGTTTTCAGACGTCTTGATCACCAGGCGATCTGCATTATTGATCTCGATCACCTGCAGGATGAGATAGCTTGAACTACTTGTATGTAACGCTTGGAACCATTAATTCGACACCTTTACGCCAACGCACCATTGTATGTAAATCAACAAGCGGACTTTAAGGTATTTCGGTAATCATTGACTGTATTGTGCACGTTGTTTTTGCCGCAATTGCTACATGTGTGTAACTCTTCCAAATCATTGACATATCTCGGAAAAATTACGTCTTCAACATAGGACCCGATATGACGGCGCCTTGCGTAATCTGTTCCAAACGAACCATTAATCCGACAGTATACAACAATGTCGCTGTTAACCGATAATTTCAATAGTCAGAACAACGGTTATTTCCTGATTTCTCTGTCAACCAACCGCCACTTACACTAGTTACTACAGGCATCACATGTCACAGTCGGTACGCCGCTAATGCACTCACGATACTGCGGTCAAAAGAAATAGTCCTGAAAAACATCGTCCTGCGGCAGACCCGTTCTTATGTTCCATTGCACTGCTGTCGTGGCTATTATAAACCTTGAGGTCTGATACTTAAGCCTGCTACAGCTATCGAAATGCGAGTAACTAACGTTTGCTTGCACTGCTGCCCGGTAAACAAAAATATATGCCAGGCGGAAACGGAAACTATCCTAACACAGGTCATCGGCCTGTACCAAGCGAACATCACTGCGGTAGAGGGGAGTACGACTCTCGTGTGTCGCTATCGTCTTAGCCGCTGTTGGGATGTATGTTCCGGAAATATGGAAATAACAGGTGTCTTTAATAAAGAATGCAAAAGCTTTACTTTTGCATTAATTGCTGCCAAAATTCAATTATTTTATAGTATAACCTTGTCATTAGCATGCTAAACCCGTAGTGAGACGGTTGGTATGGTCTTCTATACCTGTTTGCACTAGCTTACACGTGGCTCCGGACTTTTACATTTGAAAATAGGGGAAAATAGAAAGAGTAGTTAATTTGTTGACGTCGGTTACTATTTCCAATTGCTGATGACCTGTAAACACTTGTTGGACATGTCTTTTTAATAATCCAAGACAGGAAAGGGGAAAAATGAATAAATGAATAAATATAAATGATCTGCATCGTCTGCTATTTCACGTGATCACCCGTATGATTCTGGGAACATTCAAAATGGCGGTTTCCGAAGACGTGATCGCAAAGCCTCTGGATAATTCGCGCTTTGTTTGGATCAAGGACAAAACTAGACTTATTTGCTGTTATTGACGGACATATTGTTTATTCCTCTTTTGATCGATACAAGTATAGATATGTAATGTGATGATATGAAGAAGAAAATGTCGACATTATGACGGTGTGTTGCCGCTGCTCCCTCTCCCATGACATACGTAACGTTAAAACAAACGGTTAGTAAATTGACGACCTAGTCATTGCAAAGTTTGATCTTGATGAACTTACGACTGTACCTTTTTGACATCAGTACGTCACTCGTATTGGAATGCAATTAACAGTTTTTGCATCAACCTGCTGAATCTTGATTGGCAAGCCAATACTTAAAAGTGTCGAATTAAAAGGGTGTCGAATTAATGGTTCCTAGCGTTATATTCAAATCTTATATCATGAAAAGTACAAATTTCTTTGGATTTTAGAAGCGTATGGCCTTCAACTTTCTTGTTTTTCAGTACAACACTTAAATGACAGGCATTTTTCTTTAAATTAAGGCGGTCTATCACTAATATCAGTTATGTGCAACAAAAATCTTCTGACCTTGCCAGTGAACTGTTTCTCAGTGATGGCAATGGAGGCCTGGGAGGGGGTGTAGTCCTTCCAGATACGGAGACGCTTCTCTTTGGAAGCTCTAAAACACAAACACAAACAGGAAATCACTAAAATTTCTTAATTGGTGTAAAACCAATCAAATATGTATCAAACATGTAGATACACAACAGTATGCAAAACCCTTTAGACCAACAGTGGCCTAATGGTTAGAACACTGGATATAATGGTTAGAGTGTTGGGCTCAGAACCAATAGGTCTTCAGCTTACAATGTATTATGTAAAAAGTGTGCTCCAAAAGACACACAGATTATATTTATTTTTTAGGTGTGCCAATGCCAACTGCATATCTGCACTTTTGCCACCAAGAACTGATTTCTTCTTTTATAGACCAACAGCAGCAGTTGCAACTGGCTAGTGAATTGTGCAAATGTCTGTGGAGTATGGAAAGGCTCACTTCTCCGCGGAGCGCAGTTTCTCAGCCCCTGTAGTGACCACGCCCATGCTCCAGTCCACACAGCGAGCGAACCCCTCCTGGAGCAGGAACTCTGTGATGTTGCCGTTCTGGAGAAGAAAAGAAATTGATTAATTACTTACATTCAGTTAGTCTTAATTATGCGGTAAGAGGAAGCAGGAGGTTCTCCCTGTGTTTTAATCTAAATTCGCAACAGAAGTAGTACAGTAGTCATGCAAGGGACATATCTAAGGTGTCATGAATTTGTTGTGGAGAGGCCACCGCAAAAGTTTTAAGATTTACAGTACATTTTTTTCTAAACCATGACAAGTTAGTGAATGGTGCTACAAATGTAGCTGTGCTCATCACTGTAATTCATTTTTGTGGGGACTATGTGATGCTGCAGTAAAAGGGACATGGATGTTTTCTCAACATTCTAAGTTCATTGAAACAATTCTGTAGTACAGTAGCAGTACATTGAAAAATAATGGATATTCGCTGTGTCATGAATTCACAGTGACTGGCTCACAGAAATAAACCCACTGCAAACATTTCACAATTTACAGTGTGTGGCAAGATATTTTATTTGTGAACGTCTTGTTTTGTTCATTTTGTTAATTTCTCATTGATTCTGTCCAACAGCAAACTGAAGGCAGGAAATAAGATATCCTGTTCTGAGACCTTTGACCAGTGTTCCTGTCAGTGTCCCCAAAGTGCCTAGCATGTGAAAACCAGCCATTCCATTGCATTGAAATAACTACGGATGCACAATCAAACAAACAAACAAACAGACACCAGAAACAAAACCTCCATATACAGAGGTAACAAATCTTAGCGAAGAGCGTACCGGGTGGAGCACAGTTCCGAGGATGTTCTGGTTGGACACGCCCTCCATGATGATCTCGACGTCACGCTGAAGGAGACGTGACTCAACAAAGAACTTGGCCTGGTCCGCAAACGGGTCCGCGACTTCTTTGTCTCCCTCACGTTTGAACATGGGGCACTGTGGGAAGGAAACAATTTTACTTCAGTCCAACAGAAGAACATAATAAACACAAGAGTTCAGACATCTCATAGCTCCAAGAAATATTTAGAGTTTTCCCATATGTAATTAAGACTTTGTTTCTAAAGCTCTTGGCCCACACAATTGCCTACAGCAGGGGGCTAGTGATATGTGTTCCACAAACATACTCTTTCTTGTACAATGTACATGTAAGTACTGAGTGATAAGCAGAGAAAGTACCACTTTTAAATGTCTTTAGTATGAACTGGCCAGGCACTGTCTGAACTTGCAACCTCCTGAATGCAATTGCAAACACTCAACCCACTAGGCTAGCCACAAACACTTGGTACCTTACCTTAATCCCAGATGTACATACTACTGATCTTACCTTGATCCCAGACAGCATGACGGTGATGTACTGGAAGGATGGCAGGAGGAATGCTCGCAGGGTGCAGCCGTCTCGGACGTGTTCAACGATGGCTGTGAAACATGGACAGGTCAAAGGTCAACAAAAATGTTACTGCTGTATTCTCTTAACTAGTATACTGTGTAGAACAAAGGAGCCCTTTGCAATATATATAATATATTCTAAATTATATCATATTTCTGATAGAGTAAAATTTTTCTCTCAGGCCTCTATTCTTATTTTGTCCTCTTTTCTACAGTTTGCTTTAGACATTTGAGTATCCCATAACCAAGAAAACGAATTTGAAGCTTGAATAAAAGATACATATCCTGCAAGTCTTAAAACGTTTGCAGTAGTTTTACCTTCGCAGATTTTGCAGTGACCTCTAAATCTACCCCACAAATTCATGACACTGTGACACAAAAAAACTACAGAACTGTTTCAACCGCGAATTCAAAACACAGTGAAAACCTCCTTTTCCCTCCTATCACAAATAAAACCACACGAAAGTAAATGAATCTACAGTACCTTGGACGGGCTTGTTGTGATGAGCGTCGACAAAGTTGCGTGGGTTTTCCAGCGCCCATTTCACGTCGCGCACGTGAGACTGAGCGTCTGGGGCCCACTTGCCCTTGCTGTTAGACTTGGCAGTGTCCTCCAGATCACACAGCTTAGCCTGGTCACTGGTGGAACGGAGTTCTCTTTTAATGATTAAGTTTCGCCCAAAGGGTACATATACATGACTATTTACAGTTATAATTCACTATACCCAAGGGAAGAATTATAATACGTAATTATCTTCTCCTTTTGGGGGAGTAAGCTATCCTGCATTTGCTTCCAGATGTTTCCGGTCTAGTTGCCTGTTGACGTCTACATGTACTTGTTATATGTTAAATCATATATAATGGCACACTAGACAGACAACATTTGTGAGCAAATGCAGAGTATTTCACTCCCTATAGCTAGGAGGAGAAACCGGTCTTTCTTCCTCTCTTAGCTATATAGGAGTGAAATATAACCGTCAGCTACAGCAGCAGGAGCATACGATGTCCAGTGCCACTCTAAAATAAGCATCAAGACCATTGAGACTAAATGAAGCTTCCACAAAAATTCAAGATCTTTCACAGGAACGGAGGAACTAATCATCACACTTACTCGCTGGGCTTGATGCCTCCCCTGCGCACCTCCACCAGACCTTCGTTCACCAAAGCTTCCGTCACGTTCTTACCAGTCTGGGGGTCTGAAAAGGACATACAAGTTGAGGCCCTTATCCATGGTTTAAAACTTTATAAGCCATGCATACACCTGTGCTTTCATAAGCATGGCTTAAAATCATAAAATAAAGGTTGCTACCTTGCAACTTGTATTCATTGTTATCAAGATGACTCTAGATCTGAAGAAGATAAACTCAGTGCAGTGTGACCCTTCTAGAATCTTACTTTTTATAATATCACTGAAGAAGTATACACAATAATATTCTAGGATCTGTACATCGTTTTCTTTAAAATGTACAAAAATTGTTTTACTTTACAGAAAGCTTTTGGTCCTTACAGAAACAATAAATGATATAGCAGAATGAAAGACTATGACTACAGGACTACGGTTTGGCCAACGTGTCATCTAGGTGCATGGATGTGAGGAATTGTGTTACCTTTGCCGACGTACAGACATCCGTACTCGCGGCCGGTTCCGGGCACCTTGTACTCCACGGTGAAGCAAATCTCCTTCCCGACCACCATCTTACGCAGGAACTCACGCGCCTCCCAGGCAAATGGCTGAAACATTCATGTACATGTATCAACAAATTTAACAACCATCCTGCATAATTATCGTAAACTACCTTCTTGTGAAAACATGCCAAGAAAGGGACGCTAAAGCCACTGTCCATCTCAATGCTATATGTATACAGGGCTACAGTATAACTACATTTCTACTAGCCGTTCTGATTACTTTGTGATAAGCTATAGGGACATCCGGGCGCGCCAAAATGCAGAGGTGGGGAGCATTAGCGTTGAGGCTGTTGTCATTCTTTTGGAATGAAAAAATGACACAGATTTGCTATGGCTACTGGTAGAATATTTACAAGTTGGCATGATGGCACAAAAAGCTAATACCCCCTTCCCACCTTTGCGTTTTGGGGCGGGCCTAGTCGGCTGCTTTCGACATGATTTTTAAATTGGGAAGAATTGGTGTAACCCAGGTAAGAACTTGACTTTGGAGTACGTACAATGTATATTTAGCATAGCATAGTAGGTTTTCCATCCGAACCTTTTAGTTTCCTTAAAAAACAAGATCCATACCTCATCCTTGGTCTCAACTGAGGCCTCCACGTTGGGGTTGGCTCGCCGCGCCATCTTGGGCGCCACAATGTTGGACAGGTTCAGCTGTTTCTCCGGGGGAGGGCCACCCTTGGGCTGTCCACGAATGATGACAGCATCGCCGGACAGCACCTACATGGACAGCAAGAATGTACAGCATTGATGTCAAGGACAATGGAGGACTTTACTGTCAAGTACAGTTATACATTGCCAGGTCTTTATCAAACCTTGAACCTTTTCAAAATGATAATAATTGATCTCAGAATAGAACTTAGAAGCACATATGCCCTTAAAAAAAACCGACTCCTTTTATTTGAGCCTGCGAAGCAGGCTATTAACCCACAGCCTTGTGATATAGACTGAATATAGACTACTACACCACAGGAAATACTGCAGAAAGCTAGGCGTATTGAAATACTACAGAAAGACAAATCATTACTGTCCCATTGTCCTACAAGTAGCTAAAACATAGATTGTGTCGTACAGGAATTTGAATAATCAAAGAATGTAGTGCATGTAATTATAGCATACATGCAGGGATTTTTCTACGAAAAAATTGCAAGGGACAGCATTGTGATGGAGCTGAGCGATCAAGTGGGTCTGAAGGGGGGATGTGGACTTTAACTATAACTTACAAGTTTAAGAGAATTTTCAAGTTAAAATGGGGCATTCTAGGGCTTTAGAAATTACTGCCGTCTGGAAGACTGGGAATCAGAATTCTATACTTCTCAGAGGATCTGCTCCCATTGGTAAGCAGGCAAATGGTCAGGGCATGGAGTGCACAGTGCTCTTGTTCCCCTCTTTAGAAAAAGCACTGGCATGAATAATTGTAACATAACGTACATGTATCTTGTGAACGTGGTATGTACAAAAAGTTGCTTTGACGAAGGTTCCCTTTACATCTTCTTTTGAAAAATGGATGTTGCGTCACGTTTGGTGCTTTGTCACGTTTGGTGCCTAGGCACTGTTTGTGACAGTGCCCGCGTGTCACAAACCGTGCCTGGGACAAAAGCACGGTTTGTGACACTCGGACACCGTCACGAATGGTGCCCAACCGAGCACAGTTCGTGACACACGGGGGGTCTTATCCCATACTGTGCTTTTGGGCGGAGCTTAGTGTTTTGAGGGGGAGGAGTCTGCCCAACGCGTTTTTTCCCTGCAGCCCGCCATCTTTGTTTTTTTTTGGGGGGGCGCTGGGATGAGAAAGAATCAGCGTAATTCTCGCTCATTGAAATACATTTCGCGCTTGTCTTGGATGATTTGGACTTACATGTAGAGTTGATGTGGCACAAACAGACGGACGTCTCATCACGAATTTCTACAACAGAAATCCGTCCCGAACCGTGCCATTCACGACTGTGTCCTGAGGCACGGTTCGTGACAGTGCCGCAGTGTCACAAACCGTGCTTTTGCCCCAGGCACTGTTTGTGACACTCGGGCACTGTCACAAACTGTGCCCAGGCACGGATTGTGACAGTGCCTGAGTGTCACAAACCGTGCCTGGGGCAAAAGCACAGTTTGTGACACTCCGGCACTGTCACGAACCGTGCCTGGACAGTGCCCGGGGCTACAACTTCCCGTAGCATTGATTTAGATCGGGCGAGCTGACTGCCTCGGGACGTCGAAGTAATCGACAAGTGGCCCGATTCTAGTCTAGATCTGGTTTCCCTGGATAGAATATATTTAGTCTTACAAATTGTTTTTTTTAGCATCTGTTATAGACACTGTCTTTTTGTGCCACTTCAATTCTAGATCTAAGTTATTCAATTATTTTACAGAGCGAGAATTACGCTGTTCCTCCTTACCTCAGCGCCCCAAAAAACAAAGATGACGAGGGGTGGGGGGACTGCGGTAAACAAAAACACGCTGCCTTATATGGAAACGCGGGCATCACTGCCCCGTCAGTCACAGTGATTGACAGCACTTCCGGGCACAGTCTGTGACGGTCGGGCTGTGTCACGTTCTGTGCCTGGGAAAGCATAGAACGTGACAGGCATGGTGTGTGACGGTACAATGGATGTTTCCATAGGTATTACTGTAATTGAGTGTAAATCTTCAAATGATCGCAGTGTTCACCTCTTCACCATGAATTCATGATGCCCAAATATATGTTTTTCATTTGTTAATATTTTTCTTACTACTGTACTACAGAACTGTTTCAACCTCCAACGTATGTAGCAAAAAAATCTTCTTTCCCTACTACCGCGAAATTAAGTTACTGTGAAAATAAATGTATCTACAATATCTCAAGACTAGATCAAAACATAAGCTATCAATTTGGGCTAACTACTACATAATTATTTCCCTGTGGCTGAAGTTCTGTAGTGTCGTAATTTGACACCACAGATGTATTTGGCCCTTTAATTAGCATACAATGGGGAACTTGTTGGTAAAGTAGTGTGGGGAAAATGAAAGCATGAGGAAGCGATTACACCTTTACAACAAGATAGGCATTTTTCTTTATAAAACAAAATTTACAAATCAATCTATTTCCATGGCACTACAAAATATTTATTCATCAATTTACCCCCTCCTATGATCACACCCCCCTGCAATTTCTCACTTTGCTCCTTGGCGCAAATTATTTGCATAATTTGAGGGGGTAGATGGGGGGGATGGTAGGAGAAGTTAGGGAGGGGGTGGGGATAATGTAGTACAACGAGAGTGTCAAGAAAAAAAATGAGGACACTTTGATGTTTGTCTATAAAAAAGTTCGTTACGCAGACGGTCTACGTGAAGAAAAAATTGCACCACCCCCCTCCCCACCGACCAAACTTCCCAGTCGATCAGCTGTTCATATAATCGTATTGTAAACTCGTACACAAACTCTACACGTAAACAATACATATCTACATGTACAATACTTCATATCATAATTTTCTTGACCGTTTCTTGGTGGTTTGAGAATGCCATATTGGTCAGTTCGTCGCACCAGGAAAAACTCTGTCGTCAAGTTTCAAACCCTCTCCAGGGCTTGAACTGTAAAATAACCAACTCTACGAAATCCCTGCGTACAGAGAAACGTTGGCACGAAGTGAGAAAATGGAGTGTTTACCGATTTAACGATCCCACGTTGTATGGTTTGTGGAGCGGCCATTTCTGTGTCTCGATATCAGCTGAGAGGTTGTTGAAAAGACTGAAGAAACGAAGAGTCAACGTGGGAAGGGGTCACGTGAGCACAAACAAACTTTTCCCTCCTCCTAGCGATTCCTCCAACACTCTCCAAAAACCAGATACGGCTAGAAGTGAAGCTCAGAAGGCTTCGAGATTGATTTAATCGGGAATTAGGAAGACAAGTGGCGGGGAAATATGTTGGGAAAGTTATCGAATACGATAAGATTGGTGAAAACCACGTTTCCGGAAGTGGTTGCGTCAGGTCAAAGGTTGCAACACGTTTCAACTTCCGCTTAGCTGGCAAGGTTCAAAGTTGAAAGGTTCTTCAGATATTTTTAGAAGATAAATCACAAAATAACCAGTTTAACTGGATAAAAACTACCCCGTTTCAACAAATATATGATATGTAAAAAAATCTAAACGTACTATTTTGTCTAGGTAATAAAAAAACTAATATTTTTGTTCTGAGGAGTTTCCTTTGGCTAAGCGCAAAGCATGACGGGATAAATAGTTTCGTTTCTAAGTTTCAAAGATGGCGGCAAGAGGTTGGTTTGAATTTTGTTTACCTCGATAAATGTATATTTAGAGCTCTGTCGGCATTGATTTTAACTTCTCGATGATTCTTATGAGTTCTAGTATCTTTGAGAGTGTGTAGTGCTTGTTGGATCGAGTTTAGGCTGCAGTTTTCAGTGGTTATTTTCAAGAACTAGCCAAAGAGGTTCGCAAAAAATATGGTCGGGGCAACAAAAACACATACAGGCCTTCAGGGGTGGTTCGAGGGTATTAAGAAGAAGAAGTTTATTTTTGCTTCAGAATTCATGTTTTATTTCTTTTCTATTTCAGGACGACAAACCGTCATCGTATCCTTTGATCTGTTGTCGTACTAGTATAAGTATATTGTGTATATGAACAAGGGACACTGCGAATTATAATTCAGTGCAAAAATATTAATGTGTTATTGAAATTCTGTGTAATATATTCTAACAGTAAACACTGTTTAGTTCCCATACTACAACATTTTGTGTTGGTGAAGCATTTCGAAAGAAAAGAAATACTGAATCTTGAAAAAAGTACTTATGAATATGATACCTTAGTCATACAGGGGTTTATCTAAATCAGGAAAGAGGGTCGCTGCGCCCTCTTGTTTCAGCCCAACGCCCCCTTGTCAAATTAAGATTTTAGCTTAATATCCAGCATACAGCCTTTACTCAGCAATGGATTCTTCCATAAACACATATAATTCTGTCCCTCACTTATTCAATTTTTCTAGAAAAACCCCTGGTCATAGCTTTTCGTTTTAATATGAGAACAAACTAAGATGACTAGAATCGAATGAAAACAAACTCAGTATTAGATGTGGGTATGAATCATATGTTGCTGCATTGTTGATAATAAGCTCTTGCTTTAAGGATGATATATGTGTACGTTTATTTAAGATTATCAGGTAAATAATGATGGTAAGATTCAGCTAAAATGTGTAAATAAGGTCCATAAAATCATACCAGTCATTTTAACACATACAATAACACATTGATTTCATACATGTGCAAAACTTAACTATTCAGGTATTTTTTGTCAGAATGACTGCAGACTAGTAGTACAGTGTAGTACAGTACCAACTACCATACAGTATTCAAGGAAATAGATTAAGATAGAGAGGTATTATTTTTGTTCTTTACTCAGTCTAGTGCATATCATGTTCTAGATCTACAGTAACTGTACATAAAAGTTCCTTGATTCTTTCTCAGCTTTCCTCCCTCCCACTCCAAGTGTTGTACTACCTGAATGGCTGGTACTTCGGCTTCTTCTGGATAGCAGAGGCTCTCATTTTTGTGTATAAAGGTTTGTTGATGTTGAACAATACCCAGGAATATTAGACCCAATAGAATTACATTGTTGTACTCTTTACAGCAAGAAGCACTATTTAAAGACTGTCATATTCATATAGTATGAATGACATGAATTTCGTTTGCAGTACTACATGCAATAATTGATAACAATATGTTTTCACTTTTTTATATTCCCCTTCCAGTGGGAAGGGGGATATACTGTTTTTGCCTGCCTGTTCTTCTTCTTCTTTCTTCTTCTTCTGCCAAAAACCAAGTAGATGTGCGGTGGTACACTACTAATGGTATTACAGAAAGTTATATGTACCTTAATTTACATGGTACGGATGTTATATTTGACATGTAGGTACCTATAGGAAAGGTGAATACACCTGACAATAAATTATGCTAATGAGGACCTAATTTGCATAATCTATGCATAAACTTGTATTTCCCTTACCGTAAAAGCTGCGGATGTCATCTTTGAGATGTAGGTACCTTTAGGAAAGGCGAACACACCTGGACATAAATTATGCTAATGAGGACCTCATTTGCATAATTTATGCATAAACTTGTATTTCCCTTACCGTAAAACCTGCGGATGTCATATTTGAGATGTAGGTATCTTTAGGAAAGGTGAACGCACCTGGACATAAATTATGCTAATGAGGACCTCATCTGCATAATTTATGCATAAACTTGTATTTCCCATATCGTTAAACCTGCAGATGTCACCTTTGAGATGTAGGTACCGTCAGGAAAGGTGAATGCACCTGGCCATGAATTATGCTAATGAGGACCTCATTTGCATAAGTTATACATAAAGTTGTATTTCCCTTACCGTAAAAGCTGCAGATGTCATATTTGAGGTGTAGGTACCTTTAGGAAAGGTGACCACACCTGGCCATGAATTATGCTAATGAGGAGCTCATTTGGATAATTTATGCATAAACTTGTATTTCCCTTACCGTAAAAGCTGCGGATGTCATATTTGAGATGTAGGTACCTTAAGGAAAGGTGAACACACCTGGCAATGAATAATGCTAATGAGGACTTCATTTGCATAATTTATGCATAAACTTGTTTCATTCTATGATTTGTCTTGTACACATGTACAAGTAAAAATGTTATTGTTGGATTATCATATTCTAAAGCCACGGAACATACTACCAATATGTGTATTCTATTTTGTGCTTGAAGAACGTATCTTTAACTTTTGATGTATATTTTGCAGGAGAAGTGCTCCCATTCCCTTCCACAAACCTAGCCTCAGAGATTGTGCTGCTGTTTCTTCTGGGGATCATAGAAGTTATTAGGTTGTTCTTTGGTAAGTTTAAACACTGTGAACATCAAGTTCTTTCTTCGGTGCAGTGTGTATACATTTATGTCATACCTCAGCCACAATTATGTTCGATGTGGGTGTTTCAAACTGGTCTGCACAGCCCGCTTTGTTGACTTTCCTTGTCGTGTTGCTCAATACTATAATTGACGCCAGAGTTCCTCTTTTTTAAAAGGTACATTGTGTAGCTACCTACTAGCACAAAGCCGATATTACAACATGGAACTCACTGCCTTAGGCAAAATTGTACTTGCGCCAGTACATATACTTAAACACCCTACTGATTGGCTTTGTACTGTGTGGAATGCACAAAAACGACGAATACATGGGCTTCAAGCTTTTGACTACTCTCCAAGCAGAGGTTATTGGGGCAGATCGTCACCGTATATGGGGCCAGCGGGGAAAAAAACGGCATATGATAAAACAGTGACGATCTGCCCCATTAAGCTCTGCTTGGAGAGTACTTTTGACATCATGAAACATTTACGCAATGAAAATCTAAGCTATTTATAGATGGCACTGTCACACACAGATGATCATGGCCTCCTGACCTTCTCCAGACCATGGTTGGGAGGTAGTCAGTAGTAAGGTCATCTATGGTTTGGGGTTGTTCAGCGAGGTTGCCTCCAAGTCCTCAAAAGTCATCTGCACCAGCCGATGTCGATTCTGCTGTGCCTACCTGTGCTGTCCATGGTGCTGTCCACTGCTGTTAACTGTGATATTCACTATGCTGTGCTACGCCCCACCCCACCCCACCCCCAGGTTCAAAAGGCAACCTAACCGAACGGATAATCTCTATGGTGATGTCAATCCTGCTGTACCTGCCTGTGCTGTCCATGGTGCTGTTCACTGCTTTAAACTGTGCTATTCACTATGCTGTGCTACGCCCCACCCCACCCCAGGTTCTAATGGCAACCTAACAGAGCGGATCATCTCCAAGGTGTTGTCCATCCTGCTGTACCTGCATGCCTGTGCTGTTCACTGCTGTTAACAGTGATATTCACTATGCTGTTCTCCACACACCCCACTCCCAGGTTCAAAAGGCAACCTAACAGAGCAGATCATCTCCATGGTGGTGTCCATCCTGCTGGTATGCCTGTGCTGTTCCCTGTGCTGTTCACTACTATTAAAGGAACTTTGCTGTACTCTGCTGTTCTCCTCCCCCCAGGTTCTAAAGGCAACCTAACCGAACGGATCATCTCCATGGTGGTATCCATCCTGCTATGTCTGCCTGTGCTGTTCACCGTGCTGTTCTTCCTGCTGTGGCAGACTTACGTGCTGAGGGCAGAGGTCATCCTGTGCGCCATCCTTCTGGTGTTCCTGGGGCTGGAGCTCATTCTAGGAGTGGCAGCCATGGTCAGCTTTGCCAGGTACTGAAGATTCATTTATTTTCACTGTAGAACTAAAAGGGAAAAGGAGATTTCCGCAGTACTAGTGTGTTAAGTTTAAGGTAGAAACAATTTTGTAATACTGTACTGTAATGATATGCATGTTCAGGGTGACATGAAAGTAAAACCACTGCAAACATTGCAAGGTTTACAATATGCAGCTGCTGAATTTGTGAATTATTAGATTTGACAAAAACGCTATGCTTAACTTGATGAATGACTGGTGCAAAAGATGTCTACTGAACAAAAGAATCAACATGAAAATCAAGTCTGAGGGAAGGTACCTTAATGTGTTCTTTCTTTATATACTTTCCTCATGTATGTGTTTTCTTGTATCTTACACTCAGGGCAGAGACATTTCGATGACAGACTCAGAAGAAGGAAGAATCCTCCATTTATTATCCATATGGAAAAAACACATTATTTTCTAGCAGAGGGTTTGTGTACTTGGATGGCATCATACGTAGATACTGCATGTGTTCTTTAACATTTTGTTGGCTATAGCTTCAAGTAACCTTATTAACCATATTTCTGATGCCAAGACTGAGGA
Source organism: Branchiostoma lanceolatum (assembly GCA_035149815.1). Lineage (NCBI taxonomy): Eukaryota > Metazoa > Chordata > Leptocardii > Amphioxiformes > Branchiostomatidae > Branchiostoma > Branchiostoma lanceolatum. The sequence continues at coordinate 9,530,959 of CM068881.1, forward strand.
AAAGTTCATAATTATGAATAATCAAGGTTGTATATAGTTGATTGTCAACAGAACAGTGAATATCTCATTCTTCTATGAAAGTTTGATTATATATAAAGTATATAATGACAAACTGCAATAGTTATGTATGTTTTTGAATTGTACTGTGTTGAAGTTAAAATCTAAGCTGTTGTTTTCTCATTCCATGTTAATTTGTAAGGAAAACAACTTTTACCAAGCTGTAATATCGTGAAGGAGAATTTAAAAAATACCTATTTTTACAGTGCTACCCATGTAAATCATGGAAACTTGTTTTGCATTAAATTTTTTCTATTGAAATCTCCTTGTACAGTAGTAATGATTGCTTTACTAGTAATCTAAAAGTTCTGATAACATAGATTTTGCCTTTAGTTCAAATCAGTTTTGAATTTGTATCAAAGCTTCCGTCAAATCTTCCTGTAACTGGAAGCTCTGTAAAGTGTGGTGTGTTATATTTTTGTACAAAATACAAATGACTTTTGAGTTCATTGCTTGTAAAGAGACTGATGTTTTGTTCTTTTTATTTTCGGTGTGCCTGTCAGTTTGCTTGAGTGTCGGTATACATAGTTATTTCAATGCAGAATGGCTGGTTTCCTTGTGATAGGCATGTTGGGGACACCGACAAGAGGGTAAGATTATGAAAAGTTCCCAGAATAGGTTGTCTCATTTCCTACCTTCATCAGCCCCTAATGAGCTTTATTTGAGCTACATGTACTATCTATTTGAGCTGATGGTTTGTTTGACTCGTTTCTTAGGCAGTTATCCAAAAACTAGGACAAAGCAGTTCTGTTTGTTGTTTAGTTATATTTTCTATATTAGTATTTGTATACAAAACATATTTGTCTGGATATTAGATTTCATGCAATTTCTTTTGCAAACCACCGCTGCGTTGACTGTAGTTAGGTTATGTATAGTAAAAAAAAGATAGGTAAAAGCACATCAGACTAGTAACTTTATTTCAAACACCTGAAAACAACTTTAAAACCAAAATGACAAATATGTCTCTTCCTACCTGAACTGTAAACAAACTAGAGAACTTCATAACTCACATATTCAATATTACACAATTACTGGTTGAAACTATAATACAGAATATGTTACCATGTTGATTTAACATTCGAAACATATTTGATAAAACTATCATGCCAAACATCTGACTTTGCTACAGTACAGTACTAACTTCAAACTGAACAGAAATCTTTGGAATACGAATGGTTAACCCTATACAAAAAGCCTATTGAAAAGAACAAGAGATAAAGTCAAATTATGCCCAACGCCTACCTCTATTGTTATCATATCACTCCACTCCAGCTGACTTAACTTAAGACTGAACAAAAATGTTTACATTGGAACATCAATAGTTAACCCTAATGAAAAAAGTCTATGGAATAGAAAAAGAGATACCGGTAAAGTATAAAAAAATATATACTTTTAGGTTGTTGTAGAAAGAAGATATGTCACTTTCACCATTTCTTACCAAATAATGGAAAAGTTACCTATCACATTCTAGATATCAAGAATTCTTAAAAAACAAAAACTAAGAAATCATAATCAGAGGTTTCAGTGCCCGTTTACACCTTACATAGGCCTCCCAGCTAACTTAACTGTAAGTTCCACTACATAAAAAAGAGCCATATTACTACTACATGTAGGTCATTCTAACCTGTCTGTAATATTGCTTGTTTATCCCTCAATAATGCTCAGTATCTCCTTACTCCACACTTCAGTTGATAACAGTTTTTTTATCTTTTTTAGCCTGAGTACCAGCCTCCATCGTGACCGCTGGTCCCAAAAAAATCACTTGCTAACTGTGTTTTTAGCCAGCGGTCACTACGGAGGTTGGTACTTAGGCTATATCTTTTTTACATGATAAGCAATTGTGCCCAGTATGAGTCTGCATGTGTGTCTTCAGGCTATTAAGATGACTGAACTGCATGCTGCATTCCTCACACCTGTAGGGTTTCTCCCCCGTGTGAGTCCGCATATGAGACTTCAGATTTCCCAGCTGATTGAATTGCTTGCTGCACTCCTCACACATGTAGGGTCTCTGCCCTGTGTGAGTCCTCATGTGTTTCAGATGACTAGATGTACTAAACTGTCGGCTGCATTCTTCACACTTGTATGGTTTCTCACCAGTATGAGTTCGCATGTGTATCTTTAGATTTCCCAGCTCACTGAACTGCCTGCTGCACTCCTCACACTTGTAGGGTTTCTTCCCAGTATGAGTCCGCAGATGTTTCTTCAGATTACCCAGCTGATTGAATTGCTTGCTGTAAAGGAAAAGGGAACGCACAGCGCAAACCTGCCAACTGGTTATCCTGCGAACGTTGGTCTCCAAGCAGACCCAACGGTTGCAAAGACCGTATCCAACTGGCAGAAAGATGTTATTTTTGCAATCTGGTGCCTGACAACTTCCCTGGCTGCCTGGAGCTTCTCTGGCTAGCTTGTACGACTTTAGCACCGTGGAGATCTGCTTGAGATTAGCAAACGTGACAAACATCAAAAAATGGAGGGGACTGGGAGACACGGAATGGCAGCATTTGACGTTCTAAGCGAAGAAACCCACCAGGCATGTAAAGGGAGGCTAAACTTAAAATTGAAAATTCTACTATACTTTGCTAAATATACCCCAAATTCAAGTCCTCTCTTGCTTTACATAAGTCTACCATAGTCACAGGGCTCTTCCGTCATTTGTAACTTGGGCCCTTCTGATGGCTACTCGCCTGATGATTGAATTAATCAATTGTAAGGTCATAATAAATGTGACGTCAGGTCTCGATATTTCCCATTCAGTATGAACAAGGATTTTGGATCTGGCTTTCATGAGGACGGATTTGGAGGAATTTTCCGAATTCAAAGCTCACTATATATCTCCTCAATTCCCTCGAATTCGTCAGAAAATTCGTCTAAATCCATCCCCAGGAAAGCCAGATTGTAAAGCCCTATTCACTTTGGTTTGGAAATGCCGAGACCTGACGTCACACATTGTGACCTTACAATTGATTAATTCAATCATCAGGCGAGTAGCCGTCAGAACGGCCCAAGTTGTAAACGACGGGAGAACACTGAACTATGGCAGGCTTATGTAAACTAGTGAGGACTTGACTTTGGAGTATGATTAGCCGAATTTTACAGTACAGGAGGACAGCCATGTGGCCTACATTTGCTGGAAGTGCAATTACCGAACGGGGGGCCGATTTTGATGTTGTTTGAGACAAACTAAAGAAGCGGTTTACGGATCTTCATCAATTCATATGCAGATCGTTTGACTAAAAATGACTAATGTAACGAAATAACAACTATACCGATCAGTAGTTAATTCTTATACCAATCAGTATATTATGAATGAGTAAATTTCGTATATCCATGAGAAGACTCAAACGTTTGCCATCCATAACTGAGAGAGAGAGTAGCGTCGACAGATTTGAATCATCTTAGGCCCTTATTTGCATAATTGTGATGGAAACTGCTAATGTTCCACTGAAACCGTGCATAAATTATATATGTTACAAAGCAAGTGTGCAAATTTACGGCATATAGGACGTCAAGAATGATGATCCTGTCAGCAGTAGAAAAAGTTGCACTGCTAACAGAAAAAAATCCTGTAAGTAGAGGGGAAATTGCACTGCTGACAGGATAGCAGTAGAAAAAAATTCGAACTGTTGACAGGATCATCCTGTCTTTTATTTTCTAAATCAAACGTAAATCAATGCGGGCGCTGATGTCATCCATAAGATTTACATGCTGTAACCTAACATATCTTGCAGTGATTTCCATCACAGTACTGCACAAAATTACCAGGTGTCGCTGTTGCTAACCCCCAGAGACTGCTTACGCATGTGATGACGTTGCATTATGGCGGACGAAAAGAAAGGTACGTACCTGGTATATGGACATATGGTACTGATGTCATCCGACAGTTATTTTAAAGGTTACAAATTTAGGATTGCACTCAGATGCTCCAAATGATTCTGACATTTTGAAAATTGACATTCGATAGCCTCTACCAGGCTCCGATGATCGCTCGGAAAATAATAGAAACGGTCGACTATTGACATTCCTGCGTAGCGGACTACCCTTGGCATAATATTCACTCTATTTGGCCGATTTCTACTATTTTCCCAGCGATCAGCTAGTCTACCTCAGCATGCTACCCTTTCTTGGCCCCAAGGCTAATGCATGGGGGTTTGGCCTCTAATGGAATTTCTTATGGGAAAATATGGGTCAAGCTGTGGATGGGTTGGAGGAAAGTCAACTGATGATATTGCTGGTGGTGTGGTACCCTGGGGGCCAGACACCGTATATCGCCCCACTCTCCGCTGTAAACCCAAGATCTGCTCCGTATATGGCTAGCAGATCTTGGGTTTACAGCGGAGAGTGGGGCGGGGTCGGTCTTCGGGGGACAGCGGGAGGGTGGCCCGGGAAAGCTTGGGCGCGTGTGCGGTGCTTGGTGGCTAGCCGATATACGGTGTCTGGCCCCTAGGGTATGGCGGCACGCGAGCGGCAGGGGGTGTATTTATTGGTAGATTCAAATTGTACTAGCTTCGCTGGTGGATCATTGTCAGAATAACAGTTGTGTGAAGCATTTGTTTGGGGAGGAGGTTCGAATCCTTCAAATGCTGATCATATGGATCAGAATGACGTACTGGCAAACGTTTCAGTATAATCAAGATTGAAATACATAACGTTTTATTGGATGATACGCAAGGAGGTTGATAATACGTTATAGCCCGGCCCGTCGCGCTGATTAGAGAGCATTTTCTGCCGTGTACACTAAATCACTGCCCTGATACAAATATACATATGTGTCAAGACCAAAAATAAACAGGCCCAGGCGATTTTTACAATATGTTCCTGTCAAAAAAATCTTTTCCTCCATTGACAGGATATAGATTTCCATACGACTTTTTTGCACTATTGACAGGATGATTATTTAAAAAGAGGAATGTTACGTTTTTTTACCACTCTCAAGTCAAAAACTCTTACGTACCGTTTCACCATACCAATTCATCAAATAGGGGCAGACTGATTCAAACTAATTCCTGTGCATCCTGTCAATAAGAATTTTTGTGGAATCAGCAGGATATTCTTGTCAATAGCCATATGGTAGAACAGAATGCGGATCAAGTTTTATCTTTTTACATGTAGTCCCAATCTAAAGGTAATCTTCTCTACACAACAGGGGGAGTAGCGACAGAAGCACCAGGCCAGCAGGCACCTCCATACCCAGGGGCTCCCCCCTACCCCCAGGGTGCTTATGGACAGGCACCACCCCCCTACCAGGTACAGCCCACCACCTATGTGTTTCCCAACTCTGCGGGGCAGCAGCCTGCATATGTAAGTATTTTGTTTGTTTGTTTGTTTGTTGGTTGGTTGGTTGGTTGTTTTTGCATGCCTGCTAAACCGCCTCATGGCGTATCACACCAGGTTTGTACTGACGAGTACAAACTGCATATCCTGACAGATTTAGTTTGATCCACTCCCATCGGGAAGGTCCTCTACTCATTTTGATAAGTGTGGTGGGTTCTTTAACGTACTTGAGGTGTGGCTCTACTCACTTCGACACCTCCATTTAACGGCCCAGGGATGTTCTGAACTAAATCTAGGAACTAGGGTGAAGTGAGAAAAGTCGTGTTTTAACTTAAAAGTGACTACTTCCAACCCTTCTTCTGTTTGGAGATTACTGTGTGCAGTACTATATGGCTTTGCAATAGTTATGCATGTTTAGTCAAAATATTGTGTTGTGACAAATGTATTGTTCAGGAGTAGACTAGTAGAAGTAATGAAATACTTTATGTCTTATACAATTGTTGAGCAAAAAAGACATACATATAACATAGGCACTAAAGTAAACTCAGCATTTCCTTTTGCCTACACCTTCCAGGTGCAGCATGTTGCACCTGGCCAGGTGGACCATTCAGGCCCAGTTCCCAAGGACCACCTGAAGTTTGCTATCATCACCACCATCTGCTGTTTCTGGCCGACCGGGATCTTGGCCATTCTCAAGGCAGTGGAGGTGGGTTTTTTGGCAACGACTCAGGGATGGAGCCATTTCATGTATTCATTCTTTTTCATTCATGATCAAGTTGGTTATTTCTTTACATTAGAAAGTACCGAATAAAAATATCAGGTTTCTGTAAGTAAAGAGAGTCAATGACTATGTGGCCATATTCATGTCCAGTTAACTAGCTTTTCATATTTTCGCCTCAAAGTATTTTAGAGTATTTCAAGTAATTGAAGTACATGTAAATTACAAATTCTATCTCTACCCATGCAGCATAAGCAGAAGATTTGCTCTATTAAAACTGATTAATTTTTTGCATTCTTGTACATTTCCAAGATATGTAGAGCAATTCAGAGCTGCCTGGCTTTCTTTATCTACATGTAGTTTGTTGTTTCCCTCCTTAGACCCGTGAGCTGATCGCCCATGGGGACATTGCCCGCGCAAACGAGTCCTCCCGCAAGGCAAGGATGTTCTCCATCCTTGCCCTGTGCATTGGACTGTTCCTATTCTTCGGGATCATCGTTTACGGTACCATCATGGTCATACTTAACCAGGTGGCACGTCATTGACTGATCAGAACATTGTCAATAACTGGTCAGAAAACCGTCAAAGTTATTCAGAAGCTGTCAGCCATCCGTCAGAAACCCAACAGAAATTGTGGTCATTTGGGCGAAAGATGAAATTACTTTATTAGATGCATGAACCTCGACACCATGACCTTCTGGAAGCCATCATGACGGTGTGGTCAGTGTGGTATGTGCAAGTTTCGACTTTTCAAGCAAGCACAAGCGATTGAAGAAGATGTGGTCAGGATACGTCCTTGCATCCGACCGGATGCGGAAGCCAACACTGCGAGGGCCTCGACTTGCCTGTGGGCTCGGCACCGACCCGGACGCCGCCCCGCCCGGCGGGAAAAGACACGGAACAGAGGGCAGTTACTGTTGAACCCACCGCCACAGAACTACAAAAGAAGAAGGAGCGACTTCAGGCACAGTTGGAACAAGCAAGGCTGATACTTCCCACGAGAGTAAACCTGTGACGAGCAGCACCAGCAGTATACTAGTAGTCGTCAGGCTTTAGGCAGTGCCTACGTTAATTGTTTGTTTTGATACTTCCCCTCACACGAGGGTAGTGCTGTGACTATCAGCAAGCTTGAGGATATTAGTCGTCAGGCTTTGGACAGTGCCTGTGACGTTTGTTTGTTTCCCACACCGGGGCAGTCCTGTGACGAGCAGCACCGGGACATTAGTCTTCCGACGTCGCACATTCTGTCCGAGTCAATTCACCCCTGTGAGGATTGCCATATCTCATCGATCAGGGGATAGTCCGTTCAGCATGGACAGAGAACGTGCTTCAGCCGCAGCGGATGTGGCCATCGCCAATAATAGCGTCAGGTGCGACCACAAGAAAATTCGCAACATATTCCACTTGACGAGGTCATGAGTTTATTTCAAATTCATGCCCGTAGGATAATTGCAACAACAACAACAATTAATGACGATGCACGAACATGAAGTGTAACATAAGGCATACATGTGCAGTACAAGCGACGAACGTTGCTCGTCTACGATAAGTTTCTATATCGGCGATACTAATACGGGGTGTGAGCAATTACCCTATATACGCAGCCGCATAGCGGTAGATCAAATGTGTCGTAGGCTATGATCGTTCTAGTTTAGTTAATTCCATAGTTCCATTATAGTTTCCTAATTAATCATGTAAAGTAACTCCTAACTGCATGGTTTGCATCTAATTGCGTACATTGGAAACTGACCTTCAATCTCAGTGTCTTACTCGTGCTTTTGCAGCATTTAGTACATCTTTCTATCTTTGCACTTCAAGTTCTGTCAGCAGGCATAATCTCAGGAGGAGGTGAATTGTTAGAAAAGTGCATGTAGTCTACGAGAAAAGATTACTAAATGTTGTCAAAAAAAGATGAAGGCAAACATAATAAATCGGTATTAATCTTTACAACACTTACTTTATTACTTATATTCTTAACACAAATTTTGCAACTACTCAACTTAAAATGAGTTAAAAGTTACCAAAGTACCAAAAATGTTTATGTATGACAATTGAATAAAATGTACAGCAATGCATATCTTAATGAACTTATTGCAGCAATTCACCTATATCCTGTTTTTATCTAATTTTGCTGCAGTTAAGTGAAGGTTTCCATATAAATCTGGATGTGCTGTTATATTCAACCACAGCAAACAAGATATATCTATTTAACAAACGTGGAGAAATTCAAGTTATTTCTGTGACCTAGTAAAATCACGGTTTGACTAGCTGTTTCATCACCAATGCTGTTCCTAATGTTCACCGATGCTGTTTTCTTAAATGTCATATCTACAAACAATTTAAGAGTTAATCACAATAGAGCTGATTACTTTATATCATCTCTTTTTTGCATGCCACGAAGTGCCATCTTTTGACGAAGTTTGCTCTGGACCAGGCGTCTGTTCACCCTTTGTTGGTGCTCCAGTCGTTCCTCGTCGGCGGCATGTTGCTCCATCATCTCTTGAGCACACCGCACCATGGTCTGCTTCCCGTCATCTGGTTTTGTCTGTGTTTTCATCCTTTTCTCAGCCAGTTTTCTCTTCATCATGGCTTCAGCACGTCGTCTGTTCTCGTGCTGTGCTTCTTCATATCTGACTGTGTCTTCTTCGTGACCTTTAAGGAGATTTTCAACTTGTTCTTTAATATCGGATGTGGTTGACAGTGACATCTCATCTTTTCCTTGAGATGGCTCCGTAGAGAACTGTTGTTGGGGGATATCATGATAATGTATGGTTGTGGCAGGCCCATCCATTGTGATGTACGCACAGAGAGAGCTGGTAACGTCTAAGGTTTCATCCAATGAGTCTTCAATCATTTGTAAGGTTGCATTAAGCTCGGTTTCTTTCACTTCACCTGAAAATGAAAATTTCAAAAAATCAAATACATCTGATTGAATAGATACAAAAGTTTATTGCTATGTTGACATCATATTCTGCTGGAAATAATTATTTTGTGTTGTTTCAAATTATCTTGCATTCCTAATGAGATGACGTGACCTAAGCTGTGACTCAAAAGTTCCAAATCCACTATTAGCGTCACGTGCCCTTAATTTGCATAAAGTGACGTCACAAGAGAAAACAGTGGATTCACTCCTTGCTCGGCAGTCTCAGTCTTGAATGACGTTTTGGGGACATGCAAATCCCTTCGTGTTTCAAATCGGAGGTTAGAATTTGTTTCATAGTGACCTCTACCAACACAAATGAACTGTCATGGAGAGACCAATTACCTGTTGTGACATCTTCCGGCGGAGGGACGTGAATCCCTAACATTCCCTGGAAACTTTTCCAGATGTAGTCAGCCAGTTCTTGGTCATGGTCATGTGCAATATAGGCTCCAGTAGCAATGGCATCACAGATGATGGTTACCAGAAAGTTGACGAGCAGTATAAAGATGAATACCATGAAGAAAGTGAAGAAGATCGGGCCGATATATCGGTTCGATTCTAAGATTTCCTCGGCAAAGAACCTGTAAAACATGACACTCAAGTCAAAAGGTTGCTGACAGCACGACATTTGGTTTTCATATGCGGCAGCAGTATGTGTGTTCCTTGATAAACCATGACTACTAGAATCAGACAAATGAATGGCATTGGTGGCAATTTTGTAGAGGCAATGACGTGACATACCTTCCCAACAACATCTCAAATAAGGCAAAATTGGTGTCCAAGACATTGGTGTATGCCTTCATATGCGTCCCAAACACCAGCATCCCTGTGGACAAAAATAAAACATCTTACTATTAGAAGGCTTTGATAACAACACAAGTACAAGGTAAAATACAAGGATTACATAACAGAGAGGGTAAGTCGATCATTTTGTAAACATCTATTTTGAAAATATATCAGAAACGCCATTGGTGTAAGGTCATCCTACCGTCTATGCAGATCAAGGCCATTTAGACATTGAAAATGCTATATGCCTACTTAAGTGTTTTAAAGTGAAAAAACTCTTACCTGAACAGCTGAAAGCCATGAAAGCTATAGCGCTTATGACTGAGAAGCCGATCAAGTCGCTCTTCATGGCACCTGGCAGGGCGATGAAGCTGGCAATGGTCTTGCTGAAGCGGACAACTCGCAGTAACGTCAGTGTAGTGATGAACACTACATTGGCCAGCACGGTCTTAAAGGCTTCATCCCACCAGAAAGTTGAGCTTAAGTCAACAAAATGGTCTATTTCAAGTTTACCTGCAAAATAGATGAGGCAAGGATGAATGATGGTAATTGATTCGTTACTGTAAAAGCCAGAAAGATCTGTGCATTAGGTGCGATTGGCAAACCACACATCCTAAACCCAGATTATGATAAATGCTGTAGACAGGGTGTAATTGAGGATGCACAATATTCTCAACATTGTCTTTTACATTACATTACATTACATTACAATACATTACCTTACCTGAAGGCAACAGAAACTATACGCCTCCTACTCAATTTAAATTGATCCGATATTATGAAACAATTCACCTTTTGCCTCGACCAATTTTGCCAGTGCTTCAGATGCAGAGTGGTACCGTATTCCGAAGATACAAATGGCTGCTGCTGATCCAATCATGCTCGTAAGAGCTAAGATATTCCACATAGAACTGAAGAACTTTCTTCCCTCCGTCCTTATGGTGATCACTTCTTTGATGAAATGAACCACAAACAAAGACATGAAGATGATGTAGGAAACCAACGTAACGTAATCAGAGTCATTTTCGTACTGGAAAAGCCTGTGTGCTGTAACAGTTGCAGATGTTGAAAGATGACCGACATCTTCCTGCTTTACGGTCAGTTTCAGACTGCTGAACAGTTTTTGTGCCGGATAGTATAGAGACAGTTCCAGAACCAGATAGTCTGTGTATTTGTCGATCCATTCGTTATCCTGAAGGTCGGAGAATATTGTTATCACCAAATCTAGGAGAGTTGGCAGTTCCATGGAGTATTGTGAGGTGCAGCCTGAGTAGTGTGACATCATGCCGGTGACATTGAATTGCCAACATGCAGATGTACCATTTCCAGTTGCAACCATCCATCCATTTTGAGAGTGCTCTGTTGCCATGTCATCTGTATAAAGTACAAATGGTGTTTAACGCATGAAACACTAAATTCTTTCAAACACTTAACAGAACATAGGATATATCACCAGCTAATGCAATCCCTTCAACCACAGATTAACCTACTTAAGATAATCCAAATTCGTAAAAGAACAGTTGACTTTCTACTGAAACAACAGAGGTTTGTTCGGTTATGTCGGTTTAGTTGGGATGTTATCGCACTTCATTTCAAAATACATCCGATATTCAATATAACAATTAATGGCTAATGGATTTAAAGTTGATTTCAAACAATAAAACAAATGTACTCTTTCTAACAATGGAAGTGCTGTGCAAGAGAATGGGCGAAAAGTCATGATTCCCACCTGCAGCCTTCCTGAACTGAGTAAGACGCGGCGGGCCGATTCTGAATGCTTCAGTATAACGTGGAAACTGTCTGTCCAGGTACTTCATCTTCCACCCATTGTACCAGAACGACGGGTACAAAACAGGCAGGAGGATCTCCTCAGTCCATGTCCAGAACTCGTCAGCGGTGGTGATCTGTGACAGGACAAAACACAGAGTAAGATGTGTTTATTGTGGTGCTCGACTAAGAATGTGAACCAATAACATTAGCTTTAAGAACGACCCCGTTCATCATGGCAGCAAAGGGTTCAAATATAAGCTCTTGGTGGAAGGTACACTTACTACGACAAAATATAAGTAAGAAAAAAGAATCACAAAATCCTCTGAGATTTTTCAAATAAACCACTAATTCATAGAATATGATATACACATTATTATCAATTCATCAGAAAGAAATGATCAGTGACAATTTGTCCTCACATGTGACAAATCCAAAAAATACCCGTGCAATCAATCGATAGATAGATAGATAGCAAATTAAAGATGGTGTGTCAAAAGTTGCTTACCGAATCGTGATCTTCTAGAAGCGTGTCGGACAACGTCTGCGATGCGTGGAAAGCAAACGGGTCTTTATCGTGATGACTGATGAAGAACAGAATCACAACAAACAGAAACAGGAGAATGTAGTCTTTCATGACGGAGAAGAACTTCCGTCGTTGTTCGCTTTTTACTTTCATCTTTTCTTCAGAGACAGCACCGGGTGGATACACCTTCTGAGGGGCTGAAATTTTAACCGTCGTAAAAAGAACATTGATTAGAATACACGCAGCATACTGTTGGACATTCCCACTCACTAAGAACCGCATTAAAGACATTATAGTCTCTAAGAATTGTGAAGGAATTACGGTTTACCTTTATGATCATAAAGGTGCACATGGAGTTCATCTTTCTTGATGTTGTACGTTTTCTGCTTGTCGGATGACCTCTGGTTACAAATCAAAGCAAATAGAGTCGCCAGAGCCAAAATCTGTTGGTATAGATATATCATTAATAGGTTGGTCATTAGCTGTATGATTCAAGCTTCTAACATGTAACTGAACGACAGAAAGTGACCAAAGCGTGACACAGAAACAGCTAGAGTTTACCTGGCCAGTTTCGGCGACCAGGCTTGACAACCCGAATGAAAAGAAGAAGGTCTTTAACCAGGCTTCACTCTTCTCTCTACCCCAGTCCAGACTGTACAGGATCACAAAGAACGACGAGACGACGGACACCATCGCAACTAGAAACCACGCCACGTACTTCGACCAACGGGAGAGTCGATCTCTGAAGAACCCTAAGGGGGTGGAAAAATAAGGTATAGTCTTGTATTTTTATCGACACCCTGTATCGACATTGCATGATCTTTATTGAGAGAAAAACACTAAAATGATACAATCATATGTAAGGCTTAGTTAAGCATTTCTAGACACCTGATATTCATATATGGCGAGTCGTAACATATCAAAATGGTGGCGTTTTTCTTGTTGTTCTGCATAAGACCTTCGTGATTTAATGTTAGGTACGTGTATACACAACTAAGATGGTACGTTGGTAAAATATCGTACCATATTTGGAGCTTCGCCTTATTCCCGGAGCCAATATTGGATCTGGTACCTCCACACGGAACAGTCTGGCCGGTACCAAGACCACAGGTAGCACCATGACAACAGTCATGACACTGACGTACAGCTCCTTGGGTACAAAAGACATGATGTTCATCAGACAAAAATTCATGTAGTGGATTGTACAGGGGGAGGATATAGACCACTGCAGTTCACACTAAGCCGCTAGGTGCAGCGGTGTTGTTGTTTATGTTTGTTTTATTAAGATCTCCATTAGTGTACAACAATTTATACATTAATCTTCCTGGAGTCCGCCTAATTAAATACAATTTTATCAATACAATAACAATAACAATACAATTAAATCAAATACAGGAAGAACGAAAACAATTGTTAGATAGTAAATCATACAAAATCAAATATGATGAACTTAAAAATGAGCGGAGAGGTCATAGTGGATTGTAGAGGGGAGGATATAGATAAATTTACATAATCAGGTACTTTTTGGCTCACCGTAGGATTATCGGAAGGTTGGATTAGCACTTATTTCATGATTAACTATGCATTGAAATTGAATTGTATCAAGTGTGACGTCGTCTTTACAAAGAGATTTACACACAGATTTACACAAGCTTAAGGGCAAGGCCATTTATGCAACTTTACGAGCATAGATTATTGACAGTTATCATGGTTGTCCAGAGACTATTCGTGTCACAACTCTATAAAGACTATGTCATCAGATGGTGGTGAGGGGTGAAACAAGTTCCCTTACTTGCAGGGTGATCTGTACAAATCCCAGATCATACACGGTGTTCTTGGTTAGAAAGCCCTCCTCGCTCTTGTACCACATGGCGTTGGACAACATGATGCTGCTGAAGACAGCACAGCAGCAAGACAGCCGTTCTGACTTGGTGAAACTGGATCCTGAAAATAGATTTGAAACAAACTCGGTAAAAATTGTCTGTTAGTAGGCACATCATCGTAAAATAGTATTGTTACGTTGCGTAAACTAAAGTGAGCTTTAAAAATTTTGATCTTAAAAGATGACAGCAAAAACATTATTTTCCACGTTTAATTCAAGTTGTAAAGACACCTTCAGGTGAGACAAATGGTGAAATCCACAAGTGTTGATCATAGAACATTGCGTCCGTGTTCTCTCGGAACAGGCTACTGAAGGATCCCAACTGTTCCCGGGTCGCCACATGCAGAACTTTCTGAACCCGGAAGTCGCCTCGGTCTTCAGACAGCCAATCATAGCAAATAAACTGATAACTGCAAAAGACACAAACACGAATCGCAGGTGAAGTCTTTGGCTAAGACTCAAGTTAAGACCACACTATCATAGGCACAAACATAGACAGAACAAAAGGCAAGGTTTATTGAAACGTATTCACAAAATTATATGTACACAACTATACACAATTTGGCATGGGAAGAACTTTAACTTATTCACAAAATTGGGGGCTTGGTAAACTTAATTGGTTTGTACAAGAACAAAAAAAGACAATGGGCCTAATTTTTCATTCAAACAGACATTATCATTTACTGATTAGTGTATGACTGAAAGCCTACAGATACATTTACATTTTAGAAAGCTTAATAAATCAATTTTATATAGAACCATCGATCACGAAAATAAGGTGTAAATTGTATGCATCTTACACATCCTCTGATTGCAGATCCTTCACAACGATGTCCCTCAGAAACCACGAAGCTTCATCAACGCCGGTATTGTCGTGCCAGATATGCAGCAGTTCCAGATGTCCTAGTGACGTCTTTAATGGCATAATGACGTCATAAGTACCGCCTCGTAGCAAAGACTGCAAAATACATGGAAGTGGAGTTTAAAGCAAGTGGAACGCATTGAATTAATCAAATGACGAGTTCACACAAGCCCGAAAACATATCACTCTTGTCGAAGATAATTAAGCAAGTGCCAAAGCCATGAAGAGTTCAACAATGTATCAAAGTTAAATGGATCAGACTCACCTCTCCACCCGGGTTCATCATCTTGACCGTTGTTTTGTTTCTTGATCCAAATACTTGGAACCCGATTCGTGCCGAGGTGCCAGCACCAAGCATAGAGCCGGTGGTGACGGTGATCTGGTACATATATGGGGCCGGCATCCTGTCCGGGGGGAGGACGGACAGCAGTGGTAACTGCTTCTTGCCGCCGGGATTTGCTGAGTTTTCAGTCTTCTGTTCCTTGTACAAAAGCATAGGAATGTAAAACCACAAGAAGAAAGCTGTAGAAAATAAATATGGAACGTTGAGGTAGCCTGGAGTCAAGAATTGTTAGCTTTGGTCCGCTCCCAACGTCCCAACATTGGCGGGGTATACGTAGAGACATTAGGAGCGGACCAAAGCTTACAAGGCTGGACTCCAGGCTAACGTCGAGGTTGCGCACTACGAAAAACTAGATGTACTCACTCGAAGACGCTGAAAGTCTACGTTGAGTATAATCATTAGTACGAAGTAGATAGCCCACTCGATGATAACCGTGTAGAAAACGAGGTTGTTGTCCTTGAGGATGTTGGGATCTTTGAAGACGTTGTCAAAATCAATAGAATTTGGAAGGGCGTGCAAAGAGCCACCAATGACAGCCTTCGGCTTAGGAACGTTGCAGTTACATCTTATGGTGTTATCTGATAGATCCACATCGACCTGATAAAATAAAACATGAACAGAAACTGACGGATTTTAGGATATGTATTTAAAAAAAGCTATGCTGTTGAGTCTTACAGGTTTGAATCAAACAAAAAGGGGAAGCAGTAGATGTAGAGATATAATACTGCCGTTTCGGTCGTCATAATCTTAAACTCATAATCTTAAACTCTATCTAATATAATGCATTTGCATTTGCTGTGTTTAAAACATTTGTACACAAATCTTTCTTTCGGCCAGAAATCCGAAACTTACCCCACAGTCTGCGTCTTGCCACTGCTCCGAGGTGTCATCCCAGTTAAGACAACTCACAGCTAATGCCTGAAGTACGTAATGTTTGGGCGAAGGTGCGGTTTGGAGATGGGTCTGAGATTCTTTGGAGGTTTGGGAGAAGAATGTAAGTAACCAAATTTTGTAACGGTTGTATTGTATGAATCAGAATCTAAGCAAATTGTCATTCCAGGAAAAAAGGTCGTTAAGCTGACTGAAAATCAATGACATTGTATAGTTGCTGTTACATAGGTATGGTGGCTGTGAAATCACCAGTCGGATACAAATATTGTATTACTATCGTATTGAAGATGTTGTGTTATACCGAATGGCAGGTATATGAAAGTTAAATGACATATTTGATAAGCTACCTGCTTTCTGTACCCCAACATAAAGTCTCCCCCGCCGTCTCTGGATATTTGGAGTAAACGTTTGCGAGCTATTCGTGCCTCGATGCCAAGCTAAAAATACATCTTCTTCCTTGACTATCATCATGTCGTCATAGATCTCCTCTGTTGGTGGAGAGTCGTAGCGGAAGAACAGCCGAAAGGCAGCGGCGTGATCCCACCACGACAACTGCATCACGACGATAACAGTATCAGTTGGTACGTCAAACGCATGGAAAGCCATCGTCGCGTTGCTGTTCTGTTTAACGGCGATGTCGCCTAGAGCAAACTCTGTCCCAACAAAACCACGTTCCTGAAGATCACGTTTTTGACGTCTTGGTTCTTCAATGGATCTAAATGCGATAGGATTCGAGATGTTCAGCTGAACAGAGCAGTTGTCAAAGCGTTGAGGTCCCCAGGAAAACATATTCACGGGTGTGGTGACGTTTCCCCCAAACGTAGACGCGTTCCAGGAAAACAGGTTCCTCTCCATCACAATCATCTATAACAGAGAACAAAATTGTTGGATGTTAGTGCGGTAGACCGATAGAAATTATGTAACTAATTTTTCAATGAATATGAAAAAAAACTTTCCGCATCATCCCTGAATGATACAATTTATCTATTTGTATTCAAAGTTCTCCCATGATAAATTGTTTCTATATTTTTGACATCCATGTTATTACTGTTGAAATTGAATAAAGTACATGAAGTGTAAACGAACACAATATCATACAAAAGCAAATGAAACATCAGGACAGCAAAACCACTGACCTTAGCATCTGTACCCCCATCTAAAAAACAGTTTGTGGGAGATGCTGACACGTTAACGTGAACACCCTGTAGTGTCATTGTATCCTTTTTAGTAGACCTTGCTACTGTGACGATCACATCGTCATGTTCAAATGTCTTTTCGTAGTCTTCGGTGCCTGGCAACATGTACAGAAGGCTGTCTGCCGTTCGTTCCATGGTTTTCCCCAAAGATAGTCCAGCGTTACGAACCTGTGCGTTCAATGGAAATTTGCGAACGTTGGAACACTTCACAGTATCATGAGTAAATCTTGGTGACAGGGTAAATCTAATCAACCTTCCCATGTTTGGAAAAAGTACATTTATCCTTTTGCTATCCCATACCTGGGGTAAGTACATCTATCCTTTGTCTACTGCAGAATTGCAATGTTCAGATATTCTTACACATTCTGACAATTTCAAGGAATACGGACAACCTATGTGCAATATTATTTCTGATCTATGTTATTCAGGTAGCTAGAGCATAAGACGGAGAAACATTTAAGTGGACGATAATGGGTCCCCTTAGCACAATTCTTCATCATAGACGTGAGTTCGAACGGCGTGAAATAGCCAATGAAAAAAAAGTAACAGAGCATGCATTGTTTTAGAAGTGCTGGTATTTCTTCCCATTGGTAACACATTTTTGGGGCTCTCTCCGCGCGATAAGTGGCATTTTTGATAAATCAGACGATAATTGGCACCGCTTAGTTACGAGTACATTCCTCGAGAAAATATATTGACTGGGTAACTTCCCTCTGCCAATAGCAATACCAACATTAGGATGACCCTAATTCAAGGTGTGCAACTGACCTGCTGCTCAGACTTCCTTTGTTGATCTTCTATATTCTTCAGCTGTTGTTTTGGAGAAACGTCCACCGAGTTGACATCTATTATGTCCATTTCAAATAGTGGCGATGAGGGCTCGAGAACGGTTGAGTTTCCTGCGGGCAGCATTTGAACTAGACTGGACACGGTGTGTGCTACGGCTGAAACAACGAAAGAACATTAACCAATAACGGCCGCTTGTAAGGTTTGTTCTAAGACTAAAACAGTTCAGAATATTGTTGCAAAGACCTTGTAGGGAGAGGTTGTGGATAGGGGGGAGGTTGACACAAGATCGGTAACGTTTTTTAAGTTGCTTCATCGATGGTGGTATCATGTGTCAGTTATAACATAGCAAAAGCACATGCTAATCGCATTAATGAATAAAAGAGGTGAAGCATGCACTTAACGAAGCACTCACTGCCAATAGTAAATGTTGTGTATTATGAAAAGTTTACAAACATGATAATAGTCATTGGTATGGATGATAAAGGTCTTATCACAAGGATATGATAATGCGTGTCGTTCTTCCAGTTCTGTATGCCCTACCATTATTCAGTGTCTCCATCGTTGACACCGAGGAGCCTTGAGAGGATCTGATGAGTTCTGAAGACTTGCTCAGTAGATCTATGCCTGTCTCCTATTGATTAATATCAATACCGTTAGTCTAATATGCTTCATGCAGAAATATTGCATACCGTTATGAAGGAGTGTCTATCTGTGGATAAGAATTCATGAAAAAGAATGTCTATCTGTATGCAAAATTACATTGAAAAAAATATCAAAAGAGGACGTTCCACTGTAATACCACTGGAAAGTCAGCTAAGGGGCCATAACCGTACTCATTCTTGTTCGGTAACTCATACCCGGGTACCCTCGTACCAAATATCATAGAGACTCATCTGCAAACTTTTGAGTTATACTGTTCACACACAACAGACAGACTCAAAACATAACCTTTCTTGGAATTCAATTGCAGCTAATATCTTTTAAACAAAAGCTGTAACACTATATCGTACCAGTTCGGGAGGAAATCCGCCCGAGGATGATTGTGACGTGTCGAGCTGCAGTAAGTTATTAATTCCTGTAACAATTCCAACCACGTTTTCCAAGGACACCCCTTTGTTGTTGGATTGTCCCATTTGATCCTTGAGACGTTGTAGCTACATGAAAAGGAGAAAAACAAAAACCTTTTCATCGATAATTGAACGTACTGTCTTCATCAATTCGTTTCGAAAAAACGCCAAATGAACGAAGAAATGAACAAGACTGTACAAGAACATATATGTCGTGTAGAGTACTTAGCCTCCTAAAATTGTTTAGTTGCCTAACGCAGTATGTTGAAATAAAAGCCAAATGAACAAGACTGTACATGAACATACATAGTGTCGTATAGAGTACTTAGCCTCTTAAAATTGTTAAGTAATAGAACTTGCCTTACGCAGTATACAGTTGTTGTGGAATAGAGTTATTCTACCCTCAAACACCCCAACGGGGTCCGTTTTAATCCAGGTATATACTTTGATTCGAAATATTCCTTCCGTGCCTTTCCCGTGGTTTTATCAGTCTATTATAACCTTTCCTATTTTTTTTCGCAGATTTTCAAAATGCTGTTGAAATGAGAAAAAAAAGTCTGCGTTGAGTCCGAGTGGGGTCCATTTGTATCCCAGCAAAATGTGCTGTTTTCAAAAACATAAATTTTTTTGGTCGTCCTCAACATATGCATTCTTGGAAGCATAATCATAAAAGTGCCAAAAGGGGCAAAATTATCGGAAATAAAGTAAGTATCGTAAGTGCAAAACGTGGTACTTCTGATACATGTATCATCCAAACCTAAACATGTAAAAATATTTCTCTTAAAATGACGAAAAGATGTAATGAGAAGATACTAATGAGGAAAACATAATGGGGTCCGTTTGGACTCCGTTAGGTCACTTTAGTCGCAAAAAATGTTGGGGTGTTGGAGGGGTATTTTTTTCTGCATTTTGAAAAACCATAAAAAAATGTAAACTGTCTTACCGCTTCGAGAGGACTTGGTGTCCTGCCAGGAGTGGACAAACCCTCTTCCGCATTGCCTAAAAGTAAAAGGGACAAAATGATAGCATATGGACTATTGAGTTATTACCTTCGTCAAGAAGGTTATGTTTGACCATACGATGGTATACAGTTCTAAAGAGAAAGGGTTAACAATGTAAAGAAAGTAGAAACAACCATAAGTGCTAAAACCCAAGATATTGACATACGGTAAAGCTGGTTGGCACCCCACAGATTGACTTATACATATCAACATTTGTCTTAGAGTGCACCGAAGAGCGAGGCAGTTTTCCTTTGATAGTTTTCACTTCACACATACCGCTTAATGTTGTTGGTACTGTCGGTGCGTCAGTTGTAAGCTGAAGATCTGTGAAACGAGAGGTGACAATATTAGCATCACTGGTGCACACAAGATAACTATGTTTATATATTGGCTCAAATACTTATGTTTCAAAGTAAGTCTTAATACTGAATTGTCGTTTAGTTGCACAATGCCTTAAGAGCACAGTATTTTTTTCTTCATTGACATACAACAATCACGTGTGCCATAATACTGATCTTTTAATGAAGAGAATTGAACAAGATAAAAGTCTATCTATTAGCCTGACCTGTCGTAGCAGCCAGTGATGTTAGCTCCACGTTTTCCATCCTAAATGTTACCAGTTTTGTTGTGGTATCTGTAACAAAAACATAATTAGTGTTTTTATAGAAACTATCGTACATTGTACATGTGTATCATCCAAGGAAGCCATCTCCCTAAAAAGACAGCGGTAAATTTACTTTCACCTTCTCTTTCTGGAAGAGTATTGAAGTCTTCGTGCCAAAACGTGTTGGTCCTAATCGTTAATTCCGGACTGGATGTCGTTTTCAGTGCGATGCTTTTTGTACTCAACAACTCTGTTGATGTTGACATAGATGGTGTTGTGTATCTAACCACATCTATCTTTTCAACTGAAAGAAAACAGAAAAAACGACCTTATGAAAATGCGGCCTTGTTGTTGAACAAATCACTGAGATCAAATAAAGGCTTTGAATTGACTTCATTAATTAGGTTAGTAAATACACCTGGTATCATATTCTAGTATATCTAGCTATACATTGAGTTTTATATGATATATATTTCAGTTATGCAGTGGGTATTGTTAAAAGTGACGGGTATTTGCCCCCTTTGAATCCGAAAGAGGACCTGCATCGGGAAATGCAGAAATTATTTTTTTTTATTCAAGAAAATATCAAAGAAGTACAGATAATCACAAAAATACATGGTAAACAATAAACTACATAGAAAACAGCTAGTTCAGTCTGATAAAGAAGATGATGTGTGCCTTTCAACAAATCAAAAGGACTGAACCAAGAATAACAAATTTAAATTGTAAATGTATTGAAATTATTTTTTAACATACCGGTGCTACCGAAGGTCACAGCTTCCACACTACGTCCGTACATGCTGACGGCTTCAATCCGGATGATGTACTTCGTAGTCGGGAAGAGCTTCGTTATGTTGAAGTACGTTGCGACAGGTGATATGCTGTAACGAAACACCAGGCTAAAGTAAACCAACAATGATGTACGTTGGTAAAAGTTAAATATGCAGGTACAGAATACTTTATACAAAATCAAATAAAAACATAGATAACGTCTCTAACAGAGTCTAACGTTTCAGGCAGTATCCGCTGTCTTTTATCAGTGAACTATGAATGAGTGTCTCAAGACAATTTTTCCCCATCTATGATATCAGTACGAAAATAAGTAGATAGAAAATGACCCCATCAGTTAGGTACAGTGCATACATGTCATGTGGTTTAAGATTACAATTAGTTGGTATATCTGACTAACAGACGTAGACGCTTAACTATCAACCTAACGACATAATGGCAGTTGTTGAGAAACAGCATACGGTTGTTGTTTTTTTTATTCATATCGTACAATGGCCGTTCCCTTACCTGAAATGTTTCTTTTCCTGGCTCGTAACTTCGGTTACCGTGAGATCATAGGAGACAACAGCTGCGACAGGTGGCGTCCATCCCACATACATCCAGGTGGAGGAAACATTCATAATTCTAAACTCAGTCGGTGGATCCGTACCTGTACATTGCAAAATGGAGGTAATGAATCCGCGAATAGTTTAGCCAGGTTGGTAAATCACTGGGTATTTACGTTCTTTAAATTTGTAGAATGTCAATAACAATTATCAGCTAAAGCTTTGACAGTCCCTCTGATGACGTCCTTACTGCAATATTGACTGGTTCTACTTATAAGCGAGGAGTGTGAAGTGGTAACAGTCTTAATTTTCCTGAGGAAGATAAAAGGACTACCAAACGTTTTGTTAGTGTACAAAGAACCTTAATAGCTTGATGTATTGAATGTTGAACGCAAGTCTTCTTACACATCAGATATACTTGCATTATAATTGTTATGATTGAAACTTCCATGTTTTCATGATATAAGCTATATTTCGAGTCGTAAGATATAAAACTTTTGCTAAACCGTAACCATGCTTCATTGTTCAATCTTGATGTTTTTCATTTACCTTTTGGTCAACAGACCAACTTTATAGACCACAAAAATAGAACTTTAAACACATAAACGTACCTGTGATACCCATTGAGTTAATAGTGTCGCTCCGCCCATACCGACTGATTGCCGTCAAGCTGATGGTGTATTGAGTAGCAGGGACAAGTCCTTGCAGCCAATAGTTCCCGATGTTACCAGGAAGGGTGACTGAACTGAGAGATCGTCGTTTCCTCCGTTGCTCTGCGCTGCTGTAGGTGAGTTCGTATTCCGTCAGCTTAGCAACCGGTGGGATCCAAGACAGAGCCATGCTGTGGTACATAATGTTGTCCACTAAGAACTGCCGCGGAGGATCGGTTTCTGTCGTTTAAATGTAACATATGATATTGTACTTGAATCAAGGTAAACAGACATACTTTATCGAGTTAAAGCGCAACGTTTTTTCAAGTATCTAGCAGTAGAGAAATGCGACTCTCACTACGTTCTTCTTGAAAAATGTGTTTTGTTCTTTTAGGTTACCAAATGAAATACTTTTTTCAAGCGAAAGAATGGTAATTTTAGGACTAGTAATCGTACATACTGAATATATATGTAGCATGAAATTACTAAAAACTAACCTAATATCATACAGAACGTCAGACTGATACAAGAATATAAGATATTGACATTTCACCTGTTATGATGGTTACGCTTGCATGCGCTCCCTCGACAAAGGGGCTGATGCATGTCACTGCCACCTCGTACTCTGTAGCAGGGGTCAGAGAAGTGAAGGTGGTCGAAGTCTCTGAGCCAAGCAGATACTGTGTGGAAACTGTGAGTTCGGTTTCCTTGTCTGTTAGCCACATCCTGTAGGCAACCACCAGGGCTCCAATAGGCTTTTGCCAATGGAAAATGGCCGAACTCTCGGTGACGTTGCTGAAGGTGAAGTTTGTAGGAGGTGGCAGGCCTGTAGTTGAAATGGTCGGTTACTATATTTTCACTTTGAGGAAAAGTCGTTGCTGGTCACTGCCATTGTTTAAGATAAATTATGCAGGTGCTTTGGGATTTAAAAAATACACAGCATCAATATTCGTCAATTTTCGTTACGTCATCGGTGGTGCATTACATGATAAAAGTTTCTACATTACCTCAAAGAACAGCATTTTGACAAGCAATCAGGTAGATATGGATGGATTTTAAACCTTGCAACTAGCCATGAAACATTTACAAATGTCAGTCTATCATTTCTGCTACATAATGCAATAGTATAATCACCAGTTGTACACTCTACACTGGCGTTAGCGCTGTCATTCCACAGTCCAAAGGTAAGAACAGTGATGGAGTACTGCACTCCGCTGTACAAGCCAGACAGTGTAGCATTTGTGTCATTACGACTCCGGAATGATGTCATCAATGGGGGCTGGTAGAATCCTAAACAACAACAAAATTGTGCTGTGTTAATAACGTATACCTAAAAGAAGAATATCATATTGCACAAAAATTGAGTATATCCAAATGCAACTTATGTTACTTAAAAGCAAATGGAGGGCACAAAACTAATCTACGGGAGAATATGAAGTGCATTATTATATGGCCTAGTCTGTCAAATTTTGTGTATGTATTTGTATATTATAGATGTGTTACATTTCATGTATGTCTTCATAGTATACGTTATATATGTCTTCCAGGGCCTCACTGAAAAGCAGTGCTATGCCAATGAGATGGTCCACAATGTTGGATAAAATCAAAATGAATAAAGAATTCTTAAGACAATATATATACTGTATATGATCTGTATATAGTCTGTGGTGGAATATCTTACACATGTATATGGTGTAATACGCATACCAAAATATTTGGGACACTATATTATCTTCTTTTTATCAATGCAAAAGCAACACCATCAGTAGAAAAAATAGTGTGAAAAACTAACCTGACTCAGGAATGTACATAACACTGTAACCCAAAATGTGTGCAACCGGCTTGGTCCAGCTTACAGAGATGGAGGTTGTTGTTGAAAACAAACATGACAGATGCGACACGGGATCGAATCCTGTGGAGTGAAGCATTCAGAAACATAAATATTTAGAGGCATCTCTACATACGTAATCTCCGTGCATAAAATGTTATTGGGTGTCCATTTAAATTGCCTGTTACTTGTGTCAGTTTTGAATATACCCTTAGTTATGACCTATTTGATCAACAAAACGGAAACAAGTTACACACAATGAGACAACAGGATCGTTAGTTCTAGCTACGAACATGAAACAAAAGCATTTCCAATACTCCCGTCAGGAGGTCATCCTCCTTCCCGGAGTAATAAGTACATTTTGTTGAGACGACTGTATCTTATATTTCGTTAATGTATCCTCCTTACCGTCACAGGCATGCATGTCCATACTTAGGTCGTATCCAGTCGAACACGAGCAGTTGAAACTACCAATGGTGTTGGCACAGAACTGCCCGCAGCCCCCGTTTGCTGTCTCACATTCGTCAATATCTAACAGCAATAAAAGAAATTCACGATACGCAAGATAACAGGTACTCAAAGAAATCTATCCACTTGCTCGAGTAACTGTTATTTGGTGAATCTTACTACATAGGTGGCCAACCTCCTTCGTAAATAATGAAGATAATATGAGATGATGTTTAGATCAATGAAATACAAGAGTTATTACAGAAAACATACTTACCATCACAGGCTAATCCGTCCGTGTTCAGAATGTAGCCAGTACCACAGAAACACTCAAAACTACCGATGGTGTTGTTGCAAATCTGTGCACAGCCACCATTAGTGGTGTCACATTCATCTATATCTGTGAAAGGAAATAAAATAACGCGTTTTCGTTAAAGTTTGGATGGTCATAGTGGTCATATATGTAAGTAGAACGAGCAAAGAGAGCTAGGGAGCAAGTTGTAAAGACATCAATGAGGATACAAAAACGTTGGTGCCATCTAAAGCATCCATGGTGTCTAACAAATACTGCAAACATATCAACGAATATTGTCTTCCCCAAAGCAAATGATATCCTGGGTGAATACTAGCAAAATATGTAGAAGGCCTCTGAGGGTAAGAGATCCAAAAAGAAAGTGGCAATCTGAAAAAAAACTGCACTTGTAGCTGACCGTACTTGTAGCTAGTTGACACGTTGCGGTTTATGTACATACCATCACACGTGAAACCGTCGACATTCAGTATATATCCAATGTTGCAGACACACCGAAAACTTCCTATGGTGTTGTTACACATCTGCTCACAACCGCCATTTATTGTGTGACATTCGTTGATATCTAAAGAAAGAAACGTATCAACTGTTAAGAAATCAGCGATGCTAAATGATCAGTACATTTTTAGAAATGTTCGTTTTTTTAGGATGAGTTAGAAACAGAAATGAGCTTCTCACCTTCACAAGAAGACCCATCGTCATTTAAGTTATAGCCAGTTCCACAGGAACATTCGAAACTTCCAACGGAGTTGGTACAATTCTGGTCACAGCCACCGTTTACAGTGCTGCACTCATTCACGTCTGTATTGTTAAAAGAAAATGCAATATGTTAGTTTGCCAATGTAAAATGCATCTACATATACTAGATTTATTTGATACCACTTAACAGTCGTAGCATACTCCATATCAATATAAAAATAAAAATACACAGAACTTGTGTCCGGTAGTCTAGGAAATGCTTTTTAAACAGATTCTATTTTTACTTACCATCACAGGCAAACCCATCGCTATTCAGTCGGTACCCGGTGGAACAGGAACATTGAAAGCTCCCGATGTTGTTCGTGCAAGTCTGCTCACAGCCACCATTTGCAGAATCACATTCATCCACAACTGTGTTGGAAAATATGTCAGGTGCCATATTACTACTTTACATAATAAAATAAGCCCATACAGAACATATATCCAACATTGTCCTGTTCTAACATGGTCACAGATTTATTGATGTAAATATGATGCACTTTGAATATGATATTATGTTCATTGTATAAAGAATCTCCCATATCATAGGTTTGAGTAATTGAATGCAGCTTGTCCTGATTTTGCGTTTGAATGTTAAACGTTGAGTAAATTTTAGTATAATTACATTGTAAAGATGATAGGTATATTGCTATTAATGATGATATATTTGTTGAAGACGATGATGACGATGATGCTAGATTGTGAGAAGGCATTCCATGGTAAGATTTCATAGCATGGCATAGCATTACAGAACAGATTAGAAAATGCATGTGTCCAAAATTGAGATGCGTACCGTCACAAGTAAGGCCATTGATATTTAGGGTATAGCCAGCCCCGCAAGAACATTGGAACCCCCCGATGTTGTTCGTACAGGTCTGCTCACACCCGCCGTTTGAAGAGGTACATTCATCCACGTCTGCATTGGAAAATGGAACAAGATATAAACATATACGAAGGCTTGAAGATCGAAAGTTTGCTTTCTAGGTACAATATTGTCTAAACCACTTCACACAATAGAAAAAAAACTTAATTTTCATCAATAGCCTTTAAGAACAAATCAACGTACAGAGGTTAATAGAAATTGGGTTCAGAGTCAGAATTCGTATCTCTTGAACATTTAATGCAAATTGAGTTTGGCGTTCTAAAATTGACATGAAGAAGTTTGCCGCGGGCAAGCCAAAATCTAGTGAATGTATGTCTTCATGTTAAAACAAAGTTTTATCTATCAACAATATTGACATTCTGACTGTTCGAACGACTTATTCGAATTCAGAAGAATTTAATTGAAAAAAACAACACAATAAAACAAATATACATACCGTCACAGGTAAAGCCGTCACTATTAAGACGGTACCCATTCTGGCAGAAGCACTGGAAACTCCCAATAAGATTGATGCAAGTTTGCCCGCAGCCGCCATTTCCATTGGAGCATTCATTCACGTCTGTATAAACAAGTGGAATATCAAATTTTAGTACTAACAAAACTTACTTTACTGTACTTTACTGTGACTGTGACGCTGTGACGACGAAGGACAGAAGGAATCAAGGGGGAGCATCACCGTTTTCCCAATTTACTTCTAATCAGCTGGAAGAGGTAAGCTTATAAGGGGTAAAGAATTAAGAGCATCACTATGATCAACATATGTGCTCACCGTCGCAGAAAAATCCATTGCCGTTCAAAGTATAGCCAGACCCACAGGAACAATAGAAGCTACCAGCAGTATTGGTACATGTCTGAGTACAACCACCGTTAGCAGCCGAACATTCGTCCACATCTGCATTAAAAGAAACGGACACACATATTGTAATATTATGCCTATATTCAGCGTGTTGCTGAGCATGGCAAGCCGACCTGTGTTGTTGTTTTTTCGTTTCCTTCGTGTCACACAGGGTAGTAAGTTATCCTTTCTTTTTCTAAAGCAAGAAATTACATAGGTTCCTAGCCTTTTGCTAGGCTTACAACATAGTAAATAGACAATTGCAGGCAAAGACAATTGTAGATACGTTTCTGTAAGGTGTAGGCTAGACTAGAACACTGTGGGGACTCAATGTGATCCACAGGGGCCTGCCTATATCAATGACCGTTGCCCTGAAATGTCAAACCGCTTGTACTTTTCTATCCGACTCAATACAACAAATTCTCACCATTACAAGTGTGACCATCTCCATTCAATCTGTAGCCAGTTCCACAGGAGCACCAGTAGCTCCCGATGATGTTGTTGCAGTTCTGCTGACAACCGGCATCTCCAATGGTACATTCATCGACGTCTGCATAAGGACAACACATAAAAGGTTATGCATTTCCTAGAAGGCACAAATTTCCCCACATAATCGTAGCAGAAGCCATGACAAATGCAAATGACATTGGAGTATTAGATAATCCATTGGGAAATGGGCATATATTTGTTGATTTCTGAAATGGGGACAAGCAATCAAATGTATCAAAAAAGATTTAAGAAAAATATTAAAAACATCACAGCTAAAATGGAGGTCTCCAAAATTCACTGGGCTGATTTGAAACTTATGGCATTATCCAGATATCTTCAAATCTCCAAAATGATATGTTCCAGTATGTGGGTTAGGAATACGTTGTAAATAAGGACATGCGTTGATGAAGGTTAGACATCCAGGTGGTAAGATACGCCAAAAATAGTTACTCAAGCAACTGGTTTCAAAATTCTATCCAGGTGCTTGTGTTACTATTTTTGGCGTAAATAAGGACATGGTTACTCTTACCATCACAGGAGTATCTGTCTACGTTTAAGCTGAATCCAACCACACAGGAACACTGGAAGCTGCCCGCTGTGTTGGTACATGCATGGTCACAGCCACCATTTGCAGCTGAACATTCATCAATGTCTGCATAGAAACAACAAAAAACAGATTATGACAAGAAAAAAAATCTTAGAAACAGAGTTGATTTACAGCTACCAACAGGTGGATACATAGCTGTTTCAATGTTCTCTGCGTTATCGATTTCTCTATGAAGCATTGGAGCTTCAGTAAATAGTTGAATCTCAAGACTACAAAAGTATTATTTCCCAATGATGACATATTTCACATGAAAGATTTTAAAACGAAGTTATGTACGAAGTCTCCTAGCTAATTGAAATCGTTCTGAGAGGAGTCTTTCTAGTCATATTATCGACTAATGGACATCCGAACAGCTCTATATCTATTGGTTAACATTCTACCGTTGCATGATGGTTTGCTACTACTCCAGGTTCTGTCTGCCTGACAGGTAGAACTAGAGTCTCCGAGCAGATTGTATCCTGAGTCACAAGTAAACGTCACAACGTCCTGGTAAAAGTTGGGGCCGCTGGAATCACCATTTACAGGAGGCGACACCACCGGGCACTGAACACCTGAAATTCATATCATGGGAAAATGTGACTACACAAATGTACCAGACTCGTTCTAGTTTCTTATTTCTGTACATTTCCCTTGCATTTTGAGTGGGCCCGGGACTCTCATGCAGACAGTCAAGATTTCTGATACCAGATTCATCAATGTCACTTTTACAACCTGTGTAGCTGACAGGCTAAACCATCTTTCATAGTCAAAATGACTTCAAAATAAAGATATCATCATCATTGACAAAGTTATTAATCTTTTGCGGATTTCTGCAAAGACAATCTTTCTCTCCTACGTGTGCAGGTTGGAACGTCCCCATTCCATGTTCTGTCTGCTCGGCAAGTCAAGCTGGGAAGTCCAACAAGCTCGTATCCAGGGTCGCACGAGAACGTCACCACGTCCTGGTAGTAATTGTCGCCAGTCTTTCCACCGTTGTCAGGAGCTGCCAGCAGCGGACACTGTACGGCTGAAACATGAGTAAGATATGTTTGAATGTGTATGACTGGATGATTGGATAACTGAATATTATAGTTGTTTTAACACAACCAGTTTCGTTTCGATATCCCCTTTGCTACCTTTCTCATGGCTGTTCTGACTGCTTCCACTTGACACTGGTAGATGG
Source organism: Branchiostoma lanceolatum (assembly GCA_035149815.1). Lineage (NCBI taxonomy): Eukaryota > Metazoa > Chordata > Leptocardii > Amphioxiformes > Branchiostomatidae > Branchiostoma > Branchiostoma lanceolatum. Next base: position 9,560,925 of record CM068881.1, read on the forward strand.
CCATGCAGTGGGAAGGTAGTCTGGAATACAAACCTATTATAGCTCCCGAGTCTCTCTGCACAAATTGCGGAGAGAGACTCGGGGCCTATAATAGGTTTGGATTCCAGGCTAGTGGGAAGGGTGTCATTCCAAAGATGACTTAACTTGTACCCCCTTCTTGGAAGGTTACAAAGGGCCTACCAAAACCTTGGATGGTAATTGGCAATGCAAGTAATCACGACACTTACCAACCGAGTGAGAAGATTCATTGTTAAATAGCATCAATTCAAACAAAGGTAAAACCTTTCAACTATTTTTCAACAATAATTGAAACAAACTTACGTGCACAACTGGGGGCGTCGTCACTCCACGTGCGGTCTGCCTGGCACGTTATGGTTGCTGAACCCTCAAGTTCGTAACCAGAGTCACATGTGAAGCTCATCTCGTCCTGGTAGTAGTTGTCCCCACTGGAACCACCATTTGTCGGAGACTGCAACATTGGGCACTGCACACCTGATATAGTTAAACAAATGAAGATGAACTAATTGAATTATACTTTCTTGTGATAATTACATTGCAGACAGCAGTTCTTTCATGCACCATACAATGTAATTAGCGACTACTTTTGGAATGAAACCACTTTTAATCAACTAATTATTTCTGATATTGGTATAGTTTGCCGTTTGTGTTCCCAAAATATGACTATCATCATTCTTGGTTATTAAAAGCAGATCTGTTTAAGTAGACATAAGCTTTCTCTCATACGTGTACAGGTTGGGGCATTTGCACTCCATGTGGCGTCATCTTGGCAGGTCACACTTGAGCTTCCCACAAGGTCGTATCCGAGGTTACACGTGAAAGTCACTATGTCTTGGTAGGAATTGCCGCCATTCTTTCCACCATTGTCAGGAGCTGACAGCAGTGGGCACTGTACAACTAGATAGACCAAGGAGTAATGTCATGTTTAGAAATGATATTTTGGATCAAGGTCCAAGCAAAGTTAGCTTTGTATTCTTTAAAGTAAGATGAAACCATTGTTATGAAACCATTTGTAAGAACCAGAGAAAAAGAAACATAGTTTGATTTCGTCTTAACTGTACATTTTGGGTTTCTAGCTTATTCAAGCCTTCTCTTATTATAGCTTATTCTAGTCTTTTCTTATTATATTCGTAGAATATTCTATGAACATTTAGTTATATCTAAATGTAACTGTCTTAATTTTGTTTCTAAACATCATACTTGAGCATGTTGGTGGATCTCCACTCCAGGCCAGGTTTGACTGGCAGCTGAGTGTAGTTGAGCCAACCAAATTGTATCCAATGTTGCAGGTGAAGCTGAGCATTGATCCGAAGGTATTTGAGCCGCTCACTGCACCGTTGGAAGGAGCTCCCAGTATGGCACACTGTCCAACTACGGGCAAATAAAAAGTAACACAATGCCGTTTTATACAACATTTTAAGTGAATGTAAAATCCGTCCTCTCATCAAAACGCTAGCAAGCAGATCACAGAATTGTACAAGTCAGCGTTCAACACGATGCCTTGTCCATCAATATACTTTAGACAATGATAAGCCTTCAAGTTTTTGTTTTTTACTAACAGTTGATTTACTTCCTCTTAAATCTATAGCTGAAACTAAGAAACACTACTGTTCGCTTATTTCTATCAACTTGATGGTCTCATTTAGATATCTAAATCAAAGTTCCTATCTTACTTTCGCATATTGGTGGACTTGAACTCCAACTTCCGTCTGCCCGGCATGTCAGCGACGAAGCGCCATTCAGAACGTATCCTGGGACACATGTGAAGGTGAGCACGTCTCCGTAGGAGTTTGAACCGGTCACTGCGCCGTTTGTAGGGGAGCCCAGTATGGAACACTGCACAACTGTATTTAGAAAAAAAATGAACTCGATGCTTTATTTAGTTCAACAAGAGCTGTTGATGATTTAGCTAACTGGAGATTCTCAACCTTGAAAATCATATCGGTTTCTTTTTGACATGTATGACAGGTACTCAGTTTGACAAATCAGCAGTCATTCTAAGACAGTCCTTTTTCAAGTAATGCGTGTCCTTTTCGAAGCAGCTCTCGAAGAGCACTTCCATACACACACTGATCAGTCCAATGTGAAAATCAGACGACGATCAGTAGAAATGGCATTAGCCATTGCGCAATACTGTCAACAAAATAATACCATTTATAGATACAACTGGGCCTTTGGCTAGACCGTACAATCTTCACCAACTGTCATTGCCTGGCAGTTCTTCTCTTTCTAGTAAAGGCGCTAGGGTGCGTTTTCAAATGAGATATTAATTCATTAATTGCCATTTTTGGATGATTACTATAAGTTAGTATTTCATGTTATTGTTAACCTTGTTTTCGTAAATTAACTAAGACTATTTATGACCATATGAAGTTGACCTCTCTCTGCAGATTTAGACAGAAGTTTTTATTTCCTACTTGTACAGGTTGGGGCGTTCCCACTCCATGTGGCGTCATCTTGACAGGTCACACTTGAGCTTCCCACAAGGTCGTATCCAAGATTGCATGTAAAGGTCACTTCGTCTTGGTAGGAATTACCACCATTCTTTCCACCGTTGTCAGGAGCTGACAGCAGTGGGCACTGTACAACTAGAACACGGAGTAGTTATATGGTTAAAGCCACCATTTGGGGCCAAGCAAAGTTAGCCTTTTTATACACCTTTTTTAAAGTAAGATGAAACCATTGTTATGGCACCATTTATAAGAACCAGAGTAAAAGAAACATATTTTCATTTCGCTGCCAAAATCCTTACTGTACTGTACATTTTGGATTTTTAGCTAATTGCAAGCCTTCTTTTATTACTATATTCATATAATATTCTAAATATTCTATGGTCATGTAGTTGTACCTAAATGTAACTGTCCTAATTTTGTTTCTAAACATCATACTTGAGCACGTTGGTGGATCTCCACTCCAGGCTAGGTTTGACTGGCAGCTGAGTGTAGTTGAGCCAACCAAATTGTATCCAATGTTGCACGTGAAGCTGAGCATTGATCCGAAGGTATTGGAGCCAATCACGGCACCATTTGAAGGAGCTCCCAGCACGGGACACTGTCCAACTACAGGCAAATAAAAAACACAATCACCATGCTGTTTTATACTGTACAACAACATATTGAGTGAATGTAAAATCTTCTCTCTAAACAAGACACTATCAAGCGGATCACAGAATTGTGCAAGTTAGCATACAACACAACGCCTTGTCCATCAATATACTATATATAATGATGATAAGCCTGGAATTCTTTTTTTTTGCTAACAGTTCATTTACTTCCACTTGAATCTATAGCTGAAACTAAGAAACGCTAATGTTTGTTTATTTCTATCCACTTGATGGTCTCTTACCATTTAGATATCTAAATCAGAGATTCTATCTTACTTTCACAGGCTGGAGGGCTTGAACTCCAAGTTCCATCTGCCCGGCATGTTAGCGAAGAAGCACCATCCACAGTGTATCCTGAGTTACATGTGAAGGTGACCACGTCTCCGTAGGATCTTGAACCACTCATTGCACCGTTTGTAGGGGAGCCCAGTATGGGACACTGCACAACTGTATTTAAAAAAAATGTACTCGATTCTTTATTAGTTCAACAAGAGCTGTTGATGATTTAGCTAACTGGATATTCTTACCCTTAAAAACATATCAGTTTGTTTCTTTGAGAGATATATCACATGCACGTATTTTAACAGATGATCAGTCATTCTAAGACAGTCATTTTTCAACTTGTGCGTGCATACACACCGGTCAGTCCAATGTGGAAATCAGACGGCAATCAGTAGAAATGGCATTAGCCATTGCGCAATACTGACAACAAAAACACTTATAGATAAAACTTGGCCTTTGGCTAGACTGTACAATCTTCACCAACTATCGTTGTCCGGCAGTTCTTCTCGTTCTTGTCAAGGTGCTAGGGTACCTTTTGAAATGAAATATTATAGATAAACTGATATTCTTAGATGATTTCTCCAAGTCATTGTTTCAGGTTATTGTCAGTTATCTTTTTTCCGAAAATCATATCAACTAAGATTATTTTTACAATATAAAGTTGATCTCTCTGAGTAGATAGAAGCTTCTATTTCCTACTTGTACAGGTTGGGGCGTTCCCGCTCCACGTGCCGTCAGCTTTGCAGTTCAGGCTGGAGCTTCCCACAAGGTTGTATCCAACATCACACCAGAACGTCATCACGGCCGGGTAGGAACTACCGCCATTCTTTCCACCGTTGTCAGGAGCTGACAGCAGTGGACACGGTACGCCTGAAAAGAATAAAAGATATTTAGAAATTTTTTATACAATTATTTCTGTGGGATAGAGAAATTAATCAATTATCTTATATGGCAACAACAGCATCGTCAAATCACATGGAATTTTCATTCAACTAAGGTAAGATGCATAGAGTTATTAGGACTCAAATGACTGTGTATCTCTGCTGCTATATTGCATCTGGCCCTTACCTCTTGCCTCATGACCTCAATGAAAAGCGGCCTGCGTGCCGATTTGAGCTTATCATGTATAAACAAAGGTTCAACCAAACAAACAAACAAACAAGTAAATTCTCTGCCATGGCACCATTTGCAGGAACCAGCGAGAAGGGATAACATAGGTTCTCACCGACATTCTAAACTGTCAACTCTGGCTTTCTGGCTAGTAGTAAGCCTTTGACTTTGGAATATCAATTGATCTACATTTGAAGAAAGTAGATAAAAATCAACGAAACTGTTGACAGTTAATTTGCGTACTAAGAATAGCTCTTCTTTTGTTGATTCTACTTCGATGGTTATCAAGTTGTTTCTGTGCTTTTATTACGTTTCTTAGAGTTCTACCTGAGCATGTCGGTGGGCCTCCACTCCAGGCCAGGTTCGACTGGCAGGTAACTGTAGCCGAACCAACCAAATCGTACCCTACGTTGCAGGAATAGGAGCCCACATCTCCGATAGACCTAGAGTTGTAGCTTACGTCACCGTTTGACGGGTTGTACAGTATGGGGCACTGTGGAACTGCAATTAGAAATTCGTTAGACCTGAAATTCCTAAAGTAAAAGAAAGAAAGAAAGCAAAAAAGAAAGAAAGAAAAAAGAAATTAAAGAAGAAAATAAATAGAATGAATAAAAAAGAAAGGTAGGATCAAAGGGAGAAATAAAACGACCGAAAGAAAAAGACAAACAATACCAAGCAAAATTTAACCAAACCAATATCTTTACTATGTGCATTACCTTTCGTTAAGAATGTTAAATTACGACGAGGAAGAACGCTGACAAGTTGCAGCAGTCATATGCTACTATTGAACCTATCTAATGTTCCGTAGTTGCACGTAAAGCAGGGCTACTATCTTCACTATAGGCATCAACTTATGACGTGGAAGCATGATGTCTAACTGACGTAGCGATATACCGCATGCTATTCAACTTGTCCCGGAGTTCCGGAGTTCCACTTACTTTGACAAGTTGGAGCACTTTGACTCCAGGACCCTGAAGACTGACACGTCCGTGTAGAGTAGCCATTCAGATTGTATCCTGCGTCACACGAGTAGGAGGCCACATCTCCGTATAACCGGGTGCTGTAGCTTACGGCTCCGTTTGAAGGGTTGGACAGTGTTGGGCACTGTACGGCTAAAGAATAGAAATGTACTTAACCATTGAAGCGTTGAATAGTGTAGGGCATATGAGGGTGTATGGCTAAAGAATAGAATGTATCTAACCATTCGAAGGCATGTACAAATGCAACCGTTGGCATGATATAATACGGGACAATGTACAGCTTGACATAGTAATATGTTAAACCTAGGGCACAGATAAAGAAAGAGAAAGAGAAAAAGAGAAACAACGAAATAAATAAAAAGGTAACTGTGATATCTTTATATTTTACTCCTTACGTTATGACATGCTAAAGCCACCTGAGCTGAAACTTCACATGGGATTCAGTTGAGAATATTAGCATTGGTAGTCTGTACATTTAGAATAATCCCTTTCTAATAATGAATTTGGATGCTTATTTGGCTGCTGCCAGACCAAACGTGCATATTTTGCGTTCCTCCGTCATTATTTGGAAGCCAAACGATGTTAACCATTGTAAGGGAATAGACGTCTATTCGCAGCAGCTATATGCTACTATTGAACCTGTTTGAAGTACCGCAATTCCACTTACCTTCGCAAGTTGGTGCACTTTGACTCCAGGACCCTGAAGACTGACACGTCCGTGTAGAGTAGCCATTCCGGTTATATCCTGTGTCGCACGAGTAGGAGGCCACATTCCCGTAGTTCCTGGAGCTGTAGCTTACGGCGCCGTTTGTAGGGTTGGATAGTGCTGGGCACTGTACAACTGTAATAAGACATTTGTTAAACCTGAAAGAAATACATACAGAACAAAAGCAGGAAAGAAAAGTTTAAAATTCTAAAAATTGAACGAAGAAATAGAAAAGAAATGTATGGAAAGAAAAAGGAGACGGAATAAATAAGAGAAAGAAAGAAGACAAAAATTGGAAAAAAAGAAAGGAAATGGAAGGAAAGGGGAAATACAACAATACCAACCAGATGGAGCGATTTCGAGTGCATGACTCACAAAAATGAAAATTAAAGGAAAATATCAATGTTTTAAGCAGGGTTACTATCTTCAATGTAGGCATTACCTTATGGTGTAGAAGCATGTTATCTAACTACCACAGCCTTATACTGCATGCTATTCAACTTGTTAGAAGTTCCGTAGTTATTTTCGCCGAGTACTTGTACTCGGAGAAGATTATGTTTTCGGTTGAAAAATCTGTTGGGTGGGTCTGAATGTATGTCAGGAGCATAACTCAAGAAAGCTTCAATGAATCTTTATGATTTTTGGTAGGTGTGTAGTGGTTGTGCAAAGGAAACTTAAGTTTGAAAATGGTTCACCTTGCGTTTTTCAACAGTACTGCAGCAGACTTAACATTTTTTTGTGTTTGTATGTAATCAAAAAAAGTGACGGAAACGTTGATGGATCTTCATGATTTTTTGCAGGTGTGTAGATGTTGTGAAAACGGGGGTCAAGTTCAAAAATAGTTCCCCTGGTATTTTCCGTTGGTACTGCAGCGGGCTTTGTGTGGATGTGTATTTGTATGTCGCCAGCATAACTCGAGAAGCTGTTGATGGATCCGTATGATATTTAGTGGATGGGTAGGGTTTACAGAAAGGAAGGTCAAGTTCGATAATGGGCCTTCTAGCGGGTACCTAAGGTACTGCAGTGGAGCTTCAAAATTTACGGGCATATTTTCTGAAAGTGCTACGGTCATGATTTTTGTGTGGTAGATAGTTCATGCCACAGAAAGTAAGTTCTGTAAATTTTGGCTCCCTAGCGGCGTGTTTAGAACTGCAGTGGGTGTTTTTGTTTTGACATTCGGACATGAATAACTTGAGAAGGGGTCGACAGATCGTCGTGATGTTTGGTATGTAGAGAGCTCAGATGGTGCTTTACATTATCAATGACTAATTATGCAAATCAGGAGCTTATTTGCATAATTAGTAAGGAAAGTTTGTTAACCTACTGCATTTCAATGGGACATGGGATAGTGTCAGGTCATGTAAACAGATGGCCTTGCATAAACGTACATGTAGGTCAAATAAATAAACTATTCTCCAAGCAGAGGTGTGGGTCCTGCTGGTTTAACGCGTTCAGTTAAGGCATTTTTGTTCAACACTGTTGGCGACATAACGAAATAGGGACAAAATAGAAAGCCCAGCAGGACAAAAACACCTAAAAACACGTCAACCACCAGCCAGATTTATTCTATTCATATATATTGACTGTACTATTTCATCATCACTTTCAACTTACAACACTGCAATATCGAACCTTTGTAGCCCATATAATATCAACATACTCATATTTTTTCATGACCAGTTATAACATATATCAGCACACTCTACACATATAACGTTACTAGTCCTGTACCACCAAATGATTTTTAACCATATCTAGACTGGACTCATTCGCCCCATCATAACTTCCAAATGGTATGGTGCATGATCAAATTTGCAGGGGGTGATAAGCACGTAAATATCAATCACTCTCCATGATAAGCCTTGATTATTTGGCGAAGATAATGTGTTCGTGGAACTCTAGTTCCACTTACTTTCACAAGTTGGTGCACTTTGACTCCAGGACCCTGAAGACTGACACGTCCGTGTAGAGTAGCCATTCAGGTTGTATCCTGTGTCACACGAGTAGGAGGCCACATTTCCGTAGTTCCTGGAGCTGTAGCTCACGTCACCGTTTGAAGGGTTGTACAGTGTTGGGCACTGTATGGCTAAAGAATAGAAATGTACTTAACCAATGAAGGGCAACCTTTGTGATGAATTTGATATGGGACATTGTGCAGCTGCACATGGGGCTTTATGGAAGAAAGAGAGAAAGAAAGAGAGAAAGAAAGAGAGAAAGAAAGAGAGAAAGAAAGAAAAGGAGAAAGAAAGAGAAAAAAAAGAACAAAATGAAATCAAGGAAATACAAACACGATCGAAAGCATGCGCAAAAGAAAACATCATCAAGCAAATGCAGCGTTTCCTGAAAGTATTCTTCGCAAAACTCAAAATGTAAACAAACGGCTAAAACTCACTCCTTTTCTTAATAACTAAAGCTGGATCATCTGACCATAGATAAATATTGCAGCAGCCATACACTGTCATTGAACCTGTTTGATGTTCCGTAGTTGCACTTAAAGTAAGGTTACTATCTTCACTATAGGCATCACCTTATGACGTGGAAGCATGATGTCTAACTGACGTAACGATATACCGCACGCTATTCAACTTGTCCCGGAGTTCCGGAGTTCCACTTACTTTGACAAGTTGGAGCGCTTTGACTCCAGGACCCTGAAGACTGACACGTCCGTGTAGAGTAGCCATTCAGGTTGTATCCTGTGTCACACGAGTAGGAGGCCACATCTCCGTAGTTCCTGGAGCTGTAGCTCACGTCACCGTTTGAAGGGTTGGATAGTGTGGGGCACTGTATGGCTAAAGAATAGAACGTATCTAACCACGAAGCATACAATGTTTGTTTTTTCTAGTGATCATGACTGGATTAATCATGTGAAGGATATTCTCAACTATCACGGCCTTGGATATATATGGATGAATCCTTAATGTTATGAAGTAGACTATATCAACTCAATTGCAGACTACAGGATGCACATGTACAAGAGTGGTTTAGTTGTGTCAGCAATAATTCAAAATTGTCCCTTCTTCACAAATCCAAAAATCATTATCTACAAGAAAAATATCTTCATGATGTGAATAATGTTGAAATCCGTAAAGCGATAACACAGTTAAGATTTAGTAGCCATAGATAAAAATAGGTAATGAAGCTCCCGAGCAAAGGTTTTGTCCATTCTGTCCAAATCGAATGGAAGATGAGTTTCACTTCATTATGGAATGCACTAAATATAATGCTCTACGCGATGAGTTATTCACCTCTCTCAATTCAAGTACTTCAGATTTTAAGACACTCAGTGCCACAGATAGATTTAACTATATTATTTAGATGCAACAGCTCATACAGTGTTAGAATAGGCAAATATATAAAAGATTGTTTTGTTATTAGAAAAAATAACGATACTCAAAATTAGCCCAACTTGAATCATGTAAAAGCTAAGATAGTCATTTTTTTGTAGTGAATAGTTTTATTACATACTTATGTCTTGTTCTATGTTTACTGTTGTTGCCATACTTTGTACCTGCTACAACAGTCGCGCAATAAAGTTCTTCTAACCATTCAAAGGCGAATGCAACTTTTGTGATGAATATAACATGGGACACTGTGCAGCTGTCCATGGAAAATTGTTGAATATGGAAGAAACAAGGAAGAAAGGAAAAAGAAATAGAGCAAAAGAGAAAGAATGGGACGTTTCGAAAGACTATAAGCGTAGAAGCACCAACCACGTTGAATATCGACATGAATTTGAGAATTTTCCACCGGGGTTGGAACCGCTCGTGATACCGTTTGAAATAGATTCCAGTATTTGACACTAAGTAGAAGTTGAAAGTAATCCAATTTTTACATCGTTTTATACAGCATATCGAGTTTCGGGATCATAGCATGTTAGCTTTCAACACAATGCCTTGTGCAAACACTTAACGTTGGGTAACATAAATTCGCGGGGTACTTAAATTCGGGATTTTTCGAAAACGGGGTGTTTAGGGATATGTGCTAGATGCAACATCAGTAATACCGCTAGAAATGCAAACTTGACAGACTAACGCACTCAGAACACTGTCTGAAAAGCTTCGATAACCATGCATTAGAAGTTGGCTACGTCAAAAACTCTCCGTCCCTTATTGTCACAGTCTGAGGGCTTCGTGGGAGAATTATATGTACATAGTTGTTCGCTGGTTTATAAGACAAATGTCACATCCGCTTCCTGCTCAACACAATTATTTACAATACAACTTATTAGAATCTCTTTTGCTAACCTACAACTGGACTCTAAGTGTGATTAATCATCAAAACGCCTCTTTGTTGCTACAACCAATGGCTACGGCACTACGGTGAATTTTCCCGCCGCCATATTCGTTACCCAGAATCCTGCTATTCGGCAGACGACAAACGTTTGCGAGGAACACTTTTTTGTCCAAATGTTGCGTGTGATAGTGGACTGATGGCGATATTTTCCTCAAAGTTTGCTCTTAGCACAAGCAGAAACACATGGACATAGTAGTATTACCATTTCTACGGCATCCAGCTAACGCCCCGATGAATAATGTACAAATTTCCATGACGTTGGGGGTGAACTTTGAGTGACGTTCTACCGACTCAACACACGGGTTGTTCCTGAAGGCCTGATGCGTGCGGTACGGCCGTTTTTTCGTGTATTTTTTTACTTGGACACGTCTATATCCATAGCACTCTCCTCAAGCCAAGGATGGAACGAATAGCTGCTGTATAAAATGTGATTAGCGGTAAGATATTCAAGACGAATCTTCTCTCCCGAATTAATGTGCCCCCCTGTCCGACAGCACCGTCATTGTGCGTGCGGCGGACGGTAGTTTCAAGTTGAAATATTATGGTGTCAGCACGACTAGAGACAAAATCTACCATATATATGATTAGTGCAAAGATAGTACATGATACTGACAGAATAATAGAAAAAAAGGATGGTTTATTGTTCTGCTAGATTGATTTCAGTCAACCATTATCGGAAAAATCCCGAATTTATGTTACCCAACGTTACTTATTTGAGATATTTTCATAGGCTCCGATGTACTAAACCGACAAACTGTTCGGTAAGCGGAGATATATTGCATACTTTCTGTGTCAAATATGGCGAGGTCTCACGAGCTAATATAGTGGATTTACGTTGCAACGTTGCTTGGCGACCTTTGATCACATCTTTTATCGACACGAAATGATCTAATGTCCCTGCAATATATAATGTTGATATGAAATGCAGGAAACCGTACCCTTAGGAATGTCGAGCCTGATAACTATCTTGAACAAGTTTAAGCTCTGCCTATTTTGGAGACTTACTGACCTGCACAACATAATACTTGTTGAAGGTCTTTCTATATAGAAAAAAAGGAAACGAAAGGTCTCTTCGGTGGGTGATTTAAGTTCGCTAGAGAGTATGGCCTGGTAGGGAGAATACTGACTGACATGTCGACAACAGATTCTCTGGTAAATGGGAACAACTAAAGACAGGGATTCCAACACAAAGACACGGGGATATTACAGTTGGAGGACCACGATGGTTTCTAAAAGCACTTGCCACAGGTACTACAAAGTGCACCAAACAAATAATACACCACACAGACTATGGCATGGACACTAGCAAGACAACAGCCAGAGCATCAAAGAGACCTGAAGAACACCCTCCTTCTCCTCAGTATTGATGTGGATATTGATGTGCGGGTGCCTTCATTAAAACACCAGCCAGACTACTCCGCCAACTGACAACTATGGCACAAAAACACGCCATTTTGAAAGAAAATGGACACTACAGTGCAGTTTGGCCGATGAAGACAGGAAGGAAGGAATACAAAATGACAAAAAGCAAAGTATTCTCTCTAATTGCAGCAGCCATTCACAGCTATTGAACCTGTTTGATGTGGTAAGTTAGACTTACCTTCACAAGTTGGAGCACTTTGACTCCAGGACCCTGAAGACTGACACGTCCGTGTAGAGTAGCCATTCAGGTTGTATCCTGAGTCACACGAGTAGGAGGCCACATCTCCGGTGTACCTGGAGCTGTAGCTTACGTCACCTCTTGAAGGGTTGTACAGTGTGGGACACTGCACACCTAGATAAAAGAAGTGCAACTTTGGCGATGGATACAATATGGGACAACATGGGAATGATGAAGGAGAAAGAAAGAGAGAAAATGAGAAAGAACGAGGCGGTTTGATTGACAGAGAAGCATAGGAGAACCAAACACGCTGTATTTGAAGTCAAATATTACTGTGAGAATTTCTCAGTATACGCAGAGGAGCTGGAGTCTATGGCGCCGTTTGAAAAAGACTCCAGTATTGGACACTGTCTAAGAAGAAATTGAAAATAATCCAATTTTACACAGGATACAACAGCATATCGAATGTCGGGCTGTCAACGAGTTTTTAGCGTTCAACACAATGCCTTGTCCATCAATTCACTTCAGACAGGTGACATATTAGTTAGTTGTCGGCGGCTGCGATATACTCCACTCACTCACAAAATAAGTTCAGTTGGTAAGCATGGAGTATATGGCATCATTTCCGTGTCAAATGTGGCAGGACTCACGCGCCACCGTATAGTTTATTAACGTTAGGTTGTATGGCTACTTTTAATCACATCATTTATCGTTACGAAATAAAGTAACGTCTCTGCAATGTACATATTTAGTTGAATGTTGCTCATCATCATCATCGGCATTAGCTCGTGGCCGAGCATTGTATCCGTATTGTATTGTATTATTGAATGTTGCTATAAAAGCGATATTTCAGAAAATCGTTAGACGCCATCGAAACAGCATTGCAAAATATATTTACAATTGTTATATGCACATTTTTAAAACGATATTTTGACACGGAAACGGTAGTGTAGTATAATCCGTCGTCGTATGGACTATTTGCATGCTAGTGCTATATTCGCAGCATCGTAGGTGTATTTACTTTTATTCTAGGTACATTTTGAGACGTAAGTTTGGCAAAGAAATAATGCCACATATGGTCTACTTACTACAAATAACCCCGGCATCCTCATGGTGCCCACAGTTATGACTGCCCCATCCATTGTGACTGCATTGCGCTATGCTGGTCTCACTACCGGCACAGCCAACATTATCCATCCATATCTGCCCCGACCCTTGACCGAAGAAGGCGCTACTTTTTGCGTCATATGAATTCTGGTAGCCCAGCTGACGGCAAAGTACTCGTGCATCAGTAAGGGTCCAGCCGTCATCACAGACCGTCCCCCATTGGCCGCTTATGTACACCTCAACTCTTCCCTCATGGGAGTAGCTTCCACCCCTGAGACGGACACCTGGGGAAAAATACAAATCTTACTCATCTGAAATTTCTAAAGCTTTGTCTGAGACAAAAAGAATGATTGACAGGTGTAGTAAGTATCAATCTCCATCCCAGCCAGATACGTCAGACTGGCTGGCCAGTTGGAAAAATGGGCAGATAAATATATGTAGTATCTGGCCTTGAATCTAGTGCATCTTTAGCAGGCATAGATATTGCACTTGTTGGTGTCAGGTTGTGTCAAGTGAAAGTTTTTATGGAAATGAAGATAAAGTGTGTTGCCATGTAGTGTCTCAAAACAAAACTAACAAGAGTTCGGAGACCTCTAACTTCCATGAAATATATACTTATGTAAATGATTTTCACATCTACATAATCTATGCATGGCTATGTACACCTTTGCACATGTTACAAGCATACAATTCCTATCATTTGCCAGTTGCTATCATCATTTGATCTTCGTATTCCCAACACCTACCAACATACTCTACGTATTCCCGCGACATTGCAGGAATACATAGCACGTTATTACTGCGACGTCGTAAATATCCCTATCACAACACCGTACACATATCTACATATCTACGCTTGTTTAAGGTAGTCCTCATTAAACGATATTTTGAAACGGAAATAAAATTTTAGTGCAATATCAAGAGACGTGCTGTTACATAAACACCCTGTCATGCACAAAAACTACGTTTTTATGCTAGTGCTATATCTGCAATATCGCAGACGTATTTACGTTTATTCTAGGTAGAATTTAAGACGTAATGTAGACCAGGAAATGATGTCATATGCGATCTACTTACTGACTGTATTGCTACAAACAACCCCGGCATCCTCGTGGTGCTGACAATCATGATTGCCCCACCCATCGTGGTTACAGTAGGATATGCTGGTCTCACTACCGGTACAGCCAACGTCATCCATCCATATCTGCCCAAAGCCTTGGCCGTAGTAGGCGTTGCTTCTTGCGGCATCTGCACCCGGGTAGCCCAGCTGACGGCAAACTACGTGTGCGTCATCAATGCCCCAATAATCGTCACAGATCGTCCCCCATTGGCCGCTATAGTACACCTCAACTCTCCCTTCGCTTCCGCTTCCACCCCTGAGACGAACATCTGCAAGAAGACAACATTTACCGATCTGAATTTTCACAGTGGGGAGCTAGCTTTGCCTGGGACAAAATGACCGATTTACAAGTGCTGTAAGTATCAATCCTCACCCCAGCCAGAGACGTCAGCCTGGCTGGTTCATTGGGAAAATGGACATATATGTAGTATATATATATATATATATATATATATATATATACTTGGATCTTGTCGTGCACATGGCAATGTTCCACCTGACGGCAAGATCAGAGCAGCGTTATCCTTCCTTCGTTTTCTTAGCCATTTCCCCTCCCATCCCAACATACCCATACAATTTTGATGACTTGGGTATCATAGGAAATTAGATTACAAAAGCTTTCTAAATATATGTAATGCACCGAAATTGATAAAGAAACAACGGCAATATGGTTGACCAAAATTAAGTTTCCATGCAACGTGTATTTTGAATGGGCCAAACATGCATCAAAACGACCGTTGTTAATCCATGATTTTTCCTGTGCCGAAACTATTCTTTGTTAAGCTAAGCTATAGGAAAAGTGGCATTATGCTAACACCAGACAAAACTAGCAAAAGATCCTCAACCATAGTGGTCCATACAAAAGGTTTGATATTTTGGACAACTTAATTTTTTTTTACAATTTTCTACCTCAAATATTCCCTGTTAATCGAGAATGGGCTGATAGCATTGCAATGTATGACCTTGACACAGGTAAAGCAACCGTGGAAATATTGGGAAAACATTATTCACAACAACACATGTGCCAGATAATCTTCATATCATTCTTTATTAATTGTAGTAATTGTTGATGTATTTCATTGCTGTAAACATCAAAGTACAAGTATTTCAAAAAAATGTTTTGGCAAACTCTCCTTTGTTATCTGTGTGTGTGAGTGTGTGTGTGTGTGTGTGTGTGTGTGTGTATATTTGTGTCTACTTCCATATACGCTAGCATGATTTACGATATCTTGTATCTTAACCTCATGTGCATCGAGATACTCTATTTGAAACTTCTGCTTTTCTTATCAACTATTTCAAAATTATATATGAGTAAAATATGTGTTGCTAGTAAGATAAGTGCAGCGAGTAAGATATGTGCAGCAAAGTACACAACGTTACCATTCTCCCGAAGCTGTTTATGTATCATAACTACTCTGATAATATCATACAGCTGACTGGCCTGAATATATACAGTAAAAAAATGGTGAAAGAGGAAAAAAATTAGAAACTAAATACAGCAAAATTTTTAAGGTTTAGTCAATCTTTTTATGACTGATTGGTTGCCTAGCATCTTTACGATTCTAGAGACGACTTCCGCAAAAAAGATTTTTGTGTGTTATATTTGTGAAGGGAGCAAAAGCATTGTAGCAATAGAATACATACAGACGTAACACACCCTTCCAACACATCGTGCATTGAATGAATACAATGGACATCCTCACAAAAGCGTCTTTTATATTCTTTGGTGTGTGTCGGACAACAATTGGCCCAGTGAGTAAAAAAACCCACCTGATATTACAAAAAGCTCTCACATGAAACTGTAATTAAGATGCACAATGGAAATAAGGACCTTCACGGAATATGACAAGATGGCTAACAACAATGGGCTTGTTGAATCGCAAAAATCTTATACTGGAAACAACTCTTACAGGACACTGTATATTGCAAAAGTACATCGCCCTACCCACCATAGCTGTTCCTTTATCCCATACTACCAAAATCTTTCAAGAAACGACTTCACAAGTAAATAATGTATCTATTTTATATTGTAGGTGAAAAGAGCTGTAGTCTTCTAAAAAAAGAATACATTTTGTACAGACATTTTGTGCCAGTGCGGCTCGTTACGTGTAGAACCTTGTTGAAAATATATAAGAGACGCTTCAAAAACATTTACATATTTGCATTAGTCGGGTAACTTTTATCAACCGTAGGCCTATTCTCTGGCTTTTTTTGTCTTATGTGTGCCGTTTTCTGACGGAGACTACACATATAGCATGCTATAGAGGCAAGAACCATTAAGATGTCCTCGAGATCACAGCAACATTACGACTTGCCACTAAATCATTCATAGAACAGGTGTGTTTGCGAGCACTCTCCACAAAAGACATGATGTGTTTATTTGTCACAGGCTATTTGCTTTGATGTTACTATGACACCACTGATGTCAGAGGACAGCCGTCCTTGTCCTAACATCTTTTCACCTTCTTGTGTCTGAGAGTTTGTTTGTTTGTTTGTTTGTTTGTTTGTCTGTGTACCCAGCCGGTCAACCGCCTCATGGTATAACACACCAGGTTTGTACGGAAGAGTACAAGCTGCATATCCGGACAGATTTATTTGATCCACTCACACCGGGAAGGACCCCTACTCTTTTCGATAAGTGTGGTGGGTTCTTTTACTTTCTGGAGGTGTGACTCTCCACAAACACGGTACCACAAGTCCTGGAAGTGTATCTCCATATCCCGGATAAGTTTATTTTTATCTATATTTATGATTAATAAACGTAATGTAAAGTTGTTTAATCATAGAACTAAAGGGGTAAGTTTACAAGTAACGTTATATATAATATATGTTTAATGTATTCTCTCTCTCTCTTTATCTCTCTCTCTCTATTTATTTGCACTCTGATAGTTGCAGAAAAGCTAGCTCGATTTACAGACACGTCTATGCCCTTAGAAAAGAGCACTTGGACAGGATCTGTATAATACATTTTGCAATTCTGCACCATGGGATGTCATTGAAAAATAGGTAGTAGTGTACTTAACTCACTTTCTGGAGCATGGTTACAGGTTCACTATTATACAAGTTAAAAAGGTTCACTGTTATTCTTTCATGTTATTACATGTCATGTACATGTTGATACAAGTTATGGTATCTAGTGTAATTCTGTAAATATATAATCATGTTTGTATAACGAGCCCCGGCATAAACGTCATTCAGTGAATCACGCCAGCTTTTAATATGCCGGCTATATTACATGGAACGATTGGACATACACAACCTTTGCAAATCTAACTCTAAACGTATTCTAATTCTGATTAGCTGCAAAATCTAAAATTATAGAGAGTATTTAGCTCCAGTTGTACCCCTATGGTTAATCACACTATAGTTAAATGAAAAGAGTCGGGCACAAAGTATATGAGTCATGATGACATTTATCATGAAATTTTGTTGTCTTTTTTTCGGGCCCAGATATGTAACTGGAAGCATTTAAAAATTATAATTTAGTTTGATTGTCTTGGATTTATTCATCATCGAACGGATTTTTAAAATAAATTGCTTTGGACAGACAATGGCAATGTGTCAATGCGCTCAAGTTTTTATAACTTTTTTAACAGTGCTACACACAAATAGTAGTAAGCTTGACCAGGTGAGGTAGTCCCTTTAGGCAGAGCCTTTGTTGGGCAGTGGGTTGTTATCCTTCCAATGCCTTTTAGATCCCCAACTTGAATTAGGTACCCATTTACCTCCTTAACTTAAATCAGGTGCCCATTTTTGCAACTGGGTGGAGTGAGGAAAGTGGTGTTAAGTGCATTTCCCATAGGGACAACATCGGTGGAGTCAGACAGGGAATTCGAGCCCGTGACCACTGGGTTCTGGGCCAAACACCCTGCCACGCGCCGCCTGGAGGATTAAGGATATAAGATGATGGTTGCAAACTTGGACCTGTAGACTGGTTAGTTCCTTGTCCCCTGCAAAAGAGTGCTTTGAGTATTGAGATATAAAAGGGTGATCTTTTCGCGGTAATAAAATATTCAAATTGCCATACCTGCAGCTTGAGTCACTACCTGAAGCAACGTCCATACGAGAACAAACCGGTCGACTCCAATACTTTTCATTTTCTTTCTCATCTTTGTAAAGCATGAGCTGGTTAACCAACTTCGCGACCAGTCCAGAAAGCTCCGTCCTTCCCGACTGCGATCGTTGCTACAGGTGCTCCACAACATGCACAAAATAACCTTCCCTGTCATGATGAATTAGAGGAACACAATATAGATGCACACCGCGGCATCTTAAGGATTAATCGAGCGAATGCAAACTATGATTGCGTGGTGTCGACAACAAAGGACCTGGTGTGCGGAACCACATTGTTATTGGATATTTATAGAGGTTTTGTGTGGAGACGTAATTAACTGAGCGAAGAGATGGACAACACTTAACGCCTCGACACGATGTCAATAACCTGAGACGTGTGTCGCTTAACTTGAGATAGTCACGTACTAAGGAGACCTTATAAATAGTCACTGGACATCAGCAACCGTGTGCATTATTCTGTATCCAGACTTCCTATGCACGGGGAAGTCATAAAACTACCAGCATTTTCGCATCAAATCTTTTTGATAATTTATGATAAATATGTCTTTAAGCAGTCTCTAGAACGGGCACGAAGGGATAATTTATCCGAAGCTATTTGTGTAGATGGATCGCTGACAATTCTGATACTATCAGGAAATATTAGACCTGAAGAGAAAAATCATCATTAATGCAAAATAGATACATTTATATTTTCGTATGTTTGTCTGGAATTTAAACTTTAGATTTAATCCCGTGTCTTATGCTATCTGGAAAGACCAGATAGCATAAGACACAGGATTAAGTTGAAAGACAGCGGAAGATACGGCTCGGGATCGTGCTGTATGGAGGAGCAGAGGAACAGGGGGCCAGTAACTAGCCTACTAGTAGGTAATTAGGTAGGTAGGTGGTCATTGGAAATTCAACAATGACTAACGGACGGCTCGGGTCTGTTTGTACATCTTTGATGAAGTGCTCGTTGTGAATCATCTTTACGAGTCAAGAAACAACCTCTGTGACAAACAATGTATTTTTGTGTTATGCTCTTGTAGACATCAAAAGCATTGTAGTAAAAAAACATGCACACAGACGTAGCGCTCTCTGGCAACATATCGTGTATTGAACGAATGCAATGGACATCCCCACAAGAATGTACTTTGTATCCTTTTCTGTGTGTATGAAAACAATTATCCCAGTGTATAGAAAAGCATCTAGTATTGCAGAGCTTTTACATGAAACTGTAATTGATATGAACGACCTGACTTTTGTAAATCTATCTCATTGCTTATTATTTATGATCAACTGCTGAATCTAAAATCATAGAGAATATTCAGTTCTATTCGGACCTATTTATGATTAGTCATACTATAGCTAAATCAAGATCAGTCGGGCACAAAGTTGCTGAGTCATAGTTGTATTTATCATGACATTTTTTCGGGCCCAGATATGTAGTGGAAACCATTTAAAGATTATCTTAAGTTTTATTATCTTGGACTTATTCTTCGCCAAAAGGATATTTTAGAATTTGCTTGACAACAACGATGTGGCACTGTATTCAAGTTCTTATAACCTATCTTACCATTGCCATATACAGAGAACAATAAGCTTGATAAGGTGTGGGCAGTGGGTTTTTATCCTTCCGCCGCTAGCGCGCTTTACCTCCCCCATTTGTAACCTGGGTGGAGTGAGGAAAGTCGTAAAGTGCATTTCCAAAGGGCACAACATCGGTGGAGTCAGACGATTCGAACCAAATACCCAGACGTTATATTACACGACCCTGCGAGGAATCAAGGATTTAAGATGACTAAAGTTGGACCTGTAGATTGTGCTTGTCCCGTACAAAAAAATGGTTTGAGTAATCATGGTTTATCAAAGAGTTATTTTTTGGGGTAGTAATACATTCAAATTGTCATACCTGCAGCTTGAGTCACTACCTGAAGCAACGTCCATACGAGAACAAGTCGGTCGACTCCAATACTTTTCATGTTCTTTCTCACGTTCATGGTGTTTGCTGAATTTGTGTTGAGCTGGTTTACAAAGCTCGCGACCAGTCCAGAAATGTCCGTCCTTCACTACTGTGATCGTTGCTACAGGTGCTTCAAAACACGCACAAAATAACCTTTCCTGTCATGATGAATTAGAGGAACACAATATATAGATGCACACCGCGGCATCTTAAGGATTAATCGAGCGTATGCAAACTATGATTGTGTGGTGTAGGCAACAAAGGACCCGGCGTGCGGAACCACATTGTTATTGGATATTTATAGAGGTTTTGTGTGGAGACGTAATTAGCTGAGCGAAGAGATGGACAACACTTAACGCCTCGACACGATGTCAATGACCCGAGACGTGTGTCGCTTAACTTGAGATGTCACGTACTAAGTAGACCTTTCAAATAGTCACTGGACATCAGCAACCGTGTGCATTATTCTGTATCCAGACTTCCTATGCACAGGAAAGTCATAAAACTACTAGCATTTTCGCATCAAATCTTTTTGATAATTTATGATAAATACTTATTTATCTATTCATTTATTGAACTTCACAGAATGAAATCTGAGAGGTGTTGGCAACAGGATCGAAGCATCCTTTACAAGGCCAACACCTTCAGAGTACATTTAAAAACAAGTAAAGAATCATCACTAATATATTATCACAATACAAACAAGAAATGACAGTAATAACAATAATAACAAAAGATGACAATAATGGTGGAACAAACAAAGATATTGAAAAAGGACGGTTTGACTATCTTATACAGCATTAACAGGAGTTAGTCCATGTACATATGTTGTTGATGTCAAAGTGTGTTGTCAGAAGAGATGTGTAATGTTCTGAAACATTGCTTAGATATTTCTTTAAGCAGTCTCTAGAACGGGCACAAAGGAATCATTTATCCGAAGCTATTTGTGTAGATGGATCGCTGACAATGCTGATACTATCAGAAAATATTCATTAATGCAAAGTAAATACATTTATATTTTCGTATGTTTAACCTGAAATGATGATGATGATGTTTATCTGGAATTTAAACTTAAAATTTAATCCCGTGTCTTGTGCTATCTGAAAAGACCAGATAGCATAAGACACAGGATTAAGTTGAAAGACAGAAGAAGATACGGCTCGGGATCGTGCTGTATGGAAGAGCAGAGGAACAGGGGGCCAGTAACTAGCCTAGGCAATTAGGTAGGTAGGTGGTCATTGGAAATTCAACAATGACTAACAGACGGCTCGGGTCTGTTTGTACATCTTTGATGACGTGCTCGTTGTGAATCATCTTTACGAGTCAAGAAACAACCTCTGTGACAAACGATGTATTTTTGTGTTATGCTCTTGTAGACATCAAAAGCATTGTAGTAAAAACATGCACACAGACGTAGCGCTCTCTGGCAACATATCGTGTATTGAACGAATGCAACGGACATCCCCACAAAAATGTACTTTGTATCCTTTTCTGTGTGTCGGAAAACAATTGTCCCAGTGTATAGAAAAGCATCTAGTATTGCAGAGCTTTTACATGAAACTGTAATTGATATGAACAACCTGACTTTTGTAAATCTATCTCATTGCTTATTATTTATGATCAACTGCTGCATCTAAAATCATAGAGAATATTCAGTTCTATTCGGACCTATTTATGATTAGTCATACTATAGCTAAATCAAAATCAGTCGGGCACAAAGTAGCTGAGTCATCGTTGTATTTATCATGACATTTTTTCGGGCCCAGATATGTAGTTTAAACCATTTAATGATTATCTTAAGTTTCATTATCTTGGACCTATTCGTTGCCAAAAGGATATTTTAGAATTTGCTTGACAACAACAATGTGGCACTGTATTCAAGTTTTTATAACCTATCTTACCATTGCCACATACAGAGAACAATAAGCTTGATAAGGTGTAGGCAGTGGGTTTTTATCCTTCCGCCGCTAGCGCACTTTCGCGGTAATAAGATATTCAAATTGCCATACCTGCCGCTTGAGTCACTACCTGAAGCAACGTCCATAAGAGAACAAGTCGGTCGACTCCAATACTTTTCCTTTTCTTTCTCACGTTCATGGTGTTTGTTGAATTTGTGTTGAGCTGGTTTACTAAGCTCGCGACCAGTCCAGAACTGTCCGTCCTTAACCTTCTCTACTGTGATCGTTGCTACAGGTGCTCCACAACATGCACAAAATAACCTTTCCTGTCATGATGAATTAGAGGAACACAATATAGATGCACACCGCGGCATCTTTAGTATTAATCGAGCGTATGCAAACTATGATTGTGTGGTGTCGACAACAAAGGACCCGGTGTGCGGAACCACATTGTTATGGATATTTTAGAGGTTTTGTGTGGAGACGTAATTAGCTGAGCGAAGAGATGGACAACACTTACCGCCTCGACACGATGTCAATGACCCGAGACGTGTGTCGCTTAACTTGAGATAGTCACGTACTAAGGCGACCTTTTAAATAGTCACTGGACATCAGCAGCCGTGTGCATTATTCTGTATCCAGACTTCCTATGCACGGGGAAGTCATAAAACTACCAGCATTTTGACGTCGCTTTATGCAAATCAAAGGCACGTAACGCTAATAGTAAATTTTGAACTTTTGAGTCACAGCTTGGGTCACGTAATATAAGAATACAAGAAAATTTTAAACAACACTGAATAATAATTCCCAACAGCAAAATGATGTGGATCTAGCAGATAACTTTTGTGGATTTTCTTTAGAGATTTATTGTATCTGTTTATTATTTTATCATTTACAGATAACGTGAAAGAAACCGAGCTTAATGCAACATTACAAATGATTGAAGAATCATTGGATGAAACATTAGCCGTTACCAGCTCACTCTGTGCGTACAACACAATGGATGGGCCTTCTACAACCATACACGGTCATGATATCACCCAACAACAGTTCTCTAGGAAGCCTCCCCAAAGCAAATATGAGTTAGACGCTATATCGCCGTCAACTTCTTCTGATATTAAAGATCAACTTGAAAATCTACTTAAAGGTCACGAAGGAGACACAGTCAGATATGAAGAAGCACAGAACGAGAGCAGACGACGTGCTGAAGCCATGATGAAGAGAAAACTGGCTGAGAGAAGGATGAGAACACAGACAAAACCAGATGACGGGAAGCAGACCATGGTGCGGTGTGCTCAAGAGATGATGGAGCAACATGCCGCTGACGAGGAACGACTGGAGCGTCAACAGATGGCGAACAGACGTCTGGTCCAGAGCAAACTTCGTCAGAAGATGGCACTTCGTGGCATGCAAAAAAGAGATCTAAAGTAATAAGCTCTATTGTGATTAACAGTTGTAGTCTTGCGTTGTTTGTAGATAAGATATTTTGCCCCTAATTGGTGCACATCAGTGATGAAACAAGTTGTCATAACGTGCTAGCAACAACAAACTTGCATTTTTTTCCACTTTTGGTAAAAAATAATTTTTGGAGGTTGTTTATAATCGTACATCTTGGTTTATATACAAACACATACTTAACGCAATCATTGAATTGTAGAAATATTAGATAGAAACATGTAGCAATGTTAGATAGAAACATGTTGTGGATAGATTGCAGCAATGGGACCATGAAGATTTTCATTCTGGTAAATATTACTCAAATTTTAATCAATTGTATCACTTATCAAGAAATGTGGTATTTTTTAGCAGATGGTCACTATCGGTGCATAATTTTACTTCGTGAGTCTGTACATAGGTGTTGATGACGAATAATATGTTTTCAAGTGTTAGCATTTATATTGTACAACTTGTTCTGAATATATTGAATACAGAGATCTTGAGTTATTATCATTTGCAAGTTGCTCTGTTTTAAACTATACGAATCTTGTAATGAAGTGTGTTACATAATCGATTCCTGCTAAGTTTCATTGTAATGTTGTAAAAACGAAGAAAGGCTGAATAAAGTGTATTTAATGATTTGCGAAAAGGAGCTGTCTGAATACGTGTCTGAAACTAGCAGGTTAGGAAGCAGAAAACGTTGTTCTGGCCTACAATTGCTTATTTCGAAAAATCGTACACAGCTTTCTTCACAATTGTTGTTTTAAGAAAATAAACACCCTCCAAAAACATACTTCACCGAGGTTAACGGCCAAAACAGATGAACTTGAATCTGTGGACATTTCCCGAATTCCAGTCTAATGTAGATCAATTGTAGTCTCTACCAGCTGCAGACTACTTAGGTTGCCGTAAAAAGAATATTCTATAAGGTGGCCGAATAGGGAGATTAGTTAGTCGGCCATAGGTTGCCTTACAGTAGCTCTATGACAGACACACAGTCAAACAGGCATTAGTAAATATGTAAAGACAGTGCCTAGGGCCTTGTACAGATGTCCTATGATATCAGTGTTGCCATGGTCACATCAAGACAAATAGCTTGTAACAAATAAACACGCCACGTCTTTTGTGGAGAGTGCTCGCAAACATGCCTTTCGTATGAATGATTTAGTGGCAAACCGTAATGTCGCTGTAATTCCAAGGACAGCTAGATGGCACTTACATTCATAGCAAGCTCTAGATATCCATTACTACATTTTGGTCAACCGAAACGTCATCAATAATAATAGAAGGACTATGATAGTCTGATAAGTTCTACATTCCATCCATCTTAATCACTATTTCATGTGAGAGCATTTTGTAGCATTGTATTTTTTCCGACTCACTGTGTCAATCGATATTTGTCACACCATATAGTACAGCTCATAGCCGGTATGCCTAAACACCTCACCCGACCTCATCCGACCTCACCCGACCTCACCCGAGTCTAAAATGCAGTGTATACGGGGTAGGGACATTATTTGACGTTCTGGATACGTTGAATATGCAATTATGAATGCAAAACAAGCAGCAAACTTGAAGTATTTACCAGTTTTTATAAGTTACTCCGCTCGTTTCCAAGATATTGGATCATGCCACTGTTAGGGTCTACATGGGGAAGTTATTCACTAGTACCTTTTTTTTATTTTTGTCCGACAGGACGATAAGACGGTGGGTACTAATTATATTTTCATCGCAAACCACTCATAGTAACTCTACACAATAACTACACAGTATCTGTACACAATAACTGTACACAAAGTGTTTTTCAGCCTCGAATACACGCACGTAGTGTGTATTCATTGCGCCGGCCGTATTGACCTCCCGTTACCTATAAAAACTGGTAAATACTTCAAGTTTGCTGCTTGTTACTCCGGGGAGGAGGTGTGACCTCCTTCTGGGAGTATTGGGAATGTATTTGTTTGCGCGTTCGCAGCTATAACTCACGATCCCGTCGTCGCATTGGTGTGTAACTTGGCATATCGTTTGCCTGGTTCGGCGTGGTGATGCACAATAGCTTTGTTACACCATAACTACTTTAAACGTCAATCCAATATCGTAATTGCACCCCTATGATTAATGCTATGTCCCACTGCCCTGCCATAGGGACCATGTTATAATCCGTTATGCATGACTGGAATACTTCAGGCAGATACGGGGTACAAATCTTCCTTACTTGCTGTGATCGTATAGTCACTGTTACATTGAAAAATAGACAACGTGCATCACCACACGCAACCTAGCAAACGATATACCAAGTTACATACCAATGCGGCAACGGGAATTGTGAGTTTTAGCTGCGAACATGTGTAGAGTGACCTCCAGTCTGTGTATTAAGTATGCCTTGTCCACTCGCAACTCGCTTACAGTATGTGCGCACGGGAAGGACGATGCACTTTTACGCACAGTGTGAAAATGGGAAATCTCTGGACCTTCAAACTTACCACACTTGTAGTTTATAATACGGAGGCTGTGACAATGTAAAAAGTTTACGCAGGGGATGAAAGATTGTTGAGAAATATCTCTCAGAAAAGTGCGCGCGCCAGTGTCACTTCCGGGTGGTTAGATCCGGTGACCTTTGACCTTCGTGAAATGTTACGATAATATAAATTAGCCTTTTTTATTGCAAATAGCTTGATAGCTATAGATCAGGCCGGCCTGCAATAAATTGTGGAAAGAGGATTTACTGCATATTTGTGATTTCTGATACATCTTAGTTGTAAGGCTGAATGGTTCGTTGATAATTGAAAAGGGGCCATCTAGATCTAACTTTGTGACTTTTCCCGGAATTTCTAGATCCCATCTATGTCATGCTGTAAAAACATACTTTTCAGCAGGTTGACCACTCCTGTATTGAAAGAAAAAGATAAACAAACACTTTTTCTTTACTTGCTCTAAAACACTACTTGGACTGTGCAGAGATGCAAAGTTTGTGTGGGTCAATACTTGTACATACTATAAATACTTCACGGAGAATTGTGTCCTACGGACTCTTGTTTTGTATTTATAATTGCATATTTAACGTATCCAGAACGTCAAATGATGTCCCTGCCCAATATACACTGCATTTTAGACTCGGATGAGGTCGGGTGAGGTCGGATGAGGTCGGGTGAGGTGTTTAGGCATACCCATAACATGCACATCTTTTAGCATACCCATTGTATTCGTCAATACCAATTGAGTTGCCAGGATATGCTGCTTTGTACATTTGCTTTAATTTGTACTACACTCGTCGCTATCAAAAGTCATTTCTTTGATCATATCGATTTTTAAAACATGCACGTCATAAAGATATCACAAAAAGACCCGTGTCACCCGTGAGTGCAATAAAAAGCTTTTAAACATAAACTTTTCCGGAATGTCTGGATACACGTTCAGGACTTAGCGTCTTGAATCATCCTAGCGACGAGAGGTAGGAAGCACAGGCACAAAGACAGACTAGATGGACAGATACACGCACACAGGTTCTCAAAAAGATTAAGAGGCGAGGCCTTGTACAGTTGTCCTCTGAGCGTTAAGCGTTGTTTGGATTACATCAAGGCAAATAGTCTGTGGAAAATAAACACACCACGTCTTTTGTGGAGAGTGCTCACAAACACACCTTCCCTTTGAATAACTTAGTGGCAAAGTGTATTGTCGCTGTAAAGCATAAGGCATATTAGCCATATATATTGCACTTACCTCCATAGCAAGCTAGTCTTCGTCAGAAAATGGCACATGATATGATAAGATTTTAAAAAAAACAGACAAAGCCTACAGTCGAGGCAGAATGCAATGGCACAGTCTGGATGTGTAAAATTTTCTTTTACATTTTCAAGGATGTTATACATGTAAAAAGCCGTACTGGCCCAAGATGTTTGCATGAAGTGTATTATTGTAAGGAAACTACAGCTATTTTCGTCAACAAGCTAAAATGAATACATTCTTTATTACTGAAGTTGTGTTTTGAGATATTTTGGTCATATATAATAAATGATCAGGTATTTTTTTGTGAAGGCCATGCTCCTTTGCAGATATTACATTTCCATGTTAGAGTTATTTGCAGCATCATGGGGATATTTTGCGACTCACCGAGCCTTTGTTGTGAGCCATTGAACTATGTACTTTTGCAGCAAGGTTGGCCCCTTATATATTAGCTAATAGCTAGTCGAGCAACTTTGGCTACTGTACCGTCTACACAGCCAAACAAATAAATAAATAAATTGTGTAAAGACCCTTGTTTTCTTGATAATTACAGTTCCATGTGAGGGTTCTGCAATATCAGATGTTTTTCGATGCACTTGGTCATCGACCACGGTGGTCTGTCACTAGGGTATTCTTTCCCGTTGCTACGCACGTTCGACAAGGTATCGGGTTACACGAGGCAACATTTTGGCTAACGGCAAAACATTTGTAAATAAAGAAAATCTCTTCAAATTGAAATGAAATTAGCGATTTTTGCAAACTTGGAATGTTGTCACTTTGCACTGAATGGCTGCTTTTCTATACTTTGCTCCCAAACACGATTATTTTCAGATTTTAGGGGGACCGTTTTTTCTGGCACACATCGCAAAGGCCTGGCTTCAAATGTCAATGTCTATCTCTTATTTTCATATTTTTCGTCTACCAGGAACAAAACAAAACTTTGTGTTTTGGGAATTTTTTAATTTCTGATTCTAAGTGTAGTTAATATCGACAAATCTGTGAAAAAATGACATTTTTATCTTCGCCGTGTACTATAGTACTCGGGGAAGATTATGTTTTCGGTTGAGCCAGCTGTTTGGTGGGTCTGTATGTATGTCAAGAGCATAACTCAAGAGACCTTTGATGAATCTTTATGATTTTTGGTAGGTGTGTAGTGGTTGTGCAAAGGAAGGTCAAGTTCAAAAATGGTTCACCTTGCGTTTTTCAACAGTACTGCAGCGGACTTTTAATTTTTGTGCGTTTGTATGTTGGCAAAAAAAGTGACGGAAACGTTGATGGATCTTCATGATTTTTTGCAGGCGTGTAGATGTTGTGAAAACGGAGGTCAAGTTCAAAAATGGTTCTCCTGGCATTTTCCGTCGGTACTGCAGCGGGCTTTGTGTGGATGTGTATTTCTTGTGGACAACATAATTCAAGAAGCTGTTGATGGATCTGTATGATATTAAGTGGAAAAGGTAGGGTTTATAGAAAGAAAGGTCAAGTTCGATAATGGGCCTTCTAGCGGGTACCTAAGGTACTGCAGCGGAGCTTCAAAATTTATTGTCATATTTTCTGAAAGTGCCATGGTCATGATAGTTGTGTGGTAGATAGTTCATGCCACAAGAAGTAAGTTCTGTAAGTTTGGGCCCCCTAGCGGCTTGTTTAGAACTGCAGTGGGTGTTTTTGTTTTGACATTCGGTCAAGTATTACTTGAAAAGGGGTAAACAGATTGTCGTGAAGTTTTGTATGTAGAGAGCTCAGATGGTGCTTTACACAATCGATGTCTTATTATAGAAAACAGGAGCTAATCTGCAGAATTAGTAAGGATAATTGTAAATCCATTACGTTCCATAATGGGGCATGTGACAGCGTTCCCGAAACAGGCCAGCAGAAGGCCTTGCCAAGAAGTATAAATAAACAGATGGGGTACATAAATAAACAAATGGGGCAGTCTGACTACAATTCAAGCAGATGTGTGGGTCGGTTGGAGACATAACGGAAAGGGAACAAAATAGAAAGCCTTACAAAACACCTAAAAACATGTGAATAACCAGCCTGACCACTCTTCTGCTCAGAGAGAACCTAGCATCGTACATATATATATTACAACAACAGTGTGAATAGAGTCATGTTTGTTTAGAGTTCATTGAGCAGTTCAACAATGGTAGGAATTGCGCTCGTCCTGTAGCGCTCTGACCAAGAGGGTTGCTGGTACCGGATACTCGTCCTGTACCACCAAATGTTTTTTTATCCCTATCTAGACTGGACTCATTCTACCCCCCCCCTCATAACTTCCAAACGGTATGGTGTATGATCAAGTTAGCAGGGGGTGATAGCATGTAAATATTAATCACTCTTCACAATAAGCCTTGATTATTTGGCGAAGATAATGTGTTCGTGGAACTCTAGTTTTTACATGTTTCGCACTCAATTACCCATAATTCAAAATCAAGGGCATTTTTCAAAAATCCCCAAAACACAAACCTCGGGAAAACCGTTACGGTCATTTTGAGCCGTCAATGCAGAGATAAAATGGATGCTTTTTGAAGCTGATCCTTAAAGATGTTTGAACGCATGTCATGCCGCACGGATAAGGGGAGAAGGTAATTGTACCGGCGTAAACAATCCTTTTATATTCAAGGTCAGCAAAAATGACGCCAGTAGTTCGTTACATGTTAGATGTCCACTACAAAGTGCCAGCATAGATATGCTCTCCAGAAAACAGATAATATTTGTGAAAAAAATTCTCCTGATGCGAGGAAAGGGGCCCGACCGCGCGGATTTACAGTAAAAACATGCAATGGCCGCAGGTGATCCCAAATCGAACAATGTGGTTCCGCACACCGGGTCCTTAGTTGTTGACACCACACAATCATAGTTTGCATACGCTCCATTAATCCTATAGTGCCGTGGTGTACATCTATATTGTATTCCTCTAATTCATCATGACAGGAAAGGTTATTTTGTGCGTGTTTTGAAGCACCTGTAGCAACGATCACAGTAGGGAAGGACGGACCTTTCTGGACTGGTCGCGAGTTTTGTAAACCAGCTCAACAAAAACTCAGCTAACACCACAAAGATGAGGAAGAAAATGAAAAGCACTCAAGTCGACCGATTTGTTCTCGTATGGACTTTGCTTCAGATAGTGACTCGTAGTCAGGCTGCAGGTATGGCAATTGAAATATTTTGTCCCCGCAGAAAGACCATCTTTGTATAAGTCAATGCTTTTATAATCTAACCCATTCTTTTGCAGTGGACAAAGACCTATAGCAAATTTACTGGTTTGCAATAGTCATCTTAAAATCCTTTTGACGGCACATAAATCCAGGATAACCAAATCAAATATTACTTTTTAATTCTTTACACTACATACGTGGACCCGACAGAAATACATGATAAATGTCTTGATGACTCAGTTACTTTGTGTCCGATTGATTTTTGAACATGATCAGCTATAGCATGACTAATCGTAAAGGTGTGCGAATGGAACTGTTAGTAAATTTTCTCTGTAATTCTAGATTTGGCATTTAATCAGCATTTATACGTCTAGAGATAGATTTGCAAATATTGTGTGTGTCCGATCGTTCCATGATATAGCCGGCACAAGTTGCCGTGTTACACTGAAGGGTAGTAATACCGGGGCTCGCCATACCAACTTGCTGATATACACAGAATTATAGTAGGTACCATGACATAACTTGCATCACGACAAAGAATACAGTGAATATCTAACTTCAAAAGAACTGGAAAACAGTTCCGTGGTCGTGTTGGATCCTAGAAATGAACCTTTGCGCCTTTTTGGGGGGGAAGCGTAGTATTAGTCTGACAGTTAAAAGCTCTAAACACCGCGCTTTGGATTTTGTTTTTGGAGGTTTGCGCTTGTGGATGACATGACATATGGATCATACATTCTAAAACATGAATACCTTACTTCAAATTGAAGGCAGCCCTATGTCACAATCGACATTGACCTCACTCACAACTTCATGTAAGAGCTCTTTGCAGAACGGCAACATTTTCTAGCCTAAAACTTGAAAACAGTCAAAGTATGACTCTTAACAATATAGTACCATGATCTTGAAAGTAATTTCTAAAAATATCATTATTTTGCAAAATTGCAAAACGTATTACTGAAGTGGTTTCTTGAAATATTTTGGTCAAAGAGAATAAACGAACTGTTCGTGAGTAAGAGCTATTTGATACCAATCTGGCAAAAGAATGTACCATCATTTATTTCTGTTACATGCAGATATTACCTTTGTCACTGATACTATGCATATTGTAGCATTTGACAATAAATAAATATGCATGTTATATTTCTTCTATTAGCCCTGTTGATACAAAAATATTGAGGGCTGCGCGTAGCATTTAGAGCGGTGGTATTTTTGTGGCGGCGTAGAATACTCCTCAAAATTATCTTGCCGCTAACTACCTTTCTAAAGCAGCTGTTGTTACTCTATTGCGTTGAAGACAGATATTCCCATGCTTCTAGCGAAAACCTGCGCAAATACATTGCATATCCCGCGCCCTTGTAAGTGTGAACTGTGTTTGCCTACAGACGAAAAGCACGCTTCTGTAGTAGATGGTGATAAGCAGAGGTCGTTTAAGGCAACGTTTGACATCACTGTTGTCATGGCAACATCCCCATTAAATCATCACAGAGAAACGCATCGCGTCTTGCAAAGAGGTTGCTTGTAAAAACGCCTTTCCTATGAATTATTTACTGCCAAGGACATGTTGGTTGGTGGAGCATGTTAGCGCGGCTTGTATCGCGCCTCTTTGACTTAGGGGTGATGATGCTTAACGCAAGTTAACCTGAATCCGCTGTGTAACGCTATGCCGCTTGCTTGATAAATTACGTTATTGAGGGAAATTGCTAGATGCAACATCAAATGTGCCACCAGAACTGTCGTTCACTTTCAGTCTTTTAGAGCGCTCTTATTCAGAGACATGGACTCAAATTTTCCCGTAAGTGGCCAAAATAGTATGCAAATCAAACACCTTCAAAAGAACGAGTTGGTCATCTATAAACGCCCGTTCAATTTGGAGAAAGTTGACAAAATACACAACGTCGACCTGCATATAGATTACACCATTACAAAAACATAACTAGAATCATACTTTAGTGAATTTTCATTCCTCAATAATTCACAGAGCGAACGGCATAGGGTTGTGAACGAGATATAGTCATGCTTCTAGTGAAAACCTGCGAAAATAAATCACAAAGAACACGCGTCTTGCAAGATATTTCGTCATTTTTGTGTGCTTGTTTACATCTTTATCACTCTCTTTAAGCAAAGGAAGGACCAACAGCTGCTTTATAAGGGTACTTAGCGGTAAGATGATTAAACCCCCGAGGAAACCGGTCACCCATACACACAAACGCCATCGTTCCCAACGCCATGTTTTTAATCAATAGGAATAGAGAAAAAATATAACATGTAAAGCATCAGTGAAAAAATGACAAAGGCGCTTGTGCATTTCTTTTCACGGCATTTCTTTTCTAGTTATGAATCAACCGATCGAACTTCATCAAATCAGGATGGCAGTGATGTTCGTATATATTACTGAATATTCTGAGCTATATTTACCACGAAAAAAAATTGAGATGGCCAACTCCAAGCCGAATATCAAATTTCGTATCAATTCCTCCATACCTTATTTCCAGGATTAGCCTGATAAACTACTAAAACCGCCACAAACGCTACGCTTAGTTTTACACAAAAAATTTCACCATTACTAGCTTGTACAACATTATTTTGTATAAAAATCCACACATTAGTTGCTTTACATTTGGTTACATTTTTGGCTCATCATATCTAGATGTCCTTGTCCCTAGTCGGCCTTACAGCGATATGGCGGTGCTATTAATTATTCATGGTGTGAGTATGTAACGCTACTTCACCTAAATCGGCAGGGAAACATATTTGCAGGATTTTTAAAAACGGGGTATTCAAGGATATATGCCAGATGCAGCATCAAGAATACCACCAGAAATGCAAACTTGGCAGAGTAACGTGTTCAGAATACTGACTGAAAAACTCCGATAACCATGCTTTCGAAGACGAAGATGACGTCAAAACTCACCTCTCTAGAACAGAACAGACTGACGGCATGGGAGGATTTAAACTACGGTGTTCGTTCGCTGAGAACAAAGCGTTTTATTGTAAGGTAACCGTGTGGAATTTAACGGCCGTTTTGTCGTGATTGTTTTGAGCTTAGACAAGTTTATATCTTTTGGACTGTCTTCAACCTCAGAAAGGAACAACAGATGCTTAAAAAAGATAGTAAGCGGCAAGACGATTTTGAGGAAATGTTCTTCCGGAAGGTAAAAAGGTAAATTGAATAATCGTTGATACGTCTAAGATGCATATGCTGCAAATATGCTAACATGTAAAACGTCACTTTGGGTGCACGACGGGGTCCTCAGATCATGTAGGCTGGCTATACGCCTCTTACAATTAAGAACCTCCAGATGGATTGTGATGATATTAGGTATGTGGGTAGGTTTGGGGAAGACGAAAGTTAAGGTTGATTATGGGTCTGTCGATTATTGGTCTTCCGGTGGCTTTTCTTGGTACTGCAGCAGAATTTCCATTTTCTGGCATGTCGATCCTGGGCTGATAATCAATGAGATGATGATTGCCACTGAATTGTACAAGACGTGCCTGTAGATGTTGCTTGGCTACACAAAAATACACGGGGCACGCGTCCTTCACACAAAAGTTGTTCACCTTCGAGAATTTCCGTAGCGTGCCAGGTAGGACACAAAGCGTGGGCACGATATCATCGGAAAATTTGAAAATTTCCGGGCACGTGTAACTCCGCTTTTCGTGCAGTTAGAATATTACCATTTTCGCTTGATTCGCGTCACGTGTGGCTTAAAGTAGATCACGCTTTAGTGTATTACTGCACAGATGGCTATTTTCTGCGTATGTTCGTTGTTTCCATAGAGCTTGCTTAATGATTATGCGTCCTCTTTCCCAGCTGGATGGTTGGCACGGGATCCGTCATGGGTTGTGGACTCCACCGGCACAGATGATGCGGCAAAGGCCTTGGATGGGAACACTGGGACCTGGTGGAATCCCAGTGGCGTTCCCCGGTACCACAACAACTGGTACATCGTGCTGGACTTCGTGGCTCTCCACACTCTGACGTACATCGCAATCAACAACTACGGAGACACCTTGCATGACATTGCAGCCTTCACTTTGCAGACGTCGTATTCGGCGAGTCCGTACAACTGGGAAGACGTCGTGTCCATCACTAACGTGCAGGGAGGGACGGACCAGCGCCAGGAGTTCAGTGGTTTCCAGGGAATCGCGCGATATTGGAGGTTCGTGGTCACTGAGACACACGAGGGCTATCAGCCATATCTCAAAGAACTGAACCTCTATGGAGTCACATCAGGTAAGTGAAAAATGTCCATTTTGAATTATTGTTTCCTCCATGAAAAATTGACTTATTGTTTGTTTGT
Organism: Branchiostoma lanceolatum; assembly: GCA_035149815.1. Taxonomy (NCBI): domain Eukaryota; kingdom Metazoa; phylum Chordata; class Leptocardii; order Amphioxiformes; family Branchiostomatidae; genus Branchiostoma; species Branchiostoma lanceolatum. The sequence continues at coordinate 9,595,771 of CM068881.1, forward strand.
TGTTGTTTCGTGTGTGTGTGTGTGTGTGTGTGTGTGTGTGTGTGTGTGTGTGTGTGTATGTGCGTTTCCGGATATTTGTTGTCAGCATAACTTTTGAACCTCTGCATGAATTTTAACGATATATGGGTAGGTGCTGGGAAGACGAAGCTCAAGGTCGATTTTTGGCCCCATTGCGTGTAACATTGGTACTGCAGCAGAATTTCCGTTTTTTAAATCTTTTGTCCTGGACACAATTTTTTCAGCAAATAACCCCAAAACACAATTAACATAATGAAAATAGGCTAAATACGCTTATTTGAATGTTTTTTTTTTGCATAAGAAATACCAGGTAGTGACGATTTTGAATGGAAAATTGACCGTTTTTGCCTAAGCTAATGATGTGGTCCATGACGTCATCAAATTAGCATGATTAATTGATATTAAACCATTAAAGTTACATGGAATTACATATTACGATTAATGCAAGAAAATATGTGTGATTTAGCCGGAAAACCTGAAAACTTCAGTTAAAACTGAAATTAGCGAATTTTATAAAATCTGCCTTGCAGAAACCCATTGCCATGGCAACATGAAAAATCATAAAATTATATGATTAACATGAATTTGTTGCCGACTAAATTTTACGAATAGTCACCAAGTCGTTCAGGAGTTATGCAGCATCAAAGTTGGCGCGGCCCCCATCCGTCTGAATACAATAGGATTAACTGACAACTTTCCTTCTGCTAATAAAGACTTCTTACGACACCCTGGAAGCGATTAAAGGTCGTTCCTGCTATCGTGATACTATATTATAATTTTTTCAACTTCCGTAGTTGAAATTTATCGACACACGTCAACAGACTCATATTTCATCTTTTATATTTCTCTGCTTGGTGTCTTATGGTGACGTCGCCCCTGACATGTTTTGTCACATGTTGATTGTTATAAAATCTTTGACATAGATTGTTAGTACACATTTTTGTAAATTTTTGGTCAATACAGATAACCGGTCCATATATGTTCAACAATACGTTCGAACACTGTTGACTTGTACTACCGTATACCTTTTGATATTAGAAAACTTAATTGACACAAATAAATGCAATAGTACAACGTTCGAAGAGAACTTATCGTTCAACTCGAAAATCCAGGTATATTAAGAAACATATCGTCTGCAACTTGGAAATCTTGCAAAGGTTGAATTGTCATCCTCTAAAAGTCGCATTGTTTTCAATTAAATGAAATACTGTTGTGATTTGAATTTGAATTTGAGCCGATATCGCGATTCGGTCGACCCCCATCTTCCCACCTCTGCCTGGTTTCCTCATGCAAATGATTTGAAATAATTAAACACAGTACGTATTTGAAGGGGTTGCTCCTTGTGCACTTTATATTTTCCTGTCTCCCTTATATATGAGAATTCTACACATTTTTCTCGTTGTGTTCTTGAGAACATGCGCTATCTTTACCATGCCTAATTCATTGATTTTCTCGAATCTTGACCCAGCGGCCCAGCGGTATCGATGTGACGGCCGCTGTGGCCCTGGCTTCCCCGCCCCGAGCGCCGACCCGGGAGAGTGCAGAGCTAACTCGATTAGCCACTGTTGCTCACGGTGGGGCTGGTGTGGGGGTGGGCCCGACTTCTGTGACTGCACCGGCTGCTTGGATTATTCAGGTACTGGGTGTGTGTTCGTTTGTGAACAGTATAATTTAAAAGTTGTGGATGGATTTTGATGATATTTGGTAGGTTTTTAGATGTTGGTGAAATGAAGAAATGAATTAAGTATGGGCCTCTTGGCAGCTATCTAAGGGATTTCAACAAGACTTGCGGTTTTGATATCTTCTTCTGTGTTCTGGACATGCTATAGTCATGGTCATGGTCAAAGGTAAATAGCTTTTGGACTCTGAAGAGGTAGTGTAGATTTTGGTTGTGAATAAAAGAACCTTGCTATTCAACATATTTACCCATTAACAATTCAACAATTCAACACAATTGAATATTGTTATAAGGAGACATTCCCACTGGCTATTATGGCTAGGGTGTGTTCCATATGACGTTTTTGACGGGTATGTTCCATCCCCCTAGATTTCCCGTGCTAGGGTTTCTTCCCTAAGATTTCTGTGCAGGGTTTTCCTTCCCAGTGGTTTGAATTTAATCTCAATTTTTCACTAGAAGACAGATTTAAGAATGTTCTTACTAGCAAATTAATAAGAGATTTGAACAGAAAGGACAGAGGACAGAAATTATCCATAAATACTTACACACCCTTTTCTCTTCTTTCCAGGATCTTCAACGGAGGGTAAGTTTTTGCCAAATGATTTCGAATTACTCGTAACTTCAATATTTTTTCTATCTTTTGCTTAAATGCATGGTTTTAGATTTGTTGTAAAGTTTTTTCCGTCATTTTCATCCCAAAATGTATTTTGGACGCCTCGGACTTAAGAGGCTATTTCCGACTTGTCTATGTTGCAACTTAAGAAGGGCCAATTCTTGCACAAATACACTTTCGAGATCCATTTTGCAATGTGGTGATCTAGAATCCGACTCCCAAAGAAGTAAGAAAGGTTCATGCGCAAAATACTGAAGGCACTCGCTTGTCGAATTCCAGGTCTTCTATGCAATGTCGCATATACTACATATACATATATAGGCAAACAGTAGGGTTGCCTTAGCACCTTCTTAACCCAAATCTAATGTTTAGAAAATGGTGCAAATATTTGTAAATATTTCTAAAAGTGAAAGAATCGCAACTTTGTTTGAATTCTTTCATATATAAAGATATAAAGATATCTTTGTACAGTCAGTTTCAAAATAATTCTAAAACATCTGAATTAACTCAAATAAATTCAAATTGTCATGATCTAAATATTTAGAAGTATTGTGGCTTCGATATTCTTTTATTCAAAACCATTCTAACTTATTACAAATATCATTAAAAAGAATCTGGGTGACTTGGAATGGACTCTATTGCACTTCAAAATAATGTGATTTTGGGTTTTCGTCCATTTTTAGACCAGAATGTATATTTTGAGCTCCTGTGGCCTGGTATTAAAACCATTTGACCTAACATTTGGCATGGGGTGCCTAGGACATTCGGGCGCAGGATTACACTCACACGTTTCTGGGCATAGACCACTTCAAAATGATTTAATTTTGGATTTTGTCGATTTTTAGACCAAAACTATGTACATTTTGTTGTCCTGTGCCCTGGTTTTAAACATAAATAACATGAAATTTGGTAGGGGGGACCTTGAGCATATACTCACGGGAATTCATTCATACATGCGGCATACACCCGTTCAAAGTCATTAACTTAGGGATTTTTGCTATCTTCAGACCAAAAAAAAATATGTTGTGGTCTCCTGAGTCCAGGTATTATAACCGAATGATCTGATCTTGCAGCCTTGACATAATGAAATGGTATCAAAACATAACATGCTGGAATTATAAGGATTGAAATAAGGATTGAATTTGCATATCAATGTTCACATAATAAGAAATCATATTATTGTTTCCCCCTGAAAGGTATTGTATGGGGGTTATAAGAATATATGTCCGTGAAAAGTACTATTAAGGGGATATGAGATTATCTGTTCGTAATAGGTACTATATGGGAGTTATGAAAACACCTGTAATCAAAAATTATTAATTTATATGCGGGTTGTGAGAACTCTAGTTACTGGAAGATACAATAGGGGATATGAAAATACTACTTCGTGTCGTTTCGCTATACACTTTGTACAATGTCGCACACTTGTATCACATTTTCAGAAATGTTGCATCTGCCTTTCGATTCCTATACTGTAGTCGCAAGGTGCCCCCAACTTGACCATCCTTCGAACGGTGTCCGAACATACTGCAGGAGGGACTACGAAGATGTAGCCACCTATTCGTGTCACACCGGATACATCCTGAATGGTTACTCTACAAGGACGTGTCAGTCTTCAGGGGACTGGAGTCAAAGTGCACCGACTTGTGAACGTAAGTGGAACTCCAGAACTTCGAACAAGTTGAATAGCATGCGGTATATCGCTACGTCAGTTAGACATCATGCTTCCACGTCATAAGATGATGCCTATAGTGAAGATAGTAACCCTGCTTTACGTGCAACTACGGAACATTAGATAGGTTCAATAGTAGTATATGACTGCTGCAACTTGTCAGCGTTCTTCCTCGTCGTAATTTAACATTCTTAACGAAAGGTAATGCACATAGTAAAGATATTGGTTTGGTTAAATTTTGCTTGGTATTGTTTGTCTTTTTCTTTCGGTCGTTTTATTTCCTTCTCTCTTAAATCCTACCTTTCTTTTTTCTTCATTCTATTTATTTTCTTCTTCAGTTTCTTTCCTTTCTTTCTTTCTTTTACTTTAGGTATTTCAGGTCTAACGAAATTCTAATTGCAGTTCCACAGTGCCCCATACTGTACAACCCGTCAAACGGTGACGTAAGCTACAACTCTAGGTCTATCGGAGATGTGGCCTCCTATTCCTGCAACATAGGGTACAATTTGGTTGGTTCGGCTACAGTTACCTGCCAGTCGAACCTGGCCTGGAGTGGAGGCCCACCGACATGCTCAGGTAGAACTCTAAGAAACGTAATAAAGGCACAGAAGCAACTTGATAACCATCGAAGTAGGATCAACAAAAGAGCTACTCTCAGTACGCAAATTAACTGTCAACAGTTTATGTGATTTTTTAATCTACTTTCGTCAAATGTAGATCAATTGATATTCCAAAGTCAAAGGCCTACTACTAGCCAGAAAGCCAGAGTTGACAGTTTGGAATGTCGGTGAGAACATATGTTATTCCTTCTCACTGGTTCCTGCAAATGGTGTCATGGCAGTGATTTTTTTTTGTTTTTGTTTGTTTGTTTGTTTGTTTGTTTGTTTGTTTGTTTGTTTGAACCTTTGTTCATACATGATAAGCTCAAATCGGCACGCAGGCCGCTTTTCATTGAGGTCATGAGGGAAGAGGTAAGGGCCAGATACAATATAGCAGAGATACAGTCATTTGAGTCCTAATAACTCTATGCATCTTACCTTAGTTGAATGAAAATTCCATGTGATTTGACGATGCTGTTGTTGCCATATAATATAATTGATTAATTTCTCTATCCCACAGAAATAGTTGTATTAAAAAAATGCCTATCCTTCACTTTCTAAATATCTTTTATTCTTTTCAGGCGTACCGTGTCCACTGCTGTCAGCTCCTGACAACGGTGGAAAGAATGGCGGTAATTCCTACCCGGACTTGATGACGTTCTGGTGTGATGTTGGATACAACCTTGTCGGAAGCTCCAGCCTGAACTGCAAATCTGACGGCACATGGAGTGGGAACGCCCCAACTTGTACAAGTAGGAAATAGAAGCTTCTATCTACCCAGAGAGATCCTTCATATTGTAAAAATTATCTTAGTAAAAACTGACAATAACTTTAAATAATGACTTGGAGAAATCATCTAAGAATAGCAATTATTCCTAATATTTCATTTCAAAAGGCGAGAAAGAGAAGAACTGCCGTACAACGATAGTTGGTGAAGATTGTACAGTCTAGCCAAAGGCCCAGTTTTATCTATAAGTATTATGTTGTGCAGGTCAGTAAGTCTCCGAAATAGGCAGAGCTTAAACTTGTTCAAGACAGTTATCAGGCTCGACATTCCTAAGGGTACGGTTTCCTGCATTTCATATCAACATTATATATTGCAGAGACGTCAAATCATTTCGTGTCGATAAAAGATGTGATCAAAGGTCGCCACGCAACGTTGCATTAATCTACTATATTAGCTCATGAGACCTCGCCATATTTGACACAGAAATTATGCAATATATCTCCGCTTACCGAACAGTTTGTCGGTTTAGTACATCGGAGCCTATGAAAATATCTCAAATAAGTAAGTGTATGCACAAGGCATTGTGTTGAAAGCTAACATGCTATGATCCCGAAACTCGATATGCTGTATAAAACGATGTAAAAATTGGATTACTTTCAACTTCTACTTAGTGTCAAATACTGGAATCTATTTCAAACGGTATCACGAGCGGTTCCAACTCCGGTGGAAAATTCTCAAATTCATGTCGATATTCAACGTGGTTGGTGCTTCTACGCTTATAGTCTATCGAAACGTCCCATTCTTTCTCTTTTGCTCTATTTCTTTTTCCTTTCTTCCTTTTTTCTTCCATATTCAACAATTTTCCATGAACAGCTGCACAGTGTCCCATGTTATATTCATCACAAAAGTTGCATTCGCCTTTGACTGGTTAGAAGAACTTTATTGCGCGACTGTTGTAGCAGGTACAAAGTATGGCAACAACAGTAAACATAGAACAAGACATAAGTATGTAATAAAACTATTCACTACAACAAAATGACTATCTTAGCTTTTACATGATTCAAGTTGGGCTAATTGTGAGTATCGTTATTTTTTCTAATAACAAAACAATCTTTTATATATTTGCCTATTCTAACACTGTATGAGCTGTTGCATCTAAATATATAGTTAAATCTATCTGTGGCACTGAGTGTCTTGAAATCTGAAGTACTTGAATTGAGAGAGGTGAATAACTCATCGCGTAGAGCATTATATTTAGTGCATTCCATAATGAAGTGAAACTCATCTTCCATTCGATTTGGACAGAATGGACAAAACCTTTGGTCGGGAGCTTCATTACCTATTCTTATCTGTGGCTACTAAATCTTAACTTTGTTATCGCTTTACGGATTTCAACATTATTCACATCATGAAGATATTTTTCTTGTAGATAATGATTTTTGGATTTGTGAAGAAGGGACAATTTTGAATTATTGCTGACACAACTAAACCACTCTTGTACATGTGCATCCTGTAGTCTGCAATTGAGTTGATATAGTCTACTTCATAACATTTAGGATTCATCCATATATATCCAAGGCCGTGATAGTTGAGAATATCCTTCACATGATTAATCCAGTCATGATCACTAGAAAACCAAAAACATTGTATGCTTCGTGGTTAGATACGTTCTATTCTTTAGCCGTGCAGTGCCCCACACTATCCAACCCTACAAACGGTGACGTAAGCTACAGCTCCAGGAACTACGGAGATGTGGCCTCATACTCGTGTGACGCAGGATACAACCTGAATGGCTACTCTACACGGACGTGTCAGTCTTCAGGGTCTTGGAGTCAAAGCGCTCCAACTTGTCAAAGTAAGTTGAACTCCGGAACTTCTAACAAGTTGAATAGCATGCGGTATATCGCTACGTCAGTTAGACATCATGCTTCCACGTCATAAGGTGATGCCTATAGTGAAGATAGTAACCCTGCTTTAAGTGCAACTACAGAACATCAAACAGGTTCAATGACAGTGTGTGGCTGCTGCAATAAGACAGCATACCTATCTATCGTCAGGTGATCCAAGCTTTAGTTATTAAGAAAAGGAGTAAGTTTTAGACGTTTGTTTACATTTTGAGTTTTGCGAAGAATACATTCAGGAAACGCTGCATTTGCTTGATGATGTTTTCTTTTGCGCATGCTTTCGATCGTGTTTGTATTTCCTTGATTCCACTTTGTTCTTTTTTTCTGTCTCTTTCTTTCTCCTTTTCTTTCTTTCTTTCTCTCTTTCTTTCTCTCTTTCTTTCTCTCTTTCTTCCATAAAGCCCCATGTGTAGCTGCACAATGTCCCATATCAAATTCATCACAAAGGTTGCCCTTCAATGGTTAATTACATTTCTATTCTTTAGTCGTACAGTGCCCAACACTGTACAACCCTTCAAACGGTGACGTAAGCTACAGCTCCAGGAACTACGGAAATGTGGCCTCATACTCGTGTGACGCAGGATACAGCCTGAATGGCTACTCTACACGGACGTGTCAGTCTTCAGGGTCCTGGAGTCAAAGTGCACCAACTTGTGGAAGTAAGTGGAACTCCGGAACTTCTAACCAGTTGAATAACATGCAGTATAAGGCTGTGGTAGTTAGATAACATGCTTCTACACCATAAGGTAATGCCTACATTGAAGATAGTAACCCTGCTTAAAACATCGATATTTTCCTTTAATTTTCATTTTTGTGAGTCGTGCACTCGAAATCGCTCCATCTGGTTGGTATTGTTGTATTTCCCTTTTCCTTCCATTTCCTTTCTTTTTTCCAATTTTTGCCTTCTTTCTTTCTCTTATTTATTCCGTCTCCTTTTTCTTTCCATACATTTCTTTTCTATTTCTTCGTTCAATTTTTAGACTTTTAAACTTTTCTTTCCTGCTTTTGTTCTGTATGTATTTCTTTCAGGTTTAACAAATGTCTTATTACAGTTATACAGTGCCCAGCTCTATCCAACCCTTTAAACGGTGACGTAAGCTACAGCTCCAGGAACTACGGAAATGTGGCCTCCTACTCGTGTAACACAGGATATAACCGGAATGGCTACTCTACACGGACGTGTCAGTCTTCAGGGTCTTGGAGTCAAAGCGCTCCAACTTGCGAAGGTATGTGGAACTTCGGTACTTCAAACAGGTTCAATAGTAGCATATGGCTGCTGCGAATAGACGTCTATTCCCTTACAATAGTTAACATCGTTTGGCTTCCAAATAATGACGGAGGAACGCAAAATATGCACGTTTGGTCTGGCAGCAGCCAAATAAGCATCCAAATTCATTATTAGAAAGGGATTATTCTAAATGTACAGACTACCAATGCTAATATTCTCAACTGAATCCCATGTGAAGTTTCAGCTCAGGTGGCTTTAGCATGTCATAACGTAAGGAGTAAAATAGAAATTTATTACAGTTACCTTTTTATTTATTTCGTTGTTTCTCTTTTGCTCTTTCTCTTTCTTTATTTGTGCCCTAGGTTTAACATATTGCTATGTCAAGCTGTACAGTGTCCCGTATTACATCATGCCAACGGTTGCATTTGTACATGCCTTTGAATGGTTAGATACATTCTATTTGTTAGCCATACAATCCCCTACACTATCCAACCCTTCAATGGTTAAGTACATTTCTATTCTTTAGCCGTACAGTGCCCTACACTGTCCAACCCTTCAAACGGCGCCGTAAGCTACAGCTCCAGGAACTACGGAGATGTGGCCTCCTACTCGTGTAACACAGGATACAACCTGAATGGCTACTCTACACGGACGTGTCAGTCTTCAGGGTCCTGGAGTCAAAGTGCTCCAACTTGTCAAAGTAAGTTGAACTCCGGAACAAGTTGAATAGCATGCGGTATATCGCTACGTCAGTTAGACATCATGCTTCCACGTCATAAGTTGATGCCTATAGTGAAGATAGTAACCTTGCTTTAAGTGCAACTACGGAACATTAAATAGGTTCAATAGTAGTATATGACTGCTGCAAATTGTCAGCATTCATCCTCGTCGTAATTTAACATTCTTAACGTAAGGTAATGCACATAGTAAAGATATTGGTTTGGTTAAGTTTTGCTTGGTATTGTTGTATGTTTGTCTTTTTCTTTCGGTCGTTTTATTTCCTTTTCTCTTTGATCCTACCTTTTTTTTTTCTTCATTCTACTTATTTTCTTCTTCAATTTCTTTTCTGTCTTTCTTTCTTTCTTGTAATTTTGTCTTTCAAGTCTAACGAATTCCTAATTTCAGTTCCACAGTGCCCCATACTGTACAACCCGTCAAACGGTGACGTGAGCTACAACTCTAGGTCTATCGGAGATGTGGCCTCCTATTCCTGCAACATAGGGTACAATTTGGTTGGTTCGGCAACAGTTTCCTGCCAGTCGAACCTGGCCTGGAGTGGAGGCCCACCGACATGCTCAGGTAGAACTCTAAGAAACGTAATAAAGGCACAGAAACAACTTGATAACCATCGAAGTAGGATCAACAAAAGAGCTACTCTCAGTACGCAAATTAACTGTCAACAGTTTATGTGATTTTTATCTACTTTCGTCAAATGTAGATCAATTGATATTCCAAAGTCAAAGGCCTACTACTAGCCAGAAAGCCAGAGTTGACAGTTTGGAATGTCGGTGAGAACATATGTTATTCCTTCTCACTGGTTCCTGCAAATGGTGTCATGGCAGTGCATTTTTTTGTTTGTTTGTTTGTTTGTTTGTTTGAACCTTTGTTCATACATGATAAGCTCAAATCGGCACGCAGGCCGCTTTTCATTGAGGTCATGAGGGAAGAGGTAAGGGCCAGATACAATATAGCAGAGATACACAGTCATTTGAGTCCTAATAACTATATGCATCTTACCTTAGTTGAATGAAAATTCCATGTGATTTGACGATGCTGTTGTTGCCATATAAGATAATTGATTAATTTCTCTATCCCACAGAAATAGCTGTATAAAAAATGCCATCCTTCATTTTCTAAATATCTTTTATTCTTTTCAGGCGTACCGTGTCCACTGCTGTCAGCTCCTGACAACGGTGGAAAGAATGGCGGTAATTCCTACCCGGACGTGGTGACGTTCTGGTGTGATGTTGGATACAACCTTGCGGGAAGCTCCAGCCTGAACTGCAAAGCTGACGGCACATGGAGTGGGAACGCCCCAACCTGTACAAGTAGGAAATAGAAGCTTCTATCTACTCAGAGAGATCAACTTCATATTGTAAAAAAAGGATCTTAGTTAATATACTTTTCGGAAAAAGATAACTGACAATAACCTAAAATAATGACTTGGAGAAATCATGGAAGAATAGCAGTTTATCAATGATATTTCATTTCAAAAAGCACCCTAGCACCTTGACGAGAAAGAGAAGAACTGCCAGACAACGATAGTTGGTGAAGATTGTACAGTCTAGCCAAAGGCCCAGTTTTATCTATAAATGTTATTGTTGGCAGTATTGCGCAATGGCTAATGCCATTTCTACTGATTGCCGTCTGATTTCCACATTGGACTGACCAGTGTGTATGCACGCATAACTTGAAAAATGACTGTCTTAGAATGATCGATCATTTGTTAAAATACGTGCATGTGATATAGCTCTCAAAGAAACAAACTGATATGTTTTTATGGGTAAAAATATCCAGTTAGCTAAATCATCAACAGCTCTTGTTGAACTAAATAAAGAATCGATTACATTTTTTAAAATACAGTTGTGCAGTGTCCCATACTGGGCTCCCCTACAAACGGTGCAGCGAGTGGTTCCAGATCCTACGGAGACGTGCTCACCTTCACATGTAACTCAGGATACACTCTGGATGGTGCTTCTTCGCTAACATGTCGGGCAGATGGAACTTGGAGTTCAAGCCGCCCAGCCTGTGAAAGTAAGATAGAATCTCTGATTTATATATCTAAATGGTAAGAGACCATCAAGTGGATAGTAATAAACAAACATTAGTGTTTCTTAGTTTCAGCAATAGATTCAAGTGGAAGTAAATCAACTGTTAGCAAAAAACAAATTGTAGGCTTATCATCATTGTCTAAAGTATATTGTGTTGTGTACAAGGCGTTATGTTGAATGCTAACTTGCACAATTCTGTGATCCGCTTGATAGTGTTTTGTTTAGAGAGAAGATTTTACATTCACTCAATATGTTGCTGTACAGTATAAAACAGCATGGTGATTGTGTTACTTTTTATTTGCCTGTAGTTGGACAGTGTCCCGTGCTGGGAGCTCCTTCAAATGGTGCCGTGAGCGGCTCCAATACCTTCGGATCAATGCTCAGCTTCACGTGCAGCATTGGATACAATTTGGTCGGCTCAACTACACTCAGCTGCCAGTCAAACCTAGCCTGGAGTGGAGGTCCACCAACGTGCTCAAGTATGATGTTTAGAAACAAAATTAGGACAGTTACATTTAGGTATAACTACATGGCCATGGAATATTTAGAATATTATATGAATATTATAATAAAAGAAGGCTTGCAATTAGCTAGAAATCCAAAATGTACAGTTATGATTCTGGCAGCGAAATGAAAATATGTTTCTTTTTCTCTGGTTCTTGCAAATGGGGCCATAACGCCATAACATTATGGTTTCATCTTACTTTGAAAAAGGTGTATACAAAGGCTAACTTTGCTTGGCCCCAAATGGCGGCTTTAACCATATAACTACTCCTTGCTCTAGTTGTACAGTGCCCACTGCTGTCAGCTCCTGACAACGGTGGAAAGAATGGCGGTAATTCCTACCAAGACGAAGTGACCTTCACATGTAATCTTGGATACGACCTTGTGGGAAGCTCAAGTGTGACCTGCCAAGATGACACCACATGGAGTGGGAACGCCCCAACCTGTACAAGTAGGAAATAGATACTTCTGTCTAAATCTGCTCAGAGAGGTCAACTTCATATGGTCATAAATAGTCTTAGTTAATGTACGGAAACAAGGTTAAGAATAACATGAAATACTAACTTAGAGTGATCATCCAAAAATGGCAATTTATGGATTAATATCTCATTTCAAAACGCAACCTATCGCCTTTAAGAGAAAGGAAATGACAGTTAGTGAAGATTGTACAGTCTAGCCAAAGCCCCCGTTTTATCTATAAATGGTACTAGTATTATTTTGTTTGCAGTATTGCGCAATGGCTAATGCCATTTCTACTGATTGCCGTCTGATTTCCACATTGGACTGACCAGTGTGTATATGGAAGTGTTCTTCTGCTTCGAGAAGGACACGCATTGCTTGAAAAAGGACTGTCTTAGAATGACTGCTGATTTGTTAAACTGAGTACCTGTCAAATATGCCAAAAAGGAGCCAATATGATTTTCAAGGTTGAGAATCTCCAGTTAGCTAAATCATCAACAGCTCTTGTTGAACTAAATAAAGAATCGAGTACAATTTTTCTAAATACAGTTGTGCAGTGTTCCATACTGGGCTCCCCTACAAACGGTGCAGTGAGCGGTTCGAACTCGTACGGAGACGTGCTCACCTTCACATGTGTACCAGGATACATCCTGGATGGTGCTTCTTCGCTGACATGCCGGGCAGACGGAAGTTGGAGTTCAAGTCCACCAATATGCGAAAGTAAGATAGGAACTTTGATTTAGATATCTAAATGGCAACACACCATCAAGTAGATATGAATAAGTGAATATTAGTGTTTCTTAGTTTTATCAATAGATTTAAGAGGAAGTAAATCAACTGTTAGCAAACAACAACAATTTGAAGGCTTATCATCATCGTCTAAAGTATATTGATGGACAAGGCATCGTGTTGAACGCTGACTTGGACAATTCTGTGATCTGCTTGCTAGCGTTTTGATAAGAGGACGGATTTTACATTCACTTAATATGTTGTATAAAACGGCATTGTGTTACTTTTTATTTGCCCGTAGTCGGACAGTGTCCCGTGCTGGGAGCACCTTCAAATGGTGCCGTGAGCGGCTCCAATACCTTCGGATCAATGCTCAGCTTCACGTGCAACATTGGATACAACTTGGTTGGCTCAACTACACTCAGCTGCCAGTCAAACCTGGCCTGGAGTGGAGATCCACCAACATGCTCAAGTATGATATTTAGACACAAAATTAAGACAGTTACATTTAGATATAACTAAATGTTCATAGAATATTCTACGAATATAATAAGAAAGGGCTAATAAGCTATAATAAGAGAAGGCTTGAATAAGCAAGAAATGCAAAATTTGCAGTTAAGGCTTTGATAGCGAAATCAAAATATGTTTCTTTTTTCTCTGGATTTCAAATGGTTTCATAACAATGCTTTCATCTTGCTTTAAAGAACGCAAAGCTAACTTTGCTCGGACCTTGATCCAAAATATCATTTCTAAACATGACATTACTCCTTGGTCTATCTAGTTGTACAGTGCCCACTGCTGTCAGCTCCTGACAACGGTGGAAAGAATGGCGGCAATTCCTACCAAGACATAGTGACTTTCACGTGTAACCTCGGATACGACCTTGTGGGAAGCTCAAGTGTGACCTGCCAAGATGACACCACATGGAGTGCAAATGCCCCAACCTGTACACGTATGAGAGAAAGATTATGTCTACTTAAACAGATCAGCTTTTGATAACCAAGAATGATGAAAGTCATATTTTGGGAACACAAACGGCAAACTATACCATTATCAGAAATAATTAGTTGATTAAAAGTGGTTTCATTCCAAAAGTAGTCGCTAATTACATTGTATGGTGCATGAAAGAACTGCTGTCTGCAATGATAGACGGTGAGGTTAGTGAAAATAATGTAATTATCACAAGAAAGTATAATTCAATTAGTTCATCTTCATTTGTTTAACTATATCAGGTGTGCAGTGCCCAATGTTGCAGTCTCCGACAAATGGTGGTTCCAGTGGCGACAACTACTACCAGGACGAGATGAGCTCCGGCTGTGACTCTGGTTACGAACTTGAGGGTTCAGCAACCATAACGTGCCAGGCAGACCGCACGTGGAGTGACGACGCCCCCAGTTGTGCACGTAAGTTTGTTTCAAGTATTGTTGAAAAATAGTTGAAAGGTTTTACCTTTGTTTGAATTGATGCTATTTAACAATGAATCTTCTCACTCGGTTGGTAAGTGTCGTGATTGCTTGCATTGCCAATTACCATCCAAGGTTTTGGTAGTCCCTTTGTAACCTTCCAAGAAGGGGGTACAAGCTAAGTCATGTTTGGAATGACACCCTTCCCACTAGCCTGGAATCCAAAACTATTATAGGTCCCGAGTCTCTCTCCGCAATTTGCGCAGAGAGACTCGGGAGCTATAATAGGTTTGGATTCCAGACTACCTTCCCACTGCATGGCCACCAACCAGTGTCAAGTGGAAGCAGTTAGAACAGCCATGAGAAAGGTAGCAAAGGGGATATCGAAACGAAACTGGGTGTGTTAAAACAACTATAATATTCAGTTATCCAATCATCCAGCCATACACATTCAAACATGTCTTACTCATGTTTCAGCCGTACAGTGTCCGCTGCTGGCAGCTCCTGACAACGGTGGAAATACTGGCGACAATTACTACCAGGACGTGGTGACGTTTTCGTGCGATCCTGGATACGAGCTTGTTGGAATTCCCAGCTTGACCTGCCGAGCAGACAGAACATGGACTGGGGACTCCCCGATCTGCACACGTAAGAGAGAAAGATTGTCTTTGAAGAAATCCGCAAAAGATTAATAACTTTGTCAATGATGATGATATTTTTTATTTTGAAGTCATTTTGACTATGAAAGATGGTTTAGTCTGTCAGCTACACAGTGACCTTGATGAATCTGGTATCAGGAATCTTGACTGTCGGAGAGTCTTTATTTTCAAAGAACCCCGGGCCCACTTAAGATGCAAGGGAAATGTAGTGAAATGAGAAACTGGAACGAGTCTGGTACATTTATTTAGTCAAATTTTCCCATGATATGTATTTCAGGTGTTCAGTGTCCGTTGGTGTCGCCTCCTGTAAATGGTGATTCCAGCGGCCCCAACTTTTACCAGGACGTGGTGACGTTTACTTGTGACTCAGGATATAATCTGCTCGGAGACTCTAGTTCTACCTGTCAGGCAGACAGAACCTGGAGTAGTAGCAAACCATCGTGCAACGGTAGGGTGTTAACCAATAGAGATAGAGCAAACCTGTTTTACGAATGTCCATTACCCGATATAATGGCTCTAAAGGGACGATTTTAGTTAGCTAGGAATATTCCATCAAATACACAACTTTTGATTAAGAGTTAAATCCTTCATCTGAAATACATCATCATTGCAAATAATACTTAACATATTCTTGTTTTTCATCCATTTCTCTCTCCCTCTTTCTATAGGATTTGAGCCTCCACTAATGCTTCACCGAGAACGCTATAACACAGATAACGTTGACAACATCTCTGTATCTACCTGTTGTTAGCTGATTGTAAATCAACTTTGTAATTTTCTTATTGCCGTAACCTGTTTCTTGCTGTCTCTATGCAGATATTGATGAATGCTCAACTGAAAATGGTGGCTGTGACCATGCATGTACCAACACAGCGGGCAGCTTCCAGTGTTCCTGTGTGGTTGGATTCAATTTGAACGTAGACAGCTACTCCTGTGACGGTAAGAGTAACCATGTCCTTATTTATGCCAAAAATAGTTACTCATTGACAAGCAACTGGATAAAATATTGAAACCAGTTGCTTGAGTAATTATTTTTGGCGTATCTTACTTCCTGGATGTCTAACCTTCATCAACGCATGTCCTTATTTACAACGTATTTCTAACCCACATACTGGAACATATAGTTTTGGAGATATTGAATATATCTAAAAGTCTAATGCCATAAGTTTCAAATCAGCCCTGTCAATGTTGGAGACCTCCATTTTAGCTGTGATGTTTTTAATATTTTTCTTTAATCTTTTTCAATACATTTGATTGCTTGTCTCCATTTCAGAAGTCAACGAATATATGCCCATTTCCAAATAGATTATCTAATACTCCAATGTCATTTGCATTTGTCATGGCTTCTGCTACGCTTATGTGGGGAAATCTTTGCCTCCTAGGAAATGCATAACCTTTTATGTGCTGTCCTTATCCAGACGTCGATGAATGTACCATTGGAAATGCCGGTTGTCAGCAGAACTGCAACAACATCATCGGGAGCTACTGGTGCTCCTGTGGAACTGGCTACAGATTGAATGGAGATGGTCACACTTGTAATGGTGAGAATTTGTTGTATTGAGTCGGATAGAAAAGTACAAGCGGTTTGACATTTCAGGGCAACGGTCATTGATATAGGCAGGCGCCTGTGGATCACATTGAGTCCCCACAGTGTTCTAGTCTAGCCTACACCTTACAGAAACGTATCTACAATTGTCTTTGCCTGCAATTGTCTATTTACTATGTTGTAAGCCTAGCAAAAGGCTAGGAGCCTATGTAATTTCTTGCTTTAGAAAAAGAAAGGATAACCTGCTAGCCCGTGTGACACGAAGGAAACGAAAAAACAACAACACAGGTCGGCTTGCCATGCTCAGCAACACGCTGAATATAGGCATAATATTACAATATGTGTGTCTGTTTCTTTTAATGCAGATGTGGACGAATGTTCGGCTGCTAACGGTGGTTGTACTCAGACATGTACCAATACTGCTGGTAGCTTCTATTGTTCCTGTGGGTCTGGCTATACTTTGAACGGCAATGGATTTTTCTGCGACGGTGAGCACATATGTTGATCACATTGATGCTCTTAATTCTTTACCCCTTATAAGCTTACTTCTTCCAGCTGATTAGAAGTAAATTGGGAAAATGGTGATGCTCTCCCTTGATTCCGTCTGTCCTTCGTCGTCACAGCATGTAAAGTACAGTAAAGTAAGTTTTGTTAGTACTAAAATTTGATATTCCACTTGTTTATACAGACGTGAATGAATGCTCCAATGGAAATGGCGGCTGCGGGCAAACTTGTATCAATCTTATTGGGAGTTTCCAGTGCTTCTGCCAGAATGGGTACCGTCTTAATAGTGACGGCTTTACCTGTGACGGTATGTATATTTGTTTCATTGTGGGTTTTTTCAATTAAATTCTTCTGAATTCGAATAAGTCGTTCGAACAGTCAGAATGTCAATATTGTTGATAGATAAAACTTTGTTTTAACATGAAGACATACATTCACTAGATTTTGGGCTGGCCTGCGGCAAACTTCTTCATGTTAATTTTAAAACGCCAAACTCAATTTGCATTAAATGTTCAAGAGATACTAATTCTGACTCTAAACCCAATTTCTATCAACCTCTGTACGTTGATTTGTTCTTAGAGGTTATTGATAAAAATGAAGCAGAAAAATTTTTTTTTCTATTGCGTGAAGTGGCTTAGACAATATTGTACCTAGAAAACAAACTTTCGATCTTCAAGCCTTCGTATATGTGTATATCTTGTTCTATTTTCCAATGCAGACGTGGATGAATGTACCTCTTCAAACGGCGGGTGTGAACAGACGTGCACGAACAACATCGGGGGGTTCCAATGTTCTTGCGGGGCTGGCTATACCCTAAATATCAATGGCCTTACTTGTGACGGTACGCATCTCAATTTTGGACACATGCATTTTCTAATCTGTTCTGTAATGCTATGCCATGCTATGAAATCTTACCATGGAATGCCTTCTCACAATCTAGCATCATCGTCATCATCGTCTTCAACAAATATATCATCATCAATAGCAATATACCTATCATCTTTACAATGTAATTATACTAAAATTTACTCAACGTTTAACATTCAAACGCAAAATCAGGACAAGCTGCATTCAATTACTCAAACCTATGATATGGGAGATTCTTTATACAATGAACATAATATCATATTCAAAGTGCATCATATTTACATCAATAAATCTGTGACCATGTTAGAACAGGACAATGTTGGATATATGTTCTGTATGGACTTATTTTATTATGTAAAGTAGTAATATGGCGCCTGACATATTTTCCAACACAGATGTGGATGAATGTGATTCTGCAAATGGTGGCTGTGAGCAGACTTGCACGAACAACATCGGGAGCTTTCAATGTTCCTGTTCCACCGGGTACCGACTGAATAGCGATGGGTTTGCCTGTGATGGTAAGTAAAAATAGAATCTGTTTAAAAAGCATTTCCTAGACTACCGGACACAAGTTCTGTGTATTTTTATTTTTATATTGATATGGAGTATTCTACGACTGTTAAGTGGTATCAAATAAATCTAGTATATGTAGATGCATTTTACATTGGCAAACTAACATATTGCATTTTCTTTTAACAATACAGACGTGAATGAGTGCAGCACTGTAAACGGTGGCTGTGACCAGAATTGTACCAACTCCGTTGGAAGTTTCGAATGTTCCTGTGGAACTGGCTATAACTTAAATGACGATGGGTCTTCTTGTGAAGGTGAGAAGCTCATTTCTGTTTCTAACTCATCCTAAAAAAAAACGAACATTTCTAAAAATGTACTGATCATTTAGCATCGCTGATTTCTTAACAGTTGATACGTTTCTTTCTTTAGATATCAACGAATGTCACACAATAAATGGCGGTTGTGAGCAGATGTGTAACAACACCATAGGAAGTTTTCGGTGTGTCTGCAACATTGGATATATACTGAATGTCGACGGTTTCACGTGTAATGGTATGTACATAAACCGCAACGTGTCAACTAGCTACAAGTACGGTCAGCTACAGGTGCAGTTTTTTTCAGATTGCCACTTTCTTTTTGGATCTCTTACCCTCAGAGGCCTTCTACATATTTTGCTAGTTTTCACCCAGGATATCATTTGCTTTGGGGAAGACAATATTCGTTGATATGTCTGCAGTATTTGTTAGACACCATGGATGCTTTAGATGGCACCAACGTTTGTGTATCCTCATTGATGTCTTTACAACTTGCTCCCTAGCTCTCTTTGCTCGTTCTACTTACATATATGACCACTATGACCATCCAAACTTTAACGAAAACGCGTTATTTTATTTCCTTTCACAGATATAGATGAATGTGACACCACTAATGGTGGCTGTGCACAGATTTGCAACAACACCATCGGTAGTTTTGAGTGTTTCTGTGGCACTGGCTACATTCTGAACACGGACGGATTAGCCTGTGATGGTAAGTATGTTTTCTGTAATAACTCTTGTATTTCATTGATATAAACATCATCTCATATTATCTTCATTATTTACGAAGGAGGTTGGCCACCTATGTAGTAAGATTCACCAAATAACAGTTACTCGAGCAAGTGGATAGATTTCTTTGAGTACCTGTTATCTTGCGTATCGTGAATTTCTTTTATTGCTGTTAGATATTGACGAATGTGAGACAGCAAACGGGGGCTGCGGGCAGTTCTGTGCCAACACCATTGGTAGTTTCAACTGCTCGTGTTCGACTGGATACGACCTAAGTATGGACATGCATGCCTGTGACGGTAAGGAGGATACATTAACGAAATATAAGATACAGTTGTCTCAACAAAATGTACTTATTACTCCGGGAAGGAGGATGACCTCCTGACGGGAGTATTGGAAATGCTTTTGTTTCATGTTCGTAGCTAGAACTAACGATCCTGTTGTCTCATTGTGTGTAACTTGTTTCCGTTTTGTTGATCAAATAGGTCATAACTAAGGGTATATTCAAAACTGACACAAGTAACAGGCAATTTAAATGGACACCCAATAACATTTTATGCACGGAGATTACGTATGTAGAGATGCCTCTAAATATTTATGTTTCTGAATGCTTCACTCCACAGGATTCGATCCCGTGTCGCATCTTTCATGTTTGTCTTCAACAGCAACTTCCATCTCTGTAAGCTGGACCAAGCCGGTTGCACACATTTTGGGTTACAGTGTTATGTACATTCCTGAGTCAGGTTAGTTTTTCACACTATTTTTTTTACTGATGGTGTTGCTTTTGCATTGATAAAAAGGAGATAATATAGTGTCCCAAATATTTTGGTATGCGTATTACACCATATACATGTGTAAGATATTCCACCACAGACTATATACAGATCATATACAGTATATACATATATTGTCTTAAGAATTCTTTATTCATTTTGATTTTATCCAACATTGTGGCCCATCTCATTGGCATAGCACTGCTTTTCAGTGAGGCCCTGGAAGACATACATAACGTATACTATGAAGACATACATGAAATGTAACACATCTATAATATACAAATACATACACAAAATTTGACAGACTAGGCCATATAATAATGCATTTCATATTCTCCCGTAGATTAGTTTTGTGCCCTCCATTTGCTTTTAAGTAACATAAGTTGCATTTGGATATACTCAATTGTTGTGCAATATGATATTCTTCTTTTAGGTATACGTTACTAACACAGCACAATTTTTTTGTTGTTTAGGATTCTACCAGCCCCCATTGATGACATCATTCCGGAGTCGTAATGACACAAATGCTACACTGTCTGGCTTGTACAGCGGAGTGCAGTACTCCATCACTGTTCTTACCTTTGGACTGTGGAATGACAGCGCTAACGCCAGTGTAGAGTGTACAACTGGTGATTATACTATTGCATTATGTAGCAGAAATGATAGACTGACATTTGTAAATGTTTCATGGCTAGTTGCAAGGTTTAAAATCCATCCATATCTACCTGATTGCTTGTCAAAATGCTGTTCTTTAAGGTAATGTAGAAACTTTTATCATGTAATGCACCACCGATGACGTAACGAAAATTGACGAATATTGATGCTGTGTATTTTTTAAATCCCAAAGCACCTGCATAATTTATCTTAAACAATGGCAGTGACCAGCAACGACTTTTTCTCAAAGTGAAAATATACTAACCGACCATTTCAACTACAGGCCTGCCACCTCCTACAAACTTCACCTTCAGCAACGTCACCGAGAGTTCGGCCATTTTCCATTGGCAAAAGCCTATTGGAGCCCTGGTGGTTGCCTACAGGATGTGGCTAACAGACAAGGAAACCGAACTCACAGTTTCCACACAGTATCTGCTTGGCTCAGAGACTTCGACCACCTTCACTTCTCTGACCCCTGCTACAGAGTACGAGGTGGCAGTGACATGCATCAGCCCCTTTGTCGAGGGAGCGCATGCAAGCGTAACCATCATAACAGGTGAAATGTCAATATCTTATATTCTTGTATCAGTCTGACGTTCTGTATGATATTAGGTTAGTTTTTAGTAATTTCATGCTACATATATATTCAGTATGTACGATTACTAGTCCTAAAATTACCATTCTTTCGCTTGAAAAAAGTATTTCATTTGGTAACCTAAAAGAACAAAACACATTTTTCAAGAAGAACGTAATGAGAGTCGCATTTCTCTACTGCTAGATACTTGAAAAAACGTTGCGCTTTAACTCGATAAAGTATGTCTGTTTACCTTGATTCAAGTACAATATCATATGTTACATTTAAACGACAGAAACCGATCCTCCGCGGCAGTTGTTAGTGGACAGCATTATGTACCACAGCATGGCTCTGTCTTGGATCCCACCGGTTGCTAAGCTGACGGAATACGAACTCACCTACAGCAGCGCAGAGCAACGGAGGAAACGACGATCTCTCAGTTCAGTCACCCTTCCTGGTAACATCGGGAACTATTGGCTGCAAGGACTTGTCCCTGCTACTCAATACACCATCAGCTTGACGGCAATCAGTCGGTATGGGCGGAGCGACACTATAAACTCAATGGGTATCACAGGTACGTTTATGTGTTTAAAGTTCTATTTTTGTGGTCTATAAAGTTGGTCTGTTGACCAAAAGGTAAATGAAAAACATCAAGATTGAACAATGAAGCATGGTTACGATTTAGCAAAAGTTTTATATCTTACGACTCGAAATATAGCTTATATCATGAAAACATGGAAGTTTCAATCATAACAATTATAATGCAAGTATATCTGATGTGTAAGAAGACTTGCGTTCAACATTCAATACATCAAGCTATTAAGGTTCTTTGTACACTAACAAAACGTTTGGTAGTCCTTTTATCTTCCTCAGGACAATTTAGACTGTTACCACTTCACACTCCTCGCTTAAGTAGAACCAGTCAATATTGCAGTAAGGACGTCATCAGAGGGACTGTCAAAGCTTTAGCTGATAATTGTTATTGACATTCTACAAATTTAAAGAACGTAAATACCCAGTGAATTACCAACCTGGCTAAACTATTCGCGGATTCATTACCTCCATTTTGCAATGTACAGGTACGGATCCACCGACTGAGTTTAGAATTATGAATGTTTCCTCCACCTGGTTGTATGCGGTATGGGCGCCACCTGTCGCAGCTGTTGTCTCCTATGATCTCACGGTAACCGAAGTTACGAGCCAGGAAAAGAAACATTTCAGGTAAGGGAACGGCCATTGTACAATTTGATTTGAAACAACCATATGTAGTACCTCAACGACTGCCGTTAGGTTTTTATATTTTGGAATCAGTTAAGTTGATAACTTAGCGTCTGTTAGTCAGATATGCCAATATGTAATATTGATATGTAATTTTCTTTTAATGTCATGTGATTTAAAAATCACATGACATTGTATGTACCTGACTAATTGGATCACTGTGTTCATTTTCTTTCTACTTAATATTTTCGTACTGATATCATAGATGGGAAAATTCTTCAGACACTTATTCATAAACTACGCACAAAAAGTTTGGAAACTTTACTTTGGTTGATCATATTTCCATTGTCTTTTTATCAATTTCAATGCATTATATATCGTTAGAAAGCCTGTGTAATTTCCTTTCCTATGATACCCTACTCATTATAATTGCAATCTGATGGAGCGAGCACCAGGCCTGCTTACGCGAGTGGGTTGTAGAAAAAAAGTGCCCAAATTTCCATAATAGTGGCAAACACCTAGCGCAGCGCCAAACCCATTAGTGGTGGTGTCGTCCAAATCGTGAATGGAAAAGTGTGTGGTGGAATGTTATGTTCACAGCTACAGATAAGAGAAGGTTTATTTTGACTGTTGGATGGGTAAATGAAAGTGTTGGGGCGGCGAGGAGAACCCTATGCTGACTGTTGCACAGATTGACTGACTGTTTGTTGGGGTCAGTGTTATAGTGTGAGGCAGTACAACGCTAACTGCCAGCGGAAAAAAAAACAGGCTAATCATCCTAAGCAACTTCGATGTGTCGATAAAGAGACAGCTTCCTCCATCCAGTCACATTTCCAAGATCCTTACCTCTGCAATATGATTATGAGACTGCATGGGTGCCATTCTGCAAGATGATAGTGCACGTCCATACAGAATGAGAGTCATTTCAGACCACCTCCAGTATGAAGGAATACAGAGGATAGAATGCCCCTCCTGCAGCCCAGATCTCAACACAATTGAACACAGTCTCAGACTCTGTGATCACTGATCAGCTTGGGCGAGCTGTGCAAGCAGTTGTGATCAACAGAGCAACACTGGTCGACCTGCGACGACTCCTTGTGGAAGAATATCCAGGGGCCGCGTACCAAAACTGGTGACAAGCATGAGGAAGATGTGCCGGGCTGTGGTGACAGCGCATGGCGCGTGTACTCGGTATTAAGCCACCCTCATCATAACTGAGGCTCCTTTCCCCTTTTTTTCTTTGGATGAAGACTACACTTGGCTTTCATATTAATGTGTTTTGTTGATTCAAGTTTCATATTACCCTCGTACAAAAGCCACGTGCTACCAGCAGAAGACAAAATACTGAATTGAGCGTTTTACATTAGTAGGGTAATTTGGGCACTTTTTTTATGAGACTCGCTCGCATAAGCAGGTCTGGTGCTCGTTGTATTAATTTACAACAATAATAAGTTAAGTATCATGGGAAATAAAATCACAAAAGCTTTTCAATGATATATAAATCATTGAAATTGATCAAGAAACAACGGAGATATGATCGACCAAAGTTAAGTTTCCGAACTTTTTGTGCGTAGTTTAGTTCACTTATAAAAAGACAGCGGATACTGCCTGAAACGTCTGACTCTATCTTTTATTTGTTTTTGTATAAAGTATTCTGTACCTGCATATTTAACTTTTACCAACGTACATCATTGTTGGTTTACTTTAGCCTGGTGTTTCGTTACAGCATATCACCTGTCACAACGGACTTCAACTTAACGGAGCTCTTCCCAACTACGAAGTACATCATCCGGATTGAAGCTGTCAGCATGTACGGACGTAGTGTGGAAGCTGTGACTTTCGGTAGCACCGGTATGTTAGAAAATAATTTCAATACATTTACAATTTAAATTTGTTATTCTTGGTTCAGTCCTTTGTTGTATCTTTGATTTGTTGAAAGGCACACGTCATCTTCTTTATCAGACTGAACTAGCTGTTTTCTATGTAGTTTATTTTTTACCATGTATTTTTGTGATTATCTGTACTTCTTTGATATTTTCTTGAATAAAAAAAACAATTTCTGTATATCCCGCTGGAGGGCCTCTTTCAGATTCAAAGGCGGCAAATGCCCGTCACTTTTAACAATACCCACTGGATAACCGAAATATATATCATACAAAACTCAATGTATAGCTAGATATACTAGAATATGATAACAGGTGTATTTACTAACCTAATTAATGTAGTCAAGTCAAAGCCTTTATTTGATCTCAGTGATTTGTTCAACAACAAGGCCGCATTTTCATAAGGTAGTTTTTTCTGTTTTCTTTCAGTTGAAAAAATAGATGTGGTTGAATACACAACACCATCTATGTCAACATCAACAGAGTTGTTGAGTACAAAAAGCACCGCACTGAAAACGACATCCAGTCCGGAATTAACGATTAGGACCAACACGTTTTGGCACGAAGACTTCAATACTCTTCCAGAAAGAGAAGGTGAAATTAAATTTACCGCTGTCTTTTTAGAGAGATAGCTTCCTTGGATGATACACATGTACAATGTACGATAGTTTCTATAAAAACACTAATTATGTTTTTGTTACAGATACCACAACAAAACTGGTAACATTTAGGATGGAAAACGTGGAGCTAACATCACTGGCTGCTACGACAGGTCAGGCTGATAGATAGACTTTTATCTTGTTCAATTCTCTTCATTAAAAGATCAGTATTATGGCACACGTGATTGTTGTATGTCAATGAAGAAAAAAATACTGTGCTCTTAAGGCATTGTGCAACTAAACGACAATTCAGTATCAAGACTTACTTTGAAACATAAGTCTTTGAGTCAATATATAAACATAGTTATCTTGTGTGCACCAGTGATGCTAATATTGTCACCTCTCGTTTCGCAGATCTTCAGCTTACAACTGACGCACCGACAGTACCAACAACATTAAGCGGTGTGTGTGAAGTAAAAACTATCAAAGGAAAGCTGCCTCGCTCTTCGGTGCACTCTATAGCTAAGACAAATGTTGATATGTATAAGTCAATCTGTGGGGTGCCAACCAGCTTTACCGTATGTCAATATTTTGGGTTTTAGCACTTAAGGTTGTTTTCTACTTTCTTTACATTGTTAACCCTTTCTCTTTAGAACTGTATACCATCGTATGGTCAAACAGAACCTTCTTGGTGAAGGTAATAACTCAATTTTCCAAATGTTATCATTTTGTCCCTTTGATTTTAAGGCAATGCGGAAGAGGGTTTGTCTACTCCTGGCAGGACGCCAAGTCCTCTCGAAGCGGTAAGAAAGTTTACCTTTTTTATGGTTTTTCAAAATGCAGAAAAAAAATACCCCTCCAACACCCCAACATTTTTTGCGACTAAAGTGACCTAACGGAGTCCAAACGGACCCCATTATGTCTCCCTCATTAGTATCTTCTCATTACGTCTTTTCGTCATTTTAAGAGGAATATCTTTACATGTTTAAGTTTGATTGATATCAGAAGTACCACGTTTTGCACTTACGATACTTACTTTATTTCCGATAATTTTGTCCCTTTTGGCACTTTTGTAATTATGCTTCCAAGAATGCATGTATTGAGGACGACCGAAAAAATCGTTTTTGAAAACAGCACATTTTGCTGTGATACAAATGGACCCCTCTCGGACTCAACGCAGACTTTTTTATCATTTCAACAGCATTGTGAAAATCTGTTTAAAAAAAATTGGAAAGGTTATAATAGACTGACAAAACCACGGAAAAGGCACGGAAGGAATATTTCAAATCAAAATGTATACCTGGATTAAAACGGACCCCGTTGGGGTGTTTGAGGGTAGAATAACTCTATTCCACAACAATTGTATACTGCGTAAGGCAACTTCTATTACTTAACAATTTTAAAAGGCTAAGTACTCTATACGACACTATGTATGTTCATGTACAGTCTTGTTCATTTGGCTTTTATTGCAACATACTGCGTTAGGCAACTAAACAATTTTAGGAGGCTAAGTACTCTACACGACATGTATGTTCTTGTACAGTCTTGTTCATTTCTTCGTTCATTTGGCGTTTTTTCGAAACGAATTGATGAAGACAGTACGTTCAATTATCGATGAAAATGTTTTTATTTTTCTCCTTTTCATGTAGCTACAACGTCTCAAGGATCAAATGGAACAATCCAACAACAAAGGGGTGTCCTTGGAAAACGTGGTTGGAATCGTTACAGGAATTAATAACTTACTGCAGCTCGACACGTCACAATCATCCTCGGGCGGATTTCCTCCCGAACTGGTACGATATAGTGTTACAGCTTTTGTTTGAAAGAAATTAGCTGCAATTGAATTCCAAGAAAGGTTATGTTTTGAGTCTGTCTGTTGTGTGTGAACAGTATAACTCAAAAGTTTGCAGATGAGTCTCTATGATATTTGGTACGAGGGTACCCGGGTATGAGTTACCGAACAAGAATGAGTACGGTTATGGCCCCTTAGCTGACTTTCCAGTGGTATTACAGTGGAACGTCCTCTTTTGATATTTTTTTCAATGTAATTTTCCATACAGATAGACATTCTTTTTCATGAATTCTTATCTACAGATAGACACTCCTTCATAACGGTATGCAATATTTCTGCATGAAGCATATTAGACTAACGGTATTGACATTAATCAATAGGAGACAGGCATAGATCTACTGAGCAAGTCTTCAGAACTCATCAGATCCTCTCAAGGCTCCTCGGTGTCAACGATGGAGACACTGAATAATGGTAGGGCATACAGAACTGGAAGAATGACACGCATTATCATATTCTTGTGATAAGACATCCATACCAATGACTATTATTATGTTTGTAAACTTTTCATGATACACAACATTTACTATTGGCAGCTTTGTTAAGTGTATGCTTCACCTCTTTTATTGATTAATGTGATTAGCATGTGCTTTTGCTATGTTATAAACGACACATGATACCACCATCGATGAAGCAACTTAGAAAGCGTTACCGATCTTGTGCCAACCTCCCCCCTCCATCCACAACCTCTTCCTACAAGGTCTTTGCAACAATATTGATCATGATTCTGAGCTGTTTTAGTCTTAGAAAAAACCTTGCAAGCGGCCGTTATTGGTTAATGTTCTTTCGTTGTTTCAGCCGTAGCACACACCGTGTCCAGTCTAGTTCAAATGCTGCCCACAGGAAACTCAACCGTTCTCGAGCCCTCATCGCCACTATTTGAAATGGACATAATAGATGTCAACTCGGTGGACGTTTCTCCAAAACAACAGCTAAAGAACATAGAAGATCAACAAAGGAAGTCTGAGCAGCAGGTCAGTTGCAGACCTTCAATTAGGGTCATCCTAATGTTGGTATTGCTATTGGCAGAGGGAAGTTAACCAGTCAATATTTTCTCGAGGAATGTACTCGTACCTAAGCGGTGCCAATTATCGTCTGATTTATCAAAAATGCCACTTATCACGCGGAGAGAGCCCCAAAAATGTGTAACAAATGGGAAGAAATACCAGCCCTCTAAAACAATGCATGCTCTGTAACTTTTTTCTCTGGCTATTTCACGCCGTTCGAACTCACGTCTATGATGAAGAATTGTGCTAGGGGACCCATTATCGTCCACTTGAATGTTTCTCCGTCTAGTGCTCTAGCTACCCGAATAACATAGATCAGAAATAATATTGCACATAGGTTGTCTGTATTCCTTGAAATTGCCAGAATGTGTAAGAATATCTGAACATTGCAATTCTGCAGTAGACAAAGGATAGATGTACTTACTCCAGGTATGGGATAGCAAAAGGATAAATGTACTTTTTCCAAACATGGGAAGGTTGATTAGATTTACCCTGTCACCAAGATTTACTCATGATACTGTGAAGTGTTCCAACGTTCGCAAATTTCCATTGAACGCACAGGTTCGTAACGCTGGACTATCTTTGGGGAAAACTATGGAACGAACGGCAGACAGCCTTCTGTACATGTTGCCAGGCACCGAAGACTACGAAAAGACATTTCAACATGACGATGTGATCGTCACAGTAGCAAGGTCTACTAAAAAGGATACAATGACACTACAGGGTGTTCACGTTAACGTGTCAGCATCTCCCACAAACTGTGCTTTGGATGGGGGTACAGATGCTAAGGTCAGTGGTTTTGCTGTCCTGCTGTTTCATTTACTTTTGTATGCTATTGTGTTCGTTTACACTTCATGCACTTTATTCAATTTTAACAGTAATAACATAGAAATAATGAATAATGGTAAATATTGATAAAAGTTACAATAGACATCCTGGATAAAAAAATATAGAAACAATCTATCATGGGAGAACTTTGAATCATTCAGGGATGATGGGGAAATGTTTTTTTCATATTCATTGAAAAATTAGTAATATATCTTTTAACGGTCTACCGCAACAACATCCAACAATTTTGTTGTTCTCTGTTATAGATGATTGTAATGGAGAGGAACCTGTTTTCCTGGAACGCGTCTACGTTTGGGGGAAACGTCACCACACCCGTAAATATGTTTTCATGGGGACTTCAACGCTTTGACAACTGCTCTGTTCAGCTGAACATCTCGAATCCTATCGCATTTAGATCCATTGTAGAACCAAGACGTCAAAAACGTGATCTTCAGGAACATGGTTTTGTTGGGACAGAGTTTGCTCTGGGCGACATCGCCGTTAAAAAGAACAGCAACGTGACGATGGCTTTCCATGCGTTTGACGTACCAACTGATACCGTTATCGTCGTGATGCAGTTGTCGTGGTGGGATCACGCCGCTGCCTTCCGGCTGTTCTTCCGTTACGACTCTCCACCAACAGAGGAGATTTATGACGACATGATGATAGTCAAGGAAGAAGATGTATTTCTGGCTTGGCATCGAGGCACGAATAGCTCGCAAACGTTTACTCCAAATATCCAGAGACGGCGGGGGAGACTTTATGTTGGGGTACAGAAAGCAGGTAGCTTATCAAATATGTCATTTAACTTTCATATACCTGCCATTCGGTATAACACACCATCTTCAATACGATAGTAATACAATATTTGTATCCGACTAGTGATTTCACAAGGCAAAGCCACCATATCTATGTGACAGCAACTATACAATGGCATTGATTTTCAATCAGCTTAACGACCTTTTTGCATGGAATGACAATTTGCTTAAATCCTGATTGATACAATACAACCGTTACAAAATTTGGTTACTTACATTCTTCTCCAAAACCTCCAAAGAATCTCAGACCCATCTTCAAACCGCACCTTCGCCCAAAGACTACCTACTTCAGGCATCAACAGCGAGCTGTCTCAACTGGGATGACACCTCGGAAAAATGGCAAGACGCACATTGCGGGGTAAGTTTCGGATTTCTGACCGAAAAGAAAGATTTCTGTACAATTGTTTTAAACACAGCAAATGCAATTGCATTATATTAGAATGAGTTTAAGATTATGACGACCAAAACGGCAGCATTATATCTCTACATCTACTGCTTCCCCTTTTTTGTTAGATTTAAACCTATAAGACCCAAACAGCATAGCTTTTGTTAGATACGTATCTTAAAATCCGTAAGTTTCTGTTCATGTTTTTTTTTTACATCAGGTCGACGTGGATCTATCAGATAACACCATAAGATGTAACTGCAACGTTCCTAAGCCGAAGGCTGTCATTGGTGGCTCCTTGCACGTCCTTCCAAATTCTATTGATTTTGACAACGTCTTTAAAGATCCCAACATCCTCAAGGACAACAACCTTGTTTTCTACACGGTTATCATCGAATGGGCTCTCTACTTCGTACTAATGATTATACTCAACGTAGACTTTCAGCGTCTTCGAGTGAGTACATCTAGTTTTTCGTTGTACGCAACCTCAACGTTAGCCTGGAGTCCAGCCTTGTTAGCTTTGGTCCGCTCCCAATGTCGCTACCCCGCCAATGTTGGGACGTTGGGCAAAGCTAACAAGTCTTGAAGCCAGGCTACCTCAACGTTCAATATTTATTTTCTACAGCTTTCTTTTTGTGGTTTTACATTCCTATGCTTTTGTACAAGGAACAGAAGACTGAAAACTCAGCAAACTCCGGCGGCAAGAAGCAGTTACCACTGCTGTCCGTCCTCCCCCCGGACAGGATGCCGGCCCCATATATGTACCAGATCACCGTCACCACCGGCTCTATGCTTGGTGCTGGCACCTCGGCACGAATCGGGTTCCAAGTATTTGGATCAAGAAACAAAACAACGGTCAAAATGATGAACCCGGGTGGAGAAGTACGTCTTAACCACTTAAGTTTGATATACCTTTGAACTCTTCATGACGTTGGCACTTATTTGATCACCTTCGACAAGAGTGATATGTTTTCGGGCTTGTGTGGACTCGTCATTTGATTAATTCAATGCGTTCCACTTGCCTTTAACTCCACTTCTTGTCTTTTGCAGTCTTTGCTACGAGGTGGTACTTATGACGTCATCATGCCCCTGAAGACGTCACTAGGACATCTGGAACTGCTGCATATCTGGCACGACAATACCGGTGTTGACGAAGCTTCGTGGTTTCTGAGGGACATCGTTGTGAAGGAACTGCAAACAGAGGATGTGTAAGATGCATACAATTTTCTTATTTTCGTGATCGTTGGTTCTATATACCAATGATTTATTAAGCTTTCTAAAGATATAAATGTATCTGTAGGCTTTCAGTCATACACTAATCAGTAGATGATAATGTCTGTTTGAATGAACAATTAGGCCCATTGTCTTTTTTGTTATTGTACAAACCAATTAAGTTTACCAGCCCCCAATTTTGTGAAGAAGTTAAAGTTCTTCCCATGCCATATTGTGTATAGTTGTGTACATATAATTTTGTGAATGCGTTTCAATAAACCTTGCCTTTTGTTCTGTCTATGTTTGTTCCTATGATAGTGTGGTCCTTACTTGGCCAAAGACTTCACCTGTGATTCGTGTTTGTGTCTTTTGCAGTTTTCAGTTTATTTGCTATGATTGGCTGTCTGAAGACCGAGGCGACTTCCGGGTTCAGAAAGTTCTGCATGTGGCGACCCGGGAACAGTTGGGATCCTTCAGTAGCCTGTTCCGAGAGAACACTGACGCAATGTTCTACGATCAACACTTGTGGATTTCTCCATTTGTTTCACCTGAAGGTATCTTTATAATTTGAATTAAACGTGGAAAATACTGTTTTTGCTGTCATCTTCATCGATCAAATATTTTCTAAAGCTCACTTTAGTTTACGCAACGTAACAATACTATTTTACGATGATGTGCCTACTAACAGACAATTTTTACCGAGTTTGTTTGAAATCTATTTTCAGGATCCAGTTTCACCAAGTCAGAACGTCTGTCCTGCTGCTGTGCTGTCTTCAGCAGCATCATGTTGTCCAACGCCATGTGGTACAAGAGCGAGGAGGGCTTTCTGACCAAGAACACCGTGTATGATCTGGGATTTGTACAGATCACCCTACAAGTAAGGGAACTTGTTTCACCCCTCACCACCATCTGATGACATAGTCTTTATAGAGTTGTAACACGAATAGTCTCTGGAAAACCATGATAACTGTCAATAATCTATGCTCGTAAATTTGCATAAATGGCCTTGCCCTTAAGCTTGTGTAAATCTGTGTGTAAATCTCTTTGTAAAGACGACGTCACACTTGATACAATTCAATTTCAATGCATAGTTAATCATGAAATTAGTGCTAATCCAACCTTCCGATAATCCTACGGTGAGCCAAAAAGTACCTGATTATGTAAACAACAACACCGCTGCACCTAGCGGCTTAGTGTGAACTGCAGTGGTCTATATCCTCCCCCTGTACAATCCACTACATGAATTTTTGTCTGATGAACATCATGTCTTTTGTACCCAAGGAGCTGTACATCAGTGCCATGACTGTTGTCATGGTGCTACCTGTGGTCTTGGTACCGGCTAGACTGTTCCGTGTGGAGGTACCAGATCCAATATTGGCTCCGGGAATAAGGCGAAGCTCCAAATATGGTACGATATTTTACCAACGTACCGTCTTAGTTGTGTATACACGTACCTAACATTAAATCACGAAGGTCTTATGCGGAACAACAAGAAAAACGCCACCATTTTGATATGTTACGACTCGCCATATATGAATATCAGGTGTCTAGAAATGCTTAACTAAGCCTTACATATGATTGTATCATTTTAGTGTTTTTCTCTCAATAAAGATCATGCAATGTCGATACAGGGTGTCGATAAAAATACAAGACTATACCTTATTTTTCCACCCTCTTAGGGTTCTTCAGAGATCGACTCTCCCGTTGGTCAAAGTACTTGGCGTGGTTTCTAGTTGCGATGGTGTCCGTCGTCTCGTCGTTCTTTGTGATCCTGTACAGTCTGGACTGGGGTAGAGAGAAGAGTGAAGCCTGGTTAAAGACCTTCTTCTTTTCTTTCGGGTTTTCAAGCCTGGTCGCCGAAACTGGCCAGGTAAACTCTAGCTGTTTCTGTGTCACGCTTTGGTCAATTTCTGTCGCTCAGTTACATGTCGGAAGCTTGAATCATGCAGCTAATGACCAACCTATTAATGATATATTTATACCAACAGATTTTGGCCCTGGCGACTCTATTTGCTTTGATTTGTAACCAGAGGTCATCCGACAAGCAGAAAACGTACAACATCAAGAAAGATGAACTCCATGTGCACCTTTATGATCATAAAGGTAAACCGTAATTTCTTCACAATTCTTAGAGACTATAATGTCTTTAATGCGGTTCTTAGTGAGTGGGAATGTCCAACAGTATGCTGCGTGTATTCTAATCAATGTTCTTTTTACGACGTTTAAAATTTCAGCCCCTCAGAAGGTGTATCCACCCGGTGCTGTCTCTGAAGAAAGGATGAAAATAAAAAGCGAACAACGACGGAAGTTCTTCTCCGTCATGAAAGACTACATTCTCCTGTTTCTGTTTGTTGTGATTTTGTTCTTCATCAGCCATCACGATAAAGACCCGTTTGCTTTCCACGCATCGCAGACGTTGTCCGACACGCTTCTAGAAGATCACGATTCGGTAAGCAACTTTTGACACACCATCTTTGATTTGCTATCTATCTATCTATCGCTTGATTGATTGATTGCACGAGCATTATTTGGATTTGTCACATGTGAGGACAAATTGTCACTGATCATTTCTTTCTGATGAATTGATGATAAATTGTATATCATATTTTATGAATTAGTGGTTTATTTGGAAAAGCTCAGAGGATTTTGTGATTCTTTTTTCTTACTTATATTTTGTCGTAGTAAGTGTACCTTCCACCAAGAGCTTATATTTAAACCCTTTGCTGCCATGATGAACGGGGTCGTTCTTAAAGCTAATGTTATTGGTTCACATTCTTAGTCGAGCACCACAATAAACACATCTTACTCTGTGTTTTGTTATGTCACAGATCACCACTGCTGACGAGTTCTGGACGTGGACCGAGGAGATCCTCCTGCCTGTTTTGTACCCGTCGTTCTGGTACAATGGGTGGGAGATGAAGTACCTGGACAGACAGTTTCCACGTTATACTGAAGCATTCAGAATCGGCCCGCCGCGTCTTACTCAGTTCAGGAAGGCTGCAGGTGGGAATCATGGCTTTTCGCCCATTCTCTTGCACAGCACTTCCATTGTTAGAATGAGTACATTTGCTTTATTGTTTAAAATCAACGTTTAATCCATTAGCCATTAATTGTTATATTGAATATCGGACGTATTTTGAAATGAAGTGCGATAACATCCCAACTAAACCGACATAACCGAACAAACCTCTGTTGTCTCAGTAGAAAGTGAACTGTTCTTTTACGAGTTTGGATTATCTTAAGTAGGTTAATTTGTGGTTGTATAGATTGCATTAGCTTGTGATATATCCTATGTTCTGTTAAGTTTTTGAAAGAATTTAGTGTTTCATGCGTTAAACACCATTTGTACTTTATACAGATGACATGGCAACAGAGCACTCTCAAAATGGATGGATGGTTGCAACTGGTACATCTGCATGTTGGCAATTCAATGTCACCGGCATGATGTCAAACAATTCAGGCTGCACCTCAAAATACTCCATGGAACTGCCAACTCTCCTAGTTTTGGTGATAACAATATTCTCCGACCTTCAGGATAACGAATGGATCGACAAATACACAGACTATCTGGTTCTGGAACTGTCTCTATACTATCCGGCACAAAAACTGTTCAGCAGTCTGAAACTGACCGTAAAGCAGGAAGATGTCGGTCATCTTTCAACATCTGCAACTGTTGCAACACACAGGCTTTTCCAGTATGAAAATGACTCTGATTACGTTACGTTGGTTTCCTATATCATCTTCATGTCTTTGTTTGTGGTTCATCTCATCAAAGAAGTGATCACCATGAAGAATGAGGGAAGGAAGTTCTTTAGTTCTGTGTGGAACATCTTAGCTCTTACGAGCATAATTGGATGTGCAGCTGCCATCTGTATCTTCGGAATAAGGTACCACTCTGCATCTGAAGCACTGGCAAAACTGGTCGAGGCAAAAGGTAAATGATATCCCCCTTTTTCCAGATTTAGTTCCCGTTATCCTCCAGCATTGTAATGTAAAAGACAACGTTGAGAAAATTGTTCATCTTCAATTACATCTTGTCTACAACATTTATCATGATCCCGGTGTATGATGATACGATTTGCTAATCATTGCCTCGTCTCATCTTTTGTAGGCGAACTTGGAATAGACCATTTTGTCGACTTAAGCTCAACTTTCTGGTGGGATGAAGCCTTTAAGACCGTGCTGGCCATTGTAGTGTTCATCACTACACTGACGTTATTGCGAGTTGTCCGCTTCAGCAAGACCATTGCCAGTTTCATCGCCCTGCCTGGTGCCATGAAGAACGACTTGATCGGCTTCTCAGTCATAAGCGCTATAGCCTTCATGGCTTTCAGCTGTTCAGGTAAGAGTTTCTGTGTTATCAACACAGTCCACACCGTATTGACTCCTTGACTATTAACCACACTAAAGTGGGTATATGGTATTTTCAATGTCTTAATGGCATAGAACTGCATAAACGGTAGATTCAGGTAGAATGACCTTAAATCAATGCCTACCCTCTCTGTTATGTAATCCTTGTATTTTACCTTGTACCTGTGTTATCATCAAAGTCTTCTAATAGTGAGATGTTTTATTTTTGTCCACAGGGATGCTGGTGTTTGGGACGCATATGAAGGCATACACCAATGTCTTGGACACCAACTTTGCCTTATTTGAAATGTTGTTGGGAAGGTATGTCCCGTCATTGCCTCTACAAAACTGCAATCAATTATGCGTCATTTGTCTGATTCTAGTAGCCATGGTTTATCAAGGAACATTCATACTGGGTGTCATGTTTTACAGGTTCTTTGCCGAGAAAATCTTAGTATCGAACCGATATGTCGGCCCGATCTTCTTCACTTTCTTCATGATACTCATCTTTATACTGCTTGTCAACTTTCTGGTAACCATCATCTGTGACGCCATTGCTACTGGAGCCTATATTGCGCATGACCATGACCAAGAACTGGCTGAATACATTTGGAAAAGTTTCCAGGGAATGTTCGGGATTCACATTCCTCCACGGGAAGATGTGACAACAGGTAAATAATCTCTGTGTGACAGTTTATCTGTGTTGGTAGAGGTCACTATGAAACAAATTCAGACCTTCGATTTGAAACACGAAGGGATTCGCATGTCCCCAAAACTTGGGAAATGCAAAATTCAGTCTTTGCCGAAGAAGGTCAGTCTTTGCCGATGAATGAGTGAATCCACTATCATCTCTTGTGACGTCGCTTTATGCAAATCAACGGCACGTAACGCTAATAGTAAATTTTGAACTTTTGAGTCACAGCTTGGGTCACGTAAT
Source organism: Branchiostoma lanceolatum (assembly GCA_035149815.1). NCBI lineage: Eukaryota > Metazoa > Chordata > Leptocardii > Amphioxiformes > Branchiostomatidae > Branchiostoma > Branchiostoma lanceolatum. The sequence goes on from CM068881.1 coordinate 9,632,298, forward strand.
CTTATTAGGAATACAAGATAATTTTAAACAACACTAAATAATAATTCCCAACAGCAAAATGTTGTGGATCTTTCAGATAACTTTTGTAGATTTTCTTTAGAGATTTATTGTATTTGCTTATCATTTTATCATGTACAGATGAAGTGAAAGAAACCGAGCTTAATGCAACCTTACAAACGATTGAAGAATCGTTGGATGAAACCTTAGACGTTACCAGCTCACTCTGTGCGTACAACACAACGGATGGGCGTTCTACAACCATACATGATCATGATATCACCCAACAACAGGTCTCTACGAAGCCTTCCCAAGGAGAAAATGGGTCAGAAGCTATGTCGCCGTCAGCTTCTTCTGATATCAAAGAACAAGTTGAAAATCTCCTTAAAGGTCACGAAGAAGACACAGTTAGATACGAAGAAGCACAGAACGAGAGTAGACGACGCGCTGAAGCCATGATGAAGAGGAAACTGGCTGAGAGAAGGATGAAAACACAGACAAAACCAGATGACGGGAAGCAGACCATGGTGCGGTGTGCTCAAGAGATGATGGAACAACATGCCGCTGACGAGGAACGACTGGAGCGTCAACAGAGGATGAACAGGCGCCTGGTCCAGAGCAAACTTCGTCAGAAGATGGCACTTCGTGGCATGCAAAAATAGATGATAAAGTGATAAGCTCTATTGTGATTAACAATCTTGCGTTGTTTACAGGTAAGATATTTTGCCCCTAATCGGGAACATCAGTGATGAAACAAGTTGTCAGAACGTGCTCGCAACAATAAAGCATTTGTTTCCAGGTTGTTGTTTTTTAAATAGCTTTTTGGAAATAGCTTTTTGGTGGTTGTTGAATATAACCGCACATCCTAGTTTATGTAGAAACACGCACTTAACGCATTCATTTAATTGTATCAATATTAGATAGAAACGTGTGGATACATTGCTGCAATGGGAGTAGGAAGATTTTTATTCTGGTTAATATTACTCAAATCTTAATCGATAGTTGTATTACATCACATATCAAGAAATGTAGCATTTTTGCAACAAATTAGCAGATGACCATTATCGGTACATCGTTGCATAATTTTTACTTCGTGAATCTGTGTTGATGACGAATGATATCTCATATTTTCCAATTATAGCATTTGCATTAAAAGTTTTGAATTATATCAATATCGTAATTAAGTGTGCTACATATTATCATATAGCTAGATGAGGTTGACTAGTACTATGGTCAGAAGTCTCCATTTTATATCGGTTATGACGCCATAACGTCATCACAACTGGTGAATATTGAATCTCAAGTGGTAATTTATTACAATAACCGACTCATTCGACCGCTCCATTTTGTAGGGGGAGACTCTTTTTGTCAACATTTGCATCACGTCTCCTTGTTAGAAAATGTTTACCATTCCTAAACCGAATCTTAACGGAAGGGAAGAAAACGTATTCTAGACAACCTCACTGTAAGTGGAACCGCCCACAGCTTTTATATGGCCAGATGATGTTGACCAATCAAAAGGAGATATATATATATATGACATTGACCAATAAAATGGAGGGATACATATCACCCAGCAGATGGGAATTAATAGATTAGACTAGAAAACGACTTGACAAGCCAAGATTGCAATGTTATAAAATAGATCTATGATCTTTTTTGATTCAAATGAAATCTGTCAGTATTCTGTACAAAAAAGAAAAAATATAAATTTTCAAATGTATTTCTCAAAAATTGGACAAAGGTATCAACATGTATACTACTAGAATATATATGCATCATACGAATTAGTATATCTTATGTAGGTCAGTTTGGATATTAAAGCTACATGATGATAACGTGAATGACCCGCCTATTCCTCGGTGTATATAGTGTTATAAGGCCTGGTCATTTGCAATAACCTCCTCATGAAATCACCTCTTTCGCGTTGCTAACTCTCAATTATGTTTACAGGCACGGTAGATCTACATGTACATGCATGCTCATAGAGATTTAAATGCACTTCAATGAGAGAGTAAATGAACGAAGACCTTTTTGTAGCCTTTGTAGTGATATGTATTTTAGCCGCTTTTCTGGAGGCGACCGGGAGCAGTACTGCAGTTTAGGTTATTATAGAATATGCAGTCGCGACCTTTAAAATGTTGAAATATATATGAAATCTAATAGTTTCAAAGGCAGTGGAGCAGTCTACGCACCCACAGAAGCCCGTCCTACATTATTTAACATCATTTGTATCAACTTTGTCCTTTTACTAATTCTTTTCATCTGCTTACTAGTATATGGGGTAAGAGACTGTCAGGGAAGCCCGGCCGTCGTTAATAAAGAGCAAGGGTGGACTATAAAACCACCCAATAAATTCAGCTAACGTAAACTCACAGACCTCAGTCTGCTTCTGAATGCCGTGGTGTTCACATCAGTGAAGGGGCTCGCTGGCTAAGATGATTTACCAAGTATTGAAGTTACTTCAGCACATGTTTGAAATCATATAGTGTGTAAAAGGAATCAAAGTATAGTCGCACATAAACAAGTCAGCTTTGTAGTACCTAACCAAGAATATGAAGCAATTACAACACTGGCCTGTCGACGTCATGCTCACTGCTAGAATGTCTCAAACATTGGCTGTCAGTATACAAATTACATTTCTACAGAGCCCCTGATCATGAGTCTATACTGGTTTCTTAGACTACCAAGTAGTCACTACAATTGTATAAGTCATACTTCTAGACACACAGCTATCAAAGCTAATTCAGCTGAGGAAAATATAGATACAATTCCAACTTTGAAGGGGTTGCTTTGACCAAGGAAGTTTACCATTACGAACTGAGCCAATTCAGAAGCGTATTATGGAAAACCGCAGTTTCTGCGGCTCCCCCGCTGTGCGGAGTGCTATTGGCACCTTGGCGCTAGCAAATAACCGTGTGGTAGCTTGACTCTAGACCAAAGACACCAAATACCAATGCTTTGTATCCTTGAATTAATCATTACGAAGTGTGCTACAATCCCGGAGCTTCTCTGGCTGACTGGAGCTTCTCTAGCTGGCTGATTTGGGAACAGTGGATGCTTGAAGATTAGTAAAGCGGTCTCCTGTATTCACATGCGTTCATTAGAGAGCTAAACAATGGTCTTCCTTCACAGTTCGGTGACGGAATTTCGCTTCAATAGTGAAGCCAATCAGCTCTCTCCTTTCCTGTGACGTCCTTTCCTGTGACGTAGATATCACGGGCCATCTGTCTCAGAGTGGTCACTTTAGCGTGGGAAGCGGTGTTGGCCACACACGCGGATCGTCCTAGCCCCATGGCAGGAATCAACTAACTCTCCAAGCAGAGGAGTGGGTCCGGCAGGTTTTTGACGTGTTTTTAGGCGTTTTTGTCGGGCTTTCTACTTTGTCATGGTTTCTTTCTATCTTTACGTCAACCATGGCATTTGTGTTGCCAAAGTTCTAGCTAGGACTGGCTCAGGGTCGGCCTCAGTGAGCCCTGTTTGGGAAAGACTTTCATAGTCTGAACTCATCTTATAGGGAGACTGAACACCACAATTAGCGGTCGTGTGTTTGAAACATAACGGTAGGTCCAGCTCGGGAATGGATTTAGTGAGCCCTGTTGAGGAAACTCAACTTATAGGGAGACTGAATACCACAATTAGCGGTCGTGTGTTTGAAACATAACGGTAGGTTTAGCTCAAGAATGGATTTAGTGAGCCCTGTTGAGGAAACTCAACTTATAGGGAGACTGAATACCACAATTAGCGGTCGTGTGTTTGAAACATAACGGTAGGTTTAGCTCAAGAATGGATTTAGTGAGCCCTGTTGAGGAAACTCAACTTATAGGGAGACTGAATACCACAATTAGCGGTCGTGTGTTTGAAACATAACGGTAGGTTTAGCTCAAGAATGGATTTAGTGAGCCCTGTTGAGGAAACTCAACTTATAGGGAGACTGAATACCACAATTAGCGGTCGTGTGTTTGAAACATAACGGTAGGTTTAGCTCAAGAATGGATTTAGTGAGCCCTGTTGAGGAAACTCAACTTATAGGGAGACTGAATACCACAATTAGCGGTCGTGTGTTTGAAACATAACGGTAGGTTTAGCTCAAGAATGGATTTGGTGAGCCCTGTTGAGGAAACTCAACTTATAGGGAGACTGAATACCACAATTAGCGGTCGTGTGTTTGAAACATAACGGTAGGTCTAGCTCAAGAATGGATTTAGTGAGCCCTGTTGAGGAAACTCAACTTATAGGGAGACTGAATACCACAATAAGCGGACGTGTGTTTCAATCATAACGGTAGGTTTAGCTCAAGAATGGATTTGGTGAGCCCTGTTGAGGAAACTCAACTTATAGGGAGACTGAATACCACAATTAGCGGTCGTGTGTTTGAAACATAACGGTAGGTCTAGCTCAGTTGGGGAAAGACTTAGATAGTCTAAATTCGACTTATACATGTTATAGGGAGATTTGTTGAACATAATGGGAGGTCTAGCTCAGGGCTGGCAGTGTGTGCTGTGGGGATTAGCATAGTAATTAACACCTAGCCGAGAGTCAATAAACTCCGCCTGTCTACGTCCAGACCGCTCATTTGCATTATACGCTTCTGAATTGACCCAGTTCGTAATGCTCCTTGCTTTGACAGTTGAAAACACAATGTTATGATTTTCAGAAAGTTGCCTAGCAAAGTTACGTATTGTATTGATACGTAGCTTTGTTACACCTACATGTATCTGGGTTATTTTGTTGGTCTGACAATGTTTTCTTCAAAAACTAGTGAGAGAAATACAGGATTTTTCAAACTTTGAGACGTCAGTTAATATGCAAATGATTTCCTGTCGTCTGCTCTGATCCGATTCTATTGTTCTTTGAGTCAGACGGGTAGAGATCCCCTACAGAGGATAATCCATTTATGATGTTGGGATGAGGGTTGGAGTCAATTTAGCTACTAACTCCCTGACAGCAGACAGTTTTTATAGGAGGAGAACCCTGGGTCCTGCCTTCTTGTCCTTTAAGAACAGAGTACGATATTTCACCCCCCAACATCTGGTTTGAGACCTAATCCGATCTGCTGCGACAGCTTTGGCCTTTTACTTGACAGTTCATCCGCTTGATATATAATAAACGTATATGCACACCAGACTATAAAATGTGGTATGACATGGTCTGTCACGCATAACCGACCACCGTAACTCCCGACGTCTAACTCCTAACCATGGTTTGGACAAGGTGGGGAGGCTATGTGTGTCAGGGGCTTAAATGATGAGTTGATAACATACATTGTTTCTATTTCGTTAATCCCTTTTCTCCTAATAATTTTCATACTATAACATTCAACTCCGATTCCTGGCCCTTCACACTGACTCACTCCTTCTTTCGCACGTAGTGCAAAACCATATCTAAATAAAATATAACAGCTTTCCTGTTCATAGTGTATTCCCTTTTCCTATGCAGAGCCTCACAGCCTATATAATATACCTTGCGGAGACTCTGCTAAACCGGGCTGAGGTTTTCACTTTTGTGGACGGGGCCTCTAACCAGCTGTCAGACAATCAGAGAATCGGCTTTTCCCAAATAAAACATTTAGGCAATTCTTTAATTGGCTGACAGAGGCAATGCCCACAAAAGTGAAAACCTCAGCCTGGTTTAGGCGACTAAGGTATATTCACGGTATAGGCCGCGGTCAAGAGGGAGCATGCAGAGGAGAGCCGAAGAAGGAGAAAGGCGGCTGCTCAGAATCTACCAGCCCAAACCCAGTTCATCTGCGAGCGATGCGGGCGAGCATGTCACTCCAGGATAGGACTGTTCAGCCATCAGAGGGCCTGCCCTTCCCACTAATCCTCGACGACGGGGAATGAGCCAGAGAGGCCGCGGTCAAGGCTCTGGGTAGAGAATGGTGTATGCACAAAGTAAGGAAAATGACGACCATTCAACGTGCCACTGTGAGCAATTTAATGTTGTGGGAGCCATTATTCACATGCACAAGTTCTGTGGGTACAAGTGTCCCTCACACAAAATGACACCATTCGACCATTTCTCGTCAATTCAAGTATCTATATACAATTCACCTTCTGTGAGGCTGATGTGGAGAGAATTCAAATTCTAAGGAATTTTCTTATCTTTTATGTCAAGTGTGAATTATTTCAAGCTATGGTCTGTTGCCAATACATGTAAACTACGCACAAAAAGTTTGGAACCTTTACTTTGATTGATCATATTTCCATTGTTTTTTTATCAATTTCAATGTATTATGTATCGTTGGAAAGCCTGTGTAATTTCCTTTCCTATGATACCCAACTCATTATAATTGCAATCTGATGGAGCGAGCACCAGGCCTGCTTACGCGAGTGGGTTGTAGAAAAAAAGTGCCCAAATTTCCATAATAGGTCAAACACCTATAGCGCAGTGCCAAACCCATTAGTGGTGGTGTCGTCCAAATCGTGAATGGAACAGTGTGTGGTGGAATGTTATGTTCACAGCTACAGATAAGAGAAGGTTTATTTCGACTGTTGGATGGGTAAATTAAAGTGTTGGGGCGGCTAGGAGAACCCTATGCTGACTGTTACACAGATAGACTGACTGTTTGTTGGGGTCAGTGTTATAGTGTGAGGCAGTACAACGCAACTTCGATGTGTCGATATAGAGACACCTTTCTCCATCCAGTCACATTTCCAAGATCCTTATCTCTGCAATATGATTATGAGACTGGGTGCCATTCTGCAAGATGATAGTGCACGTCCATACAGAATGAGTCTGTGAGAGTCATTTCAGACCACCTCCAGTACCTATGCAGGAATACAGAGGATAGAATGGCCCTCCTGCAGCCCAGATCTCAACAACAATTGAACACAGTCTCAGACTCTGTGATCACTGATCAGCTTGGGCGAGCTGTGCATGCAGTTGTGATCAACAGAACAACACTGGTCGACCTGCGACGACTCCTTGTGGAAGAATAGCCAGGGGCCGCGTACCAAAACTGGTGACAAGCATGAGGAGGATGTGCCTGGCTGTGTAGTCAGTGCCACCCTCATCATAACTGAGGCTCCTTTACGCATTTTTTTTTGGATGAAGACTACCCTTGGCTTTCATATTAATCTGTTTTGTTGGTTCAAGTTTCACATCACCCTCGTACAAAAGCCACGTGCTACCAGCAGAGGACAAAATACTGAATTGAGCGTTTTACATTAGTAGGGTAATTTGGGCACTTTTTTTATGAGACTCGCTCGCATAAGCAGGTCTGGTGCTCGTTGTATTAATTTACAACAATAATAAGTTAAGTATCATGGGAAAGAAAATCACAAAAGCTTTTCAATGATATATAAATCATTGAAATTGATCAAGAAACAACGGAGATATGATCGACCAAAGTTAAGTTTCCGAACTTTTTGTGCGTAGTTTATATATCAAACATTATCAATGCAAAAACCAGGCAGTTTTTGAGCACCACAGAAAGCCACAGATTGTAAATTCATTTCTACCTTTCAGAACTTTACAGGAATTTCAAGGCCTAAAAAAGATGTTACTAGTTCAGAACGTTGCTGCCAAGGCTTACGTGTATCTAAGATCTTTTTTCACACATCACATTACTTTTCTCAGACACGTTTTCTTTTTCACACACTTTTTTTTTCACACAATATGTTACTCTCCCCGTCGTAATCCTTACAAAATAAATAGCATGCTAAAATACATATGGATGGTCTCTTGAAGTTATAAAAATAAACATTTAAAATTGGCACTGAAGATTATCCAACATCTATATGTAATGGAAGCTATCATTACTGTCAAGAAAAAGCATGACAAAATCATAAATGTATTTGGCTTTAGGTAGCTTAGAAACAGAATGCAGTACAATGCATTATGTTTATCCATTGTAGTTTGTTTTAAAACTATGTAATATTGTAAACTATACAAAAGTAGGTACTAGAACAAACATATTTGAGGGACACCGGACCAGTCCTTTTTATCCCAACTGGCAGATATACCACAGCGTCAAAACATAAAATGATATACGATAACTAGAAATATTGTTACAATGATGACTTAATGCCTGCAAATTACACATGTAGTTAAACATTCAGGGGCTTGCTGCTATTAAAGATACATGTTACTCCTCATATTCTCACATGATCGCACAGCCATTGTCAAAAGATACCCTTTGTTCAACAACACTACACACCGTCTGTCTAAATTACATCCTAGCATTTTACATACAAGTGACAACCCCTACTGCTTTGAGTAAAAAGTCCAGCCAATATCAAATTCTCCTCGTTTTACTGTTGCACGAACATGCAACAATTGATTAGTGCCCGCCAATCAATCTTTTTTTATACAATGACCAAATTTGATACATAGCAAAGGTAATTTATCCACTTTTCGCAAACTGTGCGATTTCATGATCATGATCTATTACGATATAGAAAAATCAGACTGATTTTATTGTCGAGTTTATTTCATGTCCTGCCCTGTTGGTAAAAATTTGGGTCTATTTTTTTCACTTTTCCTTCACAGAGCCATATTCAATTAGATCAACTCTAGTCTAAAATGCATTTAAAACGGTGGCTATACAAGTCAATACACCATTGTCCACTGTACCATACTAGTTTTTCATAGGCACTAACTATCGTACAGACTGATAAATAAGCTGCATAGATACCATTTTCCGAATGTCCAACCTAGAATATATGTACAAGTAGGTCAGAATTTCTATACATTGTCCAGTATTGTAGATTTTCATGTCATGATCTTGTTCAAAAACCTTCGTCCTGTCAAAAATAATTCAGAAAATAACCATAGTGTGTTGATACTAATTTCTAACACAACGTTGAAATCATAACACTTAACAATTCCTGTATTTATCTCCATACAAACATTTCAACAACAGTCTCGAAAAACTTCCTCTTACAAGGTAAAATATCGATAAAGCTTTACAGAAAAAGGTTCCATAATTGATTGGAGGAAAAAAGAATACGTAGAAGACTTGAATTCTCATTATTAAACCCTTTCTCTATCCAATACAGGGTGGTACAAAAGTTCTGGAATGCATTCCAGCCAGTCAGCTTTGCCCTCTGGGTTACATGATGTCTGTCTGGAATACAGGGCTGCAGCAGAGAATCCTTGATTTCTTGTGTCTGGAAAAGTTGCCATACTTTTGCCCTACCCCGTAACAACGCCGTGGTTTCCTCTACTTTATCTACATCCGTCGGTGACGTGGCAGCACGCACGACCACCCTGCAGGAAAAATGAGAGAAATATCTGTTTAGCCTTTACTGTTAAAATGGAAAAAACAAAAGAAACTAAACTAACAAATGGGGTATTGCGTTAATAAAAACAAGTCAATAAGCTGGACTCTCTTCATCTCACAGACAAACCTCCTTTTCCCTTTTCTACAGATCCTTTCACAGCCATTGTTCAGCAGAATTCTCTCTACTTGTTCCACCATTGAGAGCTTTTCAGCATATGACTAGATTCTCCTCTAGCACACATCATTACGCTGTCCATACACACAAAGTCCTTCTACAGCAACAGCTTCTTTCCATGGACAGCAAAAGTATGAAAGTCTGCCTGACAATTGTTTCCCTCTCGAATGCAACTCAAAAGCCTTCAGAACCATCATTTACCATCATCTCCAAGGCATACAATGTAATAACCTATAGCTCTGATCAATTTAGTTCAGCAGCCTAAACTGAGCAATCTCACTGATACAATGTTTTTCAGATTAAAAACAACTGACTTACATCAACCAAACTCAACTTTCTAAACTTATTGTTTCAAGTTTGGTTCTTAAGATTTCACAAACGTACAGCCTTTCTTACTCTAAAAGACTTTAAGTGAAAATTTGTCAAAAGATCTGCTTGTTATAGAATAGACCAATCCTGACTGTCCATCACAATTAACACTTCAACCAGTGACAGCATGGCAGTTATCAATTTGACCAATGATAGAGTGGCTGCATGTCTGTCAAATGTTGCCATTTTCAATTTTGCATTTTTACTTCTTGATGGAGGTGGGTGAGGCTATGAGATAGGTCTACTCCAAAAATAGTTACTCAAGCAACTGGATAAAGTTTTAAAATTTTCAAAATCTTATCCAGTTGCTTGAGTAACTATTTTTGGCGTATCTTATTACCTGGATGTCTAACCTTCATCAACGTAGATAGGTCTACTATTACTAGTATTGGGGAATGAAAGCTGCAACAGACCTTGCACTCACAGCGCGTACATGGCTCGTCCTTGGGTGCCCAGTTAGTGCTGGCGGCGTACACTATACCGTTGTGCATGCATGTCTGCAGGAGGTCAGAGGTCACCTCATTGGTGGGCAGGTAGCAAGGGTCACACCTACGTCAAAGGTCAGAAACAAAATCATGGTTACAGCTGGGAAAAACAGGTTGTAATCTTTTAATAGCTTTTTTTTAGCCTTTTCTATTTGAGAGACTAAGTTCAAATGTACAGCAAAACAGGCTGACTACATACATGTACCTACATGTATTATAGAAGTCTGACCATGCTCTCAAATACATGTACATGTAGCTGTACATACAAATGTACTATTAGCAATGCAACAAGCTCCATGTAGGCTACAATATGAAATTGACATCCATCTGTCTACTACTGTACATTCTTTTATTTTTGTGGGAACTTAATTTTGCAGTGCTATGGGAAAGGAGGTTCCTGCAGTGTTTAAAGTTCATACTTGAAATGATTTTGTATATATAATTGTTGTAATACAATGGAAACACATACTGTCATATTTTTGTGAAAACCACGAAAATAAAACTACCATTAACAATTCCAAATTGACAGTAACCCACCTTGGGCAGCACTCCCCCTCAGGTATGTAGGTGTGCTTACAGGTGAGCTCTGGACATGTCAGGGGGGAGCAGTCTATCTCTCCCTTCTGTCAACACAAATATCAACAATAGTTGAAGCATTTTACACAATTGTCCAGGTAACAATCTTAATTCTTGGAAGATACTCCTTTTACAATAGATACTGACAATAGAATTTGACAAAGAATGGATACAAAATAATGTACATTGTATTATGCACATCATGTAAAATGAACTGGATGGTAATTTGATAATCATGTTATGATCATGTGATGATCATGTGATGGTGATATGATGATCATGCGAAGGACATGTGATGGTCATGAGGTGGACATGTGATGGACATGAGGTGGACATGTGATGGTCATATGATGGTCACGTGATGATCATGTGATGGACATGTGGTGGACATGTGATGGACATGTGATGGTCATGTGATGATCATGCGATGGACATGTGATGGACATGTGATGATCATGTGATGGACATGTGATCTCCACTCACCAAGCACTTGCAGATCTGGCACTGGTACATCCAGGTATCACTGCTGTTGTAGACCATGGACTGGTCCTGGTGCAGACAGTTCATGGTGCGATCACACTCTGGGCAGCAGTACATGTCCGTGTTTTTGTCCTCGCAGTTACACGAGTCTTCTCGGCAGGTTACGATACTGTCCTGTGGTATCAATCAGACATTGTTACAACACACAAAGTACTAAAATCTCAATTTTTATGCTACATGAGTGCAGGAAAAAGACAAAATACAAAACTGTTGTGATACTGGTCAGGCAGTTACAGTAACATCATGTGACAATCATATGACACTGACCTGGCACGTGCATGTCCCACAGCGGTCCCCATCTGGCCTCCAGGTCTCCCCGTTTCTGAACTCGCTATCCTCGTATATGCAGCTCCCAGAGCATGTGGCTGGGTCGATACACTTACACTTGTAGGAACCGCCGATGTTGATACAGTCAGTGGTAGATGGGCAGTTGTGGTCACCAGTCCAACACTCGTCAATGTCTAAGCACAGAAAATGTCAAAAACTGTTAAAGAACCACAAATCCATAGAATCCAACAGCGGAAAGTTCTCACACAACAACATAGCATATATCAGCACCAAGGACAGCTTATGTGCAAAATGTTGTAGTAAGTTCATACTGATTATATTATATGGATGGCATCCTCTGGGCACTTCAAAATTGACAAGTGTGCAATGAAAAGTTGTCTTCATAATGAAATCTAAGCTGTCAGGAAGGTTAAACAAATGGCTGAAGGCACAGAAAATGGTATATCAAACAATTAATTTTTATTTTTGTTCTCACATTTTCTTCTTTGACTTTGAAATCAACTTCGGATTCTACCTCATTAGCATCCATGTTCTGATATTTTCTTGCAATTTAGGGCATTTATTTAGCTGCTTCTTTGTATGACTTATATATACAGTATAGTCACACTTTTTTTGTTTGAAAATTTATTGATGCGCATACTGATGTCATCAATATAACCATGACCTAAGGACTGCTTGGTGTTCTTCCATAGACAAGATTATCCAGACAATTATCACTTTTCAAAAATCATATTGTCAACAATTTTGTGGCAAATCTAATGTTACGTCTAGAATTGACAGCTTCAGTGATAGTACAAGAAGACATGTGATACATTATGATATAATACAATACATGATTGACACTAAACGAGATAGAAGTGTCCGAACTTACAATCACTTTGTATGTAAATCATACATGTAATAAGATACGGTAAATGACACTGGATTAGGTTTTTTTTAGGTCATTTTGCATGTTAATCATCCTTTATCTTTTAACCAAGAATATATCTGACCTTCACATGCCCCAATCTGCATCCTGTTTTCGTTCCTCTTGCTCTTGTAGCCAGGTTTACACTGGCAGAAGTACCAGCCGGGCAGGTTCACGCAGTCAGAGTGGTCGGGACAGGGGTTTCCTGCTGCACACTCATCGATGTCTGAGGGATACAAGTTTGGTTCAAGTGCATCCAGTTAATGTTGCAGAAAAGGAATACAGGCATTGCAGGAGACGGTGCATTGATGACTTCTATGCAATTCCTCACTTTGGCTTAAAATTTGCGTATCCTTATTACACAATGTACCTCTGTGAAATAGGAGGTATATTTTTTTGTGTGTCTGTTTGTTTGTCTCTGTGTGTTTCCGCGCTTATGTCCACATGTTAGGCATATTGACAACACTGACAGGAAGTTAGGTCAAAGGTCCCAGTATAGGTTGCCAAAGGTTATCTCATTTCCTGTCTTCAATTCCCTGTATATGCATGTGTGTTGCCTTGTCGGAGCCAGTGGGAGAATGCATAGACAGAATCAGCAGGAGATTCACTATAATGAATAAAATTCACAACTTATTTTACAGAGGTATGAGATATTTGATTTCTTGTTGAAATCCGCGACCATTTAAAGTGATGAGGTCCACGGCTGCAGAGATACAATGTAATGATAGCCATAAACTATGTTGTTAAAGACAATGATCAAGTCTATTCACATTCATTCAGTAATAGTGATAGTGATGAATCCAATGCGTGGTCTTCAGATGCATCTAAGGAATATAGGATACCCCAACTAACAACTCTAAATCTTCACTAAGTCTTGATACTTTTTTGTGTTATTAGGCATCAATCATAAAAGTACTTTTGCACAATCTTATGACAATCATGGCAATCATTGCCATTACACTAAGATCATGTGGGCAATCATTGTCAATGTCGGTAATCATGCAATGATCATGTGACATTTCAAGCAATCAGGAGCAGGTTTTGTCATTATCATGTGAGGATCATGTGACGATCATGTCCCAGTCATGTGCCAATTGCACCAATCACAATCAGCACCGAGAGAAATGATTACAGTTGCTTACCTGTCTCGCAGGCTTTCCCGGTGAATCCTGCAGGGCAACTGCAGTAATCTGGGGCGATACAGAGTCCTCCATTCTCACAGGGAGTTGTACACACCGCTAGGGAAGAACAAGAGAAACATGCGCATCTTTAAAATATTGTTTTGCTTATACCGGTATTGATACAAACTTGACAATGCAGTGGAGGGAAAACTTCTTATTGCAATGTACACATTTCTGTTGTAGCTTTTTTCTTACTGGTAAATCGCCTTTAGGTGCAAACACAAGCTTTACAGTGTGTACGACTTTGTGAGGTTTGATCAACGACGTACACTAGGACTGACCCCTACTCGTTCCAACAAGTGTGGTGGGATCTTTAACATGCTCTAGGTGTGGCATTCCTCAAAAGAGTATTACCTCCACTTTACATGTATCTCCCTAACACCAGGAGTTAGGTACTCATTTTCATCTGAGTCAACTTATTGGGGCCTGCTAGGGATTCAAACCCAGAACCTTTAGATTCTATAACGCTAACCACAAAACCACCTTGCATTGTACATTTCCTACATACTGAGTGTATAGAGATATAGATCTTCTCTTTTCTACAGTATACTTTGTGTACAATTAATAGCTGTGAGTTTGAGTGTTACTTACGTGTACAGGCCATCCCGTCCCCCTCGAAGCCAGGGTTACAGTGGCAGATGTAACTACCCATGGTGTTCTCACACCGGGCGTTCGGGTGGCAGTGGTCCAGGCCCATGGCACATTCGTTCTGATCTGAAGACAAAACAAAAGGAATGCTGTTTTTATAACACTCAAAATTATACAAATAGTGTATTCTAAGAAGAAAAATGAGACTATAATAACAAAGACAATCACGTCACTTGAAGTCACCTAAAGCGGCATTATGTAACTTCGGGATGATGCAAAATGTCACAGGTCATTTCCTAATACAAAGTAACTTGAATCAACCCTACCCCAAAACATAGCACCTTTAGGGAAGTGAAATTCATATGACATTGTGCTGCTCAAGCCTGTTTCAAAGCTGCAGACTTTCATGCACGTCACAACGGGCAGCTTTTTTTCCTTCTGTTTTGCGAATACATGTACTCTGAAGTTTGATTTAGGTCTGATGGCATGGCCAAAGACATCCAACAGAAAAAAAGTTCTTTCAAAATTTTTGTTCACATCTTGTGGTCATGCATTCCATGATGGTATTACAAAGTAAGCATGCCTTGTGCTGGCTGTTTTTGTGCTAACCATTAATGTCAAGAATGTGAAATTTCTAATTTTGACAACCAAAATATCGCATAATGCCCCCTTCATGTTTAAATTTGACTACATTTTTCTTACTTCCACACACTTTCTGTACAAGGTTTGCACTTCAAAGACAGACTTTTGATCTTAATGTAGGACTACTTTCAAGGCTGTATGACAAACCTGTGCACTTGTGTTCTGTCAGCTGCTTGTATCCAGGCAGACATTCACAGATGTAGGACCCTGGCAGGTTGACACAGCGGGTGTTGTCCCCACAGCTATGGCTGTAAGGACTGCCGATGGAGGCACACTCATCCACATCTGTAATCGTAGGAAATAAATCTTAAAACGTTCTTTTGCTTTTATTTAATTTGTAGGTTTTATGTGTAGACTTAATACACATACATGTAACATTAGAGGCAATGTCAATCTTTTTTCAATGACACAATTATCAACAAAAAGAGTGGTAGGCAAATGAATAAAACTGAATAATGTGAGAAGACATTTTACCTGGGATGTTCAAGCTTCGAAACAACTTAAAAGTCGTTTGAATTACTACATGTACATCTGGGTGGAAAAAAGAAAACATAAAAATAAGAATATGAATATGATAAATATGATCATTCAGAAAGATTAAGAAAACAAATATCACATGCATGATTGCCACACAGCATCGAAGAAACAGAAGAAAACATTAATAAGTGTACAAGAAAGGTACATAAAGCTTAAATAGAAAAAAATTGTGTTTACTCCAAACAACAATATAGACCGATCCTGACTGTCCATCACAATTAGCAGTTCAACCAATGAAAGCTTTGCAATTAGTGGTTCAACCAATGAGAGAGTGGCTGCATGTCTGTCAAAAATATGGCATTTTTCTGTTTCTATTTTTTGTATTTTTACCCTTTCTACATGACTGTACAGAAGTGGAAAAAGGCTATGGGATCGGTCTATAATTTCAATATCAAAACAAAATGAAAAGGAACAATTGTCTTGTCCTCCTTCTGACCTGTACAAGTCCTGCCATCTCCCAAGAAGCCCTCTTTACAGAGACAGGTGTAGCCCGTAGGCATGTTCACACAGGTGGCATTGCTGTGGCACTCGTTTCCCTCCAAGCAGTGGTCAGTTTCTGTCACACAAACGGAGAAAATTTGGGTGAAAACTTGCATAAAATCAATTTAGATTGTCTACTGTTTGTTGGCACATTTGTAAGTTGTTTCTGGTCTTATCTGTATCTGAATAGCCGGTATAACAGCTCTTTGACGTAACATACCAGCTTTGCAGTCAGCAGTAGCTGGTTATATCACACCTAACAACCAGTCAAACCTAACCTTTACACTTCCAGCTGCAAGCGTTTTTTTCTGAGACTATAACTGTTACATATACCAGTCCTGTAATGATAGAGGTAATGTAAGAGGCAATGTCAATGCTCTAAGAATGACACAATAAAGGACAAAAAAAGTGGTGGGCAAATGAACAAAACTGAACGACTGTGAAGAGATGTTTTACCTTCAACGATGAAGCTTCGCAACTTAAGAGCCCGTTGAACTACTATATCTGTGTCTGGAGAGTCTGTTGTTTAACAAAAAAGAAAAAGAAAACATAAACAAAACTGTATACTAGATGAACAAGAATATAATAAAAACATAAAATCATACAGAAAAAGATTGAAACAACAAACACCACATTCACTGACACAAAATGAACATGACCTACATGTATATTTAGTACATTGTAGCAGAGAACTAAAAGAAAAAGAAATGAGTAATTTCTATTACTCCAACAAAAGATAAGTCAATGTGTCTGTCCCAACAAGGAAAATTTCTGTCCTGGTACGGAGGGACGGGTCCTGTAGACAGTCCTGCTGCAAACATAACAGCTCTTGCCAAACTGTCATCTAATGTAGCCTTAATGCCAGAAATGCATATGCAGCACCAATGCTTGGTTAGTGCACACTGCCATTGTAATTTCATGGTAATTATGGCTGTCCAGGTACCACTCCCTCAATATCCTAGCAGCCATGCCTTGAACCAAGGCTTGAACCAATTAGTTGGTATCTTTCCAGCATTAGTGCTTTCTGCCACGGACTTTAGTCATGCAGGGAGCAGAGGAAATTTATGCTTAATGTGCTCAGCTAATGTGTGTGTAGTGCGGCATTAATGCTACATTAGACGACAGTTTGGCAAGGGAACTCTACAAACATTGTATCCCCTTACTGCAAAATCATGTCATTAAATCAATTCACCTTAGGGTTAGTGGCTTACCTTGACAAATGTTACAACATTCCCCTTCCTCACGAGTTTGCTGAGATGGGTCGCAGTCCAGAGAAGGACAAAACTCTGACACCATGACTTGCTTCTGCATCATGCTGCCATCCTGGCAAAACAAACAGCACAATTCAAACCTCTTCAAAGTACATGTACAAGTGGCATTCTACGTGTTTTATATCGTCAATGAAAATAATCATTTTGAACAGAGATTATACATTAATTTCTTGAAGTTGTCATTTTAGCTCACAATTACCAAATAATATAAAATACTGTACTTACATTGCATTCATGCAAGAAACACACATCAGGGCTCGGCCTGTACAGAGTGAGGTATTCGCCATCCAGTAGGTCCTTGCCTGCACTGTAGCAGGAAGCTGTACATGTGAACAGTACATGATCAGTGAG
This sequence comes from Branchiostoma lanceolatum, assembly GCA_035149815.1. Taxonomy (NCBI): domain Eukaryota; kingdom Metazoa; phylum Chordata; class Leptocardii; order Amphioxiformes; family Branchiostomatidae; genus Branchiostoma; species Branchiostoma lanceolatum. Next base: position 9,649,911 of record CM068881.1, read on the forward strand.
TGATCCACTCATGTCCAATGTGTGAACAGTACATGATCAGTGAGTGATCCACTCATGTCCAATGTGTGAGCAGTACATTATCAGTGAAAGATCTATTTATGACCAAGGTGTGAAAACCAAAAGTTCAAATACAATATAGAATACAAACAGTGATGGGGAATACACCATGTTGTATTTTTTCATGTCATATCCACCAGAGGAAACACACATTTCAATGCAAAATGCACCAGAAGTTGAAAAAATTTGTGCCCTTAGACTAAAATTTTAAGCACATCTGATTCAATTCCAACAGCCAAATCCAGTATTCAAGTTTGAGACAGAGGTGCATGTGAAGTGTGTTCCAATTACATGTATTACTATGAAAGCCCACAGTATACAAGTAGGAGCCTGACTGTGATACCGTAAAATACAGATTGGTCTGAAACACCTGTATCAAACATTATCATGGCCTACAATGTAGGTATGACAGTAAAATCATAATACACAACAATCACACAATCAACTATTTTCTATAGCAAATACAGCCTCTACAACTAATACACATGTAAGTGGCATTCAAAGTTTGTAAATTTGGTAGGACAAACTTCGTCATTTTCAAAGGTCTTTGTGAAAGTTTACGGTAGATAAAGATTGAGATCTTACCACCACAGACTGGGCAGCACTCTCCTTCTGGAACCGTGGGTCTGGGACAGGGGACCTCGGGGCACGCACGTAGGGCACACTGCACCTCCCCACCCAGGCAGGTGCACTCAGAACACCCGTCAATCCAGCTGTCCCTCTCGCGGTACGTCTGTGGCCCCACGAAGCACACCTGCGGGCAGTTGCAGGAGGTGGCTGTTCTGGTCTCCGGCTGCTGAGTGGCATTCAGCTTTTGCATGGAAGAGATTTGAACAGAGTGTTAAAAACAAAAGTCGCGATTTTACCATTTTTATGAGCAAACTATTAGGAGCATACATTTGTATACCTCAGTATAACCAGATTCATAACCATTACACATGTAAATCTAATTTTTCAAATAATTATTTTGGAAGTTTTGATTCAAAAGTACATGTAAGTAGGTTTATTGTTCGTTTCTGAACAACAAACAGGTGGCAAGGTGGTCTTGTGCTTAGGGTTGTTGACTTAGAATCTAAAAGGTCTCCAGCAGGCTTCAATGTGTCCTTCAGGGAAACACACATTACACCAATTCCCTTACTCCACTCAGGTGAAAATGAGTATAGCAAGCTTCGGTTTAATGGGGATGTCCTCTCAGATGGGACGTAAAGCCGGAGGTCCTGTGTTTGAGGAGAGCCACACCTCGAGCATAATTAAGAACCCACAACACTTATCAAAAAGAGGGCTCCATACTACATGTATGTAAGTAGATCTGCCTCACCCAGCTTGTACCTACTGTACTCAACTGGTGTGTTACCCCTAAAGGCAGTTTACCTGAGTTATGTGAAAGAAACTCTGGCCGAAGACCGCACTAAGTGGAGGCGTAGCATCACACTGGGGACAGACTACATGGAAAACCAGCGCAGACACAAAGAAGAAACCAAGCGACAGAGACGTAAAGAGTGGCTCCTCCAGCCTCGCTCTCCACCCACCCTGCGCTGTACAAAATGCCCTTGACTCCTCCACACTGCCCTGGGCTTGGGCAGCCACACCAGACACTTTCACCCAAGAACAGTGTTAACCTAGATGAGGCAGCCGTCTATTTGATACGGATACAATGCTCGGCCACGAGCTAATGCCGATGATGATGATGATGATGAAAGAAAAAAACATGTTCAGTACCTTAGCAACCAGGTAAGTCAGGTCCTTGACTGTTGTCACCAGACTGGAGAAATCTCCGCAGGTCGGACAGGGCTTGTCCAGGTCGGGGCACTGCGACTGGTAACCACGGGGATGGACGATAATCTTCGCATCCTGAATTCCACCCTGGAGGAGTTCATCAACAACACACAGTACATTAGTGAGGGTCTGCATGGGGGGATCACAGCAATGCTTAATGATAAATTCAGGCAGGCTGGCAAAACTCAAGATTAATTTAGGAGCTGGCAATAATCAATGGTAAAATTGATTTTATTTGCTGCAAAAAGTTTTGGGGAAAAAAATCATTGGATTGTTCCATAATTTGTAACCACGGGGTATCTGACAAAATCGGGCTGTGAAACACTGACACAATCAGATGATCCATTGTGATGTGTGGGAAATCTGGCATTTGACTTCAATACAACGTAGCAACGTAAGTCAGTTATAAAAATTCAGGATAACAAATGATGTGCTACATGGAATTAAAGTGGCCAAGTATGATTCCGAAACAATTTACCGACAACGCTTAATGTTGAATTAGAGCGGGTGGGCTATGATTATTGGTGAATCAAAATAGCTTGCTAAGCCTCACAGGAAAAGGCATAAAAGACCCTCTTTATTGCGAGGACATGAAAGCTCAACTAAACATATCAAAATCGTCTCTGCCATTTAAAAAAAGATGTTACCTCATAAATCAAGCGATCCTTTGACCTCTGACCCAACCAAAGGCCGACATTTTTACCATACAGATCAAGGCTTGGCGTTGCCTTGAGTTTGCGTTTGTAGATCTGGTTACAGTCCACGTGCAGTATCGCCTGTTGTCCGCTGATGGTCAAAGATACCTGCGTGCAAAGAAGACAGTGCTACCAGTTAGTAACTTAATGTATCTACTTTTGCAATGGTTTTATTTCACTGTAAGGGGGAAAAATTGGGATTTTACAGTGTTTAAGATTTGCAGTAACTAATTGAAACAATTCTGCAATACAGTAGTAAGAGGAGAGGTCATCACGAAAACAAAACCACCTCAAACATTTCACGATTTAGTCACACAAAAATTCCAACTCTCCTCACTTTTCCAGGGACACTAGCTGCAGTACCACCTACCAGGAAAAGGGAGAACTGCAGTCTGAATATGCCAAATGCAAAAAAAAGAAGCTATTATTTAAACGTATATCTGATTGATGCTTTCTGTGTTTGTTTACCTTGTGCCATTGGCTGTCGAGCTGGTAGACAAAGACCTCGTTTTGGAGTTTACCTCTTGATCGGTAGTGAAAACGGATGTTGTTCTTCCTACGGTTGGTCTCAAGCTCCAAGAACCTGAAACCATGGGTAGAGGTAAAATATTAATTTTGGTTATGTAGATTTTAAAAAAGCACTAATAAATGTAGCACCTTTTCACTATCATGTGATGTACATCTTGTATTTGAAATTGGTCGCTACAATATCACAAAAGTATAATACATAGCCACAATTTCTCTTTATTTGCTGTCTCTATAATGGCCTAACAAACATTTTTAGACTAAAGTATATATTACAATTTTTTAGCAATAATTATTACAAGGACAACATTGAGATTTTTTACACACTGTGAAAAATTGCTCCCTTTATTATCGAATTTACAAGCATCACATGCGCTATCTACATACAAAAATCATAATAATCTGTCAACCCATTCTTGAGTTATTCACTTTCAAAAATCGAAACAAAACTGGCTTGATCCTGCAGTTCCGAAAAAGCGGATAGAGGGTCGAAAACGACACCACTTACTCTCTCTTAGCCCTAAGAGCTATCTACATTGAACCACTTAAAAAAATTACGACCATACCAAGTCAGAAACACGAGATATCCAAAACGGAAGTTCCCAAAATCTCCAGGTGTCATCAAGACCTACCCACATAACATTCAGGCCTTCTTGAGTTATGCTGTTCATCCACAAACATACAGACAAAACATAACCTTGTGGTGAAGGAAAATGATGTGATCATAACATGACACACACAACTCACCTTCCATCACTTCCAGAAAAGGAGATGATACTCCCAGAGTTCCTGTTATCCTGCCTAATGATGGCTGAGAAGGTGACCTCATCAGACTTGGCCAGCAGGCTCCGCGCACGTTCAAAGGCCTCGGCGGACACCTCAAGTTTTCTGTTGAGACCTGCAAAACAACAGGGTCAACATTCTTTATCTTGCTGTGAATTGCTATAAATAAGCTACATCACAGTTTGAACTGCACATGTGCAGTGTAAATATGTTGTGGGCAATATTCCAACCTTTCTTTTTATACTTCAACTTTGACATATTACCCATATTGATCCACACTGCACATGCACATTTCAAAACAGGAATTTTTGTAAAACTCGGTCTGAATGATAATCACATTCAAGTGAAGCACAACTTGCAGTAGCTCTTCTTTCCTCACTACTTCAAGAATGCACGACTTTGTTGACTCAAATCTGCAGAACATATAGACCAACATGTATATTTCACGTCACATTCAGTCCTTTTAAAGACATCTTATTTTATTGCTGCCTGTCCTGCTATTCATTGCAGCTCAAAATAGATCAAACAACGCTGTAAAAACACAATGTACGAGCTCTGGAACTGAATGTCTCTCCGAGGCCCACACCTTTGAACTATCACATGCGTCACGAATGCCAAAGGAGAGCATTAAAAAGGTAGGGGAGGGAAAGATTTGCAACTGTTGGGACGTAAAACATCAAAAGAAGCCAATTTCAACCTGTCGCCTAGTTGGGCCTTTGCGTACATGTACAATCTCTTCCTGCTGTAAAACACTTATTACTAAGAATAAAACATTCCTGACTGTTTTAAGATCCTCTGGCCGATGTCAGTCAGACTACTCCATGAAAAATTCAAGAAACAACGAGACAGCGACAATAAATCTATTCCTCCTGGCTTTCCTATATCTTCTAAATGGAGGCAGATGAACAAACGAAAAAAAGACTCCAAAACTGTTAATTACGTTTTCACATGCTTTATCAACAATATACATTGATTTTAGTGATTTGAAACAAGAATTACACCATGACCTGATTCAGAACAGCAATATAATTATAAAGACAAGTTGTGCCTGTCTGAACTGAAAAGAGCCGCCGGCAACGTTATTTCCAGTACGTGTACTAATCCATACTTCCATCCGTCTTGGTCAATATTTTGCTGATAAGACATCAACGAACAAAGTCATGTTTTATTTGGTCATTTGTTACCTGTATTGACAGTGCAGAACAACACATGTCTTTTCAAGACTTCAAAGAGGTAAGTGATTGTACTACGTAAAATGTGTATCTATATGATATATCCCCCTGTATCATCTGATGGTCTTTCTATTGCTGCAACTCAGTTGTTTTGAAGCAGTATAAGAGTATTCAGATACAAAATCAGATTCTATAGGCAGGAATGATTTTAGAAGAGTTTTCATGGACACTTGTATGCAATGAAATATATTTGTATATGACAGCATTATGTTTTTCTGTGAAATGGGTAGAAAAAGGCGACATACATTTTGTTAGAGAAAGTTCATCTTGCTTGCTGTCCAATTTTTTAGCATAATGTTTTCCAAACAACATCTTTGATAAAATATTTGCAGATCCTGTGAATGCATCAAGAATACTCAGTCTAAACCAAAATTACTGTAAGTTTATTTTAGTTTTGTGGGGGTTTAATTTCACAGCAGGGGTGAAAAGAAGGTCTTAATTTCACAGTTGTAACAATATCTTGCAATAGAAACACCTATTTGTGGTTTCATGGTTTTGCGGTGGATAGGCACAGCAAAAAAAAAACTGCTGCAAATATTTCGGGTATTACAGTAACATGCTTATAAATGTAAGTTACATTGTTACTTACATATATGGTGTATGTCCCATTTCGTTATTGTTTATTTATGTTACTTTAAAATTTTGTTCTAAGAAGTACAATGGACAGGGTCAGCCAGTGGCAATCAATATTGAATCACGGTTCCGTCTCCTGCCTACCATCCCCCATCTACCATTACCATCAGAACACATTGCCTGTCAAATACACAACCCTTAGCCATTAACTACAGCAGCCATCATGTCCGCTTTGATCCGCTACATCCTTGACTCATGGGCATCGCCAACGCACGCGTTATATTACACAGCAATAAAGCCGAGCCAACCTGGGGCTATGGGCTCTCAGAACCGCGTTTTTCGCAACGTCATCTCGTTCTGAAGGTGCGAAGGCCAAGGGGGATCGGAAATGGATGGAATTTTGGTCAGGAAGAGTCAATTTAGCTTCTACATCATCAGTACATGTACTTCAAGGCTTGTATTTTGCACTGCACAGTATCAAGGGATTTTTTTGTGATGGAGTGTTATGAACTAGCTACTTACATGTAAGGGTAGTCTTAGTGTTTTGAAATGACCATATTATTGAGGTGTCACTAATGACATGGCTTGTGTCTTGTCATCAATCAATCAATCAATCATCCACAAGCATCCAAATTCAATAGCTTTAAACAACGCTTACAGCAAGATGTGCATTTAGGTGAGGTGTGACAGGTTTTTCAGTGTAATATAACCAGCTGCTGCCGTGGCACATGCCTGGACAGGTGTGTTTGGTTCAGGGTTTTGCATGCAACATTTTATTTTACTTCGACCTGTTAAATCAAATGCACGCACATACAGAAATACTCACAATGACTTTGGCCAATTTCAAAAATATCCGGGGCTAGGTATGTCCACCTGCAACCTGTAGTTTGCAGAAAAAAAATCTGAGAATACTAAAAAGGTTATACTGTAAAATCTATTTCCTTTTGCAGTAGTTTTATTTTGCGATAGGGGGGAAAAGGAGGTTTTTGTGGTGTTTTACATTCACAGTTGAAACAATTCTGTAGTACAGTAGTTGTACATGGGAAATGCATATTTGCGGGGTTGTGAATTCGTGGTGGAGTCAGAGATCATTGCGAAAATAAAACCAACGCAAAAGTTGCAAGACTTATAGTATCTTGAGCTCTGGTATCTAATTCAAAAGAACAAATACCTATACAGAATTAGACTCAGACACCTTGAAAGTGTCATGCAGAAAAAAACGTCTGGGCCTGTCAGGTGTAAGCTATGAAATGCAGATTAAAATGATGAATACAGGATACTAGTAACTGTTAGAACTACCTACACTGCAGATTATGGGATAACAACTGGCACACATCGAAATGTCAGCCGCACAAATTAAAACTAATCTTAGAATCCATTACAATAAAAAATTAAACGACTTTAGCTACAGCAATTTTATTCCTTGTTTCTAATTATATATATCAATGCAATATTTTAAGTTTACAAACAAAAATTCAGGAAACATTACTTTTACTAATATCTATGCTGCAAAAAATTAAGTTCTCATGCTCAATTAAACTTTAGAATTTGTCGTCAATGGTCTTTTTTCTTCAATTTTTGACTGGAATCTCAAGGTACATGTACATAGCTTCTATAGATGGTTGTCAGTTTACTATGACTAATTTGGGCTGTCTTCTGATCACTCTCATACTCTTACAGATCGCCAAGTTTGTTCTGTACACCCTCCCAGTGAATATATTTTGTTAACTTACCAGCCGTTTCTGTGACTACTGCAGCTGTGAAAATGGATTTTAAAGCGAGGACCCAATCCTCACTCAATATTTCAAGTCACAGTTTTCCCTTCATGTTTTAACGCCGCGAACACACAAAAGGGCAGTTAAACTCACTTCCCCGAAGCGAGGATATCTACTTCTGAAGGAAGCTGAGGGTGGTGGGAAAACTAGGATTCAGGCACTATCCACACATCAAGGGCAAACATGTACACGCATGTCACATGAAGGAGTTCTGAGGTAATGAAGAGTGAGGGAAATGGGTCAGGGGATCGAGAGATAACTCTTAAGGTAGACCTCCCTTTATTGTTCACGGAGAGTTTACTGCATACAAGTACCGCCAGAGCACGTGTCAACGAAAGATAACCATGGATATAGATCACAATAAGTTATATTCCCTTTTGATAGATGTACTTGTGCATACACACCAGGAAATGTGTCAGAAGTCCAAATTAGTGGTCAGAAGCACATCGTAAAATGATCATTAAAGACCACTGCATTTTCTTGCATCAGTTAAACCATTAAGAAAAGTAAAGCGTGTCCCACTAGCTGTTTTTGCAATTTTTGTTATCAGACACGTGAAAAATGACCACCAGTCAACCACTGACCCAAGAGTGCGTTTCCAGTGGTGAAGCTTTATAACTTGATAGAATCCGGCAAAATCAGCAAGACTTTGATCAATGGTCAGTGTAGCGCAGACATTCTATAGGGTAAGACGGATGGAGGCATGTTAAATTCATGGGTAACATTTGGAGCTGTTCCAAAATACAATGTCATGTAGAATAGAAATGTTAAAAAACAACTTAATCTGAGGGTTATCTTTCAAATGATTGAACTGAAGGGATTTGTTTATAATCAAAATCTAAACTAGTTTTTAATTGCAACCAATGGGCTACACTGGACGTTGAGAAGTTCAATAATGTATGAAGACAATTTGAAACCATTTCACCAATTCTCACTACTGTGTAACAGCAGTTTGATAGAGCCGCTAATATGTGTGAAGAAGATGTAGAAATTAAAAGTTACCTCGTACTCTACCATACTTTTGCCATGTTGCTATGGTTTTGTATGAAGTCCCATTCTATATTGTTACCAATTGTCTGTCCGTCCTTCCATGTTTCATGTACTTGCAATTAGCCTACAGGCAAGAACTTGCAATAAACTTATTAATATAAGCAGGTGAGGGAAACATCTCAGCTAAGAACACTGTATTAAGAATAACCAAATAATTTCTTTCAACAAGGTATCATTTCTATCAGACTGCTGGTCCGATATAAGCCAGCTTTAATCTTCCTCCTACTTGGAAACCCCAAGTGAGAACTTTAGAAGTGTACCAGGACCATTGCATTAGTAGCCCTAGTAGGAGGTTAAAAGCTTCTAACAGTATGACTGGGAAATGCAATAATGGTTGCATCTCCAAATTAATGGAAAATATTTCAAAATTGTCAGTAAAGTGTCAACAAAGAGTATTTTGTAAAGCATTATGATATCATCGAAAACAAGATTTTCATAAAATATTTTTACGTATGTCATAGACTCTGCAATAGACTTGGGGCTCCTTACATTGAAGATTGAATTTTTATGTTAGTTTATGGAAGTTATTTCTAATATCCTTAATCTGAAAATAGTGAGGCAATTTTAAAATAAATTCTCAGTCAATTATTTCCCTGTCATTCTGTGTATTCATCTTAAGGAATCTTTAACTGCAATGATAAGTGTAAAACAGAAAAGGTTGAAAAGTCACCAAAGCCGTCTCTCAAAACTGTCAGTAGAATCTATCAAAATAATCCATCAGGAGAACGTCCTGAGTTTGCCACCTGGGCAGAGGGACGGAGTTCGACTTGTACTTAGATTCAATCCAATCTGTCACCTCCACTGGCCTTACCTGTCAGTAGTGCCCTAGCTCGCTAATGATGTGCAGAGGAGTAACCTACAGGAGGACTCAAATCGATAAGAACATCATGATTAATGCGTTTGGTGTCTGGAGCTCTTCTAATTAGCTGTAAAAGAGATAATATCCATGCCATCAGGAATTCCTTCCTCAAAACAACCGAATACACATCCTCACATTCGTTGTAAACCTACAGACATGTTGTGCTTTAAGGCAGACCGTTTACTGCGTAATGACGGTGTCGTTTTTCCGGACTATTCGTGAAGATGAATTAATCATTGGAGACTGTAGGCAGGAGGTATTAGCTGGCATGATTATCCTCCCAGTACTCTCTAATCAGCTCATTTATTCCTAAATCCCACGACTTGCTTCGTCAAACACTAACAGCACGTCCTGAATATTTTATAACCTTTTGTCTCTGGTTTATCCGGCAGGTGTGACAGCCGAGGCATGTTAGACCGTATTGGATTTCCCCCTGACATGCCTCCCAGTAGGTGTCGCTGACTTTGTTTTGCATGTAGCGAACACGTTTACCCCGAAGCGACCCAGTAACCACCATCTGTGTACTTTTCGCAGTGGCTTATGACATGCGGCAAAGCATAACGCCGGCCTTCCCTACGGGGGTATGAACCAATGGCGTTGGCTTTGATCGCAGACTACATGTTGTATAGCCTGAAGTCAGTACCATTTACCCGTCTCATTGCTGAGGTAGCCTTTTGAAACCAGGTTTTAATTAAATACAGGTTTAGACAGCTGTGAGAAGATTAAACAAATTCAAGACATATTTAGTAAGGCTGCTTTGAAGAGCTATTGATATATTCTTCCACAGAGTCCTATGCTCTTTTTCACCAGAAAAGAAAAGTTAAAGTCTTCTCATTATAATGCCAGCAAGTCTTATCATATTCATAGTCTCATCAAATTTCCTCAAAAACAGATGAAAGACTTTCCCCTCTGCTTAACATATTAGCCTAATCATTTGACATTATACTAATATGCCAGAATTGTAATAAGGCATTGATCCATGAAGAGTCTATAAGTTCCAACCTGATTATCATTGAAGGGAATTATGTTAGAATGCATCACTGAACAGAGGACTCTGGTTGGCTGTTATTCTATGGTTAATTTGCTTTCCTGGTTTTCATCAATGAAAATCTGAGAAAGAACCAAGGAGAGATAGACTCCAAATATCTATCAAGGCTTATTGGCTACTTTCTTATTTGCTATGACTGGCTGTCATTTCATGTACCTGTCAGGGAAGATATCAGATTGGCTGTCAAGTCACCTACCTACATTGTACATGTATCAGAAGGAAGGTATCTGATTGGCTGTCATTTCACCTACCTAGAAGAAGGAAGACATCTGATTGGCTGTCATTTCCCCTAACTATCAGAAGGAAGAAATCTTATTGGCTGTCATTTCACTTACCTAACAGAAGGAAGACATCAGATTGGCCGTCATTTCACCTAGCACCTATCAGAAGGAAGACATCTGATTGGCTGTCATTTCACCTACCTTTAAGGCTGAAGGCATCCGATTGGCTGTGCTGCCCCAGCATTCTCTGGACCCCTGACCCTTTCTGCAAGGCCTGCTGCTGCAGCTGTGCTCCCCTTATAAGGTCGATCTCCAGGTCAGCGGGGTCGCCACTTCCAGTAGACCCTTCAAGAAAGCAATAAACATCACATTAGTTATAGGTGCGCAATAGACTGATCCTGGCTGTCCATCACATTTATCAGTTCAACCAATGATAACATGACAATTAGAGGTTCAACCAATGAGAGAGTGGCTGCATGTCTGTCAAATATTTGAATTTTTTATTCTTTGTTTTGTATTTTTACGTTTTCACAGAGGTGGGCGGGGCTTCTGATCAGTCTATAGATTATCATAAAGGAAATGAAATATACTGTTAATCAATCAAGTGCTCTGTAATATGTGATTTTCAAAGTTCCATTTACATTGTACATGTTACATCGTACATATACATGTAGGACTAGGGAATCTATCCAACAGCAAAGAGATATGAATCATTCCAACCATGGAGATCCTGAATGGCCAAAGGCACAGAGATACGTATCATTCAAACCAATGGTGATCCTGAAAACCCCCATTCAGGGCCTCAGGATAAGGTTTGTTTGTTTGACAGTCCTCAGCTGGGTGCAATGTGACCTCTAACCCAGGCTTCTTGGAAACATGGTGCTAATGAGGTAACACATGTTTGTCATGAGATCAATCTGAAGCCTGCCAATCCTGATACACAACCCTGAGCTCTGCTGGGAATGGCACAGTTTTACCACAGAAGTTTCAAACAATCTATGGTCCAAAAATAATACATTCTGTGAAGTATATCTCAGCAAAGTATTGCTGTCTGCTTTGGAGCTGTTTTAATAGCTCCAAAGCAGACGGCAATTTCAATTTCATGTGCACTTGGACTTTAAAAGATATTCAGTTGCCAATTGCAGATAATTTCTAGATTGCAGGAACAAAAGTATGAACCACAATAATGTTAGTACATAGAATGTATAGGTGTATCACTTATACATTACATATTCACATATACATACAATGTAGTCGGACTTAATAATAAGTTAATAGGTCAGACTGTAGATTTGCCCCCCCCCCCTGACATTAGGGACTAGGTATAGGTAGCTACATGTAGGTATCTACAAACAATGTAGGATCTTGACCTTTAACCAACACAACAACAAGGATCAACATTTGCTGAATATGTTTTAACATGACCATAAAACATACATGTAGGCTATTGAAGAAAAATACCATACATGTTTTTACAATGTACTTTAGATTCCTTTATTTTTGAGGGGATCTAATTTTGCAGTAGCAGTGGAAAGTAGGTTTTTGCTCTGTTTCTAAGTTTGCAGTGGAAAGGTATTTGCAGTGTCATGATTTTTCAGTGGAAAAACACAGTGAAAACTACGAATATAAAACCTCTGCACATATTTCAAGAATTACAGTATGTTACTTCCCCTGAGTTCACAAAACGAACATTTCCTTTGAGGAGATGAGTTAAACCTATGATACAGAACTTTGGTAACAATGTCTGAAAATTTTCTATTGTGTGCACAATATGACATTGTCATGATCAGGGGACACCGCATCTCCCAAGGGTTGACAGGGTCCCCTATCTGTATGCAAGACGTCACCGCTGCCACTGTTGAAAGGCAGGTATTATCCTAGCGGTGGGTAAATCTTCGCCATCGGCACAGCTGGCGGGTTTCCACGTCGCCAGTGACAAATGGCGCTGAGCGACGCTGAGGGAGACGGGTAGGGGGACTGCTTCTCCTCCGCTATGACTGACGGGAGAAATGGGCCGCAACCGTGGAAATCTGGTAATAATGGAGGGACTGGTGGAAAGGCCATACATCACAAAGTTGCGCAGAGTAATGGAAGTAGTTTGGGATATTATAGGCTGTGATTTGTGGTGACATTACCCACCACCTCCCCCCCACTGTGCGCTCGGTGGCATTAGGTAAATTTTCAACACTTTACCTGTAAAGATTGGCATATAGATCATAGAGACACATGCTAAGGCTTAACAGTACAGTACTGTAAATTCATTTACTTATGGGGTGGTTTTATTTCACAGTAGGAGGGAAAAAGAGGTTTAAATTTGCAGTTGAAACATTCCTGTAGTACAGTTGTAGTAATACAACGGAAATGCATATTCTTGGTGTCAAGCCTTCCTTTACATCCCTGACATGAGAATATGCAAAGAAATGTTATTCCCCATAATGCATTAACCTACATCATTTTTTTGTACTCCTAAATATTGCTGTCAGAGAAATTTGTAATATTTAGACTTACCCTGTGAAAAATAGCATGTATATAATGTATATCAACTTCTCAGTTTGTCAGAATAAACAAACATTATAATTGACCTATTGTAACTGTTGTTAGTTTTACTGTTCACTTTCTTGTAAATGATTTTTCTTAATCTTCTCACTACAAAATATTGTAAGGCATCATCCTTTCACCCTAAAATCCCCCCCTAAGGACAGAACTTCAGAAGAGATGCGCAATGGGAAGAGGGAGAGAAGCAACACAGTTGCCCAAGGGCACTGGAATATTAAGCACTGCAAAAACCATCTGTCACAGCCAATCTTTTATTGGCCTCATGTACATTCATGTTGGGCTGCTTGCAAAGAAGTGCGTTATTGGCAGAAAGAGTGAAATAAAATAGTCACTCATGCAAAGATCATGTTGTTTTTTAATGTACTAATTATACAATTTGCAATGCGTCAGATTACTAAAACAGGTCTAAAAATATGATTCAGATCTTTTTTTAAATCTTCAGACTCCAGATATAGTTGTAACTTGTAAGTGGGCTGTTCATGTACAGTATCTTGGGTATTCTTAAAGTGTTAATACGTTTTATTTTATAACAGTCTTAAACCAGCACCAGTATTGAGAAAACTTGCCATAACATCAGACCAAAGATACCTCAATACATAAAACTTGGAGTTAAAGCCAACCATGGGAGTAATTCTCCTGCGAAAAGTAGGGAAAAGAAAATTACATTTGCCTTGAACGCAGATGGAGCTTAGAATGGACCTGGGATTCAATATGGATCCGTACATTAATCTTTTCTGTGCATCCCGTCTAATTCCCATAACTGCCAACGTCAGGAAGTTCATCACAATGTTTCATGTATGGCTGGCTACACAAGCATTGAAATGAAAACCGGAGTTCCCATAGCACTTCCTTCCACATAGGAATACTGCCAACATTAGGCATCTTGTACTTTCTAAATATACTTTCTCCAATATCTATTACAAAAGGAAGGGTACCCACAGTCATCCTCAATTGAGTTGAGGTATGATGCTCTTTCAAGCAGGTTCATGCTTTTGAGGGAAGCATAACAGGTCTCTCTACCCTACACAAGTGTGTTGGGTTCTTTTACATGCAAAGGTTTGAGGTTTATACCTGAAGCTCCCCTATACAAAGTGTGGCCAGGTTTACATCCCCATGTGAAAGGACGAATGCAACCCCAAAAGGTTGCGCCTAGTGGGGCTTAAACCGTTACGCTTTTGATCCACAGAATTCTATCCATACGGCAAAGCAGCGGGTTGTTTACTGCTCACACCACAGGGACATAACAAAACCTGAGGTGATATATAGAGTTCCATATTTGTCCTCGAGATCACTAGCAGCGGGAGTAATGACTACGGTTATTAGAAACTCTGCAAGTGATTCCGACATCTGATTTCCTGCAATCCTCCGATTCTAGCGGCACATCATTCGTTAAGTTTAATTACTTGTTACGCTACACAGTGGTGCACTGAATCATCTTTCTTGATACCTCGCCTTGAGCAGAATTTGTTACTTTGGATGTAACAGACTTAACAATAACATGATAAATGAATTTTGGTATGTCATTCAGGAACAGGGGCACCAGTCTTGTTGGTGTGTAATTCAGCACCAGGGACAGAGGCACTAGGCCTGTTGATGTGTCATTCAGCACCAGGGACCCCGATCTTGTTGGTGCGTCATTCAGCACCAGGGACAGGGACACCAGCCTTGTTTGTGTGTCATTTAGCACCAGGGACAGGACACCAGCTTTGTTTATGTGTCATTCAGCACAAGGGACAGGGACACCAGCCTTGTTTGTGTGTCATTCAGCACCAGGGACAGTGGCACCAGTCTTGTTTATGTGTCATTCAACACCAGGGACAGGGACACCAGCCTTGTTTATGTGTCATTCAGCACCAGGGACAGGGCCACCAGCGTTGTTTGTGTGTCATTCAGCACCAGGGACAGGGCCACCAGCGTTGTTTGTGTGTCATTCAGCACCAGGGACAGGGCCACCAGCGTTGTTTGTGTGTCATTCAGCACCAGGGACAGGGCCACCAGTCTTGTTGGTGTGTCATTTAGCACCAGGGACAGGGACACCAGTCTTGTTGGTGTGTCATTTAGCACCAGGGACAGGGACACCAGTCTTGTTGGTGTCATTCAGCACTAGGGACAGGGACATGAGTCTTGCAAAATGTGTGTCTAGGCTCTGAGGAAGGTCTGCTTAAAATCACTCCCACTCTTTAATGCCCCAATTTCATTTCCACCTTTTCATGTTAAGCCATACAAATTAATAATTCATGGTGGTGACATAATGTATCATAATTCACTACACTCAATGACTTGGAAGCAAGAAATTTCTTTGCAAAAGCTTTGATTACATGCTAAATCCTCCCTCTTTCTTCAGTGCCCTATTTTGTTTGAACTACATTTGCAAACCGAGGAGCATTCATGATTATATGTCCCAGTAAAAAATAGGGACAACATTTAAAAGCACATTGGGAGCTCCAGCAATTAATCGGAATAAATCAACTGAAAAATGGCCCTAATTTCCAGTCACGACATATTATGCTGAATAACTATCTTTTTCATGTCACTGTCAAAACAATGGCAGCAAAAACAGCACTTCTTTGGTTCTTGCGAGCAGTTTTACTTTAAGGGACAGGAAAAATTACTAGTGAGCCAAGATAATGAAAAAATAAATATTGTTCCTTGTACATTTTTTTCGAGATACCTATACAAGTGCTTTGTATTCTGATTTTGCTGACTAACTTGTTATTGCAACATTTAAACTTATGTGTGCAAATAAATCATTTTCTGTATTTCGAGTCCTGCTAATGGTATAGCCCTTCTTCTCTATCGCTCCCCTACTGTCCCTAGTGGTACCCCCCCCCCCCCTGCTCTGCTATTCCATCGAGCAAGGTCAAAATATGACATGCCTGATGATGTCATGCTGTCAGTCTTCATATCGCTTGGCAGCAAGAAAATGCCAGATTCTCCCGAGTTATGAATAATTCATAAAATGACAACCCAAGGGATTATCTAAGGAAAGATTCATGCGAAAATAAGAGCCACATGTAACTCAAAAATTACATGGTTGTGCTCCACGCACCCGCAGGCTTGTAAATTTGGGCTATGAATAAACGATATACGAGCTAAGGAATCTGGCCTTTATATACCCGTAATTACATTTTGTGTATGTCTTGTGTTTAACTTAACTTGTACATGTATGTTATCTTTTTCACCGGTATTTGTGTTTATATATGTCTGTACATTTATGTCAGTGTGTATGTGTGTGTGCAATTCTGTGTGTGTGTGTGTGTGTGTGTGTGTGTGTGTGTGTGTGTGTGAGTGTGTGTGGGGGGGGGTAAGTTCTATCTATACAAGTGAGTTTGGGAGCCTGCAAAGTTAATAGACAATCTTTTGCTAGTGCATACATCTTGTAGAACTGCAGCAAATGAATTCCAGTCACAACACTATAATGTCTCCTATCCTCAAAGTTGAAAAACCTTGGAATGACCCGTAATTCCTACTCCACAACTAGACAAACCTCTGTATAACCAGTTCCTAAACTGTGGAGCACAGGTAGGCATGTCTGGCGCCACAGAGACAGTACTACATTAATCATGTACAAAGTATTCCCCACGGAACCATATAACTTCAGATCTGGTGTGCTAACAGACCTACCCTGACAGAATTATCATATGATATATCAGGTATAGTCAGTTCTTTATCTCAAAAAGCTATGTTGTTAACAAGTCTGGGGACCTTGTTGACAAGGAAAAGTCCATTAAGTCCAGACTATGTGTCAATTAATATTCATACGTTTAGATGTAATCTGACATGAGCACATGGTTGGCAATATGCTCTGGTTAATATACTGTACTTGTAACTATACTTTGGGGGCATTTTTATTAGATATTTAATATGGCTTGAAGGCAGATCTGCAGTAATTAAGAAATACAATTGTTGATGCTACAGAGAGCAAAGCCCACTAAATGGCGTTTGGTGTCAAAGGTGGCAAGTTTGTCTTCATACAAAATGGACATAATATATACAAATGAAGTTAGATTATTAAGCACTAAAATCAGAATGTAAAATTATCACAACTTCTGTTTTCATAAATGACAAGCAGAAGTCTGACTTAAAGTTCTAATGTTCAAGAAAACAGAACAATCCTCTTCAAAGATTATTTCTTTACAATAAGACATAGTCAGGTACAAAATATATGTCTTGCTGCACTAGAGAAATGTGAATTTGTTACGATTGATTTCGATGTGTGCCAATTTGGACCGCATTGGGGACTTGGGGAGCAAGGTTTGGCTGGGGAGTACTACCGTTATTGATTTTAATGGTGAAGCATGGGCCTGGGTGGTCAGTACTCTGACTAGACACTAAATCCAAAGGTTGGGGGTTCAATCCCCACTGTAGACACGTAATCTTGTAGCATGGCTCCAAATCTTTTTACCCAGATTAGCATTCCACTAAAATGGATGACCGAATAATCAAAACAAAATTGTAATCTACATGTACAATCCTTTACGTTCCAGGTCGATAATTCAGAGATCGATTAATAACAGGGTTGGGGAGGTCAGAGGTGAAGAAAGTCCTGTGCCATAATGCTTCTGGGGGCTGACCTGAAAATCCTTTAAAACAATTTGTTACACTCGCTCAATGTTCTTGCAAAGTGTATTGAGCGAGTGTAATAAAGAATAAACGTTGAAAGAAGAACAAAGGCCTGTTGGGTTCCATATCTGTAATGCATCAAAGGGTCCAAATTCAATTTGCAGCCAAGCCTTTCACCTTAGTTTGATAAGACTTGTCACAAATTGTTGGCCAATTTCTGTGAAGACAAGACAAAACGCGAAAGTCGTTCAACATCAATGATTGATGAGTGTCCTGTCAGCGTAATGGTCGTCGAACAAGTGCCTCAACCTTAAAGGTAAGTGCTCTTCTAACCTTGTTATTTACTTGACATCTTGAACTTTTCGGAGCCAAAATGTTGTATTGTCATCCCTCTGAATTATTGACTACTGGTACATCAAAGACCTCTATGCGTCAACGTCACTTTCAGTTACCTTATCTGACTGATGGGTGAAAAAGGACAGCAGCAAACTGACAAGGGCCTCACTTAAACTTAAATGGTCCATAATGAAGACTGCTGGCATACTAGTAACTTATTTATGAATGGTAAAATAAGTGAAACTGGACTGATTTTCAATAATATTTTGGCTTTCAAAACTGGTGGGTTCTGAAGATCGGTATGAATGAAGCTACTTTTGAGCAATAAAAGTCAGGCAAATGTAACAGACAGTAAGTTTATTGGCATACATAACGTCACACTGTATAATTGCAACAATTACATGCCAAAGCTTTTCATTCCGTTTTATTTCCGTGCTTTCATTTTAAGCCCACTTACACGAACAACTTAAGAACAGTCAATTTCACTGCAATTTCTTCTAGTTTTACAACGGTAGCCTTCTCGTAATAGCGCCACAGGGACGACTATATGACGCACATTGGATGTAAGAGTTGTCTTCTAGCATATGCCATTCAGTTTTGAACTATAGATTCCAACGCACAGATATGACAAGTCAGGCTTTGGCAAGTGTATGAGCCCACATGAATAATACAAGAGCTACTCTCTGCAAAAGATGGCTGAGATTCTCTAGAGGAGTGCTACCACCGGGACTGTCATAAAATCAGGCTCCGTCTTGGGACGGAGTTTGAATGGCTTTTCTGAAGACAGCAAGCCAATCAAATTGCACTTATCGATTCCTGGGCTCTTAAAGGGAACAAAGAGGACACACATGTAATGACGTGGTTGGGGTATAGATTTTATCGGAAAAGGAGAAATATAGAGCAGTTGGTCGGAAAGGGCTACGTGTCTAGTTTTACCTGCTTTCTCAAACAGGATTGAACATAATAATCTTAATGTGTACAATAGATTCACAAAGTTAAGCTCCCATCCCCCTGTCCACTTAAATTAACTAAAAGCAAAAGATGACCTGTCCTGTTTGTAGCAGTTTTTAAATCTACGTATCATGATTATGTATTTTTACCCATGAGGCCACACCAATTCATTTTCTTGGTTAACTGAATAGAAAAAAAAATGTAAAAATGCTAGATTGGAAAAACAACATGAAAACAGAATCTCAGAGAAATGTTTTTACTTTGACGCACACAGTATCCGGGAGTGAACAGGGTCAGTTGCAAGTTTTCACCCCAGCTTTCTGTTTTCATGATTTTTTTTTGGCTAAAATTAAAAATCCGTTAACCAAGAAATCAAATTGGTGTGGCCTTAGAATCCACTGATTTTTGATGAGCGATTGTCAAGAATTTTCATAGTTCATCACATGAACATTGTAGACCTTTGGGGAAATAAAAACTTATGTCATGAAGTTTTATACCATCCCTGTTATGATATGGATGTCTTGGGGATTACAAAAAAGTAATATTGTAAGACTTGTTATTGTAATTTCATTAATGGTTTATACTATAGTGCCTTGCAAGCCCACGAGAATACAAGGTTCATGTAACATACAAAGATTATATCATCAGCAAAATGGCCATATGGCAACCTTTAGTCTACAAACAAAGTGTGACTTCTCCTCTAAAGAATATTCTTAATCCTCAAGAGACTCATTTACTTTATACATACATGTATTGGATAATTCTATTAAAAAGAAAATCTACATGTACTTTGTCTTTATTGTAAAAAAAATGTAATGTTGTTATACAAACATGAAACTCTCTGGAAGTTAACTGTGCATGTCTTGTGGAGCATAGATTGCAAATAGTTTTATCCTTGTTAGCACATTGTAATATAGCCTAGCTTCAACGTACATGTATTGAGCTTTGTTCAATTGTTAAGCTGGTCTTAACTTTTTCTGCAATTACTGTCTTTTGTGATATAAAATAGGTAAATTCTTTGAAGAAACAACAACATATAATGGGCCACAAGGGACTAAAAAAGAAACAATACGATCTTATTTACACATTAATGAAATAAAAAATGGGTAATTGAGAGCATACATATTTATCACTATGAAGGGGACAAATTAAAACAGAATGCTTAGAAAACATTTAAGCCCACCATTTTTGATAAACTTAATAAACCTGAAATTGCACGGTTTCTGCCACAGCCTTTCCCCTGGGACGGCGTAATAGCAAATTATCAAGTACCCGATTTCATGAAAATCAAATTACGACACAGCCTCAACAGGTAGATTGGATTACTGCGCGTAGAAAGTCATGCATCACTGCAGGTTGTCCTTTTGTAAATCAACTGCATTTTAATCAAAATGCCAATCACGGAAGCCGGGGTAACCTGCCGGTCGGAAGCAAAAGCTTTGCTGGAAATTAAAGTCTCATCCCTATAATTGGAGGATGTTGTTTATTTCATTCATCTCAAGACGAGGGGCGATCGGAAGTAAGAAGAAAGTGAAACAAATCTTACTTTGCACAGCTTTGGGAGCAAATTGGTACAAAATTCACGGTTATGTCACAGTACAGACATATACCATTTCTAGATCGGATATTTGTCGTTCGAAACTCATCAGTCAGAAGTCTGTGGGTCGACAGGGAGGGCCCCAATCCCACGGGTGATCGTTGGTTTTAATCCTCAGTTTGGCACATTACCAGTGAACCTGGGCAAATTTGGAGGTGGGTAATTGTCTGCTGAAGGTGAAGATTATCAAATTATGCTTGGTACAGGTAATATACAATGTACCATCTCTAATTAAAAGTAATATCATATCACTGTCATGTCAAAAAGATACATCACAGTACAAGGGAACTGAAATCACATGCAACCTACATACACTTAAACTCCCTCATTCAGTCATTGTTTCATGTCACTAGATAAATTCTAAAAAATTATTCTGCAAAATCAAATCTTCATAAAACACTATCGATATGCTGAAAAAATACATACTATAAATCAGTTTTCTTTTCATAAATGATATGTAAATTTCAGTTTTTGAACCTCACACCTAATGTCTTCTTGACAAATATGGTCATAACTCGATTGAGTTATTGATATCAAAGAAAAAACACAAAATATATGTATTGCTTGATTGATAATAGATAATTTCAATATTACAATAAACTTTTTAATGTGGGAATCTTAAATATCTGACCATACAAATCAAGAACTTGAATTTCATTTATAGTTATATGTATCAAATTTATCATACTCATTAAAGCTCCTGAAATTCCCCCAACACCCCAACTGATTACTGTAAAATGCAGAATGTTCGCGGTGGTTTTATGTTTGAGGTTTTCGAGGCGACCATTTCACAGCGGACTTAAAACCACTGCGAACATTTTTGTCCAATACTGTTGCAGTTTGTGACTACATTGTATAACATTAAAACCACCGAGAACACCCCATTTTCGCCTTGCAAAAACCATGCAAACTTAAATGCACTTACAGTATGTGTACATAGATTATTTTTCATTCAGATCTCTGGTGATCGTTAAGATTCGGGATATTTTAACCCCCTCTAGCAGTTTTACGACCCTAACGTACCTGTTTCAGGTAAATTATGACTGCAATATCAATTCAAGGCTTTGATTATTAGACAAAACACCCAGGGGGGATTTCTAAACAAATAGCAACAGACCAAAGGAAGATGATTGATGATCATCTAAAGGAATACAGGGTCTTAAAATGTGTTATTTTAAGCTTAGGTAGAGCTGTGAAATTTTTTACAGATTTAATCTTGTCACCGTGAGACATTGATTGATTACAAAATTTTATAACATGACATTTGTAAATTTATTTTAATGCAGACTTCAGGGCTCGAAATTTATTTTGGGGGGATAGGTGCACTGGTACACCTAACCTACATGTAAAAGATTAAGGTTGCACACAATGTCAGCAAAACCCAGATTCAAGGTTTTGAAAAACTGATGGACCCAACTTCTAGATTTATCGCTAATCATAACTTCAACATTCTTAGCAAATAATACACAAAGGTTTCATTATTTATATACAGTGTACAATTATTAGTACCTTTAAGTACTACATGTAACTGTCGTACGTAACCCACAAATATCTAAGCGCACTGGTATACTCACAGTCTAAAATTTAGGTACGCAACTCCAATTTTACGATGTACAAAAGTGCATGATTACATGTATGCCCACAGTATTTTCAGCCCTGGACTTACTACTGAATTCCACAACTTATTAATACATTATATACTGGAAGAACTGCCATCAAGAAGGTACCAAAATCTAACACTGTAAATTAATGTTCAAACTTTTTTAATTTTCGAAACTCTGGACGTCATCGCGTCGTCCACATGACAAACACCTCCGTCAATCCTGGTCCTCGTAAACTCTGCCCAGGTCAATCCTATCAGAGTCCACACCTGATGCATCGTCACAATCACACACCCCACCAACAGCGACCAATGGGCCGCTGAACACAAAACGCACAAAATCTATCCCCGCACAATAGAGCGCCCAGACCCAGGCTTCAGTTAGACCACAACTTTACCTACATGGTTGTAACTCAGATGGGTTGGAGTTATGTCTCCTGTTCAGATGCAGATGTCCCTGGGTGCACGTTAAGTTAGGTAATAGAGGGCCATCGTGTGGTTATGGAGAGGTGTAGATTAATCTTAAATCCATTTAAGCATAGGCAAAAAGGTCTGGATATGTTCAAGCACAATCAAGGCCTTTTAAACCCTTTTGAAGCCAGAGTTTCAAGTTATAGTAAGACTAGTCTTGTAATTAAAATTTAAAATTGACAAGCTAGCAAACTTTACGTTTTAGATAGCAATCTTCAAGTATAAGGGAGCAATAGTATGTGAACAATCTAAAAAAATCTAGATGGTATGAACCTATCAAATTGTTGTCATCATTTTTACATTCAATTCAGAAATACCAAGTTACAATGTACATTAACTTGATGATCAAGTCCACTTATTTTGCTCCTGGATCAATAGAGTAATCTTGTTGAACGATACGACTCCAACACAATCAAATTATTATCAGTTACCATTCCAGCGCTATGACAGTTACTGGCATAGACCCATCCCTTTCTTTTCAATTTGATGCTACTTTCCGGTACCACATTCATTTGAGGAAGAGGAATTTTCCGAGAAAGAAATCGCGCCATCTGTTTGTCGTTCCTGGCAGTAAGTCAGACACGGTGCTGCGGCGATCACGTGAAGCGCTGCCAGAATCGGTTGCAGCGGAGGTTATAATGGAAGGACGCAGGGATTGGTATTGATCAGCGGCAGACAGGGATCTGGCTTCACTCAACTCCATTTCTACAACAACATCTGAGGGGGCATATTTCATCATGTATCACAGGGGAGGATGGACTTTAATCTCCAAGCAGATGTGGACAAGGAGGAACTTAACATTGACTGGAGTCCCATTTTTCTGACACACAAACACACAAAAACTTTTCACCCAAATGTCTACTTGGAGATACACATGTAGGAAGGGCATGGTCATCGTAGGATACTAAGACTCAGTAAGAGGAAAGGTGAACATTGCTCTCCAATGAGTACTATAAGTAAAATGGCTCATGCTTTGGAAAGACTTGGATGCACTTGACACTGGCAGCAAATACCAGCTAGAAGTGTACATTTCATGGTACAGTAGTTTCAAATAGGGCTGCTTCCTAGCTGGAAATACTGCTACAGACCGTCATGACTTGAAGCACATAACATATCTAATGGCAAACCATGAAAATATTTCTTCATCCAAGTAAAAGGCACAGCAGACCAAGGCACATACTTCTCCATTTCTGGAGCAACATTACACAAATGTAACGGTAACCGGAATGTCCACGCTTAACTGCCGCAGCTAATACTTATAAGGTTATACATGTATAAGATATGGGCTAGAACGGATAATGCTGAGAGTTGTCAGACATTAGGGAACTGAAACTGCATGGCTAAGCATCTTATGAAAATATGCCTCGATGTACAATCTTTTTAATTATAAAGTAACTGATATATTATCTTCTCCATGTTCCTTTGTACATTTGATGATCATAAATGCATTTTTTACGGCCTGGGGTTTTTAATCAATAGCAGATCTTCAGTAGAATTTTTATCTTGGTCAGCAGATACTAGTGTACATGTAAGACGGAAATGACTGGATATAAAATATACTGCTTCATGAAACAAGTTTATGCCTGAAGCAGTGAAGGTGCTTTTACCATCTTCTAGGAGTGAAGTTGAGCATGTTTGATTTCAAAAAGCTTTTACGTGACGTCATATGCTTGTCGTCTCATCTTGGTTTCATTGCCTACACAGTATAAAAGTTTACAGTCTTCAACTTTGAAGTCCAAACTATCAAATGAAAGAATTCTCGCTTGACTAGATTTCCTAGGAAGATACGGCTATTACCACTATCTTGTCTCCCTGCCATAGTCACATTTTTATGAGTTTTTATGGAGCCGGTCTGGATTCGGGCTTGAATAGAAGAGATATTCGGGGTACAGGAGTTCAGAGACAACTGTGGGCTACCGGAAAATTGGCTGTCAGCAGCTAATGGGTGTGAAATATGCCGGCCTTCCTGATCTACTATCTCTGAGCCTGATAGAGGGGTGGTCGGAGATAGAAGGGAAACAGTTACTTTTTCAGTCTTCGACAAAACGGATAACGATCAATACTCGACGGGACAGTGTCCATTCTGATAATGTTCATGTACTTGGACATGTTAGCAGTCCATATCCAGTACAAATATGTACATGCATCGACCAATTTGACATATCAATCATAATGATAGTTATAAGAAGATGAACAAAAAGGAGATGAAAGCTACCTGCACAGATAGGAAGACAGTGATCTTCTTATTAACAACTTCGGACAAGCCTTAGCATTTGAAAAATGAGCCTGGGTGACACAAATCTCCCAAACCCCATGACAAATTGCAGTAAAAATCTGCTTCTATAGATTTGGACGTGACACTGTGGTAGGAACGGTTTGATGTATGCATGTATGATGAGGTTGTGCATTATAGATAAATGCCACGTCCCTAATATAGTGATAATGCCCCTATTAGCACCTGAACTAAATCGTTCTCCCCTACTCTTTCAAAATCCAACTTGAGTAAAGATAATCCATAGCATGAAATAGAATTCCTTTAGGTCATTTCATAGCTTTGAATTCCTCCCTTATTCCTTGAGAAAGATGTCTTGACGACTACTTACTGACACCAAGTAGCACTTCTTTATTTAGACCATCATTTTCTCTAAAGCCTTCAATGATGAAACCATCATGGGTAATGTCACCTGTAAGTGTTTCTCCGACCATATATGGACTAATGCTAGCTTGTAAGGCAAGATAAAGTTTGGGAGGTTCAATTCAATCACAATCCCCCGGAGAGGCGGTAGGAAGTGAAATGGTTATTTGGAGTAAGCCGCATATGTAGGGTCTTGCCTCGACTGCCGGGTTGAGCATCATTTTGGCATAACAGAATTTCAAACAAGCTCTAGTGCACCAACATCTTGAATTACATTCAGAAAGGGTGGGACTTATAACTAGACTCTCAAGGTTGTTTCATTTCTCTCACACACAAAAATATTTTTCCCATTGACTATCATTCCTTCCATTGATCCTTTGACACGGTCTAAAACTTTGCAAATGAGAGACAAAAACTATTATATAGCCATTCCATCTTTTTGACATATCTACAAAAATGATCAGAATTAGTTCAAACCACACAATTGCAAGGATCCTCAACTATTTGCATAACATGTCTAATGTACAGTAAGAAATGTTCCTATAACTCTTATGTGCAAGAAGAAATCTTTTGGTATTTTAGTAGTTAGGAAAACTTCAGGCCATCAGAAACGTTGTCCAAGGGTCCCCTCTCTAAAACTTTGTCTCAAACTCAAAGCCCTCGGTCAACAATCTTGAAGTAAACTTGGCCTACATTTGTAGGACTTCTGTTATTCTAGAAATCTTGGCCTTAAGACCTTATGAGAACTTAGGAACAATCCCAACTCTACAGACATTTTGTACAGCCTTGTCAGGTCTATCTATCTTCAGTGACCTCCTTCTCCCTACTATTTATTACTGCCATATAAGACAAGCAATATGGATTTTTCCTTTCTTACAATCCTAAATAGTGTTAGCACATAAGCTTAACACTCTACTGTCCGCTCATTAAGGTCTCCAGTTGACCTTTGTCCTATCTAATTCCAGTCAATATTAGCAAGTGGCATCATGGGAGGGATATAAAACTGTGGTGTACTAGTATATGACATCATGGAATGTGCGTATGTGCACAAGTGTGGTAGATAACTATACAATCAGTCATACTCTGTTGCAAAAATAAACAGGTGTCATAAGACGTATGAAGACGCCGACACAAGACATATACTTCAAGTCATGCAGTAACTCCCCTGTGGAAGTAGATGGAGGAAATTCTCCGCAAGATTTGTAACTTAACGACTGGTACGCCAAAAGACGACCCCAGCCCCGTGACCCGTGGGCCACGCATCCCATATGGGCTTTACACATGGGTAGTAAAAGCGTTCATCGTATCATAAATATTCCCTCCGCCAATTTACTTTATGACAGCCCGGCATTAAGAAATCAATTTTATCGAGTGGCAAGGACTTGCCGTGCATCTCGGCAGCGGTGGCTTCGCCAAAGATGGCTGAATAGGAATGACCTGTCGCGACCTCGGTGGCAACAGTGGAGGCCGCTCTGGGACAATCAAATCCGCAGCTGTGGTCTTTGTCATAACTCTACCATTCTCGAGCGTCCATCTCGGCTTACAGCAGCCCAACTTTCCAAAAGCAGTGTTTATCCTCGCGCAGGGACGTGCGCGGCTGACAAATCGTTCCGGCGTCCTCACCAGAATCGGCCCCCATCTCTCAAATCAAACGTACGACAAGTAAATCATCCTACCGAGAGCTGATGGCTTTTACCAAGAAGTGCACCCGAATTTGTGAAATGGAACCGACTGTAAAATTTCCCTTCCCAATCTTCGATTCTCGTGAGCTTGGCAGAATCACAGTCGTTGATCTGGGTGTTGAAGCCATTTTTAATCTCCCAGAGATCCAGGATTGAAGTTGCTGGGTTCATTACTAGTCAGCCATGTGGCTCATTGGCCTGTCACAGACTGTGGAGGGTGTAACCAGCTAGAAAAGGGAAAGTGGTTCTTACATTTCCGATATGGAAAGTGAAAGGACAGGGCTGATCAAAGTGATAGCCAGCAGATACATGACAAGATATCTAGGGAATTTATTGTATGTCTCAATAGTTTTAAAGTAATTCAGGATTTCTATTTTTTATCTCCATGAAAAATGCAGATATATTTGTGTGTGTGTGCGTGTTTGTGTGTGTGTGTGTGTTTGTGCGTGTGTGTGTGTGTGTGCGCGTGTGATTGTGTTTCTGGATTTTTGTAGTCAGCATAACTCATGAAACTCTGGATGGTTTACAATGACATTTTTTAATTCTTTATTCAGTTCTGTTGAGCATAAACAATTTTTCTTATTATAGTATAATTAAAAAAATTATATTTTTTTCCCAAGTTCCCAATAAAAAAGACAACTATTATCAAAAGAAGTTATTCAACTTCCTTGTACATTTTTCCATGCTTTAAACATATGTTAGCATTACTTCCATCTTTATCACTGGCACCAATAATAAATATCATTAATAAAACAGGTGAGCCATTAGCCTTTCAAACCCTTAGCTTTCAAAGGAAATGTTTATCCTATTATGTACGGGCCATCTTTAGCCAAATAATCCTTATCGATTTCTTGCACAAGAACAATATTGAAGGCATACATTTTGTAATCACCCCCATTCATAGCTCAGAGCACAGGAATCTATCAAGGCAATGAGATAGCTCACAAGTTCCTAATGGTATCCTTTCATCAGATTAGAACTACTATCAATTTGCCATGACCCTGATTTGTATCAGTATCATCTGGTAATCACATTAAAGACCGTGAAATGGTAAAGGTGCAGTGGTTCAGGTACATGTATCTTTCGCAATAGGACAGCAGTTTTCAGAGACTATGATTTCTGCATCTTTTTTCTATTGGGTATTGTTTGTCTGCTTGTGTCTCCATATCTTTCATACATATGTATGCTCATCACATTCACTGAAGAGTGACAGGAATTAAATGTCAGAGTTGCAAAAGTAATTTATCAACCAATCCTTGACATGCGTATGACATGTGTAACAACTAAGGGACATTCCAGGTCATGGGATCAATGAAAGACCCCACTTTTCCCAGTTTTGTCTGCTTGTATTTTTTGCAGGGATATATTTTCCATATGTTACTTTTTCAAATGTGACATATTTCTCTGTAGATTAGATATCATATTTTCAGAGTTTTTTCACAGACACTATTCTTTTTTCCTAGTTGTAAATATTCAAGGGAGCGAGGTGTTCAATACTGCTGAGAACTGTTATGGATTTGTGATGTGACTGAGATATCCCTCTTAGGACACTATAACTCCTTCCTTACTGACAGAGTGGTATGATTAAGTCATCACCCTACCTCCTGGTAACCCGAGTTGACACGACAACCCAGGGGTCAGGGAGTAGCACTTCGACCTCATATATTACAATTCTGCCACAGTTCTGGACATCGTAAACTGTGCATGCTCCTTTCAAAGCTAATACAATCAAACCAGGTAGCTAGGACAACCACCTCCAGTCACAAACAGTCCTGTCAATTTCTAACCAGTTAACCCCACCCTA
The DNA here is from genome assembly GCA_035149815.1 of Branchiostoma lanceolatum. NCBI lineage: Eukaryota > Metazoa > Chordata > Leptocardii > Amphioxiformes > Branchiostomatidae > Branchiostoma > Branchiostoma lanceolatum. The sequence goes on from CM068881.1 coordinate 9,678,700, forward strand.
TCCAGGGAAACCACCTGTTCTCAGGAAACATTTTTCCACAGTCCACAGTGGTTGCTGAATCCAGGTTTGACTGTATTGTCACAATTTTCCCAGCTCTTACAAATGACATGAATATGGCAAGGTTGTGATTCAAGTTTTTAACTACAATGTAGTATTACTAATGTCCTACCTACAGGAAATGCTTAGAGAGTTTAAACTTCGCAAAATCTTATCGTAGATGTTGATAAATGAAAATGAGTAGGTAAAAAGAATGATATACAAAACTCCATCATTTATTGTAACACTATCTTTCTAAATCAGTTACTGAAGAATTGGTTTTACTACTTACTACTCTGGTGTATTATTCGCAGCGCACAAATTTTAGGACATATGGATGAAAAGAATTCCGGACCTATAAATTGGAGTGACCTACATGTTACTACCTCGTATATCGTAAAATGCCACTGAAATTCCATTTGCGATGCTTTTCAATATGAATTTCACCAGCAGGGTTTTTATCACAGTCACGATGATTACTAGTGCTTTCTCTTCCAATGACATTTAAATGATGTCAGCCCCCTTACCTTTTCTCTCAGGTCTTAAGCGTAAAATAATCCACCCTGAGGATGGAGCAATAAAGGTGCTCGTTACTCCTAATCAATTTCTTATCAAGCAGAGAACCCCATTTCGCCCGCGTACCGCCCCGGAGAGAATCGCACGGCGTACGGCGACCTCCGACCCCAATCATTTCCCGCGAGCAATCCCGCGTCCCCTCGGTACAATCTTTTCCACAATTCGCCCATCATCATAATACAATCTGGCACCGCAGTGGTTTATCATCAAGGAGGCACTGGAGTGTTGGGAATAGAATTTGAGTGTCCAACTGATCGCTTTTAGTGCAGATCTCTACTCATTAACACTCCTGCTAGCATGTACACCCCTAGTAGTAGTAGCATCCCCGTCCCAATTCCCTCATCATCTTAATACAATCTGGAACCACAGTCACTGTGGGTAATCAAGCAAGGAAACACTGGAGTATTGGGAACAAGATGTGAATTTCCCGCTTGCACCTTTAGGCCAGCTACTACTGTAAATTTGAATTTTGCGGGAATTTGATTTTACAGGAGGAAAGGAGGTTTCGCATTGTTTTAAATTTGTTGACAAAACAATACAGTGGCACAAAAAAATTCATTTTTCAAGCGAGAGACACCGCTAATATTTCAAGATTTACAGTGTGAGCTACATATAACTAAAACTTTACTTAAGACTAGTTTACCTACAACATTGTAGCTACTACAGGGTAACTAACATGTCAGCCTATCAATGCTAAATAGATGTCTAACTACATGTAGAGAGAGGACCAGAAATGATTCTATGTTACACTTTCTTCCCTGCTCAAAGGTTTGCAATACTCTCTGAAGCCCTTGTGATCGTCACCGTCAAAGCGGAAGCAAACCACCAAGGACGGCACCTAAGCTCCTCAACAAGACAAGTGCACGCCGAAGTGCAAACTTAACTCACTTTCTGATGTTTTTCATCTATCACGCATTCCCAGCAGACATACTACAAATGGCACAGAACACATTACCGACACAGAACCAGTAGTATACTCTGGAAAATTATTGCATGCCGAAATTTATTGCCCATAAAAAAGCCTGCAGGATATATACTCTATAGTCTCCCTGCTCCATGCAAGTGTCTCCTGGGTACATTAAAAGTTTGTTTGTATTGCCTTTAATGTTTCCTTGGGCGAATGAAATGTACCACCTTTGGTGAAAAGAGCCTCCAGTAAAAGGCTCCTACTGAAACCCAAATTGAAGGAAGAAGCTTAGAATGTTTGTCGTGTTATGGGATATATGTATCTGGAATTGAATGGAAGTGTACAATAGGCAAAACACGAAGCAACAATTTCATACCATACTTGCATCAAAGAATATCTTATACATTGTAAAACGCTGTACCAAATCAATTCTGACATCGAGCACATTCCATACTCAATGGTCTGCATACCTGTGAGGCATTATGAGCGAGCTATTTCAATTCGACGTTAACCGTTGTTGGTCACTTCTTCATGAAGCGTCATTGATTGCTTTAATCCTACATGTACATACATGTAGCTCATTCCTTGTTATGCTGATTTCATCATTAAGCGTTTTTGAAAAATCATTCATTCGCATCGCAAATTTCACTGCAACGGAGTGTCAGGTTAAATTGGTGTTTGCAGACTAGTTTTGCCAGCCCATCTCAATTCACCATGCAGCATTGCCAGGATCCCCCCATGCAGACCCTCATAATGTAGGCGCTTACAGTAAAGCATAGAAAGCCCAGGATTTGTTAAGGTAAGTAAGTCTTAATTGGCTGAGACATTACCACCTGTCTCGTGTACCTTGTAACCTTGCGAGCTACGATTTCTGCTGCTATAAGCTCGCCCACTATGCCTGAACCTGTTCACTAATGGGCTCCATTGATCAATGTCTCCTCCACACTTTCTAGAGGAAGCCTTTGTAAGAAAGCTTAACTGAATGCCACCTTGGTTCTGTCATCACATTTGTAGCTTCCACTCACAATATGCTATACAATGTATGTAGACCTTACTTTATCATGCCCCAAAGGTAAAACTATGGGGACAACTCGTATGGCAGGGTTCCAATAAGTTTCTATTAATATAGTATTATGTGGAAGATTGAAAGGCAATTTGCTATGTAACATGGAGTTCCATATCCTTAAGAAGGACCTGAATAAATCGTGATTCATCTTAAGATCAGTTCCAAATGCTTCTTCAACCTACATGTGAAACACCTCCATATCTACATTTTTCATTGCCAAGGTTTTCGATCTGGCACACAAATTATAAATGACAAGGAAAGTTTTCTTATTGAGAATTTAAACTTTGGCATGCTTCAACTGTCAAGTTCGTACCGCAGAACATGAAATATCTACGCTTCTGGGTCGCAGACTGGTAGTTTCAGGTCACTGACCATGTACACGACCCACTGTTGTAATTATTTTTCCAGGTGAACTTGCGGCACCTTTCTTGAAGCAAGACTTATAAATTGGCTTCACTTTGACTTTGACTTACATATATTGTATAACCTAGGCTGCCCATCCTGACCTTTTGTGGCTCTTTGGAATACAAATGTAAGTTTGTATACAGGTCTTGGCTTACACATTCTATTCAGGCCACAGTATTCAACATCGAACCATTTCTAGCTTACTGGTCAAAAAATGAATAACTAAAAGACTTGTGTCAGCCTCAATAGGAAATCCCAAAGGCAAAATATAAAAGAGTCTATACAAACATCAAGGGAAACGTGCTGCATTATCATTTGTTTGCAAATACAGTCAGGCATGTGCAAGTGACCACCTAGTGATGAGAAACACCTGACCAATGTGACCATGCACTTGAGAGTAGTCCTTTAAAGTGTATTCGCATTAAGAATCTTGTCTATGGTGACCACCTGTCCACATAGACCAGATTTGATGGTCTTGAGTACTGTGGTCTTCTAGAGCAGTTTTATTCTGTAAAAACTGACAGATCTGGGTTTTTTTTTAAGAAAAAAGCTATCTTTTTTAGAATATCTGTATATGATATCAGATTCATGTAAATAATATTGCTTTTTTTTTCATCAAGAAGTCAAGTTAAAAAATCTCCATGCACTCAACCCACACAGCTCTTTCCCACCCCACAACCTCTTACCTCAGGACACGTCGACAAGAGATCTACCCCACTCTGTCTCAGCAACCCTTCCCCCGTGAAATTTAGCAGAAAATTAACTTTTGAGGCAGAATGGCCACCAGTACTTGGTGGAGATTGTTGGGTGCAGGGAGGCAATAGATTGCAGAGATAGCAGTGGTGATGGAATGGCTCGCTCTGATGGCTTCCACTACATTTCACTCAGGGTTTTCCTTCAATTTCAACAAAACATCAGTGGTGAAGGAATGTTTAACATGCTTACATTGTAATACTACTTATATATTGAAATACAGAGAATTAATTTTTTTTGTGTGCATGTGGACAGAGAAACTAGTTTTGACCTGTCAAAAAAAAAACTGGTTTCCAAGAGATTTACAATTTTATCATTTAGTCTTATCCATTTCCAACATCAATTGAATTTGTGATTTCAAACAATTGGTCGCACTGTAGTTGAAAAAAGTTTTCCACCTTGTTGCGTCCCCGCTTGCGAGACCACCGATCAAGTTCCAAACATCTTAATGTTCGCAAAAAAAAAAACTTCATCCTCAGTGAGCCTGAACTCATTCCCGCAGCTTTCCAATTCAACACTGAGGATTATTGATTTTATCAGCGCTGCCGAAATAACTTGGATGAAATAGCAGACACTTCCTTCCCGAGTGAAGCGGAGCAGAGCGTTCAAGGTCGCCTGGAGGTCAGCCGCGGGAGATGCCGGCACACCTGACACCTGGCGAGAAGGAAATGTCACCTTCGTCACATCATCTGTATGTCAGACTTATCATGACAGAACACGGGCTGATGAAGTCTTTTTAAGCCTGCCTTACACGTAGAATAAAGAATCTTCAGCACAATTGCACAGCAAAGATGAGGGTCTACAAGGAGGGTAGGATCCTGTCAACGCTTAACGGTAAATTCACGAGGGACGGCAAAGTTAAACGGTAAATCAACTAGTCTTGTTCTTGCAAAAGGTTTTGGGAAGGAGTTACATGGATTACTGCGTTCACGTGGTGGCTGGCAAAAATAGGCTGTGAACACAGACAAGACCGGACGCTACGTTCCGACTTTCGGGCAAACTTCGCCATACAAAGAATTTGTCAATGACGCTTATATGAAACAATGAATTCAGGATAGCAAATAACGTGATATGAGAATTAAAGAGAGCAATTATGCTTCACCTAACAATTTACCGACAACACCTAGTGTTGAATTAGAGCGGGCCAGCTACGATTAACAGTGAATAAAAACAGCTTATTACACCTCTCCAAAAAAGGCATGCAAACACTCAAATATGTTCTTTGACATTAATAAACCTGACAAACATAAAGCAGACTTAGGAAATGGCAGTAAAATAGCTCGTCTTTTCTTGAGATTGGCACTTTGGGAAATAACTTTTGCACAGATTAACTACCGTTGTTTCAGCGTTCATGGGAGTAAAACCACTGTGACTGCACAAATCTCAATCTCCGAGATACTTTAAGACACAACTGGGCACAGTTAATCAATTTTGTAGGCTACCTTCTATATTAAAGCCTGGAGGATTAATTGATTTATTTGTCAAATGAAAACACATTTCAATCTTTTTAGAAGATGCTAAATAGAGAAATCCATACTCATGATATTTCAAGGTTCCTTTTAATAGTATTTTATCATGTTAGACATGACAAAAGGGGCTATTTGTATGCCTTGCTTGGTCTGAAATAAAATATTATATTACACACATCAAATTACTTCCGACAGACGTAATTATTAAGTACATACAATTTATTTCGTGTACAAGGTATGTGAAACATACCTTTCGCAGCAAACTGAATTATGTATTTCCTTTTGATTAAAAAGTTATATTTTTCCTGGAAGCAACTAATTAATAGTAGGCAGATTCGATATACATGTTAATATAAAGATAATATGTAAGCATAGTTATTTGTTTGAGAAGGAAATGTGGAATAAACTTTTATTGATATTCCTATGCGGTACGTGTTTTGTGGATGGGAGCTCCAGTGCTACTTGGTAAAACGAATGTTAGCCCAGATGCCAGTAAAATCGTGTGGGTAAAACTGCGTAACCCAAGTCTCCCACAAACGTATTGAACGCTCCGCATATTCAGAAGTGTTCCAGAAGTACTCCGACACCTTGGTATAATTCCAACACCTTGGTATGGGCTCCTTTCCGAACCATTACCCGTAACCAAGTTGCAGACGGGATGGACCATCAAACGTGCCATCAGAGCGTCCGCATATGACGTGGTGCAAATTGAAAAAGGATACATCAAGGCAATATGATCGCTGGCGTGACATCATTTCCAACACGTGAGCGCCATTAGTAAGAGGTTGCATTGGAGATAAAGCAGGCCAAAACTGTAACATTTCGATCCTCTTTTTTTTTCTTTTTCAAAGTTTATAACGGTATGTTAGCTTTGGTATTTGGTGCAAATGTATTTGGTATTTTGGTATCTATTGGGAATGTAACAAAACATTACACTAGCCAGCGCGGCGGCTGTAACTTGTAGTGGCTGCCTACAATAAATCGAAGACCTTCCGTGAAATATTTAGAGTTTTTTTGTGAATTTCTTGTTTTATTCATTGTGAACTTCTTACTGGTTTTGTATAGCAGGAAATTGAAGACAGGAAATGAAATTAACTTTGAAGTTTGATATCCAGTATTCTGGAACCTTTCTGGGACCTTTGACCTAACTTCCTGTCAGTTTACCAGCTTGCCAAGCATCTAGAACTATACGTGGAAACACATACAGACAAACAAATAGACACACCAAAAACAATTCACAATAAAAATTAGACTGCTGAATAGAAAAGTAGAGATATTTTGTAACTCAACCATTGTTTTTCTGTGCACCTTGCATTACATCCAGCTGTAACATAACAGCAAGACTAAGCTTATGACAGGTGCTTTCCCCAGTGGAACAGTGTTGACAGTATACAAAAGAGTTGTTTATCCCACATTTTTGGCAACATTCCCAGCAACATACACAGACACTGACAAGACATCCTGACCGGGACACTCAGGGCTCACCACAACTCTTCTCTCTCACAAACATTGCAGACAGATGACAGTGCAAACTACTTCAAGATGCTCCCGGATCCCATGAAACTACACACCTTCATGGCTATGTAATTTTGTGACTTTGCCCGTAGCTTTTACAACATGTTCAATCGGTTGTTGGACTTTTTCCAGCCTCAAAAGAAAGAATTTTAAGCAGCCCTTCCCAACCAGGGTTGCATTTTTCCGGATGACTTGTTATTTGAAGCTTGAGGTTAAGTCAGCGAACACTGTTTTGAGAGAAGACACCTTTTACTAACAAGGTTCAAAACAAGTTTAGCCATGTGTAACTTCTCATCGATTTAAGTGTCCTTGTGGAAGCAAATTGTGGTTGCTGTTTCTTAAGATCGGTGTCAAGGTCAACACCAAGTTAAGTGGGTCTACTGACATAAAGTAAGTGGTGCCATGGTGGTACCACTACTGGGACAAAAGGGTAAGACGTCAGGGCTCTAATGGGGGCTTGGGTCACACTGGAATAGCATATTGATCATGTGAAGTGTATAAAAGTATCGGCACAAAGGACAATTTCTCTCAGTCTTTGCCACATAAAATTATTTGTTATACACGAAGGCTTAAAAAACATACATATCTTTGGCGAAATGAAGCTGCACGTATACATCTACGATTTATTCATCTCGAAAGAAACGCTGACCAGTTTCAATATTTCTTTCCTTCGCTTAATGTTACCCCTCTGGCATATTGTCCATTCCTCAGATCAAAAGGGGGCCTAAATGGTCACTCTGAGTCCGTAAAAGTCCTGAGCCTTGGGACATGGAATTGACCATCCATGTGTCTGGGTGCGAAGGAGGCCAAGAAATCAATAAAGGTGATAAATATTTGATGAACAATATTTTTCTCACCGTCCACAAGACTGAAAAATCAGTACTTGCTGAAATATTGACGAGATTCCGAGGAAAATTAATTGTGTCTTGTAACGATGACCACACAGATATTCTCAGTAGTCTGTGCGTCACTTCTCCTCGTACAAAATCCACATGCGAAGAGCTGTACACGATATACAACACATGATAAAATAACGCAATTAGAACCGCACTGCCGTCCGAGCGTGGATTGATCGGTATTTCCCAGATTTGTTAACATCGATATAGATGGATTGCATCGAACCCTGACTTCCTTTATTGGCTTTGTTCTTCCTTGTTGTAACAGGCACTTGGGATCAAAACAACATTCCGTAACTAAAAATCTGTTGTGCCGACAATCTTCCACTAGCAATCGTCAAACGCTGCAACATAACTCTGCAAAAATAAGCAAAAAGGAAAAAGCAATTAAGTAGTTCCCCACTGTGGTTTTATAGCGGACCATATGGGCATCATACGGTTGGCAGAGGACAAGCAAGAATTATGACACCATTAATTTTGCCTTCAAGTGTGAGATTATTGGAAAGGCACGCAGTTTTGGAACAAAAATGTGACGTGAATTCATTACTTCATTTAATGTGAGGTCATTAACTTCTAGGAACCAAAGGGATGATAATTCTCGCTGAATAAATATTTACAATTATGGTTGGTATCCAATGAATACGAAAGTGCTTGCTCATTACCTGGAAATCGCATATCGGTTTATCTTGAAACCACAGCTAGTTGCTGTTTTATTCTCAATTGCTGTCAATGCGAGGAATGATTTTAAAAACTGCTAATAATAGAGGATGACTTTTAAAGCATGCAAATATCACACAGCTTGCTGCATTTGTTACACTTCAGTGCAGCTTGGCGCTCCTTTAATTTGTTAAATGTCAGTATTGGAAAATGTCACTTTTTTCGTCCAAAAAGAGAGTCATGGTATTACAAACTGCCAAATTGATATGGCCTTTCCAACAGATGAAGGTAGAGTGGGCTGGAATTGAAATGGATCTTGAACTGGTTTAGCTGACTGAAGAGCTAATCTTCCATGGGTTGCGACAAGAAAGTACAGTACATCGACTATATACAAGTTTATTGTACCAAGAGAATTCCTTCAGCTCTTTAATTCAAAAGATATATTGAACAGTGGCTTTACATCTCTAAGGACAGCAACCCTTTCCAGTAGTACGCAAGTTAGGTTAGTGACAACAGTATGGTGCCTATCACTGCCTAGTGCTCCCCGTTGCAACCTGGACTATCGATCATATGTGATTAACGACTACAGTTCCATCACCTCTGACATCTTCTTCCTGCTACTCCAAGTCTGAACTTTGTGGTCATCTTATCAACCATTTACTGTACTTCCTGCCACTCTATACTGCCTTACTGACTGTGTATTCAACTAACTGCATGCTCTTTTCCGTAAAGCTTAGACAGCCTATTTTGTTTGATCTCCCATAATTCGTAGGGAATGCCATCTTATGCACGTAATTCATAGCAGGGCGACCAAAACTTTTTGCAACTGTCTTCCTTGTTTTTAGCATAATACGCAGGGGGGTTCTTCTAAATTCAGCGTAAAGCATTGTCGGGACCCCCCATGCAGATCCTCATGACTACAGATACACGCCAACACAAACAAACAGACACGCCAAAAACAAAGACTCTGAGTTTATCAAGTCAAAGACAAAGAAAACACTGTCCAGGATTTGATCTCACAAATTTCAAGTTCAGAGGCTGTCGCTTAAACCACTGGACCACTTGCGCTACACTTTGGGTGAAAACAAGCATTACCATCTGGCCAGATACGATTCACCCCAACAATTTACAGATTGTTTCTAGACAGGCTGCAAATGAAGGATTAGGTGAGGGAGCAGACGTATTGGAAATCTATAGACAGCACAGCACGGCTCCCACCAAGGTCGGAGGGTCTACAAAGGGATACAAAAACACCTTCAAATAATTGTTTAACCCTTCATAATTTGCGGCCTAATTTGCATAACTTTGAAATCATTTTTCATGATGAATCTATCACATATGAAGTGACTGTGATACATTAAGATTTTTTTGGGACAGAACTTTCATTGAAATTGATATTTGTAAGTGTAAACACAGATCTATAAACCAATATGGTAACAACAAGGGCTCTGTCGGGGGTTTTAAAATTGTACTGCAGTGCATGGGTCATCACATACTGATTAATTCCACTGAAGGGAATAGGCAATCATCAGGCAATCAGTGCAGAGCTGGGAGGATGGGAGATCACTTCAGGCCAAACCAAGTTAGTTCTCCGGCTACATTTGTGCAAACATCACTTTTTGGTCTTAACCTTATACTGTACAACCTTAACCAAATTTAGAATGCCTTACATGTATATTGAATGAGTCCAATAGTTTTAGGGCTAGCAAATATTAGACATGCCAAAAATTTTCTAAAACAGCATTTAACACCATGAGTTATCATACCAAAAATGGAAATGGAAAAATACAATGGAAGTTTGACTATTCTTTTCCCAGATTAATGTATACTGTATGTAGCTGCAATAAATACCAATTACTCTCAGAATAAGTATAGAGTCTTAATTGAGAACCTTGAGTTGTTTGTTACATGTACATTGTATGTCCCTTCTTGTAGTTCAACATATATCAAAGTGACAAATCATATTTGCTTTTTACGACAGCATAATTACAGCGAAGGACCTAAAATATGAAGATACCAGATTGGAGGCGTCAGGTGAGGCCAAGATTTGCGGCCCCTGTCATTGGATTAGAGTGGGAGGCCTGTGGTTGTCGATATCGTTTCCTCGTGCTGGATGGATGGATAGTACGCAATAGTGGGTCCAACAAGGGTCAGGATACGGAAATTAAAATGTGGCCATTTTTTAAGGATTAGCACTTCTGAGGGTCTGATTGGAAAACCACGGTTAAGCACATTATAGATCTTTTTTATCGTCCTCCCTTCAATCGATTAGTGCGTGGTACATTACTCTTCTTTACTTTTCCCTCGTGCCACCTGTGTTAATGAAGAACTGGTATTTAAAACTTTCCTTTTGCTGTGTTTACGACAAAAATCATTTAGGTACAGGTTCCAAATACCAGAAAATCAATGTACCAGTGCTATATCTGAATAGAATTACGTCATTTGTGTAATTTGTCAGTAAAAACGTGTCATTCCTACCATAAAGTTTAATTTAGCGCCAGAAAGGTTGAAGACATTGCATGGGCATTGAAATCGGCACCATCTTTAATTTGAGATCCTTCCGAAAGCATAAATTCTGTGCATAACTATGCCATAAGATACCTGAGGTTTAAATAAACGCTTTTGTGAACAATAACCATCTATTCATTTTTTTTCTGTCATCATTTGAAGGCCGTGAGTTACTTTGTCTCTTTTTAACCTCCTTGGTCAAATAGTTCAGGTACAGGTTCAGGTTTGTACCTAAACCACTGTGCAACGGTACCTGTACCTGATGTTAGGTTTAGGTATGCAACACTAGAGTGTACTGACCAGTGTACACCATTTAGTAATTAGTAGTAGCTTAGGGCACATCTATGCCATTAGTAATTAGGGACAGATTACTATGTTATTCCCAAAAGCCATGAGGATAGCATTAGTGGCTGTCCAACATTCCAGGACAGGTGAAATCTCAGTAGCAGGTAGTTACAGTCTTGGACATTGGACAATCAACTTTCACTTGCAACTTTCCCTTTTGAACAATATTACTCATGAGCCAACCATACATTTTCTGTATCAAAAAAAAATGTTTTCTGTCAACAATTGAACATTACAATGTGCTTGCTTGCATCAAAAACCAAGTAATCTACATTGTAGTACAATTTTATCAAGTTGACAAATAATTGTTTTGAGTAACATCAACATCTTGCTGAAAAAAACACGCCATGTTCGGTAATGAGCCGTTGCGTGAGATTTGGATATTAAACATTTGTCAGCTCGCTTGCTTATTGGCTGGGTGACCCAGAAATGCAAGGGGCTGGAAGAAGTTAACTAGGCATACACATGCTGCTAACTACTGTACATCCAAAGTAATTAAGATAGAATTTTAATGAACTTTCTGTTGAGAGTTAATCCATGAAAATGGTCACGGATGTATTGACTTAAGCTTTAAGCAGATGTTGGGTGGACAATTAACTGACGGGTTGGCTTTTTTGACAGTCCTATAGTTGGTGTAAAGGACTGTCAGAAATTCTGACTTGTCAGAAAACTTTACATTTGTCCACCCTAACATCTGCTTGGAGATGAGTATAGACTAATTTTGGGATCCTGGCCACAGGACTTTCAGGAATTTTTGTATATGGTCAAAAAGCCTGATGAATAAGAGTAAGACTGAAATATCTTAGGATATGCCCCGCCTATTCAACACTAATTTTTTTTTAGCTCAAGGTAAATCAAGTTCTAGAACCATATTAACATCATTTAATACATACACATCTAAATGAACTTCATTATGAAGCACCAAATTCATTCCTTCTTGTCTTGCAGACACACAGGATGGCATTAACAAGCAATTTTTCACACACACACACACACTGTATTGCAAAAGAGCCCAATTTGGCTACATATAACACAAAGCTCCACAAACAAAAGAGTACAGCCTTGTCAAATGAAAGGCTGTCAAAACTCCAACAAATGTTTCAATCCCAATGAAATAACAGTGTTCTATTACAAAGGCAACACAGCTGTCCTATAAGTAAGACAAGTACATGAACTAGTAAATGACTTTCATACTTTAGGGACCCCGAGTTATCTTGAAAACCCTTCTAAATTACAGAGGTACAAAAGTTACAAACCATTCTAGTCGCAGCTGCGATCGCCCATTATTATCAAATTACCCACTATAAAGGCTGTTAATAAGGCCCTGCTATTGGAAATCCATACTCTACCTGAAGAGGCAATCTCGGCAGAACATGGGGCTGAGACAGGTATAATTGGTGTGAATATTCTGGGTTTCTTTGTTCCCAGATTGTGATAGCTTAGACACATCAATCTAGACATCATACCAAGAATTAGAAGTGATTCTCTCCACCGAGAAAGAAAACTAGGACGAGATTTCAGAGCAGAATGCTGAAATATTTTCTTTTCCTTAAAAAACTGAAGGATTGAAAATGACACAGTAATATGTGCAGGATTACTTTATACGATAATGCTTCAAAATGGACGTAATAAAATTTTGATATAATTTGCTTCTGTGTTTTACCCTGCAAGATACTCAACATAGACACTGTAAAGCAAGAAAATAAGTACCTTCGACTTGAAGGCAAATAAATTGATAGCATGTGTCCACTTCTGTTCGGAATTAATGAATTTTTCATGGATTTAATGATACCTGGAGGCTAATAGTCCAAGGACAAGTCGGCTGAATTAGACATGGCTTTCTGTGAAATAATTGATGACTTTTGGATCCAAGGTAATCCCTAAACGAGCTTTTAGTATAGAACGCAAAATGAAGTAAAACATGTCTCAAAGCTACAGCTTGAATAAAACGATCATTCAACTAGAAGGACTTAAGCTTTTTAATACCAAAATTACATTGCTCGAAGCCTATCCTTTTTGCTGGATCAAAGTGGCTTTTTAAGCACGTTAGCTGCGCAATTTATAAGAGTGGTATCACCAAAACCCCCATGTTCACCCTCAGAGCAGCTAAGTGCACTTCAAGCCATCAGAACTGTCTGCAAATCTGTCAGTCAAAATCTTCCATGGGACATACGCCCGGACCACCGCTGAAATGGGTCTTGGAGGGTAGAAATGTTGAAATATTGTGTCAAAAATGCCTGGTAATAAAGAAAAAACTTACAGGACAGCGCGCTAGGGGGAAAATATCATCACGCAGCGCACTAAGAGACCGCTACAATCCAATACACAAGCCGAAACACACTTCAAGTTGCAACATCAAATGACAAGCCGCTATCTCTATCTCTTCCCATATAGGAAAGACTTTGATTCCTACAACGTACCTCTTATCTGAGACAGGGTGCCGAGGAAGACGAGGATTGTCACGGCGGCTGTTCTCATTTTGTCGGTCGGCTTCTCTAGATGTTGCCGCTGGCGGGAATCCGAGTTGAAGCGAGCGGACTTGTGATGCTGAATCCCGCCGTGGAACGCGTGACTGTACCGCAGGACTCACTCACTCGCTCACTGCTAATTTGACGATTGGTCGGCTCACGGGACCTCAACACTTCGTTAACAGGGGCAGGTACTGTCTACACAAAAAATCTGTGCGAAAGGTTCTTTTTCTTGAGGAAAAATTGGCTGAAAATGTTGAAAAAACAACTCTCTACTCTCAGTTGGAAGTGCTTCTGTCGTCTGACGAGCCGCGGTCCTATTTATGGCCTGAACCACTCAGCTGCGGGGGTGGGCAGGACGGAAATGCGTCTGTAAAATACGCACAGGACGGGGGGTTATGGGAGATATTCAAGACCCCACGGGACGATACCGTGAGAGCATTTTGCTGCCAGCGTTTTGTTTATTTATACACGGCTTCCCGCCATTGCGTTATTTCCCCCTTTTCTTACTATCGTAGGAAAAAGACGACATTCGATGCATCCGAAATGCCAGAGATCGAAGTCCAGATATACACTTTTCACGGATCATTAGCGCCTATATGCGTTCTCCTTTGACCACCATTGGTTGATTGATCATATGATGAATGTATGATGGACAAATTGATGATAACCATATGTAGCACTTGATGGCTGATAATATCTTTTAACAAAGCAAAGGGAAAAGGACGGCTCACACGCGATTTGAACATGAAAGCAAGTCGATGTCTGGATCTTTGACGCCCCCAAACCATTCCAAATGCTCGAAGATAAGACATCAAACAAACCATGCACCTGAGCTTCTACTTTCCCGAGGTCTTGATTGATGATAACAAGGGACAGTCCAAGAAAGATAGTAGGGGAAGGGTAGAAATTGCTTTGCAGAAAGTATTTTGTTGGGTAGACAAAAATATCTCCCTTTCTCTCTCTCTCCCCCCTCTCTGAGAGAGAGAGAGAGAGAGAGAGAGAGAGAGAGAGAGAGAGAGATTTCAACTCTCTTGCTCTTTTCGTGGGTTTTCTTATTTTATATTTACCCAACGGTTTTTCTTGATCCACACCTAATGTTGTGATAGCCTGTGCGTGACTTTGACATTGAGTGTCAGACTGGCAGTAACGTTACGTTGAAACCTGCAGGTGATGTAAGAAGCCATCCGATAGGCCATACATAGCCACAGTGAGATGTATGGAGAGGCCGTATAGAAGACAGGGATGACATCATCCGTATAGCCATAGGCCATAAATATTACATTTTGGTTCATGGAAATATGATATCAAAAGCATTGCGTGGCCATTGAACTAGGAAGTCTACTTTCGTGTTGTTGTTGTTGTTTCTGTTTGTGTTATTTTGTTTTGATCTCCCTATTCAATTAGGAACTATATCATTGAGCTATTAGAACAATTTACATACCAGAGGTCATCTAGCATTCCATTCCCTTCCGCCGTTTCGTGTGATAAGAGAGGTGTTCCTATTTTTACGACGACCCGTCAATCGCACTGGTATTTCGGTGCCGTCTTTAATACCACCTTGGCAGTCAAATTGCCTCAGTAGACTAGAATGTCAAGTGGAACACGGACTAGACAGGGGACGTAAACCACTTTCACATGGAAATGACATCCTCATTCCAAAAAGGGTAGAGAATGCGCAAGTGACTTTTCTCTAGCCTTTCTTTGTCGTCGCAATCTGTTCAAGAGATCTTCACTCATTTTCAGTTCATATACTAGTAGTCTCACGATTATCACCAGGATTTCCCAGCAGATGAAAGTCACTTTTTACCGCCATTACAGTGACGGGGCTGCCTTGACTTTTATCCGCGGGCAAGTTCATTCTTCCCAACATTGCTGTGACAGACTTGACCGGCGGTAGCGCTACGATACTTCAGTTGATCTATCGCCTGCGACCAAGCTGAAGCTAGCCCTCGATTCGGCCTTCGATTCACAGCCTTCGTTTCAGCCCTCGATTGGATTTTGCCGCCGATTCAGCCTTCGATAAGAGGGAATAGACAGAACATAGCAACCTATTCAGTTACCGATTCGAAAAACCTAGAATCTATGCCAGCTCTCTTACAAGGTCTTACAACGAACACAAAAGGCAATACAAGGCTCAACTAGTACCAAACAAGGAGATATTTACTTGCAAATAATGTCGGAAAGGACATAATATCACGAAATCGGCATAAAATAATAGTGACAACTGACAAGGGACACTGGCCCTCGATTCGGCCGTCGATGGGATTTTATCTAGATGTGGCCCATGAACTTGAAAAGAAAGGCTCGCTGGACGGCTTGTAGCGCTTTCTGCTGTTTAGCTAAATGTGGCCCATGAATTTGAAATAGTAACTTAGGATACATTAGGATCTAAAATACTTTATGGCGCATGGCCGGATTTGATGAACGAGCCACAGGGGGTCTAATCAAGCCCCGGTGAAGCTAGCCCTCGTTTCGGGCATCGACTTGCCTGGGAAAGAAAGGCTTGCTGGACGGCTTGTAGCGATTTCTGCTGTTTATCTAAATGTGGCCCATGAATTTGAAATAGTAACTGGGATACATTAGGATCTAGAGTACTTTATGCAAGTATCAAATTCAACTGGCCGGATTTGATGAACAAGCCACAGGGGGTCTCATGAAGCCCCGGTGAAGCTAGCCCTCGATTCGGGCATCGACTTGCCTGGGAAAAAAAGGCTTGCTGGACGGCTTGTAGCGATTTCTGCTGTTTAGCTAAATGTGGCCCATGAATTTGAAATAGTAACTAGGATACATTAGGATCTAAAATACTTTATGGCGCATGGCCGGATTTGATGAACGAGCCACAGGGGGTCTCATCAAGCCCCGGTGAAGCTAGCCCTCGATTCGGGCATCGACTTGCCTGGGAAAGAAAGGCTCAGTGCTGGACGGCTTCAAGTAGCGATTTCTGCTGTTTAGCTAAATGTGGCCCATGAATTTGAAATAGTGATTAGGATACATTAGGATCTAAAATACTTTATGGCGCATGGCCGGATTTGATGAACGAGCCACAGGGGGTCTAATCAAGCCCCGGTGAAGCTAGCCCTCGATTCGGGCATCGACTTGCCTGGGAAAGAAAGGCTTGCTGGACGGCTTGTAGCGCTTTCTGCTGTTTAGCTAAATGTGGCCCATGAATTTGAAATAGTAACTTAGGATACATTAGGATCTAAAATACTTTATGGCGCATGGCCGGATTTGATGAACGAGCCACAGGGGGTCTCATCAAGCCCCGGTGAAGCTAGCCCTCGATTCGGGCATCGACTTGCCTGGGAAAAAAAGGCTTGCTGGACGGCTTGTAGCGATTTCTGCTGTTTAGCTAAATGTGGCCCATGAATTTGAAATAGTAACTAGGATACATTAGGATCTAAAATACTTTATGGCGCATGGCCGGATTTGATGAACGAGCCACAGGGGGTCTCATCAAGCCCCGGTGAAGCTAGCCCTCAATTCGGGCATCGACTTGCCTGGGAAAGAAAGGCTTGCTGGACGGCTTGTAGCGCTTTCTGCTGTTTAGCTAAATGTGGCCCATGAATTTGAAATAGTAATTAGGATACATTAGGATCTAAAATACTTTATGGCGCATGGCCGGATTTGATGAACGAGCCACTATTTCAAGTTCACGGGCCACAGTTAGATAAACAGCAATAGCGATGCAATCCGTTCAGCCAGCCTTTTTATGTACCCTTTCCTTTCCGCTTTTGAAGGGTTAGACCCCCTGCGACTCGTTCATCAAATCCGGCCCGTAAAATTTGATACTTGCATAAAGTACTCTAGATCCTAATGTATCCTAATTACTATTTCAAATTCATGGGCAACATTTAGATAAACAGCAGAAAGCGCTACAAGCCGTCCAGCAAGCCTTTCTTTCCCAGGCAAGTCGATGCCCGAATCGAGGGCTAGCTTCACCGGGGCTTGATGAGACCCCCTGTGGCTCGTTCATCAAATCCGGCCATGCGCCATAAAGTATTTTAGATCCTAATGTATCCTAATTACTATTTCAAATTCATGGGCCACATTTAGCTAAACAGCAGAAATCGCTACAAGCCGTCCAGCAAGCCTTTTTTTCCCAGGCAAGTCGATGCCCGAATCGAGGGCTAGCTTCACCGGGGCTTCATGAGACCCCCCGTTCATCAAATCCGGCCATGCGCCATAAAGTATTTTAGATCCTAATGTATCCTAATTACTATTTCAAGTTCATGGGTCACATCTAGATAAAATCCCATCGACGGCCGAATCGAGGGCCAGTGTCCCTTGTCAGTTGTCACTATTATTTTATGCCAATTTCGTGATATTATGTCCTTTCCGACATTATTTGCAAGTAAATATCTCCTTGTTTGGTACTAGTTGAGCCTTGTATTGCCTTTTGTGTTCGTTGTAAGAGAGCTGGCATAGATTCTAGGTTTTTCGAATCGGTAACTGAATAGGCTGCTATGTTCTGTCTATTCCCTCTTATCGAAGGCTGAATCGGCGGCAAAATCCAATCGAGGGCTGAAACGAAGGCTGTGAATCGAAGGCCGAATCGAGGGCTAGCTTCAGCTTGGTCGCCTGCGCTAGCTTGCCTGACCATTGAGGCTACCATATCAACACTTTTATCTCGAAACTGTATTGATTTTATACCCTCAACCATCCGCCGTTGGAACCCAAGCCCTCGCGACTATCCTTTGTGTCGGGATTGAAAAATAAATCAGTACTGTCTTCTGATAGGCTGTAGGAAAAATTAGATCGTTTCGCGTCAAATCGTGGTTATCGAGTAGAGACATGGGTGAGCATACATAGAGCCGCTTGCCTTGAAAGGAGATATTGATATGCGCTCTATAGTTCATTCGCTACAAAAAGTGTCAATTGTCCGTCATATCTCACTCCAAAATGAAAATACAAATAAAGAAGCAAATAATTGCAAAATTAGAACATCCAGCAAACCAGTTGTGAGTGTGCGGCAATATGCTATAATCCCACGAGAGTTTATTTCATTGTTATAATGATGATAAATTTATTGCATACAAAGCAAAACGACAAGACAAATGGAATGCATAGATGAATAGATAAATAAAAGGCAGATAACAAATATTCAAAATCAATTTCTACCTTGGCTTTCTGGATGGTTTGACTTCTTTTCTGCATGTAATGAAATGACACTTGCTGCCAAATTCTATGCTAAAACCATGAATTTGGCACGTTTTGTTTTTCATTTTCAAGCATGTACAATTTGTTTATACTCTGCTTCACTAAGAAGGATGTACGTCTATCTTTGAAGTTTTGATTGCTTTTACTTCTTTTCGCTTTTATCCCTATCCTTCTCTCCATATCTATATGGCTTATCGTGTGGTGATACGCCGTAAAACTGCGCCCTTAGAAAACTTGATACCCTAGCGCTGCGTCAACCCATCTATTCAAGGCGTCCAGATGACATTTGCCCTACATTCGGCAACTAATGGACTTCCTCGACTTCTCCATAAATCTCCGCAACGTTAGATTTGTTTAGCCTATACCAGCCTCTTTGAGTGAAACATAGTCTAGACAGAAGTGAACTGTAGATTTTACCCCTTTTACAGTTTAGTCAATGGGCATAAGTCCTTCCAAACTGTTGTTCGTACTGGACAGTAACCTTGCTTTTAATAAAGTCGAACAGAAACCCTACTTTGACATTAGTTAATGTTATTTGTATATAGTATTCTTATTGCGTTGACATTACCGTATGAGTTGATTGTAAACTGCGGCGCAATTCAGTTTTTACTGCAATGCCGAGTATTCCGTGTTTTATCAATGAACCAATTACTTACAAACTAAAAGTAAAAGCAAAAAGGTATGTCGCTGTTTTTTCTCTCTTAATCTTTTAGGTCATGTTCGTGTCTCTGGTTGGGGCAACTTAACAATCTTGGAGATATTACGTTTTAAAACATAGAGGGGTCGCGAAATCCTAAAAACGCATAGCTTAATATTGGATGCCAGACTTTTTCCAGGGCTTAGACAGGCCAACTCCTCGGCTCTAGGGCCGATATGCCCCAGGGAAAGTCTACAACAAGACCCCTTGAGTTAGACCCTGACAAACATGCAGTCTGACTCATTTTAGAGATCGGGCTAATCTCCAAGCAGATCTCCACGGTGCTAAAATCGTTCAAGCTAGCCAGAGAAGCTCCAGTCAGCCAGGGAAGTTGTCAGGCACCCTGATTGCCAAAAAAAAAAGATTATTTCTGCCAGTTGGATACGGTCTTTGCAACCGTTGGGTCTGCTTGGAGACTAAGATCGGGCTCGGGTCTAGCATCCGGCAGGCTGGAAAAAAACGCACACAACCTCGCCATATCTGCTTGGAGACTAGGATGAAAACACAATTTTCCGTATTTCTAGTGATCAAACGCCAGACGTTATAAGCGGTGACTAGAAGGATGTTACAGTGGGTGTGGTTATTGTTTGTGTAGTGATATTGACTCACGTACACAAGACGCTTTGATAGAGCGAAGGGAAAGTAAAACGAGCCCTTTTGACGTCACGCAGCCTGGCGGATGTGGATGGGACGACATGCCCCAGTTTGGGACATTTCCTCTCCAGGGTATACAGACACAGTGACTGTCACATTTTCGCTGGAACGACGATGCTATGTATCTACAATATAGACAGTGCGTATGTAATCAACGATTAAACAATAGATAAGAAAGTGAGCCATTCTTCCGTTTAAGTTGTCCTATTTTACGGGCGGGGCACTGGCAAACGTTCGCCTGCTGTCATTGTCACTGACTACGTCCGTTCACTATTAAAGTATCGGGAAACTGAGTATCGTGGGCAAGTTTTAGAGCTGGAATCGTTCAATTTGTTCCAAAGGACGCAATAACAAGATAGGATAGGTACAGGGTTTTTTTTTTATAAAAAAGTCGATAATTTAAGAGTTAAGAATCAGTTACCAAGTTAACTTAACGGACCACCCTAAAGAATCATGAATAGATACATTGATAATATAAATATTTTTGTAGGGTAGCGAGTGTAGGAGCCCCGGTAATAATAGGATGGCACCCAGGCTATTGGTATACCGGGTAAGGACCAAAATACCGGCTACAGTCCGTTGTTTACAAATTACAAACAACTTCCGTTCCGGACAACTGCATGGTTCAGGTAAAAGGTCCGTGTGTGACTATCCATATGTATTTCTTCACTGTTACACTTACAAACCCTGGTCGTGTCTTTGTTTGACTCGGCGGCCTGATCCACTTCCGGGTAACGGGGCGCTGTTTTGGGACAACCGTCAACATAAACACGGGGGAAAACCCAGGAATTCACCCCCAAGGAATGCTGGAATTCTGACTCACAGACGAGAAATAAAAACCTCAGGGGAAACCAGACAGGATTTTCTTAACCAACTTCGACTGCGGATCCCTTTCTGTCTGTTCCTAAGTTGTATCCAGTGTTGTCTGGAATAGATAGCGACTTTAGATAACCTCGGGTTTACGTCATGATTCTTAATCTGTAGATGACAGACAAAGGCCACATGAACCTTGTTCAAGAGAAGGGTGTAGCCTCTACCAGTCTCCGCGGGTCGCTGGGAAAATAGTAGAAATTGGCCAAATAGAGTCATTTGTATGAAGGGAGTCGGCTACGGAGAGAGGGTCCAATAGGCAACTGCGGATGGGAATGTTATCCTCCATGGCCAAAGTCCCCCGGCAAATGTTCTCTCTATTTCCGACGCGGTTAGTCTGGTAGAGACTAAGAAGGGTGCACCGTTCATTTTCTATCGTAAATAACCATAAAAACAATCAGCAAACCACAAAAACGCATCAAGAAGCCAGATATAAATCATTCAATATGCCATGATCTTTCATAGTTACCTACAAAGTCTAAGTCAAAGTCAGAAATATTGTGCCACTGAGTTCTTAGTATAAGAACGTAAACTTTTTCTATGATACCAAAGTTTGAAACTGTTCGTGAGTACATCAGAACGTAAGAGACAGCTGGCAAATGTCCAAACTTGTAGTCTCCCAGCGCTACAGACAGGATGTGTTAGCTAAAGTTGGAAAGCCCCTCGGTACAATCTGGGCTTATCACAATCTTTCACTGTATTTCTGGGTTCCGAGAAGGCAGACTTACTCTCCAAGCAGAGGAGGGGTTTCGGCTGGTTTTTGACGTGTTTTTAGGCGATTTTGTCGGGCTTTCTACTTTGTTGGGTTGGCTAGACAAAAAAAAAGATGACAAAGTAGAAAGCCCGACAAAAACGCCTAAAAACACGTCAAAAACCAGCCGAAACCCATGCTCTGCTTGGAGAGTAGGCAGACTAGTATTGGACAACGAACATTTGGCAGCTTGGGTCGAGCCATTCATCAAAGCGAACTACAGTACAGCTAAAACACGCATGTCATTGAATATTTGGAAGAAGAAACATTTAGAAATTTACAAGGAAAGAAAGATGTAACGTGTAGATTGGTCGCGGCTAAGAAAAAGAAAACATTACAGTAATTTTCAGTCCATTAGCTCTCTAAATGTCTTTGTTTTGATTATTTTTTTTAAACTACAGAAGACAGATTGCTGTAGCTCAAAATCGCAAGCAATATTCAAGAACGTTCCATAAGAGAAAGTATCAGGTACTCTATATAATCTACAACTTCTAATATTGTCACTGGCGTGTCCAATTACAGCTATCTTGATATGGCGTTTTGGGGATGAAATTCTTACAAAATTGCGCCTCCAAATCTCTCATATGAGATATCTCCTGAAATTGCAGTTTTCCAATAGACCCGGCACATATTACATGGCACAGAGAAAAACTGATAAGTGTCGACCGCGACGCGATATACAGGCCTTATTTTTCAAAGATACGCAGTGGTTATGTAAGGTACATGTATCTGATGTAAAATCGTGCTTTATGCAATAGTTTGGGCCTATTCAAGAATAACATGGTTTTCTGCAAGTTTACCACAAACCTACCAATTTCTGACAAAAGAAAATAATTTTGGATAGACATGATATAAATAGCACGAACACTTACAGCCAGTTTGTGTTTTTTTCTAAAAGGTCGATTCCTAAAAATATTTTCCTCAAATGTAGAAAGTACAGTCTCAAGCAAAATCTTTTTGTCCGATTTTTGGTCCCTACTCCGTAACTTTTAAAAAATAGATTTCACATTTGTCTTCGCCTATCGTTGTTCACGTGCGTACACATTCGGCTTCTTTAAAAACTTCTAAATTTCTTCCACGAAAAAACCTCACAGACATATATACCGGTAAAATATATGTTAAACCTTTAAACCAAACGCATGTAGCCCCAGTTTGAAGGAAGTTTCGGAAAAGACTATGGAAGAACATGTCCATAAACGCGTTTGCTTTTTTGAGTTTTCACATTTTTATTGTTGACAATTTAGATTGACACGTAACGTTAACAGGTATTTTCAAACCTGTCCCGACTTTTTACATTCTTGACACTCCTGCTCCTAGACAATGTCCGTGAGGAAATTGTTCACATATGTTCTGTATACTGGAATGTTTCTACTTTCAAACACACCGACAGTTTAGTACCACGTAAAACTTCAAAGACGTATAATCCAACAGTTCAACTAATCAAATATCCGCGGCTTTCTTTATTATAATCGGGTTCAACCGCAGACGACGGCTCAACCTTTGGCGGGAAATCTGCGACATATTTTGCACGCTTTGCGGTTGCAGACGACTTTTTTTTTTTACTTGATACCTTTCCCGGGGGTTGAGATGACTGAATCTGTGTGGTCAGGTAAACCAAAACAAGAAACACACCGAGAAATATCCTCTTGACTCATCCGGGCGGCTCAAAAATAGACATTTTGAGGAAATTCTTTAGTTTCGTCAGGTTTGAGTCAATGCGCCGCCCACCGGTTTAACTGATTTGTCTCACTGCTATGTGGAAATGTTTCAAATATTTCTGTTGTGTACAGTGGTAGTTGAAGTATATGAGTCTACTTTCTTCGTTTTGTTTCTCTATACGGTTTAATTATCTGGCGACAGAAGACTGCATTTTTGAAAATCTCTCTTTGTCTTTCTTATGCATCTCCAAAAAGTCATTCTCTTTTCTTTTCTTTTCTTTTCTCCTTTGTCCAGGCTTTCTGTTCTTCCTGACTTCCTTGCGAGTGCCCAATATGCTAGGGCCAGCCATAGGAAAGAAAATGTTTCCAGTCACACGACCGACCCCAGCCCTAGCAAAAACAACAGTGTCCTGATGCGTTCCAGTGTTACAATGTTAGACTATTATATATTGTTCTTGTTATTCCTTGTCAGATCACTTTGACCGAATAAAGTCTAAAAGAAAAAAGAAAGAAAAAATAGAATTCCTACCAACCGACACTTTTTTTCAAGGCAGTAATCCGAAACACAACATCAACTTTCCTAGGCCTAGTTCGTGTACTCCAAAACCCCAAGGCATCCTCAGTGCGAAGTTTCCCCCGCGTGTGTGTTTAATCAGGGGCGCGTGTCTTTGGTTTGGTGCGGATGACCTCCCGTGACCTCGCGCCAGGGGGAAGGTGTCTGAACCAGTTAAAATCATGATTACACGACGATTTGCCAAAGCGGTACAACACGTATTGGCTACTCTCCAAGCAGAGGAGTGGGTCCGGCAGGTTTTTGACGTGTTTTTAGGCGTTTTTGTCGGGCTTTCTACTTTGTCAATTTTTTTGTCTAGCCAACCCACACCTCTGCACGCAGACGGGGGACTAGAGCTGGCTAGACAAAAAAAATGACAAAGTAGAAAGCCCGACAAAAACGCCTAAAAACACGTCAAAAACCTGCCGGACCCACTCCTCTACTTGGAGAGTAGTATTGGCAACGCTAGGCCTAGGAAACAAAATGTTTTGTTTCCGGTTACTCGACCAACCCTAGCAAAAACCTGCCGACCCTAGCCTTTTGGGGGTCGATTGCTGGCAAGGGACATAACATTTTTCATAACATTTTCCATCTTAAATTCAAAACAGACTTCCCGTATTTCACACTCTGTTAACATAAGGCCTTGAACAGTTGATGAAAGAATTTCTTATGTCTATTCATTGAGATGTACCACATTTGTGGAAGGATTGACATAACAGGTGACTATCACATTTTCAAGATGTTGACCAGGACCAGACTGTAAGGTTTGATCCACTCACACCGGGAGGGACAATTTTCGTGTGTGGTGGGTTCTTTTTTTACTTGCTCGAGGTGTATGTTAATCAAATTATACTTAACATTGTAAGTCTTTGTTAAGTTTACTAATAAACTTGTGCTTGTAAAATCAATATCTGTATGATTACAGTATGACGCTGACAATATCAGTGTTATTAAACTGACTTTGTTTAATCAGATCAGCCGAAGTTTAAAAGAAAAAGATAGAGAATCTCTACCTACCAACCTTTTTTATCAGGACTGTGACCTGAGAGACTTTTTTCTTTCCTAGGCCCCAGCTTTGTTAGCTGTCTAGGTGTGTATATTCTCCGCCTAGCCTTCCAAGGGTTTCGATAGATAGCAGAGTTCGGAAAAAAATCGGGTGAATAGTTGATTATGAAATTTCATGTTGCAAGTTCGTGCCGGAAGGCTTATTGCAAGTACGTAGAATTTGGAGGTAGTGAAAGAGAGTGAGTGAGTGAGTGAGTGAGTGAGTGAGTGAGTGAGTGAGTGAGTGAGTGAGTGAGTGAGTGAGTGAGTGAGTGCCGTGAGTGAGTGAATGAGTGAGTGAGTGAGTGAGTGAGTGAGTGAGTGAGTGAGTGAGTGAGGATTTACTTAATCAATCCGAATGTTTCTGAAGTTGTATCAGTAAATTATGAAGAACGTTTTGTTTCATTGGTCGCATAACCGGTAAACCATCTGCAGCTGTAACACACTTAGTTTTGTACAGTAGGTACAATAGATGTGTGCATTTTATTCAAAAGAAACAGAAAGTCTGAAACCAATAATGTACAGTATACGTGTGTATATGACGAAGTAAAGTCGCTGTCACACATGTACTTATATAGCTGACCATGGCGTTTGACCATCTCCAGACCACGAGTGGGAGTTAGTCGTGATCTGGTTGGGAGTTGGTCGGTAATGTTGCTTGCCACTTTAGATGTCTTCTGCACCAGTCGTCTATGAATTTTGACAAATTAAACTCGGGAAAGTCCCATTCTTCTTGCCTTAGATGCGATCATAGGAGCGAGCTAGAGTCAGAATAGGATGGATTCCAGGCTACTCCCAACGCAGGGCCTACCTTGGTTTCGGAATGGTCGGGAGAAACATTCGCGGTGTCATTTGGCCTCTACAATAAACCGTATTCGTTCTGTAGGCCAGCATTCATAGTCTCCAAGCAGATATAAAGATCCGGCTCAGTGGCGTTGAAGAGTGTAAAAGGTGCACCGTATACTGTCTCGAAACCCTTACTAAATGTCACAGAAACACGCTAAGAATACTGACACTGTGAGCCGAGTCTTTACATCTACTTGGAGATTACATAATACTCCTAAATGTGTTTTTCAGCGCACGTTTCCGACACGTAACCGTGAGACTGCACAATTTCGATCCAAATGCCCCGAAGACACTCCGGTCCATTCCCAGATGTTCAGTGCTCCTCAAGAAAGTTCAACATCCTTTCTTCCAAGAAGGGGCCTGCAGGTTGGGCTGGTTGGCTCTTACCACCGGTCCGGCTGCACGCGATCTTTGTGGACAAAATCCTTCAATAACATGAGTTTGCATTCTGTAATATTTGTGATCCAGTTATTGTATACTGTCGTAGGACTTCTTCGGAATCATGGTGGATGAAGAGACCAAGTCGTAAAGAAATGGAAAGTACCCCCAGAGAGGGGGGGCAGAGAGAGAGAAAGAAAGACAGAGAGAGAGGGGGGCAGAGAGAGACAAAGAGGGAGAGAGGGGGAGGGGAGGAGAGTTAAGGAGAGGAGAGAGTGGATAGAGGATGAGGGAAAGAGGGAAGGAGAGAGGGACGGTGGGAGAGGGTGGAGAGAGATAGAAGTGAAGGGAGGGGATAGAAAACGAGAGGAGGGAGGATGGGAGATAGAGAAGGAGAAAGGAAGAGAGAGGGAAGGGGAAAGAGAAGGGAGACGGGGGAAGGGAGAAAGAAAGGAATGAAGAATCAACAACAAATTGGTGGAAAGTAAGGAAGACTGGATAGATAAAGAAGGAAAGAAAGAAAGAAAGAGAGAAAGAAAGAAAGAAAGACAGACAGAAAGAAAGAAAGAAAGAAAAAAAAAAAAAAAAAAAGAAACCCATTGTCTTACTTGCATCATCTTGCGAACCTTTAAAATGATGTCAAAGGTCGTCTGCGTTTTAACCTATCAGGACTAAATCACCAAGAAGATTTATCTCTTCCGCCAGGGCGAGGTTGTTTATGTCAGTGGGTCAGATACCGGTAAGTAAATAAACTCAGATGACGTCATTCACACTCTTTGTGACGTCAGGAGCACCGATCTTAACGATGAGAAATCCCATTCCTTCTTAAACTGAACTGGTTCCCTTATCTTAATTGAGAACGGATGTTCTAAGAAAGTGCTGTTTCATAGCAAGTCGTTTAGCCCCTATAGGTGTCACACAAAGAGGACCATGGCCTCTCGACCTTCTCCAGACCAAGGTTGGGAGTGAGTCGTAAGCGAGGTCATCTGTGGTTTTGAGTCGGCGAGGTTCCCAACTAGTCTTTAAAAGTCGTCTGCGCCAGCCGACTATAGATTTTGAAAAATCAAAATCGTGAATTGAAGGGGTACTCTGATTGGATGCGATCAGAGGAGCGAACTGGAGCTAGAAGATCCTAGAATAGCTCGGATTCCAGGCCTCTCCCAACCCAGCGCCGACCTTGGTTGGGAAGTGGTCGGGAGCAAAACTGCGTGGGAAGGTCCTGAATGTATGACAGAGCTTTAGATCAACTGAGAGATGCTAAAACTCGCACTGTCCTTATCTCAGTGTTGCATGAACTTGGTGCTTTGACCAATATGATTTTGATATTTCCTTTTTCGTTATCAATATTTGAATGAAAAATAAATCATGTGCTTTCAGCTGCCTACCTATCTACCGGGATAGGAAGAAAAACATATTTTAATCATATTGTTGTCCTAATTATTCCTGTAGTGTAACTGTCATCAATCTAGGCCGTCGTTGATGTTATATTAGAATTTGGTTACCCCTTCTTACGACTCGTAATTCGGAGGATCCTCTTTGTGTGAAGAAGCACAGCCACTCCATGCAAGAAGTGGCTGCGATTCTGTCAGGATCCGGAAGGAGGCGTTGGTGTCAAGGCGGGCATTAGACACCATCACGAGTGGAGGTGGCCGATTTGTCTTTAAAAAATTCGAACCAGACATTATCAAAGTAACCGTTAGCTAATCCAGAAAGTGCACAGACAACCTGGAAGGGTCTGGTATAAACTCCAGTAAACAGAATCACGCTCTTTGCATATTTGACAATTATATTTTCTATTAGTTAACTTGCAACATCGTTACAAACCACGAATTGAATTTTCAATTGAAAAGGCACCACTCTGCTTGCAGGGTAAAGTTCCCCGGAAGTACATAGAAAGCTGCCTGGAGGCCCATTATCGAACTTGACCTTCGTTTGTCCGACAAAGAAGGTGTATGAACATCCTTGAAGGAGAAAACAGAATCATGTACGTTGTATATTTGACAATTAGATTTTATTAGTTAACATGCAAAATTGTAATATCGTGTTAGATACTTTTAAAATCTTGTTCAAAAGAAGTGCAAGTATGGTTTTCACTAAGAATTGTATTGTATATGTAACAAGCATATACAATACAATTATTGTTTCATTCTCATCAAAACCAGAATGATACAAGGCAACGTTTCTAGAAAACGCAATGACTACAGTCAGCGTTAGTCTAAATTAATCTCTAAGCAGTTGTATTTCTTACTCCTGGTTTATATGCTGTAGATAGTACATCAAATGTTTGTCATAAAATTCTGTTATATCAAAGTATCATCATATAATGTTACAAAACACAGACTATTCTATAACCACCAGCATCATCCACCGTGGTGGCGTAATCATCACGTCCGTGCAGAAACGGAGGTATTGGTTTTGGTATGTCTGTTATCTGAGTTTGTTTCCAATTTCTTTACATGCTAGTCGCGTCCGAAGGTCAGCGAATACGTTATCGAAGGTTATCTCATTCCCTGTCTTCAATCTCCTGCTATATGCATAACTGTCGCCTTAATTCTGGCAGCCAGTGTAATGGACACATGTTATGTTAATAATACCCTTCTTTGCATAACTAATGAAGTACAATTAGACAGGACAGACGAGAAACTCTAGATATTTCACAGAGGTATGAGATCTTCGTTTTCGTGTTTCCTAGGTAGTCTTAAAATGCATCTAACATTGCTTTGCAAATGGTGATTGAATATAGGGATATAGCAGCACCACCCAACAACTTTCGTGTACATTCTTCCATGGGTGGCAAATTGGAATATATTCAAAAGCCTCAAAACTGTCATTTAATCTGTAATCTCCAAGCTAAAACAAGGTTAACCCTACATCTGCTTGGAGAAGGATGATCTAAGCCTGGTTGTACCCCGGTGGAGGGCTGACGTAACCAGATTGCGCATGCGCGTCTGGGGCTGCACCCTGCTGCTGCTCGTTCTTCTGCTGTTGTTGTTGTTGTTGCGCATGCGCCTGAGCCATAGCCTGGTCCACAGTACCTGCAGCCATCCCTGCAGAAAGCACAGTGCGTCTAGATGCTTAGACTGGAAATATTAAGGATCTAGGACCATCTAGTCTGTATCCGTTGTAAGGATATTTATGTCTCTATCAGTTGTATACAAGATAATTTTCCTCGCTTCAAAAGGCACATCATGTCTCCTGTAGTCTGATCTATTTCTATCCTATTCTGTTCTCTTCTAGTCAGGTTTAGTCTGCTCGCAAATCGGACTAAATGGAGAGGATTGAAGAAAGACTGATTGCTGCTGCAGGTTGTTCCGACCACTGCAGCAGCAGAACACAGTGGACTACTTCTTAATAGTCTACTCTACATGTAGTCTGTTCTATTCTATTCTATTCTAATCTAGGCTAATCAACTCTATATCATATTCTGTTCTATTCTGGTATATACACGCGTTTTGTTCTATTCTACTCTAGTCTACTGTACACGTATTCTATTCTGTGCATTCTGGCATTCACAACTGTAGGTGCAATTGACCGGAATTTCGCCTAGTGGCGTCACTGTAACGCATTGCTTCAGCCCTAGCGGTCACTCACTTATAGAGACTTATAGAGGCTGATCTTTTACAAAGGGCAAGCACACATTTACACCCAAACAGTGTGTATGTCATGTTATACTGAATGTAAGATGTAATCAATACCTTGCTGTCCACCACCGTGTTGAGGAGGTATGGGGCTGCTGATGACGTAGGACGGGGCATGCGCCGAGTGCGCTGGAGCGTAGTTGATGTTTGCAAAGTTCTGCAGCGGGACCAGCCGTCCGTTTCCCCCCATCTCGTGCATGGTCTGGGGAAATATTAGGTACAATGATATCAATCATAGATGCAGCTAGCTAGCTGGCTGGCTGGCTGGCTGGCTGGCTGGCTGGCTGGCTGGCTGGCTGGCTGGCTGGCTGGCTGGCTGGCTGGCTGGCTGGCTGGCTGGCTGGCTGGCTGGCTGGCTGGCTGGCTGGCTGGCTGGCTGGCTGGCTGGCTGGCTGGATGGATGGATGGATGGATGGATGGATGGATGGATGGATGGATGGATGGATAGATAGAGATTGGATAGATGTCAAGAATGCAAATCGAGAAAAGGAAAAAGGGTCAACGTTTCTGATCAAAACATGAAGTAGGCCTAGGATTGTGGGGTTTGTACAAAACCAACTTGAAGATATTTTGATACCGTCCTGAGGGTTATATAGAAAGAGAATTCGTAGTAACACAGAGTCTCCAGGACACCCTGTCACATTGGACAAAGTAGGACTCCTAGACACAGAACTAAACAGGGTGGGGGCGCCATAAACTTAACATTCACTGATTACTGAGTCATGTGTTCTATATGCTCATCATTCCTTGACAAAACTGGAATTGGACAGTCGAAAATTTGGGCAATCCAATTTCTGTCTGTGTTCGTAATTACAGTTCAACTTTGCTTTAGAGAAGAAGATTTACTCACCTGGTAGGAGTCACCAGTGTTCCCATTGCTACAGCAGCTGACGCCCCCCTCCCCGCAGCACCCGTTACACAGCGTGTAGCAGCAGATGGCTATGGTGGCGATGGACAGGCCCAGCTCAACCAGGGCAAACATCAGGTTCGCCGCATCAATGGTGAAACGGGCTTTCTGTGACAAAACATGAAAAACCATATACTTTTCAGTAACTTTCATAATCTTTCTGCGTTGCTTAGACAAGTTTATATCTTCAGCACTCTCTTCAAGCTAAGACAGAAACAACATCCTCTGTAAAAAAAGTTATCATCAGCAAGATAACCATGACGAAGAAAGAACGCGATCATTCTCAACATAACAGGAGGTGGTTATAATATATCAATATTTTTGTATCAGCGGGGCTAGGAGAGAATCAAAATATAACATGTATAGCATAAGTGGCAAAGACAACTTATAATATCGACATGAAACAGAACGAAACAAGAGTTCCTCGACCTCATATGTCTATGAACAATCCTATTCATGCAAATGACTTACACATTTGCATAATATATGCTTGGTCATAAACACCTTTATCTAACTTACACATGTTGCAATATTGACAGTAATATTGACTATAATTTTCCAATTAGATGAATTGTGGTGTTTTAAATTAATTATGCAAATTAGGAATTTATTTGCATAATTGGTATCTGTTGATGCTCCACTTTCAATAAACTACATACGTTACATGTATTTGAGTCTGATAATGGAAAACACTGCAGATATAGATTTTCCTCATTAGCTTTGCAAATTAAGTCCCAGTTAGCATAATTTGCACTTATCATGGAAATCCGTTGTTCCTTTGTTCAGTTATTCTCCTTAGAAGATTTTCACAAAAACGCCCCTGCAGTTCCAGAGGAAGCTAGGGGGCCCAAACCTACACCACTTCTTTATTACATCACAAGCTATCTGCCACCCAAAAATCAAGACCACAGCACGTCCAGGTCAAAGGATACAAAAATTGCAGTTCTGCTGCAGTACCAAGGTCACATACCAGGGGGCCCAAAATCGACCTTGAATTTCTGCTTCACAACGCCCTCCCACATACCAAATACCATTGTAATCCATCAAGAGGCTCTTGAGTTATGCTGACTGGAGTGGTGCGGAAACACAAACAGACAAACAGACAGACAGACAAAAAGACACACTCAAAATTATATCTCCTTTTTTCATGGAGATAACAAAGTTTCCGAATGTACAGTATCATTGTAGGACATACTATACATGTAACGTTACTGCCACAGTGTTACAATATGATAAAGTACAGATGCACTCACGTCAATGCCCGTGCAAGAATTCTCGCTGATGCTCCAATCATAGTGACAATCCACGGGGCCGGGCCAGGTGCTCCAGTGTTCACCTTCAATAGCGATGGCGGCTGTCGCGATCCCACAAAATGTCATCAGCACACTCAAACACGACATCACAAGAAGGCCGATGAGCTGGGAAGATACAAAAAAAGATATCAACATGCCATCTTCTCCTCTATGGGTTACTTACAATGTCCATCACTTCTGTTACAGGGAGTAAAGACAATCGGTTCAAAAAGTTAGCCTGGGAGTCTGAATTGTGCTTATATATGTACCGTACGTGACATCAAGAGTAGAATCGGCTGCTGGAATCGGCTGCATAAAGAAAAGGACTGCTAGTTTTAAGCGGTACGAACGAAGAAATAGGGAAATTTTCACACCATTACATGGTTTCAGTTGAAAGTAAATCTGAGACTATAATGGAAATGTTGTTCCACTCGATAGTAGAAGAAGATCTATCTTGATTCAGATGTCAAAAAGTAACGGTGTACTGACTCACCACACATTTGGTGTTCCTGTGGCTTGATACAACTCCCAGAATTCCCGTCACCAGGTACTGCCGAGACAGAGACCAACAACATCAGTTATTAGTTACTAGTACAGTAGAACGGCTCCGCCCCTGAGGCGTCGCCAATAGCTTGTACGTAATTTAACCAAATGCAATCAGAAATGTTGTATTTGGGTGTCATACGGTCTTTAAAGACTTTCTTTATACTTTTTTTTGCTAAAAATGTGTCGTACCATGAGACCAGTCCAGATAGGCGTCCCGGCGTAGAACACAAACGTTTGTATGACCATTCCGACGATCCCGAAGGTCAGCAGAAGCCCGGCGAATAAAATCTGGGCCCCTCCGAGCCCCCTGGAGCCGGCAACAACGTACTTCTTCTGCTGGGGGCGGGAACCGGGCTGGGGTGGGGACTCCATAGTGGTTTGAGGACACTCTTTCGACTGTTCAACTGCGGAGAAAATGATTGACTTTGTTTTAGAACTCCTAATTCGTTTCTGACGGTGTCTACAATCACGTTATGGCCAGCTGTACATACGTGACTTCCAACTATAAAAATCACTACAAGATTTATAACTGAGCTAAATCAAGGATTTTGGATATTTCATCAAATAGTTGATATCAGTAGGTTTACAGTAAAGGACTGATGCCAAATAACGATAAAGGAATGAAAAGACAAGTATTAACAAAATATCAATATGATATGATAGATTTTCAAGAAGTACAATATGAAAGAAAACAGACAAATGAATATGGGCAGCAAAAACAGACAAAGGGCAACAATATACATAGTAGTAAACTTAGTAGCCCCCTCTAGCGGCATCCATACGAAACGTTTCCAATGACCCAATGATGACACTTGGACACGGTTGCACCCGTATACAAACTGAATCCATATTGTTCAATAGCGTATTGGTTTGTTTTGTTAGCGTTGTACAGAAGTCTTAATATTTTCAGTCTTCGGACAAAGAATTATCTTGGCGGCAACGAAAGGTTGGAAAGTAAGGTTATTCTGTCTGCCTTTTCGTCTGACACACCTGTTAATAGTTAATGAATACCCAGATCACCAAACATCGGCCTGTTACAAAGAGGCCATTCTGGCGTTTTGGTTCATGGTGTCAGACGACATTTTTGTCAGTCGTAGCGTTGGCCGACACTATCGCTTGAATGAAACCCTTTTATATCAGTATGTTAACCTTCTCCCTGCTGCCTAACTCTGCAAGTAATAGAAAATGGGATGTCAAACGGCTACTCCAGTGTGCTAAAGGTTAACAAAATGTCTTAAATACAACTATTTGACCACTAAACTGGAATCTCGCGTTGGCCAACACTATCACTTGAACAAATCATGGAGAGCATATTCAATCAGTATGTTAAGAAAATGTCTCAAATACAAGTATTTTCCCGCTAAACTGGAATCTCGTTTGAGTGTTCAACTTGAAGCATTTTTGTCCCCGTACACATTTCTCATTCTATTTCCAAGCCGTGTAACACAATGACAAAGTCGGCCTCTTTTCGGTAGGGGGAAACACGTACAACTTGTTCGGCAACTTTCCGTAAGGTTGGTATTATTCAAACGTTCGCAGCTCTCACAGTGAATGAAATTGACCTCAGCGATGCTTACAGCGCTCGATCAATTGTTTAAAGACATTATTCTTGGCACGGAAGGTTCTATTTGTGACCCTAAAGTCAAGGAAAGGCTAAAAGAGCGGCCTTACCTGCCTTCCTTCCCTTAAGGTTCTTGGTCTTGGTCTGTCACAGGTGCGTGATATGAGCTACCTTGCTTCCGGCCGCATCACCAAGTGCAAATGTGTGTTCCTACGCACCAGATGGGATAATATATTCCATATAAAAATGCCGATGGCGCCGTATGGCCGAAATAACCGTTGAAAAACACATAGCTTTAAATCAATAGACATGGATTTAGGTCATTCGAGTAATTGTCGTTCGTAAAATATTGACTACTGAAGCCTTTGCTAGGAACTATTTTGAGAGTACGGATATATTGGCCTGATCACCGCAAGGTTGGCCATGCCCTTAGGAGTTCATTAACCTGGGTACATGTGATATTTACACACACGCCCACACCGTGTCAACATGTACCAGCACGTATGCGTTCTACAGGTTTCGTCAACATACGGGCTAATACGTCTGATCTGGAAACTGAACTGTTTCCAGGGCCTACACACGCATGTCCCCCAGGAAAGTTTGTCTCAGCCCGCCTGAAGAGCTGGGATGTGCAAGCCCTGGAAACAGTCTGACCGACGGCTAGCTAACAACCTGTCGGCGTCATACAGGTAAACAGGTGTGATAAGGACACAGGTGACGTCACGGGGCCACACGAAGGTGAAAAAGGACGAGTCAACAAAGTTCATCAACCTATTTTGTTACAGAGCCCTAGGCCTGTTTTATTCAAGGAGGTTTAATCTCCTTGTTTAAGACTTTTATCAAAAGTGTACCTTGCAAAATTGTAAATTATGTACAGCGTGAAGCCAGAAAATACAATGCTATTGTTATTGACCGAAACATAAAAGATGAAAGATGAAGCTCACTTATCTAAATGTTAACGCCACAGTCACGGGGTCGCCGTTTGTTAAACCGACCAGTTAACAAAATTCAGCCACCTGGTTGTGCAAATATGGTTTTATTCAAGCAAGGAGGTTTGATTAAACCTCCTTGATTCTCCTTAATTCAAGGAAACAATACAAATCGGCCTTGCAGCAAAAGCTGAATTGCGCCGAGATTTACAGTTGATCACATTGATCACTGATACAATTATATCTACAAAGGATTAAAAGCCATATGGTAAAAGGAATTACGAAACGAATGGCAATGCTAAAACTAAATCTATAAACTTTAAGAAATGTGGAATTCACATCAGCATGTGTAAGATATTTACAACAAGAGCTGTTCAGTTAGTTTCATCATGACATAGGTAGTGGTATTCAGAACAAAACATTTTGTAGACCAAAAGACTAAAGGGAACTGTAGTAAAGTCTTACCGATGCACATCCGATTGTTTTTGATGAAACTTTTTGATAAAAGATGAAACTCGCTTGTCTAAAAGCTCATACATGAAAAATTCTCCTTAAAATCGATTTCTTACAAACTGAAGTATATTACATGTACCTGTCATTTACTAAAATCGGATCTATTAAACGCTTGACGGTTAGCTGACATTGATATTATACAATATAACAAATTGTATAAAAAACTATATTCTGTTTACAGTGAATCGTTCTTCCTTGACTTAATTTCTGTCCTTGAAGAAAAGTTATCTGATTATATGGCAGCGATACTCTCACGAATACGTTGAACAGTAAACAAATATGGCCCCTGGTTGAGTGAAGTTGTCTCGAGATCTATGGTCTCCGAGCTTAAACAAGGTTGACCCTACATCTGCTTGGAGAAGGATGATCTAAGCCTGGTTGTACCCCGGCGGAGGGCTGACGTAACCAGGTTGCGCATGCGCGTCTGGGGAGACACTCTGATGCTGTTGTGGCTCGTCCTTCTGCTGCTGTTGTTGCGCATGCGCCTGAGTCATAGCCTGGTCCCCAGTACCTGCAGCCATCCCTGCAGAAAACACGATGCTTCAATTAGATGAGACTGGAAAAACCAACGAGCCTGGAGACAGATGTCCATCTTCATCTACCTTGCCACCCCCCCCCCCCCCAACGACCCGGAGGTCAAGGGACTAGGTGGGTAGGTAGGTAGGTAGGTAGGTAGGTAGGTAGGAAAAATGTCGAGGTTCCAGATCACGTGAATGCCTGCATCACACATATACAGCATGCATTACTTATGTAGACATGATCATGATGTTACGTTATGTATGGTTTAAAGATAAAGTCATTGAAAGTAATGCAACGCAGGCTTGTACAATGTATGGAGACAACGTCAATGAAACAATAAAGAACATTTGGAAGGAATAATGGCAAGTCTAGCAATATCTGCACCTGCACACATGGATTTGACCGTTAAGTCCACATTTAGTATAGTATCTCTTACCTTGCTGCACATCTCCGTGTTGGGGAGGGATGGGGCTGCTGATGACGTAGGACGGGGCATGCGCAGAGTGCGCGGGAGCGTAGTTGATGTTTGCAAAGTTCTGCAGCGGGACCAGCCGTCCGCCCTGCCCAACCTCGTGCATGGTCTGGTGAAATGTTAGGTACAAGATTGTCAGTTTAGAATATACACGGGATGGAAATGTTGGAAGCGAACTAAGAACTAAAGCTAACAACAATGGATTCCAGACTTAGAGGAAAATAAATAAGATACATAAGTGAACACTTCTAGTTTGATTTTGTATAAAACCAAATTTTTCGTCTTTAAAGGCGTCCAGCTGCAGAGCATTTTATGAGGCTTGAAACGTGAAAATCAGAAAACTCCCATTTCTAGTCATTCCTACACATAGTTTCCAATAACACTATACCATTACATATAGCCATTAAAGGAGCAAAGATACGATGTCGTTGTGTGGTGAGAACAGATAGAAATCCCAAGCCCTAATAGACTGATCCTAACTGTCCATCACAATTAGCGGTTCGACCAATGAGAGAGTGACTGCATGTCCGTCAAATATTTGCATTTTTATGTTTTAATTTTGCATTTCTACGTTTTGACGGAGATGGGCGGGGCTATGCTATCGGTCTATTTACACTAGGCGCGTGAAACTAAAAGATCACAATGTAGCTTATCTTTGTGCCGCTTTTGAGCACTTTTGATAAGAAATTCGCACGCAAATGTGGTAAACAGTGGCATTAGATGTCAATTTCATAAAGATTACAGCAACTAGAATATTTACAGTTTTCAAGCCTCATAAAATGCTCTGGGTGCCTTTAACCAAATAGTCTGTCATCATCCTGAGCATGGCTATATATAAACATATACAGACAAGCTAATTACTCTTTAGATTCCATCATGGAAGCAGATGAGAAGACTGCTCCGCCCCTGAAGTGTTGCCAAAAACGAACAAAAAGAGGAAGGAGAACTGCTCACCTGGTAGGAGTTTCCAGTATTACCATTCCCACAGCAGCTGCCCCCCTCCCCACAGCACCTGCTGCCCCCCTTACACAGTGTGTAGCTGCAGACTGCTATGGTGGCGATGGACAGGCCCAGCTCAACCACCGCAAACAGCAGGTTCGCCGCGTCAATAGAGTAACGGGCGATCTGTAACATGACGAAAATTGCATGTTTTTCCTGACTTTTATAATCTTTCTGCGTTTACGAATGACAATTAACATTGTAGCATCGTTGCAAGAGACTATACCTGTACTGATCCAGTGTTGCAATGATATTGGTATAGTGGGTAGCACACTGGACTGCGCTTGTTTGCGACCAATTATTGCGACACTTTTGCGAATCTTTCGCCAACTGACGTACGACGCCCAGGCAAAATGTGTAACCTCTACAAACAAAATAGCCGCGCCCGGTATGTTTCATTCTCAGTTTCGGCCCCAAATTAGATACAGGATAACTCTACTGGAAATCGCAGCGTTGTCACTGAGTTAAAAACCAATGTATGATCAAGTTTCTTTAAAAAAAGAAGAAAAATACAGTGATCGCGACTGTTGGTGTCAAGTTCACGCCCATTAGTGCTCTCCAAGCAGAGGAGGGGTTCCGGCAGGTTTTTGACGTGTTTTAGGCGTTTTTGTCGGGCTTTCTACTTTGTCATTTTTTTTTGACAAAGTAGAAAGCCCGACCAAAACGCCTAAAAACACGTCAAAAACCTGCCGGAACGCCTCCTCTACTTGGAGAGTAGCCCATTAGCACCTTGTTGCCAGTTGCGATATTTTTTCATTAAAAAGAATCGTCTTTTCAGGCGACAAATTGATGCCCTTTGGCGCCTGTCCGCGTCAGTTGGTAAAAGGCTTTCGCAAATAGTCAGAAACCGGTGCGGCCCGCCCCATCAGATACCCGCTTTAAGGATAAATGCACTCACGTCCAAGCCTGAGCAGTGCTCCTTGCCCCAGTTAAAGTGACACTCCCCGGGGCCTGGGAAGTTGTTCCAGGGTTCCGCATCCACAGCGATGGCGGCTGTCGTGATCCCACAAAGTGTCATCAGCACACTCAAACAAGACATCGCAAGAAGGCCGATGAGCTAGAAAAAATATCAGAGACAAAAAGAAAGCTTTAAGACGCAACATTTATCGCTAAAGGTTTGTTACAATATTTATCACCCATGTTGAAGTTTTAAAAAAGCTAGCCTGGGCGTCTGGATTGTGCTTGTATCATGATATCATGTGTTGAATCCGGGTGCTGAATTGGCTGCTAGAACCGGCTGCATATAGGGATGCTGAATGGGCTGCTGGCTTCAGGTTAGACCAACGAAGAGCTAGGAGACTTTTTACAATGTGCCGACAATTGAATAACAGTTTCAGTCGTAAGCAAACCCGAATCTGCTAGTAGACTATGATTGGACTGTTGTTCCTCTTGATACATGCAGTATAGGGAGGTTTGCCGATTTTTTCTGATGTCCAAAATAACGATATACTAACTCACCACACATTTGGTGTTCTTGTGGCTTGATACAACTCCCAGAATGCCCGTCACCAGGTACTGAGACAGAGACCGACAACATCACTTGTTAGTTTCTGTCAGAAAACGGCTTCGCCCCTGAGGCGTCGCCAATCACACTTTTTCATTAGTAATACGATGTCTCTTTTGTTATGTCTATAAATAGGACAGAGATGAAAAATATTTGTATAACCTTCCTATAAGATTTTTTTCATTTTCGCGATGACGCGAAAATGATCTGAGACCCAATCATACCATGGTACGATGCATCTACGTTGCATGCGTGGATCTTGATTCAACCCTTTCAACCCTGCATGAACATGCATCGAAAATTACATGCGATCCATGGATCTTGGAAGGTAGTACATTACATCCATGTTTTTATACATGGCCATATTACATCTATACCACAAAACTGAACAAGAAGAAACTAGTTTTGTCAAGAAAATGACCAAAACAATTACCATGCATAGAGGTTTTAACATTATATACCTTTGAAATAGTTCGGCAGAAAGGCGTATACCACTAGCTCGTCGTGGAAGGTCGTGGAACTGACATTTTTTTCTCTCTTTTTTTTCTTTTTAAACATCCGTTTGATGTATACAGCGTCTTTGTATTATGATCTTAGATCCAAACCATGCCTCGAATTTTTTTTATTGTTCATTATAACGGAAAACACCATTCAACGGATGCTTCTTCGTATGGTTGATTGGTTGGTTGGTTGGTTGGTTAGTAAATGTACAACCATAATTTGGACCTGTGCCATGTCATTTATACCTCATGTATGTCATTTCTGCCTTCATTTTTCAAAGGTGTACTATACGTTATAATAAGAATTAAGGGCTAGGGTGATTGAGATTAAGGGTTATAATGCCAGATTAAGGGAAAGGGCAACGGATTAGGGGCTGTGGTGATGGATTAAAGGATATGCTGACGCGATCAAGTGCAAGGCTGACGGATTAAGAGCTATGTTGATAGATTAAGGGTTATATTGACGGATTAAGGGTAATGGTGATGGATTAAGGGTAAGGATGACGTATCAAGTGAAAGGGTGACGAATTAGGGTCTCTGGTGATGGATTAAGATTTATGCTGTCGGATTAAAGTTTATAACCATGGATTTAGGGCAAAGGTGACGGATTAAGGGCTAAAGGGATGGATTAAGGGCTATGGTGACATATCAT
This sequence comes from Branchiostoma lanceolatum, assembly GCA_035149815.1. NCBI lineage: Eukaryota > Metazoa > Chordata > Leptocardii > Amphioxiformes > Branchiostomatidae > Branchiostoma > Branchiostoma lanceolatum. Next base: position 9,718,944 of record CM068881.1, read on the forward strand.
GAGCAATGCTGAGGGATTAAAGGCTTTCATGACGGATTAAGGGCAAGGGTGACGGATTAAGGGTTATCCTGTGGGATTTAAGTTTATGTTAACGGATTAAGGGCTAGGGTGACGGATTAAGAATATCACATCCCGGTATAATATACTCCTCAACTAACCACCTGTACATAATCATGTTCATTGAGCGAAAATGGCAGCTTTTTGCAAAAGCACTTGTTTCTAACAAAATCAGCCTTCTTTATTCTATAGTGCGTTGATTTTAATGTTAACTTATTACTTTACTTATTTATATCAGTAGGTGAAATAGTTTTTCTAACGTTAAACATAGATTCTTAAATAATTTGGGTCGTACCACAAGTCCAGTCCAGATGGGGACCCCTGCAAAGTACACCAGCGTCTGTAAGACCATTCCGACGATCCCGAAGGTCAGCAGAAGACCGGCGAATAAAATCTGGGCCCCTCCGAGCCCCCTGGAGCCGGCAACAACGTACTTCTTCTGCTGGGGGTGGGAACCGGGCTGGGGTGGGGACTCCATGGTGGTTTGAGGACACTCTTGACTGTTCAAACTGAGAAAATTCAGCTGTCAAGTTCAATCATTCACTTGTTTCTATAGTTCTAATTTACATTATTGTCAGATGCACATGTACATACCGTATTAATTGAGACACAAGAAGTATCGTATGAAAGAAAACAAAGAACGGACAGCAAATATAATACGGACAAGTATCCTATAGATCCTAGTTAACTAAGCAGTCCCCTCTAGCGATATCCAGAGGAAACATTTCCATTCCGACGATCAACTTCGGACACCGGACACGGTTGCGCTAGTGCACACAAAGAATTCACATTGCTCAGCAGCGTATCATTTTGTTCACTTGTACATAAAATGTTTTTAGTCTCCGGACAAAACATCACACTGTTAGACTTAGAAGGTATTCTCTTGTTTAATCTTTAAACAGATTTGCAACGATATAATTTTCTTGCCCTATTAATAATCAACGAATTCTTTTATCACCAAGTAAACACACGTATATTACAAGGGGGTTGCTGCAACGTTTTGTCATAGTATCAGGCGATTTTTCTGTCAGTCCGATAGTTGTACCTGGACACTATCATTTAAACGAAGCAAGATTAAAGAGGATATTTTACGATCAGTAAGTTAGAGTCTTATTAAGATACAGTAAGATACACGCTTGGGAATTAATCATATTTTGGTCAACGTACACATTTCTCATTCCCAGCCCTGTACATAACACCATAACTTAACGTTGAAACAATGGCGCCACCTTTATTATGGGTAAGATGTACGTAAACACCTACAACTTGTACTGTAAGGTATAGGCCTGACATTTCTTACGTGTTCGCAGCTCTATCAGTGACTTTGATTGGTCGTCATAATCACAAGGCTCGATCAATTGTTTGGAGACTAATTCAAGGCATGGAGGGTTGAATTTGGATATTTATGGCCAGCAAAAGATTAGAAGAGTTGCCGTACCTGCCTACCTTCTCTTGGGGTTCTTGGCGATGTCTGTGCCAGGTGCGTGATATGTCCTACCTTGCTTCCGGCCTAATCACAAAGTGCAACGTTGTGTTCCTACGCACCAGATATGATGATACATAAAGAAAATACGACCGAAACTATGTGCCTGACCTTAAGTCAATTGCAGATAGTACACATCTTCACTGATTCTAACTAAAGGAATTACCGTACGTAAGGTATTGACAAGTTTGATAGGGACTATTTCTTTTAAGAGTAAGGATACGTAGGCGTGATCACTGCAGGGTTGGACATGTTTCCACATAGACTGGTACAACAACAATGAACAGGGCATTGACACAGCAAGATGGCGGTGGGTGAATTCTGGACGTAAGAACCATGACCTTATCAGTTCATTGACCTGAGTACATCTGGCTGTTGTATACACGCCCACATCAAGTCAACATGTATGTGTTCAACACTTGGTCCACAGACGGACTCAATGCTAGCCATAAAGGTAACGTCACGGGGTCGCACAAAGGTGACCACGTGTGGGTTCGTAACTTCAAAGTTAACGTTTAAGTTCGACACCTTTTTTTTCTTTCGAAGCTAAACACGAATCCGTGCATTCCTAAAATACGCATACATGATACAACAAAACGACTAGTTGGCTACCAATAACGAGGAATCATTTTTGCGTCAAATTATTATCTAATCATCAAACCTGCTTATCAATAACAATGTGTTCATCCATTATGTACAATGTATAGCCAAAGCATACAATACGATGTCTGTGTCCGAAACATAAAAAACACAACACAAGACTGTATATATGATATCACATCGTAAAATCTTTTTGGTGTGGGGGTGTTTTTGAATGAATTTCTTCTATTACTAGTTTAAATGTAAAATATTATGTATGAAAACTCATATCAACCTCTTTGTACATATACACTACATATATACTTATCAATGACAGTTTACGTGCAGTTTCAAATACTAACATATCCACTTAGTAATTACTATATACATATAGCGCATATACTATATACATATATGGATATAGTATATGCATATAGTATGTTTCATATATGTATATAGTAAATATAGTACATATACTATATACATATAATATCACACTTATTTGTAGACCCAAATTCATGTAGCTAATACTAACTAATTATAAAATCAAAATTGTCAAATACTTATAGAAATTAGTAACACTATCAAGATCATAAAATGTATTACAAATTGTAAACATATCGTTTTTATAGTGAATCCATATCCTTTTACTTTGGGAGACCAGACCCCGTATTGGGCGCGATCATCCACCGCACGCGCGCCCGAACTTTTTTTATTTATTAATCAACTGAATAATACACAAGACACAGGTGTAATGTACACTAGCAGTACCTAATATCAAACATCACCTCTGAAAATAAGAATTACAACTGACATAGACAAATACAATAACAATAAGTAACAGCATTTGGGCAGTCCAATACAAACAAGCAATATAAGCAATAAACAATCAATATACAGTCATACTAAGTTTTGAAGCGTTTGCTAAATACAATACAAGAGTTCGTAGACCTCATATCTCCATGAACTATCCTGTTTATGCAAATGGCTTACATATTTACATAATATATGCTTGGTCATAAACACCTGTATCTAACTTACACATGTTGCAATATTGACAGTCCTATTATTTTCAACTTAGATGAATTATGGCGCTTTGGCATTAATTATGCAAATTATGAATTTACTTGCATAATTGGTATCTGTTGATGTAATACTTGCCATAAACTACAAATGTTACATGCATTTGAGTCTTATAATGGAAAACACTGCAAATATAGATTTTCCTCATTAGTTATGCAAATTAAGTCCCAATTAGCATAATTTGCACATCATTGTGTACATCTCTGTCTAAGCTAACTGCATACTAAATATCATAGAAATCTGTCGTTCCTTTGTTCCGTTATTCTCCTTAGAAGATTTTCACAATAACGCCCCTGCAGTTCCAGAGCAAGCTGCTAGGGGGCCCAAACCTACATCACTTCTTCATTACATCACAAGCTATCAGCCACCCAAAAATCAAGATCATAGCACGTCTAGGTCAAAAGATACAAAAACGGAAGTTCTGCTGCAGTACCAAGGTCACATACCAGGGGGCCCAAAATCGACCTTGAACTTCGGCTTCACAACACCTGCCCACAAACCAAATATCATCGTAATCCAGCCAGAGGTTCTTGAGTTATGCTGACTACAGTAGTGCGGAAACACAAACAGACAAACAAACAGACAGACAAACAAACAAACACACACACACACACAAACTCACCCAAAACTATATCTCCATTTTTCATGGAGATAAGAATAACCGAACTTAACAGTTTACTGGCCCCACTGCCCCGCTGACCCCCACAATCCACCACGCCTCTTCTCTCCGCTAACCGTCCTCGGCATAATTCGGTACATTAATTGTGTGTCCTCTTTTTGCAGAGCTCCTTCATACAATGCTATGGATTATGCGAGTCATATTTTCCCGAATGTGTTGAACAGTGAACAAACACGGTCCCGGTGTAAGCACAAGCTTGTCCTTCATGAGCGCAAGCAGCTCTCCGCAAAACGGGAGGTCGCACTGGTAGCGAGGACTGCTCAGATGCTTGGCGCTGTGCTGGCTCAACATTCTCGTGATCTCCTTGCACTGCTTACACAGTTGCTTTCCACAGTTGCTGATGTGCTGCAGAAGTTCCAAGAACTTTTGTATCTTTCGGATCGTTCTCAGCTGTAAAAACAAAACAACCAAGATAAAGAAACGGTGAAGCCAATTTTCGGTGATGTATTTGTCTAATTTGTTTTTCCATAGGCCGAAGATAGACTAATGGGTAGTTTTACAAGTGCCTATATTTGTCTATTAATTGGTCGGTCAGTCAGTTAACTGAAGGGACCACCCTAAATATTCATAAATAAACTAAAGTTGTTCTCTTTCAAAGATTTATACAAAATCGGCTCCTGCATTTCCGCAAGGGAGCCCAAACCTACAGGACTTCCTCTACCTCCCAAGATCTATCTACCACTCAAAAATCATATTAAACCATAGCATGTTCAGAACGCAAGATAAGAAATAAAGAAGTTCCACTGCAGTACCATAGCAAGTCGCTTGGGGGACCCAAAATCTAATCATTCGGAGGCCTCATGAAGACCTACCCATATGCCAAGTAACAAGATAATCCATCAAGGTATTCTTGAGTTATCGTGTTCACAGAAAGAAGGAAGGAAGGACACACACACACACACACGAACGCTGACGAAAACATAACCTTCTAGGCAAAGGTAATAAATGAACTTCATGTGTAGTTGAAAGTGGCTTACCTGCAGCTGAAGACTGCCTTCGTCGTCTCCATTGTATAGATCGATGGACTCAATTTCAAACTGGACAGCCTTCAGCGCTTCGGTCTCTGTAATCTAGAGTGAAAATATAGCTCTTATAATTCATAATAACTGTTGCACTGTTTTTGAGTGGTTGTGCTGATACCATGTCAGATATACTACTATAAACTGTCGTCAAAGTGTAGTTCTGAAGAAAGTCAGATCTGCAGTAGTACATAGCCTGACTAAAATCTTCGCGCTCCTGGCGGCCGGCCAGGAGGGGGTCGTTAACCCCAGCCAGTGAGAGACTGTTGTAAACACAGGCTACAGTAGCATGATCATATTTGGCTCGCGTCCAAGCTGAACGTATCAAAGTACCTCCAAATCAAGAGCTATCTGGTAAACAAATTGACTTGGTATGACATTTTCAGACCAAAATGGATATAATCACGATCGCCAGCCATCCAGTGATCATTAGGGTCTTGCTGTCGACTGCGAGACGATGCTATTATCTGCAATTTGCACTCTTGTGCTTTTAGTGGCGTTTAAACTGCAAGCACAACAAAGTTCATTGTTGGACTATTTACGTTTAAAGACCTCAAGCCGTCAGTACCAAAGGCTTAAAAAGAATCACAGCTTGAGCATGTCATGGGACGTACTGAACTTATTGGAAAAGGCAATCGCAGGTCGGAGTGTTTACATTTCATACCCTGATACTACTTTTGAAAGCCTTGCAACACTGAGGCGTTACACCGTGTGAGCGAGTTTCTTCGTGTTATGCCCACTGCAGCGAGCGCTACGTACCTCAAAATAAAAACAAGCAAATTTAAGTCTTTTTCTTAAACTTTCACCGTACCATTTAGTTACTGTCAACTTTAAACAGTTATACGTACCTCACTCGACATGTCGGTCCATGTATTTGTACTTACATATGCAATTCAAAGTCTAGTAAATCAATGCAAAATTCTGCAGCAAACGATTTCCTACTGCGCCACAGTTTAAGACAGTGCCTAGGGGAATCCCCTTGGCGCCAAATATTAAGTGTGTGTGTGTGGGGGGTGTATGCAAAAATTTTATTTTACAGGAAAAATAATAAATTTTTCGTCAGTAAGAAAAAAATAAGAAAAGACTAGTGTAAGAAACTAAATTGAATGCATTGAATCTGAATGCAAGACACTGAAGCTCGCGCAATGCACTACAAGTATCATAGTAAAGATTTGCATATACCTGAACAACAATGTTGTCTTCCGGTGCATTCAGCCTGGGGTCAACGGGCACGATTGGGCACAGCATTACGTACACAGTAGGTGACGTACATGGTAACCTTAAGGTCAGGTCTGCTTCAGCACAACACTGTGCAAAGATTGTGAGATCACCTATAGCCTGATTAATTATCAGTCAGGTGAATTATCAGAAAGTGAAATACGTTCGTCGTTATGATTCTAATGTTATCCAAGTTTAAGTCTTTATGCAACAACCTAGTAGGTCGTTTAGTAAACAATTTATGCCGTCTGGTCCCATTAAAACATAACGTCACGTTTAGTTAGAGTAGACTGTGGTACACATGGTTGCTACGTGTAAATCAGTACGTTTTATTTAGCGTCAAAAAGGTGTGTGACTGTTAGAAGTAAGACAGCCTATTGTATATACAGTGTACCTTATACAATTGTTGTGCAATAAAGTTATATATATAAAGGTGGATGTCATGGGCCAGCAACGCCCGTGTGATTCTTGTACAATTGCTCTGCTTACGCTACATGTACAAATGCCCTGAATGTAGATAAAAATGCACACAAGCTTTGACTTTAAACGCAAGATATGTGTGGCATATTTTTTTGTCAATTTCAATTTTTGACTCTCAAAAGGACTTGCTGATACTGTCTTATGTATTTTCCCCACAGTCTATTATAGTAAAGGCAACAGACATGCATATAGCAGGAAATTGGAAGACAGGACAAAATGATCAGCACATTGTGGGTTCATATTGAGGAAGGTTTTATTGGAATTCCTATCAAATATACACTAAATCACCACCAGACCATATTAGGGCAAGAGGAGCGGAGAAGATACAAACCATTGATATCGGGAACCAAATTCTCCAGGTCATTTTTTTCCTTTTCCACAAAAAACAAGAATTTTTTTGGTCAACAAAAAATGGCACATTTGCATAGCAGCAGCGCATTTTATGTAAATGCTTGTTATTTACATAGAGTGTTAAAATTGATATTTTTCCTTGGCTTGGGAACTTCTCATAAACTGAACAATTGATAAAGGTAAAGTCTTGTTCTGTAAATGTAAAATGTAAAGTTGCCATTTGTCCTTGAGAATTTGACCCCTTTGTTGTAGCTGTATAATAACAAGCAAACAAAGATGGCGGCACGCTGCAATATTCTATCTGATGTCGGCAGCCATGTTTGATTTTTTTTATAGTACACACATGATAAACACACATTCTTTTTATAGATTAACATTTTTTAGCCACACTGAGCTTCTAGGATGCCTTGATATGTTGTTTAGCCCTTCTGAGCTGACACGCTTTGATAGTTGTAAAAAATATACAATCTTTTTTTATATTTTTGATAGCTCTATTTCATGTAATTTTAACACCATTAGAACTGTAGTAGCTGCATATGTCTTATCATAATGTACAGGAAAATGTCAACTGAAATGTGCCATACTGCAGTAACGTAAACTTTATCTTTACAAAAGGAAGCTGAAGGAATTAAGAAACAAGTTTGGGGAATGCTATTTCACTGCGATACTGTAGAAACCCTTATTTTCACCAATTCCCAACTTTTCATTTCAAGGAATGAAACTGTATTGACAACTACTGTATATTTGTAAGACATTTTCAAATATTTGGACAAGAAATTTCTGTTATGTGTACTTCTGTTATCTTCACTGACATTGTTCACTATAGCTCAACAACTGACAAAACTTTCCTCACAAAATATGTACATCAGTACAAGAGAATTCTCTTTTAACATAATCAACAAAATAAAACAAATCATAAACCAAACTTCTCCGATAAGGAAAATTAAAAGCAGCAAACAAGGAAAAAATGAATCTCGTTGGCAGAAATATAAAAATTACATGAGATCATAGTCATGCTACGGTAAATGTTATTACCTGTGTGCAAAAAGTAATCTTTGTGAATGTCTTCACACATTGTACAATCATTAAACCATATCAATCTAGGATAGACAAACACAAAATAAGAAGAGTGGGAACACTTGGATGCACCTAAAGTGCCCTTTTACTGAAAAAGAATCCCAACAAATACATAATCTTTTTTTTGTTATCAAACGTATGAACAACTGAGCTGAGGTAAAATATAACACTGTGGAAAGGTCATGCCAGCAAATCTGGTCACTAAGCTGAGAAGTGATTGGTTGGTTTGAAGTATGTGTGGATGGATCCCATTTGCTGGGTTCACATGTGTCCCAGGTGATGGTTGTAAAAGGATGGATCTCATTGGTTGGTTTGTACTGCTGGCTTAGTTGTGATTGGCTACTCCACTGGGTCAATGATGAGAGGTGCGATGTACTCGGAGTGACGGATCCCGAAGGAGAATTGTGGGTACTGCAACTTATGCATGATCACCTGTGTCATCAGAAGAACAAATAAACAACAACAACAAAGTGAGCTCATGTTGTCCAATCCAAATCTTAAACGATAATCTGAGGCATGCAAGTAAACTACACTTTACTTAGAGCTTACTGGAATAAATGGCAGTTAGATATGTATTGCAATCACATTAATCTTTTAAGCATGTGGCACTATACTGCATGCAAGACTATAATCAAATGGTTTTAAATAACATTTTCTACAATCATAATCAGTGTTGCTGTATTGACTGTGGCTTTCCTACTAGGGGCTTGGTCACATACGTCGAACGATCCCAAACTGAGGGCCTAATTTCTTGGGATAACAGTGCATGTTTCCCACAAAATTCATCTGTCTTTTTACAGAAAACTTCGTCTTAGATATTAGATTGTTGATGGTTGCTTCTGTCACAGCCTGCTTGAAAATTCTACAGCTTTGCAATCGTACGACAAATGTGACCGTGCCGTAAGTTTGTGGCTATAAGCATTGCAGTGTGCTACTCTAGCATTTGACAGGCAGTGGTACAGAAACATCTGTCTGTAAGAAGATTCCATGTTATAATATCATACAGGACAGAATTGACAAATCATAAACAGTCGCTGACAGCAGACAGGATAAACAGGTCACATGATACTGTTGGAGTTCAAGGGTCAACAGCAAACTGAAGAAAGTCAATCATATGAAACTTTATCTGATCATTGAGTTATGAAACTCATTTGTAAAGAGCACTAAACTCTATGTACAGCGTTGTCTTGTGCAACTTCTTTCAGCATTTTATTGTCTCTACCCACTAAGACTAAAGATGAAGCCATGCAGTGTATATGTATACTAAGCACTCTAGACCCAGATAAGAATATATTCACTCCTGACTGAATGTTTGACTCTTTTTGTAGAATACAACACACTCCTTTGGAATTTCTTCTGAACTTGTGATTCAGAAATCACTTACGAGGTCATACAATTATGATTTTATGCATTTTCATTGATTTAAAAGATTGTGACCACAACTGAGATGATGGATTTAGGAATGATGTATTGAATTCTGTCAAAGACATTCAGGAAAGTGTATATAATATTAAGACTGTACATGGTTCCAAATGCGCATGCACAGAGAGGTGCATTGTGGGTAATATGTCAAAGATGAACAAAGGCCCTCAATACAAAACATAAACAAAACACGTCTGGGAATGTAGCAAGTTTTAAGAAGTAAGGGGCCTTCACCTTTGACATAATACCCACCATGCATCTCAATGCGCATGAGCAGTTGAAACTATGATCAGGTTTACAAGACATTTGCCCGACACTACCCCATTTGTAGCAAGCTACGCTGTGGAAAGCAAGTGGCAGAGCAAGCAGTGATCATCGTGTAGAAGATCTGAAAGGTACCGTACATGTACGCACAAGAAGGAAGAACATCTAAACCATGATGGGACATTTATATTGAGAATGCCGGAGTCCAAAATAGAAGCCTGGAGATTTTCTCTTAAGGTTAACCTGAGTGAAGAAGGACAACACAACGACATGCTGTAAGGATACAAGAGATGACAGTGAAGGTCAAGTTCAACAAACACATTCTTCATAGAGGGGAAAAAATCAGCAATCAATGTAAGATTTATCAAGGGACGGACAGAAATTATTATGCATCCATGTGACTATGCAAAATTTCAACTATACTTCCAAAGATTCAGAACAAAATGTCATTCCAACCTAGGAGAGGCTAGTTTGGAAGGGTGTGTGTCTTTGTCTGTGTTTGTGTGTGTGTGTGTGCAAATAGAGACCTCTGAAGATGATGACTTAGGAAGCTAGAGCTAGAAATAAAGTTTGCTTATTTGAGAAGTGGACAGGACTGCAGTGGTAGACTTCAGCACAGTCATTACCTACATGAATAAATAAATAGATAAACAAATAAATAGATATCAAAAGAAAAATAAACATGTTCTACCCGTGCTTACACAAACGCCATGTGTTAGTAGGAGGGGTCAACGATGAGGGGCGCTATGTATTCGGAGTGCCGAATTCCGAATGAGAATTCCGGCTGCTTTCTCTTTGCATTTTGATACACCTGTGATAGAGAATAACAACAAAAAGGAAAAAGAAAGGGATCAAATCTTTGTTGCAAACAATCACTATGTGAGGAGGAAGGAAAAACATCCCATGAAAGTCATTCATTTACATCTAAAGGAGCTATTAAGTTACACTTAAGTTCTATATTAGAGGAGCCTAAGAATTCTATGAAAAACACACAAAGCGATATGCAAAAAAAAGGTAAAAAATTATATAAAAAACACATGATTTTATGTTTTTTGCATAGTACTTTGTGGTTGTGAGTTCATTTATTTATAGGGAAACTCCCTACCATACCTCTTTATGTTACTACTCCTATCTCATGGACATGCAGTTTTTCATCTATCTCCACAAATTGGGCATGCTGGCAGATTGATTAGATTACAATAATGGATTAAGACTCTTTTAACTACTATTAGTAAACTTGACTCTAAGATGTATCTTAAACCCCATTGTTGTATCAGCTACTGAAAGTGAAGTTAAGATTACACTTAATTATTTTCAGAGTTCTTTCTGTGGTTCTACTAATTGCTTAAAGTGGCATTTTGCAACATTTTGGCACCAAAAATCTAGATACTCTGGATAGAAAAATCTTCATGTTGAAAATATTTACAACACATTTGTGTCATTATTTTGCATTTCTGATGTTCATGGTCAGTACAAAAACAGCCTACATGTACACAAGACATGCTCATTTCCTTCTACCATCATAAAATGCACACACAACAAACAACAACCGCACCTTTTCAGGGCTGTGTGCGCCGGGGCCTGGTTTCTTGGTGGTGTCACCGGGCATCTGGTTTCTCCCGGTCATTGAGTAGAGCGGAGCTCGGCCACGGTTAATGTTGGGGTCCGCTACTCTATACGTGCCGGGTCCGGGGGTCTGTAGAGTAGTAAGAAACAGTATTAAGATACAGTATTGAGGGTCTATGATTTGATCTTGTGATCATCATGTGATGGTCATATGACAATCAATCATCTACAGTGTGACAACCAATGACAGCTTTCTATACAATAGACTTTGGTTTAAAAGGGCCTTTTTCAGAAAGCATAACTGTTAACAGCTTATTGAGTGATTAAAAAAATAGTTAGGGTAGGTGAGTGGATATATAATTTTCTAGCCTTCCATTTGACCTTAAATTAAGTTTTTGAGTAACTGAAACCTTTCAAGGCAGGATTCTTCATAAAAATGTAGAATTTGCTTTCCTCTAGAAAGTCTTAAGATTTCTTATGGTCCTTCAAGTATATGGCCATTCAACAGATATGTAAGACAAGTCAATGCAGCTTCTGTCTAATCGTTAGTTTGTTTGTTCATTCATATAGTCACATTAGTTCATTCTCTCATTCATTCATTCACTCATTCTCATTCTTTCACTTACTCATTCACTCATTTATTCTCATTCTCATTCACTCATTTCTTCATTCAATCATTCATTCATTTGATACCTTCTGTAAGTCCTCGTGAAAGCTGCCGATTTTCTGTCGGCTTGTCAGCGAGTAGTTTGGTGCCGAGGTCTTCCCGACAGCCTTCGGCCCGACCACCGCTGGCAGGGAGTAGGCGTTGGGCGCGGGCGTGTTGTCGAACTTGAAGCCTCGCGTCCGGGAGGCAAGGGAGTACGCTGGAGCTGTACGAGTCGCGGAACGGCCAGATTTCTCTGGAGCGTACGCACCTAATGGGGGATGGTATAGTACAAAGGTGGTGAATATTCTACATTGAAGGCACTGAGTATAACAATAATGCATATTTCAGCACCGAGGACGGCACTATTATAGTTAGGTAACAACATTTTTTCCCTTGTCATTTCCTTGTCAATGTTTAACAATCTCTTATAAATAGCTGTATCACCTATTCATTTACTGCACAATATACTTTTGACAATTCAGAAGTATCAGAAGTATCAGAACATAGAAGAAAAAGAAGCTTTCTTGAAGCAACAAAAAGTACAGTGACTTTTGTACAGTCAGCTACAAACTACAAAATACAAATATATAATGAGATTCTCCACTAGCTAATCATTTACATGCATCATTAAAGCTTCTAGATCATGTAATTTTCTTGACAACCTTCTAATGGTCATGAAATACATGTAAGCATGTAAAAATCACATGGTCATGAGACAGTCATGTGATGATCATGTGACAGTCATGTGATGATCATGTGACAGTCATGTGATGATCATGTGACAGTCATGTGATGATCATGTGACACTCACCTGGGCCAGGTGTGCTGAACATGGTGATGTCCTTAGGCCGGCTGTACAGGGAGTAGTGTGGGGTCCCGTCCTTCCCCTGACGCAGGATGTTGGACGGCACCAGGTAGCCTGGTCCCGGGCTACAGTCGTTGCTGTACTTGTTGTGTCGGACGCCGAAGCTGTAGGCCGGAGCCAGCTTACGGGTCGGGTCGTGTTTCTTCGCACCTGTAGCAAAAGTCTGGGTGTGTCCTGATAGGGCATCACGCAGGGGTGAAGGGTGCAGGGATGACAGTGTTCTCTCGTGCAAGCTAACACTCTCTACAACATTACGTACACAAAGGACTGAACATAGTCCTATGTTTGGTTACTGCATAGATGTGTTTTCTATAGGAAGATAGCATTGGTGGGGTATCTGTTTAGTAGCTTGTACACTGTGCAGTACTATGTGCTCATAGTTCTAAGTACTAAGTTGTTATTGTTGTTATTGTGCCTATATTAAACCATGAAACACTCGCACAATGCAAAACAAATACTATTATATAGAAATCATGGCATTGTAATATTCAACGATTTCAATCAAATACAAACTCCTTTTCTACTACCAAAAGTGCTCTGTGCACACCCACATAGACTAGTACCCACTATATTACAATGTACTGTCATATTCTTGCCAATTCCATATATATTGGCCTGTACCCCCAAGTATCATATTCAGACAATTATGTCATACCTAGGCCATGATAACGTTCAATACCAGTGTTCTGGACTGGTTTTGTATTCTATGGTATCCCACAAGCTTCTGCCATGGACTTCCATCAAACAATTGGAACACTTTTGGAGTGCCCCACATGTTCCACTGCTGAAAATTTCATTACTGAATTTTGAGGTCAGAATTGATGTCCTTACAATTTCTTTTTTGAGGACACCAAATTGTCTCCACTTCTGGTGCATGGTGTATTCCGCATCACCCTTGGTCCGGTCCAATACTGTGTTGTATTCTCTACATGTTTGAGTATGCCCTGTTTGAGTATGTATTATATACTTATCCTTCCCCCTCCCCTGACTGACCTGTACTGCCGGGCACCATGTACTTAGGTCCGGGGCTGTGGTACATGGCCGCGATCGGACCACGCGGTCGGGTTGGCTGCCAGTTGGATCCCATGGTTGTCTTCCGATGTCAGCTCAGTTCTGAGCAATTCTGTGGCGACACAAGTATTCTTCAATGAATAAACACAAAGTTAAATCGCAGGACGGAGGCAGGGTTTATGGAAAAAGCTGGGCCAGCGGCTGGGCTGGCTACCCAGCCTAATTACACTTTCTGCATGGGGTTTGGCCTGTAATGGAATTCTTTTTAAGAAAAACCTCAGAAATATGCATACCCGAGGGGCCCAGAAAAGGTAGCCTGGCAGGGTAGCCAACCCAGCTTCTGGGCCCGGTTTTTTCCATAAACCCAAGTGAGATATCTGGCGGTTTGCCATCTATGTCTCAAGACATACAAAAGATGGATGGTACATTTTAACTCGCGTCCCTACGGATCTTAAGGAGTTAGATTTAGGTCATGGATTGTGACGTAATTCTGGAGGATATCCCTTGGGAGTTAACTGACAAAGTTTTCACCTTTGTTCACAATATTGCCACAACAATTGTTCACACAATTTGGCATCAAATTAGTGCTGCTTGGCTTATCAAAATCTGATGTATTGAGAATCTGATTTTTCATACAGTAGGAATGTTTTGAAATTTCACAAGCAGATCCAGTACTGTAAATCTTGAAATCTTTTTAGTTTTAGTCACCGTAAAAATCATGACACCACGAATGTGTGTTTTCAGTACTACTGCGCTACAGAATTATTTCAACCGTAAACTTAAAACATAATGAAAATCTCATTTCACCTCTCATCACGAAATTACACCTCTCATCACGACGTCACAATTCGTAAGTCCCGGGGAAAATAACTGAATTTACAGTACAAATTTATCATATTATAAAAGGAAAGCTACAAATTTGGTCCTGTCCTTAGTGCTGAACACAATAAAAACTGCAAAAAAATCACAGAGCTTTCAAAAAGTCAATGAAATTTAGACAAAGTTGTATACTGAAAATCGCAAAATTTTGCTTTACTTTCGCTAATGTTACTCTACCCCAAATTCATGGCACTGTGACTATGTTTCCTTGCATGATCACTGAACAACAAAGTTGCTTCAACCACCAACATATAACACAGCAAAAATCTCATTTTCCCTGCTACTGAGAAATAAAACCCTACGACCATAAATAGATATACAGTACACAAAGTGATTTGGACTCCCCTTAGCTCCACTGACCTCAAATAAAATCACTATGGCAACCACCACGCCCTGAATGGGTGTGGTATCATCCCGTAGGACAGACTAATAAAAAATTGATGACATCAAATGGTAGAATAGTGGGTGATTTGTATAGGTGTCAAAGAGGAGATAGAAAGAGGAAGAGACAACAATATACTACTTTGTTATGGTAACAGTTGCCCCACTTTCACCGGAAGTCTGGTCACGTTTTACCAGGCCTTAACATCTTTCATAAACATTGACTACTGTTATGGAATACGGTAAAAATTGAAACTTTTGCAACAGTTTTACGCAAATTTGGCAGTTTTTTTCTAGACTGAAAAACATTTATTTCATCAAATATAAATATTGATTTGCTACTTGTCCACTACTCTGAGAAAAAAGTATCTCGTTGAAATAAAACTACTAGTAACATTTTGTTTGGAAAAATACACAATTCTATAGTACATGTACATGTATATCAATTTAGTAACGGTATAAGACGTTTGATATCATTTAATTTTGAATTTATTGATACATCATTATGATTGTGGTCTTGTTTCATCAAAGGATTATCAAGTTTAAGAGACAAAATGGTCAATACACAAATTCATAAGAAAATTGTATGGTATAACAGTTTTGACTAGTCTTCTTTCATAAAGTCTGGGTTTAAAATTCTTTCTTTCAAAGAAATTACATCAAGATGGGCTGCACAAAAGTTGCTTATTTTCCAGAATATGGAAAACCTTGCTTTTCTCTATCCACGGCAGAACAATTAGGACATTCAGCAGTGACAATTGGGGAAAATTACAATGGAGTCATCTAGGATACTTGCAGTACCAAACATGCCCACTAGGTGTCTCTTTCAACTTGACACATCATTCCCTGTCACAGTTCACCTGTGTCTCCCAGGCAACCAGGTAAACCAAATAAAGCAGGTGGTAGTGGAGCAGAACAGGTGCAACAACAGGTGTTCTATCTAGAGATAACCAGGACAACTGTCCCTTTGACACTGGGATTGTGTACAATGTCTCTTGGCTATCTCAAAAATCTAAAAACCACTCTAAGCTTTTAAGCTTCCTTTGTCATCCTGACAATCCACTATAAGGAAGGCATTGTGGTAGAAAAATGCCTGAAAAACTGACAAATCTCTGCAAGAACAAACACTTTTTAACCATTTTGCAATTTTTCTTAAGAGCGTACTTACTAACCCATTTTCTAATGGCTTTCAATATCAGCATATAGTTTGGGATATGTTTTTCTTCGTTCAAAAATCTGCTACTACTAGTCTATACAGACAAAGGCTCTTTGTGTTTGGCCATGTCAGGGTTTAGGTGTTCAGTCATGTGGAAAATGGCACGCTGATATCAGTAGGGTATGTGGAGGTCAAAGCCTGTCTGTATGAAGACAGGGTGCTATGGAGCACTTGGCATGAGTAGATAAAGTGGTGTGCCTAGAAACAAGCTACAGGAATGTTTCTTAAAATCAATTTTTTCAAAATTTGCAAAGTTGCTAGGGTTGCTATAGAATTTTTCGCGAGACAATTATCAGAATGTTGATTACTACAATTTTAATGTAAGAAGTTCCAAAGCCTAATTTCAAGACTTTATTTCAAGATTTTTCAAGCCTTTATCTGCTTTCTCAAACAATGCTTGCATAATTATGTAGACTACAGGAAATTTCAACAAATATTGAATGGAAAGCTGAATTCTGTCCTTTTTACCAACAAAAATCCATTACTTGGACTTTTTTTCAAGAAATTCAAGAAAACTTGTTATCTCAATCACCCCCTGCTAGGACGGAATGGATGACTTATTGTTTGAGGTTTTTAAGCCAATCATATTGACCAAAGCTGATAGTGGTGGGTGATGATGTCAGTACTTTGGAATGTCTTCATGTTGACTAAACTGTGACTGTGCGAGTAGGACACTGATTGAGGAAATGCAAAGAAACTGGGGGAGGGGGGCATTCTATTTCTTATTTCATGTCTGGTCCATGACAACCTTTGATTAACACTTAAAACAGTGTTCCGACCAGTTTATATTTCGCTTATATTTTGCGGTATCCCACGGGCCTTTACTGGTATCGCATGCCCGGCTTCCATAGAATAATTCGAACATACTTCAAATTTATAATTGACAATATACTTCAGTCTTGTAAATCATTCTGTGTGTTGATATACTTGAACTGTTTATGGTCGTTGGATAATGTTTATCAAATTTATTACTTTATGGCCTGTTGTTTTTGCTTCAGTTTAGATTTCCATGCAAGCGTTGTGATTATGTATTATACCTTTTATTATGTCCACTTGATACTTAGAAACTTTTATATCAATGTAATATATAATTCACTCAGTCTGTATTGTTGCGCAATAACTTTTGAAAAATATTGCACAAAAACATTGAAACAAGTATTGCTTTATCCGCTATAACCTTTAAAAAGCTAGAAAAATATTTTGATTTATAAACCCATATTCAAATTTCTATGTTAAATTTGACCGGTACAGTTATGAATTATGAGGAATTAAAACGACAGATTATGCATTACATAAAAGGGCATGCATGCCCCTATAGCGTCACAAACTGGATTGTTTTGATTGGTACAAATACTTGCCACCCTTTGTGTGTTTTTGTTTTCCTTCCAGGGGGCACAAGAGTGGTGGGTGGAGGGTTTATTTTCATAGCAAGGAGAACGCCAACTAATACTCCACCACTGTTCTGTACATAACATGCCTGGTTTGTTGTTAGGTGGTTGTCATATCGGTTGCTAGGGACTTTACGACCAGTTTGAAAATCTTTCGTATCTTCTCAGAGCGTGTTACACACCAGTTTTGTGCAATCAATACAGCAATGCTTTAATAAAACCAGACTGTACTCACACCAGGGAGGACCCCTACTCTTACTGATAGGTGCGGAGGGCTCTTTAACATTCTTGAGGTGTGGCTCTCCTCAAACTATCATAAAACAAGGTGCAGCCTTAAAGTTTTAAGGACAATTTTACTCCTGAAAGCCTGAAGACTTAAGAATCAAAGCACACCATTGTTTTTCCTTAGATAATTCTTATGTATCTTAAATCAATTTGGGCAAATTTTTCTGTGAAGTCAGTTCACTACTAAAAATGCAAAGTATGGTCAGACTGTGCACTTGATAAAGATTACAAAGCTAAATTCTAAAACCTACTTCATGCCTCTCCAATATGGGTGGGGGTGGGGTAGTTTTTATAACATAGTGCTCAGTGTGTGCTAGTGCATGCCTAGGGAGTACTTGAGACTTTATGTGTTGTTGATCGGCAGTGCACTTGGCTTTTGCACCAAGTTTAAGGTGAATATTGGGGTCAGAAATAGATTTTATAACGGATACAGACAGGTCATCACAAGTGCTGTGCTACTGGCTAAAACTTAAAGAAGACGAACAAGTTGTCATTCAACTGACTTACAATGTACTGCATTTGTCATGACTGTAACATTCTATCAGTTTTCACAAGTTGAAAAGTTGCATTATATAAAAGAATTTTGAAGCACTTTAAAGGACTAATTGTTTGTCCATATAAAAACGATAATCAAAGTAAACTTAAAAAAACAAAGTAACTAAAACTAGTAACACATGCAACCTACCATGTACAGTAAATGTTGAAACTTTTGCAGTGTTTTTTTAGTGGACATTTTGATAGTGACCTCTCCACTGCAATGTGCATTTCCAATATATGACTACTGTACTACAGATTCTTTTAACTGCGAATTCAAAAATCCACAAAACCACTGTGAAAGTAAATGAATTTAAAGTATTTATAACTGTCCTGAGAAATTGTTACTAAATGATCCATTGTGTCCATTTAGAAAAGGAACATAAATCTGTATCACTGACAAATGCTGTAAATAAGCCTAGTTAATCCCGTCATACTTAAAGGTTCCACACGTATTCAAACAGCCGACAATGGCAGGTGTATTTGCCCTGATCGTTGGTTCCGCCTCCATGACTGTTACTTGGCTACCGGTGGTGACGCTCCAATAAACCGGGGTAAACTAAATGATCTCTATGGGTTTCATACGGTTTTCTGTACTTTTTTTCTTCTATAAGAACAAGAACGAGCAAAAGAACTAGAAATGTAGAAATTCACTCAGAACAATTTAGGGAATTCACAGTCAATTGTTTTGCATAGTAAATACATTTTGTCTCTTCTTGTATTTCCCTCTTTTCTGTTCAGCTGAGTTTTCATGAGTGAATAGAAAAAATACATGGGGCCCTGCATGGGGGGGGGGGGGGGGGTACTGTTAACACTCTAGGCTAAATTCAGGAAGGCAGTGGCTAACATACTCCAACTAAATTCAGAAGGCTAGTTTTCAGGGGCCTACTAATACTATATGCTATGCGTAGAATGTTCTACCTTAAACCTTGAGCGGTCTGGCTACGAAATACTTTGAATTCAAACGGTAAGCGCTCTATGTAAAAGGACTTGCAGGCACCCATACATATAATGAGTGGAATAGTATAAATGGAACAGACTCTGAGACGGTTTTATGAGAACATTCACTGGTGAGGGTCTGGCTTTTTAAAATGGGACAGTAGTGATCAAATTTTGTGGGCTCAAATTGTTGGTCAGTTTCTTTGCCAAATATAAAACGTACATGTACATGCACTAGATTAGCAACTTCAAAGTTGTCAAGGAAGGGACGTTGGCACAATTTTAAATTTGCTGTGTTCAAATATTAGAAACTGCTTCTCCTAAAATATACACGATTGCACAGTACACTTACGATAGGTCCGTGACAACCACAAGTCTTTCCATAGCACAACATTATGAAGAATCATTAACACAGCATTGAGCACTTGTTTAGTTCGACCGTAAACTCTACACTTCGCCCTCCAGTGCCCATTATTAAAAGAGCTTTATGTTGTGAAAACATTGTCGCAAGCGTCACAAATGTTTAGAAGTTCACATAGTACAACTGTACAGTATGGAAACAAACACATAGCTTAGGTATATCCGTTACAAGCTCGTAAATGTATGACAAAGGATTTTGTTTTGAGGAAGTCAGCTGACAATGTGAAACTTTCGACCTGTTATAAACAATCATTGCAACAATTTCTTGACAAAATATAAAAAATGCAGAAAGGGGTTTATAGTAACTGGACAGCAACAGAATACATTTTAAGATCAGGTTCATTTCTATGGCAAGGTTCAACAAATAAAGTCTTTTTTTTTTCATAGTTCTAGCATACAGTCCCAGTCAAGTTGCACAACATTTTAAACATACTTTTCATATTTTACATGAAATTTTAATGGGTGCCCATACAGAAATCCTCAAAACATGACACCTCAAAAATATGATTATGGCCCTAAATCCAAAAACTATGATCAAGGTTGGGTGCTTTGGTGAGTAGAAATTTATGGACTAAAAAAGAGTGGAATAATTTACGAGGCATTTACTGTTTTATAAGTACTGTTTACACAAAGAAAGATTTAAGAAATAACTTCAACCAAGTTATGGATTTTATCAGGTTTAGCCACAGAAATGTGCGAGGACTTCAAACAAATGTTGACCATGTTTGATTTGATTCTTTACACCAAATTCAGATTTGTCTTCTCTGAACAAGTAAGATTTGAAACTTTTTCCCTCTGAGTTGACTTCTTTAATAAGAGTGGAACCACACCTTTAAACGTGGATAAAGAAAAAAAATGCTGCAAAAATGATTTACGTACTGTTAAGTGTGCTAAGTTGGCGTGAAGTATTCTATGTCTGATTTGAAAAGCCCTTCATACGCCATGAAAATCAATTGGGTAAACTTTTCCGACACGGAAAAGTGATTTTGGAACTCTATATAGTGAAGTATTATATGGTGTGTTAGCTTATTTACAGGCGTATCTTACAACATGTAAGTTTTATTTTACCGAGGTTTGGGGTCAACTTGCTTAAACAATGGCGTGAAAAAGTGGTTTAGAATTCAGTCTGAGGTCTCAATGCACCGTGTGGTAAACGTTATAAAATAGGTGTGAAAATACACCGATTTTGAACCATACAACGCCAAGAAAACAGTTAAATACTTTTATTTGTACACGATCACAACTCTGAAGAGTCTATTAAGGCGTTTGAGGCAAGTAATCTGCGAAATTCCTCAACATATGCCCTATTTTGCTCGCTTAAGTTCTTGTCGCCATCGACTTCGCGTTCCTAGCAACGACCTTAGCAACGCATTGTCAGGCGTGTAACAGACACCTCGCTACCGTACCTTCAACTTTTCAAGTCCATCTACCGAACAAACAATGCCTCCAAAACCCATATCTGCTGTTTAATTCCGTAGCCAACACTTCAAACTTTCCCCTTATTTGTAAATCTGGCCTAATTTTGTCTTTAAAAGGTAGAATTTCGGCCAAAAGTGGACAGGAAACGGTGAACATTTCTTCCTGGTGTATTTCTAGAAACCATGCACAAGATTGCGCGGGAGAGTGCACCGAATTTTTGTCTTGCAAATTGACTATTTGACGGCTTGACATTTCTTCTAGTGAGTAAAGACGTCCAAGATGTTGTCACTTACCTTAAGACGAACTTTCTCAGAGGTTTGCGCTGATTTTCAGCCTCTTTCGCCGCTGCAAATCGATCCCCACGGTTTCTTTGGAGTGCTCTGCTTTTGGGTCAAAGGTCCTTTTCTGCTCGTCCCCAGGGCTGCCGTGACGTCATGATAATTCTTGTTAGTGATTGGTCGATCGTGCAGCCCACACCTGACACGTTCCCGGGTCACTTCTCGTAACAGGTGTATAGATTTTCAGACAGGTAAATTGTTTGGTTGCAAGGAAAATATGAAATGTAGGGCCAACATGCCAAAGGAATTATGAAATGAAACTTATATATAATTTTCATACTTACATTCTCTGCTGTTTTATGGAGCCCAAGATGGATAAACATCTGTTTTTCTTGCTAAATTTGATTCCCATTCATAGAAAATGGAACATTTAAACATTAGTTTATACTTTGCCTGAGGAAAGAACTAGTGGAACCAGATATGATTGCCTGGAACATCATACTCATTTGATCTACAACTTTGCCATATAGACCAGAAATCCAGACCCAATAGGCTTCACACAATGGCAAGATAGACTAAAAATCCAGACTCATTAGGCTCACTACTTCAATGGCCAGATCAAGGCCAGACTTCACACATCAGGCTTTCAACTTTGGTGGCCAGATAGCCTCATTATACACTAAGACTCATTAAGTCTCTAATACTCTTGGTCATATAGCCTTGAACCTCAGACTCACTAGGTGTCCAACATTGGTGGCCAGATAGCCTGGAACTTCAGACTTATTACCGGTAGGTTTCCAAAACTCTTGGTCTTATAGCCTTGAATCTAAGACTTATTAAGTCTCCAACTTTGGTGGCCTGAGAGCCTGGAACTCCAGGGTTTCCTTACTTCTCAGAATGGTCTGAGTGTTTGGTTAGTTTGGTAGGAGACTAATTCTATATTAGACGAAAGTAACGTTACATGTACATCAAAATTAATCCAGTCAGCAATCAACGTGTTGTTTAAAATTTAATGATCGAATATAACTATGGTTAAAAGTCAGTTAGAAAAAAAACATTAACAAACTTGTCACCTTTTTTTCATTTCCACAAACTGATCAAGAAAAGTCAATCATGTTTTCATTTACTTGTTCGGATGTTATAATACCATACTGAAGGGAAGTATTACTAGAAATCATCGGACTAAATTCAATGTTCTGCGTCTAAAACTATCTGAGCCAAAAACTGACTTATAATTAATCAATAAAAAGAACATTGTTATAGGTATTTTCTAACAGTGTGACCTTATGTATATACAAACAAGTTTTTTATCATGTTAAGTGTGTTAAAATGGATCACTATTTATTATAACTAGTTGGGCAGTCTAAAAAAACAAGTAAAACAAAACAGAACAAAAGAACAGAAAGAAAATACAGACATAACATGGGCCTCAAAACTACATACACAATGTCTATCTTTAACAGTAGTATGAAAATATATAGCAATGCCTATTCCATAATCTCTTTCCGTGCACAGTATCATGCTATATACAAAAATGCTGTGCCCCTTTTCAAAGAATGTCCATTCTTGCTATAGCACTTAAAACTATGTAGTACAGCTACAGTGTATGTACTTCCCTATTGAACAATGTATAAAATAGAAAATGGCATTGAAAAGCACCTAAAAGACTGTCGATTTTAGAAATTTGAGTTTAAGGCAGTGATGGCAGTTAACAAAAGAGGCAGTTGGTAAAATGAAGAAACCCTACTACACAACATGAGAGGCAGATTTAGTTTTCTTTCACAAAACTGGTAAAAAAACTAGCATGTGTCTTTGAGACTAGTAAACCAGCTGTCCATCTTTTTATATATAATAATACAATGTGGTAGTTCCAAAGTTTCATATAAAACTACAGTTCTAAGGTTTCTATATCTTAGTAACATAAGGCTAGTAAATGGTTACGCTAAGACTACGTGAGAACTTCTTTCCGACAAGCGTCTTCTTTCTGATTGGTCTGAACCTGGTGTTGCCGAGCGTGTGTGCATCCTCGTGTTCGTGCTTCACCTCCTCCAGTTGCCTGGGTGACAAGAATGATTGACACATTAGTGCTGAAGAATACTGTAAGTCATGAAATATTTGCAGTATTTCTATCTTATGCGATCTTCCTTTTGCCTTTCCATTGAAAATGTGCTTTCATGCTACAGTATTGTTTTGACTGCAAACTTAAATTCTGAAAACGGTGTGAAAACTTCTCTTTTAACCCTACTTCAGCAAAACCAAATCCCTGCAAAAATAAAGGAATTTACAGTAACAAAAAGCATCTTTCTTTGAGCATTCAAATCAGTGGTTATGACAAGTACTTATCATTATGACATTCTGAATCTTAAAAATTCATGTTGCTTTATTTTTTACAATTCTCAGATAAGTGGTGTCATCAAACCCACCTGGCTAGCTGTTCATTCTTCAGCTTTTCTTCGTTTAGCTCGCGGTGCAGTTGTGCCTTCGTCTTGCCTGCCGTCGGACACAACAGAGCATGCTGGGTAATAGATACCGCTGATGGTCTGGAATTGGGTTCTGGGTGCACCATGGACTGAGGAAAGAAAAATATAAAAATTTACAATCTTGACAATAGTACTCTTCTTTTCTTAGAAAATCCAAAGCAGTTACCACAGTATTCTTGACTATAGTACTAGTTTGAAACTATAAAGAAGGGAAAATATATGTTTGGTGCAAAAAGCCCCAAAAACAAATATGGTACAGTCTGTAGGCAATCACAGATACTTACCCTGAGCAATTGGTTGAACTCATCTGAGCACTGTGGGAGGGGTGGCAGGTAGCCCTGCCGTATTCTGTGCCAGTCGTCTCCGTTCTTCGGCAGTTGACCGCCACTCCCTATTCTGTAAATGGTCAGGGCCAGCGAAAACACATCTGCCTTGGTGAGGTTGGTGAAGTCCTGGAAAGGGATCAGAAAAGTTTATATTACATTTTTCTGTAACCTTGTCAAACTTACGATCATTGCAGTAAGAAATGTTACACATGTACAGTACACACGTATGAAAGCTTTGTATACATGCCCCACCTAGCAATCTGCATCGGAACTACCATGCCCACAAAATGTAAAGAATACTTGTTGCAGAAAAGTAGAAGCTTTGAACATGATACAGTTAACAACAAAATTATCCATACCCCTCATAACTATCATTGATTTTGTGATGTGAGTAGTTTTGTTCTTCCCGTAAATACAAGTAAGAAAAATTAATAAATTTATAATAATTACACAATCAATAATATATGTGAAATATCGCTGTGGTGCCTTAGTCTTGCTTTTAAAAAAGATGCCATGTCCAGAATTAGCTATCCACACCCTTTTTTTTCTCGTTCAGTCATATTTTTGAAAATTAAATCAATCCACAATTCCTCTGATTTTCAACTGACAACTAAATGTACTTTTTAAAATGGAAATAGAATTAACATTGAATGTAGAATTTACCACAACACTTACCTCTTGAAGAATCTCATTGGCCAGGTACCTACAGTCTCCCTCCTCGACCTTGGGGTGTGACGTAGAGGTTACATGTCCAAGGTCACCTGAAGAAATGTGAAAAAATATGCATCAATTCATGCATTGAAATTTGTGTTGTGATTGGTTGACTGGAAACAATTCTGCAGCATGATTGGATGACTTGTAGCAAGACTGAATTGTGATTGGCTGGCATGAAATCATACTGCATTATGGTTGGCTGAGACTTAACTGACTTACCCATTTTGAACAATGTGTGCCTTCAAAAATATTGTATAAATACCGCATTGTGATTGGTCCCTTTCTAGCATTACTGCTTTGTGATTGGCTGAGACTTGATTGACTTACCTATTTTGAAGGTTGTGTGCATCCCTCTGTCTAACTTCTGGTTGATGTGACAGGTCTCATCCTGACAGGTGTCGACAATGGACGTTGTTCTACACACAAAGATGTTACCTAGAGAGGAACAAGAAAAACTGATAAGTATGGATCAAAAAGTCACAATGGC
Organism: Branchiostoma lanceolatum; assembly: GCA_035149815.1. Lineage (NCBI taxonomy): Eukaryota > Metazoa > Chordata > Leptocardii > Amphioxiformes > Branchiostomatidae > Branchiostoma > Branchiostoma lanceolatum. The sequence continues at coordinate 9,744,493 of CM068881.1, forward strand.
AACTTAACAATCCTTGTCTTGTCTTCTATTGAAAACAGCCAATTTGTTGGATTTTGATGTCTAAAGACATACTAAATCTCCCGACGTTTATGTATAATGAATCTCCGTCATATACGGCGCTGCCGGATTTATGTCACCATCCAAAATGGTAATTGCAATCCCTCACAGCATTTGTTTTGCATAACCTTCTAGTCTTTTGGCATAACAGCCCGGTTCTGTAAAGTAGGTACAAGCTGCTTAAGACTAAAGCATAAGGTTTGATCCACTCAAACATTGATGGACCCCTGCTCTTTTTGATAAGTGTGGTGGGTTCTTTAACCTCCAGCTTGACATTCCATCTGAGAGAAGGTCCCTAACCAAAGCTAGGTACTCATTCTCACCTGTGCCAAGTGGGGAAGTATGTGTAAAATGCATTTCCCAAGGGCACAGCATTGAGGCCTGCTAGGGATTTGAACCCAGAACCTTCAGAGTCTTTAGTCAACAACCTGGCCTGTATCTGTATAGCTGGTATAACAGCCCTTCAGCGCAACACCGTAGGCTTTGTCATGTCCATACTCACTAGGTTTGATGTCCATGTGCACCAGGTTCTGACTGTGGATGTACTTCAGACCCTGTGCCACCTGTACCAGTACTTCCTTCAGCTCGCATTCGCTAAACGTTCTCCCGTGGTTCGGACTAGCTGTCAGGTCGTCCGCTAAACTCCCGCCTGGAGGAAATAAACACAAACAATGTTAGGTTTAAGCGAATGTCTTTGCAACTGAATGTCAAAATGATGTCTGTAATAATTATTTCAACATCAATGATGAACCTTTCAAACTATCAATCTAAACAGCATGTTACTGTAAATGCAGAAATGTTTGCGGTGGTTATATGTTTGCTGTTTTCGCAGCAACCGTATCACCGCATGTGCCTATGGCGCTGTCGCAAACTGAAAGCCACTGCGAACACTCCATTTTCGTCTTGGCACCAAATAAAAAACATGTGAACTTGCATTTACAGTTCAATAATGTTGGAGAACATGTAATGTGTACAATTGGTATGTGTTTAACAACTTTTAAGTCTTCAATCCTTTTGACTGTTCCCTCCTTGCTCCAGACACTAAAGATATCATATGGTTTATTCAAGACATCTTCGGTCGTCCTCTTTTACATACAAAGAACAAAAAACAACTACTAAAAATAATGATTTAAGGTTTTTAAAATGAACACTTGCATAGGCTAAATGAGGGAATGAAAATAGTGCTGTCTAGTTGAAGTGCTACACTTTGTCGACTACAGGTGAATGTTGTCTTACCATTGCAGTATTCGTTCTGTATGATCATGTGGTCGTCCTCTGCCCATGCGGAGTAGTACCTCACCACGTGTGGATGTTTTCCTAACACAGCATGGGCGTAAACTTCTTTTATTGCATTTTGTCTGAAAAGAGAAAGTAGCCATAAGTATAAAATTAATCTGTGCAAGAGTATTGTACAGTACATGATAGAGAGAGTGTAAATAGAAAAGAACAATAACGCATTCAACAACTCAAGTTTGGAATTTTTTGTCTTACGGCAGAAATTCAGCAACACAAAATGTCTCCTTATTATCAAAGTCTTTCATAAGATATTTTGACATTTATATTAAGATAACATAATCATTTAAACATATATATAGGGAAAAAAGGTTCATGTACTTACTCATCTGTCGACCCAGCCACAGGCTTCTTTGACTTTTTGATGGCATACAGACATCCGTCGAGACGGTTGATACATTTGTACACGGAGCCGAACTCTCCCGAACCTATCCGCTCAACCTCGTGGAACTCAATGTTGTACCTCGATACGTTAGCGTCGTGGAGGGCAATTTTCTGTGGCAAAACAAAAGTGCATATAAATTATAAGTATGACAAACGACAAAAGTGATCGTAGATACAAAACGTTTCAAACAACATCTGATGTAGCACTTGTTTTGACAATCTCTCCAAGATAATCAGCGATTTCATTGTTACTCTTAGCAAAAAAGGACAATGTATATTATAAGAGCATAACAAAATAGTCGACCTCTCTTTACCTTAGTTGGGTTTTCTTCATCAGATTCCTCATCAACATCAGACAACATTCCACTAGAAAGAAGAACAGGCACATGATTATTATGTAAGTATGACCAAATTATTATTTTGTGAGTACAACTTCAAGATGTATTCGTGAAACTAAAACACACTATACATAACTGACAAAGGAACTAGTAAACATCTAAACTCAAGTACAGAGGGTTATGTATGCAAAATGTTTTAGCCTAGTACACAGGGTCACCCCTAGTGCTTTCCATAATATTAATTGTATCTGGTTCTTTGACATGTAGAGGTTTCATGCTTTAGGAAAATACCTGAAGCTTCTTCATACACTGGGCCGCCGGCTTTACATCACCATCCAAAATCATGCCCAATGCAATCCCTTACAACATGTCCATGCTGGGTCCAACCCTGGGGTCTAACCCTTGCACCCAGATGCATGAAATTTGGTCGATAAGCAGTCGGATCACTCACCACTTACAACACAGAGTCTTTGCAGAGAAGAAAAGAAAGAAGTCAGAAGATTTCATACCTGTCTTGTCGTCTCCGTTTAGCCGTAGCCCTGGTCACCATGTTGTTGTCGGGTGTGAAGGGGTTCACATTGGCAGCAGGACGTTCCATCACCCTGTGTCGTGGTTCGCTGGTGCTCAGTCCGAACAGTTTACTGGGGCCGGTGGGGGTGATCCGCCGAGCCCTCCTCACACTGCTGCTTAGGGAGCGCAGGAGGGTCTTGGGGGTACGGGGAGTGTCCAATAATCTCAGCTCCTGAGGAGGGGGTGGTATGTAACAGGAAAATGAAGACACAGATTTTTTTCTTCAAATAACCGGCAAATGGCCTTTAGGCGCAATGCATCAGCTTTGTACAGTAAGTACAAGCTGAGTAAGACCGGACTGTAAGGTTTGATCCCCTAAAACCAGGAAGGGTCCCTCTTTTCAGAAAGGGTGGTAGATTCTTTACTGTGCTCGAGGTGTGGCTGTCCTCAAACACAGGACCTCCGTCCAAGTGCCAAAACCAAAGCCTGGTACTCATTTTCATCTGAGTCAATTAAGGAGATAGGTATAAAGTACCTTTCAAAATTCCCAAGGGCACAACATTGGGGTCTGCTAGGGATTTGAACCCAGAACCTTTAGATTCTAAGTCAACAACCCTAAGAGCACCTTGTCGCCTCTATCAATACCTGGTCTGTTATCACTTTTAGTTGTGGGCAATATGGAACAACACTTAACAGCCTAAACTAAATAAAGGGTAGGACAACACATTACTTACTTAGATTATCAGTTACTTGGGTCAATTCATAATGAGGATAAAGAGCTATTGCCTTTGTTTCAAAACCTCTCCAAGTCAGACTGATTCTGTTTACTATGCCTTCTAAGTTCTAATGGTGTAAGGTAAGTTCTTTTATCTACAACAAATACACAATGGTACCGTAGTTGTGATGACCAAGCAAGTGGTGGTGTGCAAAGTGTTAAGATAAATAGCCTGAATTTTATAAAAAATTGTGACTGATTGTAGTGCTGTTCACATGGGTGCATGTTGTTAGAAAAATGATCACTTGCAGTGTTATGTAATTGTATGTGGTGTTGTTGAGCAGTGGACACTGACCTGAATTACAATGGTACCTAATTTGTTCTTGGAAGTTGGAACAATTGACTGACCAGTGCACAATGCACTAGTTTAGAACATCTACTGTGTAGAATGAAAAGTTGTCATGCGCTGTTTTACAAACTATGAATGATGAAAATGCAAAAACAGCAGGTCGAGTCACAAACCTGCATAGACTTGTGGGGTGGCGAACAGTCACCGCTACTGCCACTGGTGTTGGGGCTCTCATCTTCCGGTGAAACTGCAAACCGTACGCTACGCTTGACGGGGCTGGGGTTAGGGGTCGGACTGGCGAGGTCGGGGTCCCAGAAATCCAGGGAAGCGTCCTTGTCCGAAGTGTCAAGGTCAGCTTTACTCCTATAAAACGAAACAAAAATTCAATTTATTAAAAGTGTAACATATACATCACACACCGGTGCCTATAGTGTTCGCCTTGCGCACGTATACGTAGGTCGTGAGTTCGATCCCCAGTGGGGGCATAGTTATACCAAAGACTTTAAAAATGGTACATACTGCTTTCTAGATGCTCGGAACTTGGAAAAGAGTATCACTACCAGCAGACTAGCCCCCTGCTGTAGAGACTTGCACAAATGTGTGGCCAAAGGCCTATAGAAATGGAGATGGACACCCCCCCTATGCGTATTATCAAGACACCCGGGTCATGTACTGTAGAGTTTGTTGTGCCTAAAATTTAAAACGCAATGTACGTGGTTGGTTATCAAATCAACATTTTTAAATGTTGCAAAAGATTCAAAGATTTCCAGTAACCACTTGCATTGTTAAAACTGTGAAAATCATCTCCACCCTCCAAAAACAACAGGGCACAGTTAACAATGACATGTCATAAATTAGCATCTAGGTGTTAGAGACACCAAAAATTAGCATACAAATGACAAGTTTACATGTAAAAAACATAGAAATTAATAAAAATAACAGTAACTTTGTTGTATGATTTTGTAACTTTGTGACTGAAGTTTCCTTATTTAGTATTCAAAGTAAACTATTGTGTATTGAAAACAATAGTTTTTGTTTTCAATATGAGTCAGTTGCGTCAGTGACTTAAATGACGTCATCGTGAGTCATTTGACCCAACTTCCGGCCACAAACCCACAAATTAATTTAACACTTTTTCGCCCCAAATCTCGCCTCAAAAATCAACTAGTGACACCAGTCTTGTGTTTATTTGTGAAAGGAAAATTGCTTTCACCACAAAATATTGCTACAGTTCATCTTCTTATGCCATAACTTAAATAAAAGGTAACAAAAATCACGCATGTTACCTTATGTACACAGGAAAATTGAGACAGATAATTTGATACGGTTGTTTTGTGTTATTTTGCGACATATGGCATGAAAACAAGCATGTTGTCAAGCACAAAAACATTACAACATAACCACCCAGCATTAACTCAGTGGATAAAGAACGTCTTAATTTTCAAAAAGACGGAGAAAAGTGCGAAAATACCGACCTAAATCCTGTGAAACTCGGACTGGAAAGCCCGGATGAGCCGAAAGAATCTTCCGTCGGCTCGCCATCGCTCCCCATGCCGTCTCCGAAGTCTAACGTCTGCGCTACGGGGTCTGTATCCATGGCGCCCGAACACGAGCTCAGCTTCAACGGCATATGGTGTAGAAAGGTCCCAACGAGGTCCAAATCGTCTAACAAGTACAGATTCAGCAAAAATACACGAAATATTTCAAGAGTTGTTACAAATTTTGTCGCAGACGTCTAGAAACTAGACACACACCCAACGTGGGGAGGGGGGCGATGGTATGAAAATCTGAAGATCGATGCGAAATTTTCTCAGATCTTCCCTCAGATCGCAGTCAGCGGACTCGAGAAGTTCTTCCAAGACAGTCTGTAACCTCAAGATCGCGAACTTAGGAGCAGAAGGACACAGAAGGTGACGAAACCGCCCCAAATTTGAACAGTAATCTTGCTGACACCGTCTCTTGTCTGATTAATATTTCGCGCGTCGGTTACTCACGTGTTGTCAAGCGGCCAATCAGAGCCCGCGCCACAATTCAAAATTGGCCAATTAGCGCGTCAGAATGACGTCATGCAAACCATTGTCCAACTATTGACCAATCAGGTAGCTGCTAGTGAATGACGTCACCTACCTATCACGTGACCAGTGAGTGTCTCAAAAGCGTCACCAAGCGTGATGGATTGTAAAGCCAACAACCACTAATCACTGTATTGTGTATAATCTGAAATGAGTGTCAATTACTGTTTTGTTTGGCGTCATTCTTCATTTACTGAAATCAATTTAGACTGATTCATCCACATTGAAAAGAAATACAGCAAAACAAAGTAATGAAAGAAACTAGTAAACACAATTTATTTTTCCTTGGACAACAAATGACGGCCTGCTAGAGGTGTGAAAGTGGGCCGAAGACAATAATGATAATCACTTGTATGCTGTCCTGCAGTAAGCAAGTAAGCAAGCTAGGCTATCCTGTTCGATAAGTTGTTGTAACGGTTAGATATCGTGAAAGGAAAACCGAAAAGTAACTTTATTGCACGACAATTGTATAACTATAAGGGCCTGCTGCTAGGCTAACCGGACTCCTGGCGGACAGAAACAAATAGACCAATGCCAAAATAGGGGGATATCTTATCAGAGGACTTGTCCAGGCATTAGAGCACAGATTTTATGCTCCTTTTCTTGCAAATGGTAACTCTATGGCCGACTAGCTATGAGACCATTTTTGGCGAAGATTCAGAAGCGAGCCAAATAGTGCTCATCATACATCATACATGTACGTTCGATTGCCAAGATAAGAATTCAACTGTTATCTAGGTCAACGGTACTGCATATTTTTGTGCGTGTAACGTTACATGGTGAAAAATTGACCAACAAAGAATTAAATAATTACGAAGATTACTGTCAGTCGTTTTGTTGATTATCTGTTGTGAAATATAATTTTGTTGATCATTGACAATCAGGTTAGTAAAAAAAAAAAATGATAAAAAGTCAAAGGATTTAACAAACACCCATTGTCAGTATCATTGCTGTTGTGATTAATCGTTTGAGGATCAAAGTGGTTTAAATTATCATTAATCATCTATCCAAACCCTTTAACCTCCTCGCTTTAACTAAGCAACATTATTGTCTATCCGTTATAAATTACATGTCCCATGTGTCCTGGTACTTTAGATTTAGATTATACATTTAAACCTTTTTATTGGACTTTGAGCCCTCAAATAATTCAGCTACATGTATGTCTTTATCGGCTTAAGGCTTAAGAGGTATGATCGACCGCGGCTAGTGACGTCATCAAGGCCATGTAATGTATGTTCTGTGGTCATTTTGAACTTGGTAACGAACAGCTTTATTAGCATTACAGAATTCTATTCATGTCTACATTTTTCGTACTATTGCATATGTGGCTTATATAGGGCGCAAAATCATACGAAAACCATGTGGTTTGATACGATCATAACGGGGGTTTAGGTAAAAGGGACATACAATTTTGGCAGAGTCTAGTGTGCATTGATAAACATATGCATATCAAGAAACTTCACTATGTATCTACAATACTTCGTATTATGTGACACCTAATACCATCCCGATTTCATTATATGGATGAGATCCTCTGGGCACCCCAGAACTGATGCGAGCGTGCGAGAAAAAAGGTGGGCAAAAAGTTGCCTTCATTATGAAATCTCTAAGTGGTCAGGAAGGTTGAAGCAAATTAAATTACTATACACACGGTACATATACTGAACAATAAATAAGTTATTTTTCTCCTTTTTATAACATCTTCTTCTCTGACCTTGAGATACTTCGCTCATTAGTATTGATTTTACAATATTATTTATTTTACTCAATTCTATAACATATATTTCCTCATTTTGCAGCTTCTTTATATAATTAACAGTATAGAATATTTTTGTGTGGAAACGGACGAGAATTGATGCAGATGTCATTCATATAATCAAGTCAGTGCGGTCATACCGCTATCAAAGTGAATGTCTTTTCGATGGACAAACAAAGAGTACCCATCCCCTCGTTTTGAAATTTTCCTTTGTTTCACTCTTCATCGTTATAAAACAGACACAAGCACCTGTTTTGTTGCTCAAAGCTTGTTTTCTGTTTACAAACAGTTTCCATTGTTTTGAGATCTATTTTTGCCACGCTGACGACTTTGTGTTTGCACATATGGTTTGATTCCTGTGAGAAAAAAAATCGTAACCTTGTTAACTGTATCTCGATTGTGATTGGTCCGCTTTAAAAAGTACATTACAAAACGGCTTGGAATCCACCCAACATATAAATCACCACACACAAAGCCAAGGAAGAGACATTCTATTGCAGAAGTATCTGTTCAACGAGTCTTGAGGACAGGTGAGTTGGACAAATTATCATAATTTTCCTCTTTTTTTTTCATGCGTCCCATGATCTTAAAACGGTCAAAACATGTTCTAAAGGGTAAAAACGGCAACTACGGAGAAAAAGTTATTTTAAAGTTTAATGACTGCTTACATTTGTACTTTAGACATGCCCCTTTCATATAGATTATGGCCTGTGTGCTATGCTAGATAGTTTACCGTGACTCCCATGTTGTGGAGCCAAAGTATGGAAGCTCTACTCTCCAAGCAGAGGAGTGAGTCCGGCTGTTTTTTGACGTGTTTTAGGAGTTTTTGTCGGGCTCTGCTTTGTCATTTTTTTTTGTCATGTGGGTTAATGAGACACATGACAAAGTAGAAAGCCCGACAAAAAAGCCTAAAACACGTCAAAAACCACACATCTGCTTGGAGAGTATGGAAGCTCGATAAACTAACTAGGATGGCACTCAGAGTGAGTTGACAACTTTCTACAATCTTCTAAGAATCTTGCTATTCTGCTAGGTACCCGTACAGTGGAAGCCAGTTATTGTTTCTTCTTTTTTTTTCGATATGCGTTCGCCGGCTTAATAGACAAGCACCATTGAAAATGACGAGACCCACGAAAAAAATGAAAGAAAAATTTTTTACGGCGTATAATGTTAATGTGTACGTATGTAGGGCTTCTAGCGAGCCACTTTTGCAAAGTCTGCGAAACATCTATAGAGTGGTAATAGTACTGCAAAACGTGTTCATTCCAAAACAACAACAGCAAAACTGTCGACGGAGTCATTTGGACATTCAAACCTACGCGGTCACACGTGAAAAATGAAAACAAATACCCCAGGTTTGTTTTTGTTACCTTTGAAACTTTGAGTGTACGAACTTTCCCACGTACAGAAAAATGCAAACATATCGTAGAAATCAATGCTGCCAGATGCCAGATCCACACGCTACAAGATTCGCCGAGTCTACATATGTAACACCAGTAACGGTAGTTAGGCCACACCAAGTAAATTTTATGCATGACATCAGCGCGCATTAATTTTCGCCTGATTTAGAAAAAATAAGGAGAAATTTTGTTGCCTGGATCTATGACAGGATCATCCTGTCATTTGTGGGAAAATTTACACTATTGGCAGAATAAGCCTGATAACATTAGTTTCTTTCATAGAAATGCTCATCTTATAATTCTGTTTAATGATTTCAAATTTGACACCGGTGTCACTAACTGCATGCATTATTGAATACAAAAAAGGTCTTGTTTGCTGTGATACCATACATGTTTATCGCTTCAATTCTTGTTGAACTAAAAAATCAAAGGCCTCTAACCTTGCAAATGTAGGCACTTTTTTTCTTCTTTGTCCACCTTATTTTTCTATTCGAGTCTACAGAGAATGTCATCCATAGAATTTACTTACTTTGGCCTTACAAACGCAAGACTCCGTTAATGGTCAGTTCTCAGAAGAAGGTTTCAAAAAGCACCGTTTATTTCAGAAACACCTAGTGTTGGGTAAGTGTGTTAGGTTTCCCAAGCTCTTTCCCAAAATACATGAAATATTGCGTTTGTACATTCGATTTTCAATATCATAGGGGAAGTGAATGTTTTACATACATGTATATTCACCTACTAAACTACGCACAAAAAGTTCGGAAACTTAACTTTGGTCGATCATATCTCCGTTGTTTCTTGATCAATTTCAATGATTTATATATCATTAAAAAGCTTTTGTGATTTTCTTTCCCATGATACTTAACTTATTATTGTTGTAAATTAATACAACGAGCACCAGACCTGCTTATGCGAGCGAGTCTCATAAAAAAGTGCCCAAATTACCCTACTAATGTAAAACGCTCAATTCAGTATTTTGTCTTCTGCTGGTAGCACGTGGCTTTTGTACGAGGGTGATGTGAAACTTGAACCAACAAAACACATTAATATGAAAGCCAAGGGTAGTCTTCATCCAAAAAAAAATGCGTAAAGGAGCCTAAGTTATGATGAGGGTGGCTTAATACTGACTACACAGCCCGGCACATCCTCCTCATGCTTGTCACCAGTTTTGGTACGCGGCCCCTGGCTATTCTTCCACAAGGAGTCGTCGCAGGTCGACCAGTGTTGTTCTGTTGATCACAACTGCATGCACAGCTCGCCCAAGCTGATCAGTGATCACAGAGTCTGAGACTGTGTTCAATTGTTGTTGAGATCTGGGCTGCAGGAGGGCCATTCTATCCTCTGTATTCCTGCATAGGTACTGGAGGTGGTCTGAAATGACTCTCACAGAATATTCTGTATGGACGTGCACTATCATCTTGCAGAATGGCACCCAGTCTCATAATCATATTGCAGAGATAAGGATCTTGGAAATGTGACTGGATGGAGAAAGGTGTCTCTATATCGACACATCGAAGTTGCTTAGGATGATTAGCCTGTTTTTTTTTCCGCTGGCAGTTAGCGTTGTACTGCCTCACACTATAACACTGACCCCAACAAACAGTCAGTCTATCTGTGTAACAGTCAGCATAGGGTTCTCCTAGCCGCCCCAACACTTTAATTTACCCATCCAACAGTCGAAATAAACCTTCTCTTATCTGTAGCTGTGAACATAACATTCCACCACACACTGTTCCATTCGCGATTTGGACGACACCACCACTAATGGGTTTGGCGCTGCGCTAGGTGTTTGACACTATTATGGAAATTTGGGCACTTTTTTTCTACAACCCACTCGCGTAAGCAGGCCTGGTGCTCGCTCCATCAGATTGCAATTATAATGAGTAGGGTATCATAGGAAAGGAAATTACACAGGCTTTCCAACGATACATAATACATTGAAATTGATAAAAAAAACAATGGAAATATGATCAATCAAAGTAAAGTTTCCAAACTTTTTGTGCGTAGTTTAGTATAAATATGACATAGATGCAAGAACAGCTATATATTAGATCAGAAATATATGCATTAGGCGTGGGCGAAATTTCGAGTCAAGACTTGTATTTTTCCCCAAAAAAATATTTCAAACAAAAGGCCAAACCGAAGAAACCATCTGCGTATAGTATAACCGTCACAAACACATAAGAATTTACAGACAAATCTGTAAAATCAACTGTCCTATTGTTGTCAATCTCTTTTATTAGATTTAGCTCATCATGGGTGTTATACGCGCAGTCTTACTGTTGGCCAGCATCTCCGGTAGTCATGGCAACCGATGTACCAAAACCCTGCCGACTACCGGCCGTATCCGGTACTCAAGCCGGGACTCTGCCCAGGCATTGGTGGAAACTTTCATCCAATCATCCATCAAACCTGGAGAGACCCTCTGTTTCACCTTACATGACCTCGCCAACGACGACGCTAGCTCTGACGTGTCCATCTCCATGGCAACGAACGGGAGCGTGCCGTTGCTATGGCAACTGACATACGAAGGCATCGAGATGGACTACGGCGTCAAGAACCGGTACTCCTTCTACCGACCGAAGTATGAATCAGATTGCAACTGTGACTGCCCGCAATGGGGTGACTACTGCAATTCCAAAACAGACCGGTGCTCCGAGCATGAGCTAGACTTCTGTTACAACACTTACATACCAGACCAAACGGGTCACGGCTGTGCTGTGTACTGGAAGAGTGAAGACTCCGAGGTCTGTTGCGCGCTTTACGTCGGCAAAGACCCAAACTCACCCAAGTACGACGCTGTGTACCTCTCCTCGGACGGCAAACCGGTTGTCAAGTTCACCCTCAAAGTTTACGACAGTAGGACTGGCAAAGTGGTGCTCTCCTATCCAGCCTTGACAGTGGGTCTAAACGATCGATCCTACACTGAAGCACAACACTGGGTAAGACTGGAGTTGACAGGGGACACGCCGACTCAGATCGACAGCGGGTACTACTACACTGAGAGTGAAGAGACACAATTATACACGGACGTTAACGTTAACGGTCTGAACGAGTTTGACCCGAGAAAGATGGGATGGCTCAAGGTTCGCGACGACGGAACCGTGGAACGACCACCAGAAAGAACGGTGGTCGATGCGTTCCACATTAAGACAAAGAGGTGTTACAACAACTTTGACTACTCGGAAACATGGCAAATCTATGGCCATGGGAATAGGGATGATCGTTCCGGGTCGAATGTTGAGGACTTCTACGATTGGGTACGGGAGGCTAGGTACTCCCGGGAGCGGCGCACGGTCACGATCACCCCGCGGTACGACCGACTCGTCACGGTCAAGATCGGCATCAACACCACGACTAACGTCCTCTTCTACTACCATGACTCAGATCTGATAGATTTCACGGCCGAAGTTCGGGTAGACAGGCACTCCAACCGATTCGCCAACATAACCTTGGTGGCAGCGGTGGGATCACTCGTAGGGTCCATCGCACCCTATGACGGAGATAGCTCCGCGGCTGTGCACAGGTTTGAGCTACATGTAAGCTCTCCATCTGCCACAAATGCCGTCAAACGCATTCCATTGCCGAAAACCATCAACGGTACGAGTCGGATGTGCCTGTCACCGCTTTCCAAGCCTGGGAACGAGGTCTGCAAGACCGTGCCGTTCGTACAGGAGGCGCTGCAAGACTTTATCGTGCCGCCGACCTGGAGGCCTGGCAACCCCGGAGACGCCGGCGCGGGGTTCAATTTCAACTGGCTCCTTGACTTTTTCGGTCAGTTTTTGTCGTTCAGTCAAATGTTTCTTAAAAGTCCCCCTTAAAAGAATACAGTATATGCCTTAAAAGAATACAGTATATGCCCTATTGCAAAGAATACAGTATATGCCCTAGTGGAATCCCATACATGCAAATTTATTCAAATTCTAAAATTCTCGTTACATCATGTATACGTAGATATATCCTATAGGGGCATCTCTTTGATGTATACGGGATGTCTGAATTAAGTATATGAAGACCAATGCCCTACTGGAATCCCATACATGCCAATTTATGCAAATTGTATTATTCTTCCAACAACACCTAGGCTATTAAACATTTTGGGTGTATCTTTCATCTTTTTATTGTATACAGGCTTTCTGAACCCCGCCGAATGGTTCAATGGCATCCAGGGCTGGTTGGAACTATTTGCCATGATGTTGGACATCGCCGTGTTCGTAGCGGCCATCTTTCTGTTCATCAAGATCTGCACTTGGTTCAACGTGGCAGGATTCTTCACGACAAAGGTTCCTAAATTGGTAAGGATTCAAAAAAGCTTCAGTTTGCTGTAGGTGCAATACTTTAAAACCAACGCTTTGTTATGACACATGATAAACACATTGCAATATGTTGTCTATCTACAATAAGTAGAAACTCCCCGTGAATTAATAGCCTCTTCCATTGACCCAGTGACATGGAATGTCTGTCAACTTTCTGAACCAACGTTAATTAATCCACTAATTCTACCATCTCTGAACTCTATTTCCTGTCACTCCCAAAACAGCTGACCCTTCACTTTCTGTCACTCTGTGGTGCGACGTGACTATATATGTATAACATGTGACTACAATGTTGAAAAAAATACTTGACAAAGAAACCGCAGTTTCTCCCAATGTTAACTGTTGTAGCAAGGCAAGTTTTGTTTTGCAAGGGCAAATAATAGTCTCACTGAGACAATTGCCAATACCTTGCTCTATCTAAGGGTGCTGAACTAGCATTTCTATTGTTTCTGTTGTTTTCAAACATATTATGACATCGTTCGATTTTTTCCCAGGGTGAGGGGGTGGAGATGTCACTTCTCAGGCGCCAGAGAGCAGAACATGGCGACTTGTGCTGAGGACGACGATATGACGTCACAAGGTCTGGTCCAATCAGGAGACGTTAATGATGACTCGTTTAAACATGAAGGTCCTCTTTCGCGTATGAATGCCATATGTCTAACACGCATGTAGTATTGCTGTTGACACAAGACATGTAATAATCATCTGTGGCACATTATTCATCTGCCTTTTCAGAAGAATATGCACTAGTTTACGATCTGTATATCTATATTGCTGACTGCTTGTAAAGATTAGCTATTCTAGCATTTTAGCATCCCAATTTATGTATAGTTTAACTGATATAGATCTCTAATTTTTGACTTGATGACTTCTCTATAACAAACGTAGTTGAACTAAAATCAATAATCAATATCATATTTTTCAACAATCTTGTGTACATTGATATTTTCCTCTCTTTCTCCCTCTTGGCTTGGTTTTGCGAACGAACATTTTAAGGGCACTGCAAGGAATTGTGCACACAGCAACACAATTTGCATTATGGCGTTTTTGTGAGTGGAAGAATGTGCGTATACATATGTGTATTTGTCCGCACAATGTAGCTATATATAGTTTTACTAGGCATTGATTTATTGATTAGGACTATCTGCCAATAACATATTGTTCCTAACACATAGTTCTTTCCGGTCCCTGTTACCGGTGTCAGGCACGAAGTGAACATACCAAAGTTAAGCGTTCGCACGAATGTGTGACTATATCTAAGAGAAATCAATAAACAGAAACTAAAATCCACATTTGTCCGAATTCTGGTATTTTCAGACAACACCGTATAATGTATGTTCCTTTCTATAGAGAACTACAGGCACTATTGACGAGTATTGTGTTTTGGTGTGGGGTCTATATGCCTGACGAATATCGGTGTTTACGATTGTAAATGTCCTATCGTGCCCTGATAACCCTTCGCGTGGACGCGCGGTTTAAGGGTTATCTATATGTATTGTCCCTTTGATAACCCCGAGTGTGCATGAGTCCAACGGTACGTTCCCTTTCCCACGGGACCTGTTAGTCAGCATCCTGTGTTGTTGATTGATACTAGCTGAACCCGATTCAGAGCAATTAGAATGATCATTTAATCAAACAGTACGACTTTCCTCTTAATTGAATAAATAGAATGATAGATAACTAAACATAGCAAACAAATAGTCACGAGATTCTAACGATCGCAACTAGCAACCGGCGCGGTCTTTTTCCCATAGACTTTCTAGGTAGAGGTATAAGTTCTTAAGCTTTTGAATAAACGACAATGTACCGGCTGTCCTCCCGTATCATCTTAGCTCTCCTGGTCACATCAGGACTATGTCTCCATGGTCCTTCCCAGCTGGGTGATTTTACAGCAGAAGTGGTGTTGGACAAGTTCTCCCATCGTTACGCCAACATTACACTGGTGGCAGCGGTGGGATCCCTGGTGGGAACCGTCAACCCTTTGGCCACAGAAAACCAGGGAGTCCCGTTCGTGTTTGAGTTACTCGTGGAATCGCCGTCCAAGGTCACATCGGTGAAGCAAGTGCCCCTACCAAGCTACATCCATGGCCACAGCCGTCTGTGTCTTTCTCCGCTGTCAAGACCAGACGATGAAATCTGTAAGGAGGTGCCGTTTGTCGAGGAAGCGGGCAGGGGGTTTCTTGTTCCAACCGGACCAAGGCTTAAGGCCAGCGAAAGCCGGAAACAAAGCAGCAATAATGAAACTGTCCGTTCGTTTCTAGGTGAGTTTGTCCTGTTTTTTTAAACGTCTTTCGAAAGCTTGAAGTTAGCCAATTTAATATCGTCAGCAGGCTGCAAGAATTCTGACGTAAGTAAAAGAGACTAATGGAGAAACTTGTTTTTCAGTCTTACCTTTGGCCTGGACGTTTGTCGTAGGATATAGTTGATACATTATCATACAAGTATTTGCCTGATCGATTGGTGATAATATTGGCATATTCACAGCTCATACAGGACATTGTTTATTGACATACAGTTTATTGACACAACAAACGTACTATATTTCGTAAGGTCTGCTACATATTTCCATACAAACAGTCAAGTGAATACTAACTAACCTATACATAAGTGTATATGAATAGATATGAATAAATCAACATGTTGAGTCCAACGTAACATTCACACTATTGGCTCTAAGTATTTGTTCCTTTGACCTTTGTCCAGTGTACATGAACCCAGGTCAGTGGTTGGACGGTGTGCAGACTCCGCAAGAAGGCGCTGCAATCGCAGTCGACGTCTTCCTGATGATGCTCTTCGCGGGTGTTGTGGCGGTTCTTGGTGTCCTGTGTCTGCAGAGCCGAAATGTTCACCGGGGCGTGTCAAGGGAAACTGCAACAACCAGTGCTTAATAATAAATAAGGACGTGAAAGTATGGAGGAAGGGAAATTTATTGATTCATTCATTTGTTTATCTATTTATTCCTTCATTCATCCATTTACTCACGCGTCCATTCACCCCCCCCCATCCATCCATATATCTTACCATTCACTCACTCACCCATCCACCCATCCATCCATCTAACCATTCATTCATTCATCCATCCATCCATTCATCTACCAATTCATTCATTCATTCATCCATCCATCTATCCACCCATCCATTCATCTACCCATTCATTCATCCATCTACCCATTCATTATTCCATCCATCCATCCATTCATTCATACATTCATGCATTCATTCATTTACCTACTCAGTATGTTATCTATATCAGAATCTATATTATCAAGGTATACATCTATATGCGTAGCGAAAGCAAATAGCACCATGATAATGCATATTACCATCTGTTTTATGGATTTACGGAGCTATAACAATAGTAGCAAAACACAAATTGCATCGTCACATATGGAACATTCAAGATACTGGTCAATAAATCTCAAACGTAGCAAACGAGTGTCTTGTTTGACCTTTGAAGTTGTCTATTACAATCGAAAAATAATGATAATCCAGCATAACCAGTACTAGATTGGCCTAGGCTATATCCACTTATGGTTGGAGCCTACTGACTGCCCTGCACATAACAGAATACATCATATGCCATCGTTGGATTTGAGTAAAAAATTGTCTTGAGTGAAATTTTGAAGCAAATAGCTTGATCCTCCAGAAGTTATAAAACCAACCATAGAAAGTCCTTAATTTTAAAAGCTATAGAAGAAATACTAAACATAACGTTAACTGTCATGTCACCATCCATGAAATCTAAAAGAAAAACTAAATTTCTACTAAAATCGAAAAAAAAACCTACCATTAAAAACGTGGGACTATTCATTTAATAGCCACTGCGTTCTGCGTTTCAGAGAAGTCACCCCCACCTCCCGCAATGGAAAAAGGGGCCCTGCCGGGTAGTTCCCGGTCTGGGTTTTTTTTGGCGTGACCTGGCTATTTTCACGGCGGGGACCCGAGAGGAATTTAGTTCTGACTTAGATTTTACGTTATTGTATCTGTGTGTTTCCTTTCAAATTGTCATTAGCCTTCGGACAGTTTGCAAATAAAGGACCATAAAGTTACTTCAGTACTCCGCGGATAATAGCTAGCTATATAATTTGCATATCGCGGAGCTCATTTCCGCGGAGGCTTGCAGATAGACTCTACCCAAACCGCAGTGCAACTCTGTTGAACTTTTAGCTTCTTTTAAACGTTTTTAAAGTCTCAAAAATGGCCCCAAGGAAGAACGCCGTCGCCAAGAGAGCTCGCCAGAAGTCTGAGTGTAAAGGCACCGATAAAGAGGACAGAAGTCGGCGGGAGCCTACGAGGGCCGGGGCGCTGGTGTGTTGTACGCCGCGCGGGTGTGGGGAGGGGGGCGCGGTGACGCTAGGACAGGACGGTTTGGTTAGGATGGTCTGTACGAACACCAAGTGTGACCAGGTTTGTGATTTTTTTAAAGACTCTAGTTGTGCTTTATTGTTTGTAAACAACTATTAACCGTAGCGGTTTTTGGACGGCGTCTTTCGGCTTCCAGGCTTGACAGATATAAAGGGGTTGGCGGAAAAACCCGTCCAGTCCGGACAGCGGAAAAACCGAACCAGTCTGAAAAGTGGGTATGGGGAATCAAGCAGGTTCACTAATGTTCAGGCAATCTGTAATATTTGGAGGGTTTGAATGTTCCATTAAGCATACCAGGAACCCCCTGCAGACCCTGTTTTCCTACTGGAATTTTTTATAGTCACATTCTCTCACATACTGCTACAGTATTGGACAAAAATGTTCGCAGTGGTTATAACTTTGTGGAGTTTGCCACGAAAACCTGTAACATAAAACCGCCGCGAAAATTTGCATTTACAGTATACTGCTTGCAGCAGTGCCATCTAGCAGTAAGAATAATAGGTGCAGAAGGTAGCGGAAAGACTACCAAACCATTGCCAGATAACAGTAAACTGTTCTCTGGTTGTGTACAAAGAACTTTTGTATCCTAATACGATGCTTAACTTTCTTCCAACACTAAGCCTAAGGTATTCACGGATCGTATTTTCGACGACCACTGTCGCCTTCTTCAGGATCAATAATGACCAATCACTGCCAAACGTAAACTCGCGAGAGTTACGGACATGTGACTTTATTGACACGTGTCATTGCGGATACGTGACGTCAGCAATTGGTCAAACGTGCCAGGAAGTTTATAACGCCCACTGTCTCTGTTGAGTGATGGCTGGAGTGCCCTGATGTATATGGCCTCCTTTATACCTCTCATAAAGTAGTCCTGCCCATTGTCCAGTATTCTGACTTTGTCCAGTGAAACGGTATGACAAGTGTCAATAAAGTCACGTGTTCGAGACTCTTGCGAGTTTACGTTCGGCAGTGATTGGTCATTATTGATCCTGAAGAAGGCGACAGTGGTCGTCGAAAATTCGATCCGTGAATACCTTAGTGTTGGAAGAAAGTTTAGCATCGTATTATGATCACTACCAATACAGATGAGCTTTCATTATAACTTTTGTATCCATTATATTGATTAGAATTTTTGGGATGTAGTGGCACCAGTTTTTGGCAATGCTCCAGGAGCGGAGGCTTTTTATCACTGAGTTTTTGTTGTTGTTGTTTTTCTCTACTGGTTAGTATTCAGAAGGAAATTACAAATAAACATACGAAAGATTGACGTACATGGGGCATAACAAAACCAAGTGAAAACCACTTTGATTGTATCTGTGTCTATAACCGTCCTTTGGTGTAACGCACCAGCTTCGCAGGCACTCAGCGCTGTAGCAGCTGGTTATATTACGCTGAATGACCTGTCACGTGTAACCTTCGCATATCTAAGTCTAACTGCATGCATTGTTTAAAGCTGTATAATGAGGATGCGTCTACGGCACTTGGAATTGTTTGTTTTTCCTCATAATTTCAGGGAAACCTTATGCACAAGGGTTGCTTTGAGGCTTACGAAGAGTACATGATCAAGCTGTTGATGAAAAGCAACCGGGGCCGTATTCGCTGCACGGACGCACAGCTGCGTCAAGGGCTCTGGGGGAAGAGCTGGCATGTCACCAGTAAGGTAAGCTGCGCTGTCGAAAGTGCTGCATACCTAAACTCAGGTTCAGGTCTGGATTCAAGTCCAGAAGTCCAGGTTCAGGTCTGGACTTATAGATCCGGGCCTGAATCCATGGCACATGGTTCGCTTAGAAAAATGTATTTTTTTGGTTACTTATAGAATAGCATATTGGCATAAATCTTACATGAAATTTGAAAACTAAACATTCAAAATCATATACAGTCAGTACTAGTAGTAAACACAAAATTTCAGAGATAAACAAAAATACAGCAGTGTTTTTGTCTTTTCCAATGGAGATTTCACAACCTAAAGAAGATTTAAGATGGTTCAGAACACAAAGTAGAAATTATAAGTGAGAGTGTTTTTTTTCAAACCCGGACTTGTTTCCTGACGTTTAGGTTTTTTTACTTGAAACAAAACGTTAGGTCCAGACGACTCCAGTCTGATTCAAGTCCGGGGTTTAGGTACGCAGCACTAGTTGTCGATATCATTCTAACTTCACTACAGCTACCAAGACCAAATTATGACTGATGCAATGGGTACAGTTCTTATCCTGCATACAGTAGGTATAGGGTTCTCACCAGAATATTGTCATAGCATAGAGGTCAGGTACAGAAGGCCATCTTTGTGCAGTGCAAGCCACACGTTGAGTGCCAAAGGCATGACCACATTTGGGCATCTTGTCACAGGAAAATTTAAAATTAATAACCCCCAGAGACACTTTTTCCTAGCCTGGGTGCCATCCTATTACTACCAGGACTCCTACAGTCGCTTTGTTTTGTTGTTATGCTACATTAAAGGGGCATATTGTGACATGAGCATAAAACAAAATTCTTTGTTTTTGATTATTTTTCTACATCATTAGTTGCATCTACCTTATTACACTGCACAGCAATATTCATCACGTATGGATGCGACTTTGTAATATCGTGCGGACGTCTTAAAAAAATTGTATACGCAATCCCCACCACCACTTGACTTGTCCGCTATTTTGTCGAACCATCGCCGAACACGCGATCGACGTGCGACGTTCTGAAGTTTGATCACTTGTGGTGATTTTCCTATGACGCTCGATCTCCGACCGTAACGGTCTATTCGATTATTTCTTAGCGTTCTACGCTAGCTTATTTGCATATTAACTTGCGGGACGCAAGTTAACATGTAATTGAACCAGATTTTACTTGTTTTGCGTTTTTCGTCGTTTATTAATGGTGGAAATGTGACAAAATGACGGGAATATGTTGGAAATAAGTAACAAATAAGTTACAAATGTGAATCTTAGTGTAGATCTTTCAAATTCCTACTATTTTAAGTTTTTGCCCACCAGATTCTACAATATGCCCCTTTAAGATCTACTTGTACTAGGTGGTGTTCAGAACTTTCTGCTTATGTTGGCCTATTTGCTAACAAACATTTTGTAATTACTTAAAATGCTGTCTCGTGTCATGACTTTTTATCTTGAGTTGAAAAAAGTGTCTTTTCACCATTTCCAGATCAGTGTATGCAACTGTGGCGGTCATCTAAGAAAGGACCGTGAATGGGAACCAGTGGAAGAGGCGGAACCCCAGGCTCCGGTAGCCAAAGCAGTGAAAAAGAAGTCCACAGAAAAGCCCAGTCTGGTGGGCTTCTCCAACAGGAGAAGCAAAAAGGCTCAGTCATCGATGAGGGTTCTAGAGCTGAACAAGAATCTGAAAGCTGGTGTCAAGAAAGGGGAGGAACCAGTGCAAACTGGTAAGAGACTACTGTAGATTCAGTTACTTTCGTTATGGTTTATTTCTTGATAAAGGGAGGTTTTCGCGTTGTTTTGTAGTACAGTAGTAATACATTGAACACACATATATTCACAATGTTGTTGTGGGGGGATGAGCTTTGGCTGGTAAGGCCACACCAATTTAATTTCTTGGTTAACGGATTTTTATTCTCAAAAAAAAAATAAAAAATTCAAAAAAAAAATATCATGAAAACAGAAGGCTAGCCCAGCCTTCTGTTTTCATGATTTTTTTTTCTAAATTTTTTTTTTGTGGAAAATAAATTGGTGTGGCCTAAGGGACATAAAATTTTTCAATCTGAGTTCTTCTTTCTGCTTAGCCTCTAAAGATTAGAGATTACTAGCAGTTTGCACATGTACAAGTGTTCTCCCCATTTCTGTTACAAAACAATATTGTGCTTGAACAACATTTGTATGATTGAAATATGATGAAAATACCAGTGTCCTGCGCCAAAAATAGTTACTCAAGCAACTGGATAAAATTTTGAAACAGACGTTTCAGACAGCATCCGCTGTCTTTCGTCAGTCACTAAAAGTAGGACTGGGAAGCCAGGTTTTATACCAAACTCTGAATAGATATTTCAATGAGGTTAAGATAATGTATGATGTCTTGAGGTAGTCTTCAAAAGAAGAGTGTCCTGATGCATTTCAGTGTTACATTGTCACTTGAGCTAAAATCTATTCAAAAAAACTAACTTCCCAAATTAATGTTTTTAGGATCATTCTCAAAAACACAATATAAAATTTCCTAGGTCTAAATAGTTAACTAACCTTTATTCAAATCCTTGCAGACCAATCGTGTCCTCCAACCCAGTCATGTGACCAGTCATCAGAGAGTGAGGCCGATGATGATGATGGAGAACCCTCGGCCCCCCTGGGTTACCTTGGCTGTTCCAACATACCTTCCTTCCTCCCCGCGGATGAGCATCTGGACTTCGGTCATGAAACTTATAATATGCAATCATATTACCAGCAAGCTGCGAGCTCTTCCAATAGCTCACCCCTCCCCACCTCTACTGACGATTGGAACAGTGAAACCTGCCATTCCAACAACCACCCTACCTCCCCAGACAGTGAGGTACCCAATGCCCTGGTTGAGTGCTTCGCTGAGTGGTGGGTGAATGATGGATGGAGGGAGTGTGCACTGTATATGGCACAGCAAGGTCTGAACACACAACAGTTGATCTCAGCACATGAACTTGAGATGACCTTGGAGTTGACCTCTGACCCTGCCATCCCTGTTGCTGAGCAACTGGAACCATGGTTACAAGAGGAAGGTTGGCAGGGGTTTGTGCAACACTACATAGAAAGGGTAGAGGTCACTGACCTAGTGGGATCAGAGTTCGACTGGTAGGGTCAGAGTTCAGCTAGCAGAACCAGCAACTTATTTATCATTATATTTTAGGTTTAGTTTTAGATACACAGTCATCATTCATTGCATGATCTTAGTTTTATTTATCTTTTTACAGTACATGTATTGTATATTTTAAAGCTAACTTTTCTTGCTTGTTGTTTACATGTAGCTTGAGTTTGTAACTTGCAGGTTTTAACACTGTAGCTTGCAGCCTGGCTAGTAGATTGTAGAGACTGTGGTAGTTGACATGGAGCATATTTCTATTTTCTTACTTCGTGTATTGTTTATTTCTTGAAGAGTGACCCGCATAATGAAGTCAATAGAAAATACAAATTAGAAATGGAAATCATGGCATTATACACAAGAGTATGGAAGTATACATAGTTGACTCAACAACTTGTAGATGTTCGTACATTTGCATGCATAGGAATACTAGTAATATTTGTTGATACAGAAGATGTTACAACACTCGTTTTAGCTGTACAAGCAAATAACACATACATGTACAAGTATGAGAGGAAATACATGATTTTAGCCAAAAATGTATATTTGGGGCTCCCATGCAACATTAGGTGATAGAGTAGACTTAAGAGTAAATAGAGCATTACAGGAGGTTGACATTTGTCTTCCCTCCCATGCAACATTTCGGTGGTCTGTTTTTTTACCTCCCAGAAGGAGGTTCACCTCCGATGGGGGTTCTCTGGTTGTGTTTGTATGTCTGCACCTATAACTCAAGATCTCTTTCATGGATTTGTTTGAATGTTGATAGTTATTGAGGTTCGAGGAAACATGATGATTTGGGCACTGTAGCAGTACTTTAAGGTACTACATCATTACAGACGACACTCCCATCTTGAAGTAGTGTGCTACAGTCGATTTTACCGGCTATTGGTCTGAGTACTACCAACGTTTTTGTTTTGTGATTAACAGTTTTCCCTTGAAGGGAAAAGTTCACTGAAAACGAGAAAAAAAATTACACATCTACTATCATGACTAGGACTTACTTTTGAAAGAAAAAATGCGACAGAGTACCCATAAGCCCGCGCGCACCGAAACCAATACCCGGAAGTTGTAACGTTTTCTGGTTTCGGGTGGTCCGTGGAAGTTTGATAGTATTTTGTGCTCTGACACGTCCATGAACTGTTGAATAACATTACAAACACGGTTGGTCTCTGTGGACATCAGGTAACTGTGGACATTACGAATGAACATTGGAATCATTTGCAGGTTGGTTAGCTGGTTTGAGAAGACATTTTGATTATGACGGACTTTGGTACCGTACGGTACATGTATGCCATGCGTGCTTTTGACTTTGCATCACTGAACAGTCAGTGTTAACATGGTCCCTATAATTATGCCCAACAGATGTCATAGACAAGTAAGAACGGTGTCAGATGAACAGCCACCATGTTCTGGGATTCCGATCTTGATGATGACGATGGCAGTAGCTACGATGAGTCAGACTCCCATAACTTCAATGGCAGCAGAAGTGGCGACAGCGAATCGGCCGAAGACGGCTCCCGTCGCTTCGAAAACTACGCCCAGGGACGCGAGCTTCTTGCTGAACTTGCCAGCCAGCGTAAGACTGGCGAGTTCCTCGATATGGTGGTACAAGTAGAGGGTAGAGAGTTCCCTTGTCACCGTGCAGTGTTGGCGTCCACGCCGTATTTCAAAGCCATGTTGTCTTCAAACCTCGCCGAGAGTAGTTCAAAGGTCGTACAACTGCACGAGATTGATTCCATCAGCTTTTGCAAGATCCTGGACTTCCTGTATACCGGGGAAATCCGCATCAGCGAAGACGACGTCCAGGACATTCTGCAGACGGCACACATGCTGCAGTTTGATAAGATTCTGCAGTACTGCCGGGAGTTCATCCAAGACAACCTTTGCCCGTCCAACTGCCTGGGCGTCATGCGCCTGGCCGACATGTATGGTCTCTCTGACCTGAAGGAGCGAGCAAGGAGCACGGCAGCGTCAAACTTCGTAGACGTCACCGAAGATGAAGAGTTCCTTAGCCTTTCGACACAAGAGCTCTTAGATCTAGTTGGAGACGAGAATCTGAAAGTTAGAAATGAAGACGACGTTGTCACTTTTGTAATCAAATGGTTCAACCACGCCCCCGAGAACCGTCAAAAAGCAATCTTAAAGATTTTGCAAGAGATCCGTTTATCGTGCGTGAGGGTCAGCGTGCTAAAGATTAGCTTGCGTCACTCCCTGTGATACAACGGTCTGAAGAATGCCTGGCAAAGATCACAGCAGCCATGGAGAACCATCTTCTCGGTACACAGGTAGAGGGAGAAGAGGCAAGTAGTCCTAGACGCGGGATATCGGACAACCTTGCAATCATTGCCGGCGGTTGGAAGGCAGTTAAGAAACCGCATCCTCGTGACAATAGCCCCATCACTGCACAGCCGTCGCCCATGCAAAGCATAATTTGCTTCGATCCAGACAGTCAGCAATACTACCACATCGCTACGCTACCAACGCCTGTGTCCGGCTATATGAGCGTGGCGAGTGCAGGAGAACACCTGTACGTAACAGGCGGACGCGTCCATCCCCTGGTCGGCCAGGGTCCTCACACTGCCCCGTCCAGGCAGGCCTTCCGGTACGATTTCCCTTCAGACACTTGGCTGAGGTTGCCCGACTTACCTCGCGACAGGGCCGGGCATCAGTCGGTTGTCGTTGATGGGAAATTGTTTCTGGTCGGCGGTGACGCTGAGGCGACGTCTTTGGTGACCATGGACTGCTATGATCCCGAGGATGGTGCTTGGGTAAAGATACATGTGCTGCCGACAATACACACTTCGTCAGAATTGACGGTAACAGCCTTCCGGGAGAAGGTTGCATTCATTGAAGTGTCAGAGAGCACTGATGACGACCCGTTGATGGGGGCGCACTTAAGCGAAACAAACACATGGGCGCGCATCTGGCGACGCAGGTCTGAACAAAAACTCGGGGTCCATACGTTTGACGTGAATACTAAAGCTTGGAGGTACGCAAACGCCGATATCCCGGTTGATCACCTTTTCCCGGGCGCGGACATTGTTACGACTGTTGTCGATGACAAGCTTCATATACGTACCGGCTATACACGGTATTCCCTGTCCGACCTATACATCTTCGATGCCCAAGAGGAGACCATAAATGAGGGTGCACGTGATATACAAGATATCAAAGAGAACATTCTTCGTGCGCGAACACCTGGAAACTACTTGAATGGAACCTACATGGATGGACAAAAGGGCATCGTCGATGCCATTGGCAACTATGACTTTAGAGACCGCTGCATTCCGGGAAAGCAGACACCTCTTCCCTTTGCCTTATTTGGCCACAGTTTCCTCGAAACTCATAAGAGCTGCGTCAGGTGGTACTGCCGGGACCTTGCAGTACTGCAGAAAGAGGACGAGCGAGAGGGTTCAGATTAAAACAAGACTACCGCATATCTAGGACCAAAGATACAAAAATGGTAAGTTCTGTTGCAGTACAGAGGTCAGTCACCAGGAGGCCCAAATTCGACCACGACCGTCAGGTCCACAGAACCTACCCACGTGGTAAATATCATATCATCACAATCCATCCAGAGGTTCTTACGATATTGCGCCGGACACGCACACACACACGCACGAACACAGACGGACGGAAAAAAATACCTCCTTTTTTCATGCAGGTATCTGCTTGGAGATAAAAGAGGTTATCTCCAAGCAGATGTTGGGGGAGGTTACCTAGCTGCCCTTTCTGCCCAAACTGCTTCCGTTTTGGTCCTCGAATACGTCGCCGGAGGTGCTTTAACACAGATGCAGAAATGACCAGCTGGAAAACATAACGATTGAGCTTTCCCAACATCTACTTGGAGATTCATATGTAAAACTCAGCCACGAATTGCGCTAAGTTGACTCACAGCTAAATCTACACAATGATTTGGATTTTATTCTTGCAGAATTCAGAAGTTTAGTAGACATTAAGTAGACATTATCAGACATAAATCATACAAATGAGGGCCTCATTTACATAGTTTATGAGGAAATGCTACAATTGCCTTCTTTGCTAAGATAAGACTTTCATACTGTGTTATTCATAGTGTTGAGTTGTTACGCTGTCATGATCATCCTCAGTCACTCACTCGGTGGTTTACTCTGTGCATGCATGTGTGTGTGTGTGTGTGTGTGTGTGTGTGTGTGTGTGTGTGTGTGTGTGTGTGTGTGTGTGTGTGTGTGTGTGTGTGCATGTGTGTGTGTATGTGTGTGTGTGCATGTGCGTGCGTAAATATGTATGTGTTTGCGTGTGAGATCAACTGAAAGCTTGCAGTTCGTGGCCAGAACTTTATTTGCAGTAGTGATGATGATCGATGATGATGATGATGATTTGGTTTTATTTCATATCATTAAAAAATATCACAGTTTCGCAGTGCACGCGTCGCGTGTACTGAATTGAACTGGGAATAACATCGGTTTGACTCTTGACATTATTTAGCTTCATAAAATTATTTACAATTGCCTTTACTTATATACGACATTTTCAGGACATTACAAAAGTTTAGTGACAGAATTTTTCTTACACAATACGATAATATATCCGGATACATTGTATTAACAATATAGATATATTAACAGAACATGATTCAAATACAATACAATTACATTACAGAAACCGCATCGATGCTTAATCTGTGAATACAATAAAATAACACACGGTACTGTTACCGTTTTTTTGTTGTTGGCAGAAGTGGACCTTTCATCAATAGGTACATTACCATATGAATGAAAACTAAGCAAAAAAGTCAGCATTGCTATTGATGAAGGGAAGATTCGAGCCTTCAGGATAAAAGAAAAACAGTTTGAAGTTTTCCTCTAGATGCTACCTAAAAAGACGGATTTCTTTTGCGTCATGTATGGAAGACTGGGCCGTGTCTTAAAAGCTTGAAGTATGGCCCTGTGTATTGTAAACCCGCCAGAACCAATGCAAATTGAGGTGAGTTCACCCAAAACGAACATGCAATTAAGATGTATTATCATAATTTACCCAAATGGCTATGTCTGCTCTGTATTAAGTGATATATCGGAGCAAGACAACAACAGGGATGATTGTTATACGTAAAAACATTATATGTATTCTTCATTTCAAAGATGTAATATATATATAAATCAACCCGTCTGTTGGGGAGGAATCAAACGTACCTTTTCAAACGTTTCAGTTGTTGGACCACAAATGAAAATTCAACAGAGCTACTCTGGGGTTCAGGCAAGATAATTTCGAGTTATGTCGTTCCTTGCCATGGAACGTGAGCCTCCCCATTTGGGGAGAAGATGCCAGCCCTGGCTGGCTGGCATGTGCGAGCCTTGGACGGCTGAGCTGAGCTGTCCTATGGCTTAGGAGATCACTAGTTCTCTGTCTGGGAATTTAGTGTCTCAAAAAACTAGGGCCCTCCGTGGTGCCCTTAAGGCCGGTCTGGCCACGCCAGGCTGTGTCGCAAGACGTCACGTAACACGATGTCGCATTATGCAAGAATTACACTGAAAAAACACAAATATTGCAAAATTTCGTCGTTATAAGTTTATTTTCCCACAATTTCCCAGACTCTTCTTGCCCTCCCCTCGATACAAGGTTTAATATTGACAGAAATTCTAATCTGTTGTTGCAAACCCGTGTTTGGTTTCCCCAGCCCCACCTACACCCCCGCAAATCTTTAGACTACCTTAAAGGGAAGCATCTTTCGTTCGTGGTTTGGACACCAAAAAGGCCATTTGGGTAAATTATGTTCATGGACACCTGTAACACAGGTGAGTGTAATTAATCTGAATGTAATAATTGACTTATTGAGAATCTATGAGGACTGGTCAGGACATCTATCAATCAATTTGATCGTAGGTAAACTCAGGAGGCCCAGTAGCTGACGTGAGGATACAAACATTTAAGCAAATACAACGAAACAGTTCAAAGAAAAGTATTCTTTATTCAATACTTAAGACGTCAACAAGAAAAGACGGTAATAAAACACATCTACTGAATCTCATTCTGTCATAAATGCTACTGCCAGAAATATGGCAAAGGAACAACGTCCAAAGTGTACATTGAAACGAACTCTCTCGTGCTTATATGCATTCACACTATCACTTGAGATATAAAAACAAACCTTATTTCAGTTAACATGAAATATTTTGTTATTTGTAACGCTTCTACACCTCAACATCCAAAAGTTTACTGGATACACACAAGTTGATTACAGATGCATGCAAAGCGTGGCCACATTGCGAGGTTTCTAACAATAACAGCAGAAAGGATAACTCTACTTTCAACAAGATACAAAATATGTTTATCTATTTAT
The DNA here is from genome assembly GCA_035149815.1 of Branchiostoma lanceolatum. NCBI lineage: Eukaryota > Metazoa > Chordata > Leptocardii > Amphioxiformes > Branchiostomatidae > Branchiostoma > Branchiostoma lanceolatum. The sequence continues at coordinate 9,773,152 of CM068881.1, forward strand.
TTAACACATAATTCTCTCACTGACTTATTGTAATCCTTTAGATATTCAGATATGCACATGATTTACTTATGAAAGTTTACAGTCTACACTATACTATGATTCATGCCAATTTAAGCTACACTACTTCCACAGGATGTATATTTCACTTGTGGTCCAGACATAAAATAGACCATTTGGATAAATTATGTTGATGAGCTTCTATAACACAGGTGATCGTCATTAAGGTTGAATATATCTATTATTATTCTGGTAAATTATGAAGTTTACAGTACTTCTTTACAGATTTTTTTCTAAAGTACTCATATTCAAGTTTCCATAAGAAATAGTGACAGATATATTTATACCGTATGAAGCTCATGGGAATTCATTTTACAGGTGTAAGATTGTAGAAATACGGTATTTCTATGTTTTTACATCTGTAAAATGGACTCCGATGAGCTTAATTCTGCACTGGTCCCCGCAGCAGGAGGAAGACGTCGGTTCTGTGATTCTTCGAACTTCTGCACCGGTCCCCCCAGCAGAATGAAGAGGCCGGCTAGCGCGGCTCTAGCCGTTGGTTCACCCAGACAAGCTCGGCGACCAGCACTGCAGAAACTGGGGAAAGGAACTATAACTCACCTTACCATAGCTTTATACATCATTTACTACTGACATTAGACAATAATTAAACATTAAACATCCGTGAAACCTTCACGACCAGATGATGATGATAGAACAATAACAACAACCGTTACAGTAGAACAAACTCCTCTCCTCTGCCTCATGATATATTTATGAAACGAGCCAGTAACTGTTCTGGTATCAAAAAGGCGCCGCACATGCCTGAAACGTAAAGGCGGACAACCACAGATCGTTCTAAATAAGACATCCACATCTTATCATACAAAATATGACATCCACAACAACTGACATTGCATCAACATTGCATAACTCTCGATATACATACCTGTATACCTGGTCCTGTAAACTTGCACCGAAAAGCCGCGGAATCAAGAAATCCTGTCTGAGACGTGCACAGGTAACACACGTCTGCGGACTCACCTGGGCTTAACGTCACCAAACCTGAACTTTCTGACTTTTAACCTTAAGTTCACTATGGTACCTGATACACACATAACGTCGCCGTATGTTTGACGTACGATACTGTCAAACACGTATGCAGATGACTCTCTATAGTATGAAAGCTCACAAGCTAACTCTAAAACGCTTCTCTTGGACTTTTTCTAACGTTCTGTCTCCTGTGTACTAACCTACATTCTCCTCCAATCTTGAACACAGCTACATCTATCCATACTCGTAAACTCAACGGGCCACACCTGAACGTAACACGGTGTTAATAAAGCGTCGCCCAGTGATAGGTGCATGTACTGCAGCCGCTGACCTCCATCCACCGTCACAATCGGGCTGCACCTGACCTTGACACGACCATGCTGAAGCGCCGCATAGTGAAGGGTAAAGGTATCGCAGCTCAGGAGTGCCCAGTTGAGATAATAAGGTACCAGTACAGAATCAGCTAGAACCCAGGAGAAGGTGTGCAGTCTGGTGATTCAAGTTTTGATTGCATCAAAGTTTTAACTTTCATTTTCCTAAAAGTGAAGTCTCATCACATCAGAATATAACAGTTAAGTCCGAACAAGACATAGAACGAAGATTGAGAATAGCCTCGAGCTCAATAGCTTTTGCCTCTTTGGGTCGTGTGTGGCGCTGTAAACACCTCTCAAGATCGACCAAGTTACACACGTATAACACTCTGGTCCTATCAGTCCTCTTGTACGGAGCTGAGACATTGACCCTTACACAGGTACTAGCACACAAACTAGATGCCTTCGACTCTCAGTGCCCATCGGATCATCCGATGCCTTCATTTCCAACAGTCCGTCGCAGAACTTACCAACTGCCGGTTTAATAATAATAGTTGTAAAATCACCAAGCAACAGATGATCTTCCTGGGTCACGTCTCCAGGGCGGTTCCTACTCAGGACGTCATCAAACTGATTTCATCGGAACCCAACCCCCATGGAAACGCCCAAGAGGTCGCCCTAGAGGAAGATGGGAAGACCAGATCTTCAACAAACTCCAAGGGCTGGGGATCACCAGAACCGACTGGAGGGTCTACGCCGAGAGAAGACAAACCTGGCGTGACCTAGCTACGCATGTCTGTAGCCGCCATGCATCAGTTCCTGATGCTCGCGAATGATTGATTTTCCTAAAAACTAATAACTTCAGACAGACACGTAGTTTTGGACGTGCTTAATGTGAAACACTACAAGTGAAACCAACTCAATTCAGTTTTCATCTATCCTTGTATGTAATCCATAGTCATAGATAATGTGTCACTGTCAGTTTTCAGTGTTTCCTAAACTCAATGCAACGATTTGCAGTTTTGGTCCAGCCTCCTGTACGTCTGGACTGTTACTAGCATGCGTTTACACAAGCTCTCGCTGGGTGGGGGCGGTAATTGTCGGGCCGGCCGCTAGGAGCGCGATTTAGACAGGCAAGTCTGTGATCATTACCTTCGCTGAGAAGGTTGTGTTTTGGGTAGCGTTTGTATGTGTGTATGTAAATGACCAGCATAACTCAAGAAGACTTTGGACAACTTTTGTCATTTGGTAAAAAAGAAGATCAACTGGTATGATTTATCATCGATAAGAAACACTCATGATACGTCAGTCAAAAATCATTTGGCGAAAGTATGAGGTCGTGGAACTCTAGTTGTATATCCTTTGGGCTACATTTACGTAAAATTTGAATTTCTTCTACTGTGTTCCTGACAAATTGTCTTTTTCAAGTTTTTGAAATATGTTTCATTTCCACTCTAACTTTTCCACAGTGAAAATAACTATCTCAGCTAAAGTTGGATAAAAAAGACACACTTCAACACAAGAGGTACCAAAGCATTCAAGTCAACTCCTTTTATTGAGTAAAATAGACCCTCTGTACACTGCATCTAGTAGTGTTAAGCAGAGCTGAGAAAAGATTCCTCCTAATATACAAACAATGGGACAAAAGCACAATCCATGTGAGCAGTCTGGTCAAAACACCCTCAGTTGACTTTTTGTGAAAAATACACTATATGGATATTAAGTATCATACAATTATCTCACAATGTTAACAGAAACGCATGTCTTATATGCAATACGAGTTGCATTACTTAAGAGTGTACTTAAGTTAAGTAGGGGCACTCGTCTTAACAAGAACAAAAGTGTTGATAAATAGAGTTGAATCTATGTACAGGTGCAAAACGGAAAACTTTTGCCTTATTGTCATCTGAACTTTATCGAGTTCTTAATTATGTTTGTACAAATGTTTGTTCTAATTTTTTTGTCTTAAATTTATGATTTGTGCTACCTTTGAAGCCAAAGTGCACAGCACTAGTACTATATTATCCCATACAAAGGTTTACACTTTCTCTTAATTATTCATATTCACCATCTATAATCACCCAATACATTCTTTCCTGATTGGCCAATAATTCCTTGCTCATCTCTGATTGGCCAGTCTCAAGTCCTTTGTGATTGGACAGTTCTTTGCCATCCTTTCATTGGACAATTCAGTATACATCCCATGATTCTTCAGTGACAAGTATACATGCTCTTCAAGTGTGTTCCTGATTTTTCTTAGAACTGGTCGAGTTTTAGAAAATAACTCTAGTTGCAACACATCACTTCTTTTGCTGTTTGCTACCTCTACTGCGACCATGCATCAGAGTATTTCTGCATAGTTTATAGAAGTTGACATGTAGGCGTAACACCAACAAACACTGTGACTATGAAATGTACCACAAGTTGTCTGCAACGTAACGTTTGTAGGCATGCAACTTGTTAATAACTTGACACTTTTGTCAAGCAAAGTAAGATAAAGAAAACAACTCAATTCTCTGAAACATCTTTCTAACATGTACAAGTGAAATGCTATCATTTCAGCAATTTCTATAGATATGCTGGACACTGATACGATATAACATTGAGATACTACTACGGTACTCTTTGGTATGGCAAGATATGTTCTAGTACATCCCTGCCCTAGACTGACATGTGCTTTATCCAACACTACCAAGTCTTAATGATACACAATGGTACAGGAGATCGACTGGCATCAATGTCACCGCATTCTCGTATTTCAAGATGGCTGCCACCTGCCTCTGTTACCATGGCAACTATGGCCGACTGGAACATAGTACAAAAACCCGTGTTCAGAAGAGCTTCTGTGCCGCTTGCATTCTGTGCTGACGATGACAGGACATCTTATAGTCTCTCTTCTTTCTATAAAGATGACACTGAAGAATACCTGTCAGTAGTCAGTTTAACCTTCTCCCTGCTGCTTCACCCTGTAACCAACACAAATCTGGTGCGAAACAGTAACATTTGCAGGGAGGAGGTTAAGAACTGTCTAAGTGGCACAGAAAATTCACACTGAAGTAGGAAACCTAGCATCACATTGCGCTGCTGATTCATAGCCTGCCTGTAATAGTGTGTGAGCGGGCACGTGGCGGCCATCTTGAAAGCGCGGCAGCTTGTATTGCCTGCATACACGTATAATGTAAGTACAGTATACAAAACTGTAGCTATACCGTTTAGTCATAAAGCCGTGAGCTCTGTTAGCCACTAATTTTCACAGTTTGCTGAGAACAAGGTAGAAAATATTAAGATCTAATTCCTGTGGCAGTGACAGTCTCTTCTGTCTATATGTTTATAGTACAGTTATTTGGAAAGTATTAGCAGGTATAAGTGAAAAATCAAACCTTGTAAACCATGTACATTTACATAATTAGGCACCATTAATATAGAGGTCCCTCGAAACACTTCTATACTTGGGGGCTTTTACTCCGCTTTACAGCAATATGACGTGGGCATCGAGAGATATCAAGGTATCACTAATAAGTCTATTCCACCCACAAGATATGTTTGAGACTAGAAAGGGTATGGTAATTGTTCGAATCTTTTTCTAAGAAAGGGAAGTCATTGGGGAAGAGTTTTATGCCTCCGAATGGAAACCCGATGTATAGAAACCGTGTCCTCTAGTGTCCTGATTTAACTCATTTGTAGGAGTCGCTTCTCTCGATCCCCCACTAGAAAAGCTGGACATTTTCCCGTGCGACGGCCTGTCGTGCGGGGATGACGGTTTGGGCCCAAAGGATACGCGTCGTTTCTCCACCTTGTGCTGAGGTGGTTTGGGAGGGGTGGGGGGTTTTGTACGCAGCGTCGGGTGCGGATCGAATCCGCTGTCGCTGGAAAATGTGGAAAGGGTCGACATGGAGGACACTGTCGAGATGGTGCTGATAGTTTCACAGTGAGGGTCAAAGGTCATAGGATCAGTGTCGCCAGAACCTTCGGCGTGCCCCGAGTCGACGCTGTGTTCCTCATCACGAGGGTATCGCATCGGTTTGTCATAAATACGCTCTGGGCCCGCGTACCCCCGCCCTTCCATCCGGTGTCCATTCGGGGTGTAAGTTCCGTAATCTGAGGTGTAGTAAGCATGCGCGTCGTGAGCCGGGCTAGAATAGCTCGTTTTCTGATCGCTCTCGGAAAACTCTGGCGGAGGGGGGAGTGGTTCGTCGAACGTTAGCCCCTCAGCTGCCGCCAGCAACTCTTCTGGCATGACTGGGGGTGGGAGGTCAAAGGGCAAGGGAAGGTCATCATTACTGTCCACTTCACCTCCAGCCATGCGCGCCCTCCTAGCAGCCATCGCTTGGATCAACGCTGCGTTGGAGTTGGACTGCTCCCCTCTTGTTGCTGCCTGGCGGTGTCTCTCGATCTTCTCTTCGATTCCGACGTTGTACGCGGGAACACCCTCCAGTTCCCCTATCTCCGACCTGCGTTTCTCCAGAGCAAGGGCAAGATCCGTGTCATAGTTCATGTCTGGACTCATGTCGACATACTCTTCATTTTCAAAGTACCAGTCCCGTATGGGTGTTAAGTGGGCCGCCCTTTCCTCATACGCTGCGTCGCCGGTGGCCCCCTCCACCTGATCCAAGTGTTCGTTTGAAGATCTCTCGTATCTGGCCCTGGCAGCGAGTGCCATGGCCAATGGTGAACTGGACTCGGGGCTGTATCCCTCCTGCTCGTACATCGATATGGGCTGCCGACTTCTGGGCGAATCAGGGTGCTGCGCAGCTCCAGGACTTCTCCTGAGATCGTCAGTGGAGTGGTTAACGACAACCTGAGCTCTGTAAGCTCCGACTTTGTTCTGTACCACAGGGCTGGTGGACTGGGCTGGAGGGAGTGCATCCGTACTAGCATGTCTCTGTAACTGAGCCTCAAGCTTATTTGCTATCTCTTTCTTCTTCATCGGTTCCACCTGCTTAGGACTTGCATTCCCTTCTTGCCTTTGGTCTCTTACGTTTGACTTCTCTTTCTGTTTTCGTGCCTTAACGGCTCTGGCGAGCTCCAGCGCCAATCCCGTCTTTCCTTCCTCTGAGTCTGACTCGGTTTCCGCTTCCTCTCTACGCTCCGTTCTCTCTAGCTTCTCTCTCAACTGTTCTGCCGCTTTCACGTTCTCTCTCTTGGTCCTCGTTCGGGGACTCTGCTCCACGCGCTCAGTCCTGCTGACATCCCTGCGTACAATCGGCCCTCTCTCTACAGAACTCTTCACCTGCCCTTCTACCCTCACCACATGTCTATCACTCGCGTTTACGTTCGGCGTCTGATACTCGCCTGTACCGTACGACCGTTCGTTCTGTCCGTCATCGTACACGTCAATTTCTCTAACCTGATACGTCCCATCGAATGTCACCGAATGGACTCGCCGCTGTAATGCCGGTCTTTGGTTTCCCACTTCTTGGGGCTCGATGCCGCCCACAGAATTACTTCTCATCATGTCGGGGACGCGACGCTGTTCCTGTGGTACGTGCAAACTCTGCGTACTGTCCTGTCGGTTCAAGATCGCCATTTTGATTTGATGGTGCAGGTTGGGATCTTGATACGACGCGGGCAGCGTCGTTGCTTTTGAATCTATCGCATCTGATCGGAATGACGACGACACGGTGCGTGGTGGAGGGGGTGGCGGGTGCGAGGGTTTGGGAGGGGGAATGAGTTTTCTCCGTACCGAAGAGTCAAACGACACCGTGATCTCGCTGTAATTTGGTGTGGTTGGCGTAGTCGGCGCAGAGAGGGAATCTGATGCGTTTGACAAACTATTCGAGTCCGTACTAGAACTTATCGAGTCCTTTCTTATTTTCTCCACGACGATGTTTCCAACTGTGGTGTCTTCAACCTCTGGGGCGGCTCGGGGTGTTGCTATCTTCTCTCTCGCACTCTGTGGCCTCTGTTTCGGAGGCAGAGGGGGCATCCCGACATTGGGGACCACCGGTACCGGAACTGCTTTTCCCCGCGGTACGGTCGGTACTGGCACGGCTTTTCCGCCTCCCATGCTCCGAGGGGACTGGTACTCTGACATACATGTAGAGTCACTGGGCTGGATACCTGAATAAAACAAGAAAAAGATACAATATGAGTATCACAACAACTAACTGCTTACCTGTATCCAGGCTTGAAAATGTTTTAATAAAAACACCAGAATGTCAGTTATGATATGTGAAAATGATGATGATTATTTAAGGTATTGTAGTACTGTTGAACACAACAACATACAGACACAATTGATGGAATAGGGTAAGAGATTGTCATGTAGAAGACATCTCAATTACTGTAAATTCATTAATTTTTACAGTGATTTGTCGTAGGAGCAGAAAGGAGGCCTTTACAGTGTTTTACGTTCATGGTAGAAACAATACTGTAGCACAAATACATATATTCACAGAGGCATTATTTTGCAATGGAGAGGCACTGTGGAAATAAAACCACCACGAACATTACAAGATCAACAGTATCACAGCTCACCTAGTGCTCTTGGAGACTGGTAGTCCGAGTCTTGACGTTGGAATAAGTCTTCTAGCTCTGCCGTGGTCACTCTCTTGCTGGACGGTCGCGACCGCAGCGTAGCCGTGCGTGTTCCCTCCATGTTGTTTAACGACCCTCTTCGTGCCAGCTGGGATTGCAAGTTTTCCAGATCTGTGTAACGAGAAGAATGGAATACTGTTATCATTTTTTATACAAATAAAAAGTTAACACCATCAACTTTACACAGTATACAAAAAGGTGGCAAGGTGTTCTTATGGTCAGGCTTGTTGATTTAAAATCAAAAGGTTCTGGGTTTGAATCCCTAGCAGGCCCCGATGTTGTGCCCTTAGGAAGGGCAATTTCACCTATTTCCTCACTCTTCTCTCTACCCCACTTATCAAACATCTCTAGTGTGACGCAATCATTTCCCAGTGTGAGTGGATCAAACCTCACAGTCTGGACTCACAGAGCTTATACCTACTGCACAAAACTGGAGCTGGCGTGTTACGCCTAAAGGAGGTTTACCAGTTATACAAAACCAATAAACAAACAAAAAACAAATAAACAAAGAAATGATCACATCAAAAAGAACTTCATACTTGATAATAATAATGACTTCGACAAATCAGTTGAGGAATGACATGGTTCAGCCTTTAACTGTCCTATTTGTGGGCTAATCTTTTGTGTAATGTAAATAGTGCAGTAGTCCCTTGTACAACCCTAGATGTATTGTCAACACTACCAGTAGGATAACCCTAGGTCTTCTGGATTCCGTCACATTGCTAGCATTAACCTTCAGCCGGCTAAGATAGCTGCCTGGCACCAAAACTTTATTCGTTATGGGGTTAGGCAGCAGGGAGAAGGTTGAATCTTGAATTATCTTCAACAAAAATTGACATTATTGTTTAGCATTTTGCTTAACAGTCCCTTTTCTTAATCAAGTAATATAATCAATTCTATAAAGGAAAGAACTAATTAAGAGAAGACCTATAAGTGATTTCGCTAAATTACACAGCATTATAAATTATGTAACTGACTATTCTTTCACAAGTTATATTTGTCTAACTATTCAAACTTACACGTTACAGTCATGTACATGAAATCACAACAAATGAGATATAACATATTAGCAAAATTTTCACCACACACAAAACAAAATATCTGAAAACTCGACGAAGCTATTTTGTGAACGTACACACGGACATGCAGGAATGTACGCCTACTCCCATACATAGCAGACAAATCTGATAAACAGTGGCTGTACTGTCAAGGTCCCTGATAACTCTATCGCATCTTCCCCCTCATTTTTCACCTCCATACCTTTCAACAGACGAGCGTCCTTGTCGAGGGAAGACGATGCATCCCGGTGAAACGGAATCGTACCTTTTCGCGAGAAACAATCCCTAACCCGACGGTCTACATCATGGCCCTGCACATATCAATGGTTTCTGTGTGCATGTATCTCGCTGTAACTCTAGTCAGTCTTACACAGCTGTTGCTGGAGTGGTAGGCCTCTAGGGCGGCTAGATTCCAAATGTAGCAACACTCCTGATACTGCAGATCATCATACTTGATAGGGAATTTCTTCGCACTCGTTATCATTCTGGGAATACAACCCTTTGTCTTAGCTGACAATTATCACATCAATGGTGGAGAACCGCATTATGATTCTCTGTATTTTATGAAATTGATACGGTTATAGCTGGGTGGGTAGTTATTACACTAATGTAGCAGGGGATGGGATGTGCCACTATGGGGATATTTGACACTCGATAATTCCGACCCCAAGGGTTGCGTCACTGTCACTGCTTCAATGGGGCAAGACTGGGATAAATTTAAACTTTATATGTAGGTAAAAATAAGAACCTTGTTATGGTTTCGACTTACTACAGCTTCTGTCTATCAAGTAAGTGCAAAAACGTCCCTCTAAAAAGGGGTACAGCAAAACTCTAGACACTCATGTCCCCCTCCCATATTGGACCATAGCAAAGTGTTATGAGGGTTTGCATGGGGGGATCCAGGAAATGCTTAGATTAACATTGCTCGCTATGTCTCATAGAAAAAGGCATGCAGACCCTCTACTATAATAGTAGATTCTTGCCAGAAAGCTAATTGAAAAGGATTGACAAACAATGGAGAACACTGTATCATATAACTAGCCTAAATGTCGACTCTAAATCATAATACTCAGTCTTACAGTCTATATATACTTGCCAATGCATACACATATAAGCATGTACATGTACTTGCAGATTTTAATCTTGCAATTTTTCAACTCCTATACAGTATACGTATATGCTTTTGCTAAACAAAGAGCACCATTGACAACTGGTGTTGTACCTCCTACATTTATTGAAACAGAAAGACAACAGTGTCTGCCACCATAGTTCCAGAAACAATAATTCCATTTGAAACGGCCTACTGAGTAGTTCCCCAGCTGTAGCAAAATACCAGCCGTGGTAACAGCAACATTCATGGCCAAGTTTGGAAACAGTTCTCCGGTTTGTAGCATTATAGAAGACTTATGATGTCGCCAAGGTGCAGTCAAAGTTCCTAATCCTGACCTGAAGATATCATCAATCTGGGGAGCGTTTTTAATGGTGAAGATTGGTTGTAGTCCTATGGTAATATGTTTTATTCCAGACAGAAAAGCTATTATCTTTTGTCCTAAAAATTCAGACACAGTGTTTTTGTATTATCCTGTAGACAGTATAAAGTCTTACTTCATTAGATTGACTGAAAGTAGACCATGGATGTAAAAAAAGACAATTACGGTATACATCATCATAATGAAGAAAATGCAGTGCTCAAAATTCTTTTTGGAAATAAGTGCACTGGTGCACCCAACCCAAAAAATTAGGTGCACAGAAAACATTTTGGGTGCACCACATTAAGTTGAATGTCAGCAAAACATAAGTTTGACACTTCTGCCTCCCTTAAGAACTTCAACTGTAATTCTATCCAGATTTCAAATTTCAACCAAGCAATACATCAAATAAAGTACAACAAAAGGTTATAATACTTTTTCTGATACTTATATTTCAAGAATTGAAGAATATTCTGTATGCTAGTGTACAAGAGAACTGTTACCCTATAGAGTACAAATATCTAGGTGCACTGGTGCACCCACAGTAAAAAATTTATTAGGTGCACACACAAACAATACCTCCACTCACAGAGGTACATGTAATTAAGGGGCACGGTTATATGGTTATGCCCCAGTTGCTACCCTAGTGTACAGCACCATCTGTCACTATGTGTTAGTAAAAGATATATGTAAAGAGCTGGACTAATTGCCAAGAAAATATGTTTAGGTACTTATTAACCCCAAAAGGTGCCAACATGACAGTTCTGGGTGCCCTAGTTCTTTCAAAGTCCCCTATAATAAGCACCTCTGTTAAGGTAAAAGTATCTGGGTTATTACCAAAAGGTGTGAAATGTTTCATACCAAAAAGCACCAAATAATAAGCTACCACAAGACTCGGGAATGGACATAATTGGTGATACCATATAGCATTAGAAAGTGACTTGACAAAGACACGTGTTAGGTACAGGAACTATGTCAACTCATCTGAAAGATTCCAGCTAATATCAATTCATTAACTCCTTCCACAGTGGTGGCCCAAGTGTGCAACCCTGAGGTACACATCACTTATACAGTAGTTACAAAAGTTGAACCCAAATAGCTACAGTCAAACCTGTACAAGTGACCACTTCTACATAGGGACCACCTGGCCAATGTGACCACTTTTTGGTGGACCCTTACTACAGCTAATTTTCCCCATTGACACAAAAATTGACACGAGCAGTGACCACCTGACCACATATACACTTAATACAGGATTTCATTGGTCCCCTCAGTGGTCTTCTTGGGCAGGTTTGACTAGTTGGAACCCGATAAATAACTTCCATATCTTGAATGTTGACAGTTGCTGATCAGAAGAATCTACGGATGTTTTATGACATTCATAGCATCGTCTTCTTGGAAGTCAACTGTTTGACGCAACACTGTCACGACATCTGGGTTAAAGATGCAACAGTTTCAAAATCGGCTTTACTGTTTTTTTGGGGGGAAAGTACAGAATGTGGTACATGTATGTCTGGCTGGAGCAGTCACTGATCATGATTATATTTAGCACAGAACCATTTTCACCACAAGAACTTAGCTGTTTTGCATACAACAAGAATGGGTAGTTTTTATTACATACTGCAGGTGTTGAGATGCCCTTTATGAAATATAGTGGTTCTCTCAGTTTTGTTCTGTGAGAAAAAACAACAACAGTGAAGCATATGCTGTTATCATGGTGTTGACAGCTGTTATCATAACCATACCACTTTTGCCTACCAAGCTTCAAAGCAAACCACCATGCTTAAAAATTTCTCCAAAGCTTTTGAAAGTCTATAAATAGTATTCTGGGAGATGGAACGTCAACCGGTTTGATTCCTTTCATCAGTGATCGCCATGGCAACAGTACAGTACAGACAATCCTGGCTGCAGGGCATGACTGGGGATTGCACTGCCATAAAACACAGGTGTGTGTCTCGGGGAAAGCATGGCCGCTTCACTGTTGCTATGATACTAATTGATGCCACAGTGGAAAGACTTACATGTACATGTAGATGATTTCTTGAATTGCTATTGCTAAACCATAGCGAGAGTGAGTGCTTTACATGTTTGTTTTGTTTGTTTCGTGTAATCTGTAAACCACCTTTAGGTACTAGAGGGGACACAGGACCTCCTTTAGGTCTCATTCGAGATAGGGGTCCTTCCCGGTGTGAGTGGATCAAACCTTACAGTCAGTGTAGGCTACAGAATCTTCAACAAGTTGAAGTTGGTAGCCTCAAAAACAAAGAAGAAGATTAAGAAGAGAGAATGTCCCTAATCGAAGCTAGGAGCTCATTTTAACCTGAGTTGAGTGACGAAATATGTGTTGTTAAGTGCCTTTCCCAAGGGCACAACACAGGGGCCTGCTAAAGGTTCAAATCCAGAACCTTTAGATTTCACATGTATGTCATCATCCCTAACCTCAAGACCACCTTGCCATCATACATGTATACGTATTGGACTACAACAGCTTTTGGGCACAGCTGTTCCATTGTTCTCTAAAATTTCAGAGTTAATGTGAAACTGTGACCTCTGCTTATTGTGAAGGCTGCTTTTGATTGGAATTATCCTGAGCTGAAAGGCAGTGATTCCTTTCATTTTTAATAAATTTTTCTCATGTGTGCTCGAAATAGTCCCCGAACACAGAATGCCCTTAAGAAAAAGGACAATTCTATCAATAGAAAGACATTCTGAACTCCAACACTCTTGATTATTCAAAACTGCTACAAATGTGAAGATTGGAAAGTTTAAGTTTTGCAAAGAATTACCTTCTTAAAACTCACTATCAAAGACATGTTTAGAGCTTGAGAGACAAAATAGTTACTAGTATCATGAGTATGCCAGCTTGCCAGTCAAGAGACAAAACATTAATTTGATTCTGCCCTTCATTCTAATTGGTCTACAGCAGCCATTATTGAAAGAATAGTGGAAGGGATTTTGTTTTAGTTACCTGTAGGGTTGGGTGAAAACTGAGAAGCCTGAATCTCAATGCAAGTTAATGCCTGGCTTAGTTAGAATGGAGCAGCTGCAACGAATGCTTATGTGATTCTTTTTTTTTTAACACAAAGAGAGGTGTAACAATGGCACAACTGTAGATTTAACACAGTAGCCTATTGCCAAAGTACTTTTTTAGGAGCTTGGTTGCGCACTGAGATATCTCCAAGCAGATGTGTGTGGGGGTGGGGGTGTGTGGTTGGGGTGGTGGGCCTGTGGCATACATTTATAGGTTACACTGTAAATATTGCATGGCCAGGACAGGTATAAAGATTTTGAGGGAAGAAAAAATCATTTTACATGAGGACTAGTCTTGGTACAACTGTTAGAATGATACTTTCAATGTACCGGTAACTTAAATACTTTGAGGCATGCATTTAACTAACCATTCTTATCGTAACCACTAGCTAATCTGACAGGGCTTATCACGCATAGAAAATACAACTTATAGATTTGTCCACAATCAACTGCAAAAGACTTCTGTACAGGTTGGCTTTCATACGGACATAGACGTGAGTGTTGTTTGTGTTAACTATTTGCAGTGAGAAGAATTCCTTTGACCCTAATTGCAAGGAAATATCCCAGACATCTTCAAGACGACAGGAAAGGTGTAAGGACAACAACCTGGCACGTTAGATTTAAAGACAAAAGCCTGGCAAATTTGTGGTCTCTACCTGTGCACACATCCTGAGGTGGCCTGAGTCACACAGACTGTTGACAGTGTTTTGTGGCTGCTGAATGCACTATTTCCTGAGAATAGGGGCACACAAAGAACGCCATATAAGGTGGTGTACACTGTCTGACCCTGGAAACCCCCAGGTCTGTTCGTCAACAGACGTCACACAAGTGATGGGCAGGTGCAGCAATTCTAGAGGGTCTGCATGGGGGGACCCTGCCAGCACTTGAACTGACAACAGTCAAGGAGGGCTGGTTACACCTACTGGAAATTAACTTGTTTTTGCAAAAGATTTTTGGGAACGAGTTCATGGGATTTGGTGCCTTGCAAAATAGCAATTTTAGAGGGTCTACATGGGGGTATCCTAGCAACACTTAATGGTAAATTTAGGAGGACTGACAACACTTGACAATGATAAGTTCAGGAGGACTAGTAACACTTAACAGTGAATCGACAAATAAAGGGACGTGTAGCAAAACTAGCCTCACATATCCCAGATAATCTTTGCCCACTTGTCTACAAAGCACCCCCCAGTTTCTGATTTCAAGGACATTCACAAGCATTTCTGCCTTTTCTCAGGTGATTTCTTGAAAGGTTAACACATTGAGAAGGTGCTCTCTAGGGGTCTAGCTTGTGACAAATACATAACAGGTGTCCTGGGGTAGCTCTAGTGGGGCAGGAAACAGAAGACACTTCTAGGGAGGAGCAAGGAAGGATTATAGGGTCTTAACTTGTCACATACAAATGTAAGAACACAGAGTTTCCTGTTGAAGGCTTCAAGAAGAAAAGTGTATACTTGGTATTTCTGCCAGTTTAAGACATATAATCCAAATTCATCATCATCATTATATCTGGGCATAAGAAAATTGTATTGAACATTTCTGGGCAGTTCATAATTACCACCAGTGTTTGGATGTGGGAGCGCCAAGATTTCATCCCCACCTGTTCCATGTGTTTAACAAGTGGACCCCATGGTCCATGTTAGGGGGTCCCCTGTAATGTCAGATCAATTGTGCATTGTCCTCACTATAAGGAAGGCTTCTCTTACACTTACATGTAGGTCTGACACAAGGTCATTTCAACTGTGAAGTCTGTTACTATAAAATCAGAATTCTTTCTCTCTGAAAGAAAGGTATGGGCAAGTTTGTGAGTTTGATTTTTTTCCAAAAACAGTACTGTACACAAAATTCTCATGAAAGACTGCCAAAGGATGGAAGGCCTAACTGATGCTTCGAGATTCTCAAGCTGTCAATCATTTCTAACATGAAACCCGATTGGTTGACTTCAGATGGAGAGAAGCTGCAGATTCTCAAGCTGTCAATCATTTACAACCTGAAACCTGATTGGCCGAAACCAGATGAAGAGATGTTGCACCTGGACCACCCATCCATCCTGTACATTTCACAATTCTTTGTGGACCAATCAGATGTCTACAAATCAGAATCCAGTGGGGTTTGGAACACCAGAATCAAACTGTCAATGTAGAAATATCTTTGCAACTGGGATTAAGTCTAGTCCTTTAAGAAAATGTGGTATTTGAACTAAAAAAAACATAACCAGCATTTTTTCCCTCAGATTTTATCTCTTTTGTAACAGAATGCAGGAAGTATGATATTCGAAAACATAGAAAGATTGATGAACAGAAAAATAAAAAAATCAGAGAAGACGTCACGAAATGCCAAGGTCTGTTTTGGTAGACTAGAATTCCGACCAGTGTTGGCTGCACGGTTAATTTGCAGTCCATACTGTTGCCTAGTGTTTGACCATACCAAGTGAAGGACCCATGAGCACAGTAGGCATGCAAATTCTTGGTGTGCAAATGCCACAGCTTTTTCGGACTTTTGTCCTTGGGTTGAATCTTGTCTTTATTCTTCTCTTCTTCTTTTTGGCAATTTAGTCTGAGTTCTGCTCTATATATTTACAAAAGAGTCGTCGAAATGTAAGTAACACTACATTGCAACACAGACACAATAGATAGAGTACAACGGTGTCTAGTACTACCTTAACAATGATAACATCTAGCTCAGCTTGCGTTGCATGTGATAGAAAAAAAAGGGAATTTGATATCAAAAAGAAAGGTTTTCGAAAAGCATGTAGATAGCATTGTCCTCCAAACAGAGACACATTTTCAAACAAAGAAACAAAAAATACATCAGCTTGTTGAAGACAATCTGAGTTCCAAATGTTTCATCAGTTTCTTTCTGTGCAAATGAATAGGATTATTCAATTGTGACTAGAGTATTGTTTTCATTAAGAGTCAAATCACATGTTGGTATTGAAAATGTACAACCCATTAGAAGTACTATTTCTTACGAATCAGTGGGATATAGTGATAGATTATTCATTCAGAGAAGCTTGTTTCAAAGTAGAAGTAGGTCGTTGGTTTTTACTTCCTAATCTAATGGAACTTTCCAATCGATACACTCACTCACTCCTAGTCCTAGGTCTTTCTAGGAAATATATGTAGTAAATGTGAAAGTCTTGGAATTAATTTTTAAAGTCTTAGACTCCTATTTATTTATCTATCCATCTGTTCATCCATCCTCTAGAGCATGTACAAAATTAAGTCTACCTTTTGGTGGCTAAATAAACATACTCCGATGACAGTAGTGATGGCCTACACAAATAGTCAAAACCCCTCCTTCCAGAGTGTACATCTAGTGAGGTTACAAGACAAACAGGGTAGGCATGTGTCCACTGAAGTGGTGCTGCAAAACTTGGCACCGTCATGGTAAGTATGTGGAGGAAGTAGGGATGGTGTGTGAACAGGTGTCATCGTCATTCCACCAGGACGTACCACTCCTCACACGGGGAGGGGTAAAATCATCACCCATTTATTTTTCATCTTATCCTTGTCACAAATGACGATGAACCGATGTTCCATGCATTAAAAGTTTTATACAACTATTACGTTAAAAGAAAAACGACAGGAAAATGGACAATCTAGTTTCTGTTTCCCAATACTTCTCCCTAATTTTAGCACCTGTAACATTTTGTAGGTAGGCGTGAAGTGCCTATTTCCAAGTGTGAACATGTGGCCAAGTTTGAACTGCATTTAACACAGTGGACAGGGGCAATATCATTGGCACAGTTTAAATAGACAAGGGACAAACTTGGTAAACCACAAGATGCTCTCAACAGTCAGAGAATTTTTCTTAGACATCGTCAGGGCTTGAAATCCTGGGTGCATACTGTATGCACTTTTGTGCACCCAAAATTGGAGCTGTGCACCTAATTTCTGACTATGGCTGCACCAGTGCATCTAGATATTTGTATATGGTAATTAGTATGTACATTTGTACGTACAGCATAGTCTTGATACTCCAAAGTCAGAATAAAGAATAATTAAACCTTTGTTATATTACTTGTTTATGATAGTGAAGTCAGATTCAATATCTGAAGAGAGTGAGTCAGGTTTGTAATTAGGTTTTGCTGACAATCTACTTTATCTTATGTTAATGTGTGCCTAAAATTCTTTCTGTACACCTTCTAGTATATCTTTACGTTAGGTTCACCAGTGCACCTATCCTGACAAATAAATTTCGAGCCCTCATCAGTTGAACGCAATACCAGTAGGCTTTGTTCCAAAACGCTCTAACCGCAGAAGTCTGATCTGCCTCTAGATCATTCTGTCATTGAATCGGGGCCAAATGTAGAATAGAGAAGGGAAGGAACCCCACTGTTATGCAATTCATGCACATTCACAGTATGTAACTCATGTCCAGTACGCAGCCACTTCTGGGGGCCTGCATGGGGGGGTACCGCAAAAGCTCAGAAAGGAAGTGGTTATGTAATACATAAAATTCTGCAGGCTTGTCTCGCATTACGCTAAATTTAGGCACAAAGAACGCTATATGTAGAACGCACCGATTACGCTCTACGATAAATTTGAACGGTCTGGCTGGTTACGAATTCTGTGGAATCAAAAAACTACTGATTACGCTCTTACTAGTCTTAGTAAAAGGGCATGCAGGCCCACATTTTTCAATGCCCCCTTCGATTGATTTGATGTTCTATTGCAAATTTTCAGAGCATCCGATTCATGTTTAAAGTGAAAGATTTCTAATTGGAATTAACCTCCCCCAGAAATAACAACGAAATAGTGCCACTGCATACAGAAGTATTGCATTTGCCTCTGATATTGAACATTTCCACAAAAAGGCATCCAGACCAATTTTCTCTACCTACATGTACGTCTGGTATCCATTTGCATTAATGGTACCTTTGCTAGCTAAAGTACACAAAGATCGTTTCGAAACCAATCTAGAAAAGCCATTCCGAGGCTTAGGTAATATCGCACATCCGGTGCTAAATGGGGAATTTTTAGATCACAGTATTCCCTGCTAGCAAATAAAATAACAGACATTCAATATTTCCCCTTGCCATTGGCACTATCGATAAATTACTCAAAGTCACGGAAGACCAGTGTGCTAGCCTTTAACTGTATTCAAGTTTTCAATGCTATGGCCTCAAAATTTATAAAGAAAAATAAAATATCTTTTTACCTATAGCAGTAGGAACAAAAAGAAGGGTCACAATGAACTCTAAATGCCCTTGGTATAAACTAGATCTGATCAGAAGACAAAGAAATTGAATGAACTTGTTTTGTTAAACAAAACCTGAAAAACTTCTATTCTAAGCAAAATTGCGATACAGACTAGGTTCAGATTACATATAATAAGTCATTTTCAAAACTGGTTGTTTTCGAATAGTTGTTTTGAGTAGGCAACAACAGATTTTAAGATGGATGATTTGAGAACTACAAATTGGCCTTGGACAATGATATCAGTACAATCTCTGCACACCTGACTTAACTGACTGAATATTACAACCTTCTCAAACCAGACAGTGTCATCAACAACATCTTTGCCTTTGTGTGTTGGTAATGTTTCTACGTCAATGCTGACAGTAATGCGCGTGAAAAACGATGGCTAACCCCTTCAGAGTCCCTTGGAAACCAAGCAAGGATTGTGTCTACCGAAATGAATAGATTATTCACCCAGACAATAATGGATAGGCTTGCCTAGCAGACCCGGGTCTTGCTGGGTAGCCAACTGGTTCTGAACAATGGGCGTAATAACATCTTTTCATGTGAAACTGGGCAAAGAGAGGGAAACAATCTCTCTAGGGAGGGGGGAAGAAAAATACATTCTACTGAAAATTGCTGAATTAAGATGATGAATTTGTGTTATGAATAACGCAATCCATACAGTTCCCTAAGCCAGTAGCTGGTAAAAAAGATCCTTGTATCAAAGCATGGTCTCGATACGCATACCTGCACAGCTGATAAACCAAGGTGACCTGAACATTCGTCATAATTGGCTTAGAGAGTTTAGAGGTCCACAAAGTGCAGGGCTCCGATCAGACTGGTAATTTATATGATTACAGAGTAGGGGTGAGTCCTAAACCAAAACCACCTGGAGTTTGGGCTCCTTTTCATAGAAAATCTTTTCTATGCCAAAACTTCTGAATGTCTATGACGGCTGTATACATGTACCCCGCAGCAAGAGATTTTCCAAATATCAAAGAAAGTCTGGAATTCTGGCCAATTATTCTTGGCAGCTGAAAATGCACTAAACAAGAATAGGGCCAAATGCTTTTTTCCAGATCTCTTTTGAAGTACGGCTCTGGAATAAACAAAATTATATGAAGGCATTTGAGTAAGTTTCGCAGACCTTATGATGATCATGGGCAAGACCCCCAGTATTTCTCCATCTGTTAAAGCGAAGGTGACCATATCAGTGTTCTCACCAGGATTTTTTCACAGCGTAGGGGTCATGTACGGAAGGCCAACTTTGCACGGCGCAAGTCACTCGCGGAGTGCCAAAGACATGATAGCGGTTGGGAGTCTGGCATCTTCCCGCACAAAATTTTGAAATTCATAACCCAATAAAACACTATTTACTGCATTTTGAGGGATAGATTTAAGTTTTTCCTCTGTCACATCCTCATTCTAAAGCCAAATTAGAACTTTTTATAGGATTTATGAAGGTTCTTCCCAGAAACAAACACCCCTATGCTCATTGAAACACAGCATCGGGGTCCAGATCACAGCATCGGGGGCCCCTATGCTGAAAAGGCCTGGCGAGAACACTGCATATGGTCGTTTTTTAATGCATTTTTTTCAGATCTCTCTTGAAGTACGGCTTTGTGATCAACAAAATTATATGAAGGCATTTGGGTGAGGTTCGCAGACCTTATTACAATTATGGACGAGCCAACCCCCCTCCCCCCTAACTCTGTATTTCTCCATCTGTTAAAGCGGAGGCGACCATATGGTCGTTTTTTAATGCGTTTTTTTCAGATCTCTCTTGAAGTACGGCTCTGTGATCAACAAAATTATATGAAGGCATTTGGGTTAGGTTTGAAGACCTTATTATGGATGAGCCAACCCCCCTCCCCCCTAACTATGTATTTCTCCATCTGCTAAGGTAGAGGTGACCGGCCATATGGTCTTTTTATCGGAATGCTTCACTAAGCAGTCATCACTCTGCAGGTGACAAGACATAAATAAGGGCTTCTTAAAGAATGTCTCCCCCTCTTACAATCAACAACACCAAGTACTTAAGATTCCTTGATACCGAAAACAAGGAAACAAAGTGTGCTTCAACACAATATTGTTTCCACTTCCTTTGAAAAAGAATGAAGGTGAACACTAAAAAATATTTGAAGATGTAACAACATTGTCTGTAATATTGTTCCTGAACCTTAGAGCAAAGAGGTATTGTATAGAACCATTACATTATAGACAATATGATGTACTATGCAATTATGCCAAACCATCTTTTACAGATAGATCATATCAGTTTCCTATACCCAGGATCGTATACCTGTTGTTTATGACAGGAACAATTGATTGACCCAGATACATGTGGTCTCTTAAGAAGAAAGGTTTGGACGGCAGAATTTTGTGTCACATTTTCCTGATCGTTCAAAATGATTGATTTGACAAAAATACTTCTTCCCACTCAGCCACACTTAAACGAACCAAACATGCACAGTTTCTGAATATCAGTGTCAACATCTATAGGTAAGCTTCCCCCCCCTCCATTCGCACTCAGAAAATTGCAACCACCTCCCTACAATCATCATTACCGTTTATAATTCGGCTGACTGCACTGAAAACTTCACAGCTCTTTTTCCCAACATGTCAACCTTCTTCTAACAGCAGATTTGTCCATATCTGATACACCAAATGTGCGGAATCGCTTTAGCATAACGATAAGAGCAAACGCCGTGCGGCGGAGATTTTAGAACGCTCATTCAGCGATCCGTAGGTGATTTACAACTGCTGGCATTGGCTAGAACTATCAGAGAAGGCGTGGGAATCCCAAGCGGCCTTACAGACTCCTTTTCATCCTTTCAGGGTCATCAGACACTGACAAGTTAATGTGCCGAGGCCCTGGGGACGTGGTTCACACTGATACACACAGTCAGCTCAACACAAGATCTTATCGGTACTTTTGAACAGAGGAATTGCTGAAATGTATATGTACAGTGACAGTAGTACAGTAATACCTTGAAATTTCGCTTTAAAAGAAAAATGTTAGTGCAGAATATGTTAATCTAAGAATACTACTATCTGTGTCTCTAAGACTGTAACTGTACTACCGCCTTTCGGCAGAACACACACCTACTTTGTGACCTTGTTGTTTTGTTTTATTTTGATACGAATGCTTTGTCTTGATTGATGGGTCATTCCGATTATCGCAAAAGCTATAATTATTTTCTTTAGTGTGTACAGTTGTGAGTTTTGATCTTTTTTGTACCCCCTGGCTATAAGATGGGCACTATATCAACCTCACTTCAATATACACAGTCAGCTGTACACTCCTACCAATTTTTTCTTGAAATTATCTCCACCAAAAGACTTACAAAGCTCTAAACATAAGAAGCACACTTTAAGAAGCACACTCAAAGAACCTTCCAGCTATAATCAGTTTGCAAGACAGACAGGCTTTTAGACCTCATTATTAGGGGTTTCTGCGAGATCCCTCGATCTCAAAGGTCATCTTCAACAAAAGCTCGCTGTGTCAGTGTGTCCTGCGGCCGCAAAACCACGGTCAGTAGGGACAGACAGGCATTGTGTGCAGTAAAAGCTAGTCCAACTATGACTGCTAAGAACAGCAATCTATGTTCAAAAACCGCAAACTAGAATCCTAGACCTCCCACTTACATTGTATACAAGAAGTTGAAGAACTCCTGAAACACAAGTCCAAATGTAAATATGCTAAGTGTTATTCAAGTCAAGAAGACAGCTTTCTACTAACAAGACAAAATCAGACACTTGGAACTTTTTTCAAGATTCTAGTGTGAAGACATCTCAAGTCAAGATGGCATACACAAACAAAGGAAAATATATAGAAAAACCAAATATTATCTCTTTTTCTAGATCTGTGATCCTCTTAAGTATACAAAGGGTCTTCCAAAGGTATACAGAGTAGAAACAGTTTAATGGTGGCCAATTTGTTGTGTCTACAGACGTAGGTCAGGGCACCTTTTGTGAGGCTTCTTCAGACAGGAAATACACCTGGGCGTGCACAGACTGAGGGGGGGGGGTCGACTTGGGCACCTGCCAACTCAGGTGACACCTGAAGTGCCCACCTGAAGGATGGGACCACCTGTGGAAGTTTACCTGTCTGTAGCAGCTGGCTTTGGAAACTGGGGCAAACTATTTATGTAAGAAGCATAACAAGTGTATGTATTTATACACAGACTAAGAAGACTTTGCAATGCATGAATGGTACCAATCTCCAAGCAGATGTTGTGTAAGGCTCAGAGTTTTACACATGTTTTGGGAGCCTTTCATACCTCTTTTTAGACAGTCTGCTTTTTTCTCTCCCCCCTGTTAAGAGTACAAAAAGGTGCACTTCTAAAAAGACGAACTAAATGTTAAGACAACGCATGTAAAACGCTGAGCTGGATCCTTGCATCTGCTTGAAGATAAAAATGGTACCGTAAATTCATTTACTTTCGCAAGGATTTTATTCTGCGATAGGAAGGAAAAGGAGGTTTTTGCAGTACATCGAATTTGTGGTTGAAACAATTTCGTAGTATAGTAGTAATGCATTAGAAACAAACATTCACAGTATCATGAATTTGCAGTGGAGAGGTCACAGCGAAAATAAAACCACAGCAAAAGTTCCAAGATTTACAGTACTAGTTGTACATGATATGAATGTCTTGTTACCTATTACTCATAACTGTTACTTATTAGGGACCACCCTAATATTCCTAAATGAATAGAAAATAAGCAAATCTGCCTTAAAATTACATGTCCGATGCACATATAGTGTTTTTTGTCATCCACAGTGTTAGAAAAGCGGTGGGCTATTTTGAGACATGGTCGAGAGGTCCTGAGGATTGCATCAGAACGTGTGCGCTCTTGTTTTGGGAAAGCCTGGGGGTTTACAGGAAACCATATTGTGGTTTCGCCAAATATTATTGGTGCGATTCCTGCCGCCGGATGCACAACACTGGACCCACGGTCTGGCAAAAACATCACAACTAACCTTCAACCACAGAGTGGGTAAAAACATCAGGGCTTGAAAGTTTGTGCACGTTAAATTGGAGCCGTGCACGTGATTTCAAGACCGGCTCTGGCCTATACGCTCGTTCTCATTTAAATGTACACATTTTGTAATCTCCGTTACCGTAAGAAGTAAGACGTTCCTGACATTAAGATATGACACATATAAGGTGCCAAACTGCCGTTTTTAAAAGCTAGAAAAGTTTAAAGTCGTCATAAAAACTACAGTTGGACATCTTATATGTGGCATATCCTAATGCCAGGAACGTCTTATTTCAATCGGTAACGGAGATTACAAAATGTGTACATTTAAATGAGAACGAGCGTATAGTGCAAGTTATAATTACCACCGTGTCCAGTAGAAATGTATCCCTTTTACTCATGTTAATTTTCACTCCAAATGAAGAAACGGTGCTCAAACGAATTACACATTAAATAAGCAACATTTTGTGTCCCTTTTGAACTTGTATTTGACACATTTTTACAAGTTTAGGACACATTTTAGTGGCCTTGAATCAAGAAAGTCAGTCTGAAACATCCGAAAAGGTCACTATCTTTGTTTGTGCAAGTATTTTTTTCTTGGTGCAAGCAAGGACATTATATAATGTCCTTGGTGCAAGTGATTTTTCTTTCATCTCCACCAGTGACCGAAAAATGTATTTCGATCCCTGAAAACGGATCGCTCTAACACCTATGTGATTATGTATGCAGATGTTATATGTTCCCCACATGGTGAAAAATGTGTTCTTTCACTAGGGAACAATCAGGCATGCCAGAGTGATACATGACTTGTTTTGGCTACAACCATCAAACAATATCTTTACTACTAGGTCCTCAAAGGTGCAAAGATACATGTAGCTGTGCCAAGAATATGTGTTTACTAATCATACAGGACTGTAAATAAGAAATACAACACAGATGTATACTTTTGTGATATTACTTATTAGCCAGCATATTATATCCAAGCAAAACAAACAATATTTAACTGATACAGCAGTCAGAGCTTCAGACTTATCTCCAAGCAGATTTACTTTATGTGTTTTACGCATGTATTAGAGGCTTTGTGTAGTCTTTTTAGGATAGAGAAAGAGAATGTATGAATCACTGGAAAGACTTACATTGTATATTGTGATGTAAATCTTTGCTGTAGTTTCATAAAACTGTGAATATGCTTTTCCAATATATTACCCTTCCATACAGAATTGTTTCAACTACAAATTTGAAATACGCAAAAATCTCTTTCCCCTTTCTACCTCGGAATCGAGTCCCTGAGAAAATAAATGAATTTACAGTCAAAAGCCTCAAAAACATGTACCATAAACACTGATGAGCTGAACCCAACATCTGCTTGAATATCACTTCAGACACACTTCAGTCTGTGTTTTTGAGTACAAGTATGAAGCCTCGCACACATCTGTATGTACTGTATCCTTTTCCCAAGAGAACTAACCCAGTACCCAAACAGAAGCCTTGCTGTACTAGAAATCAGGAAGTTGTCATGCTTCTTGTTAGCAAATTTCGGCCACATGTGCGTGACAGTTGACACAGGGATATTTTGGCACCCAAGGGGTTTTTCCTACAGACGTCCATGTGTCAACCATTTCAAGACAGGACTTTCATGTTATTTTTGTCCAGCACGTTTCTGGAATCATAGAAACTCAATCCTTGCACAATAGCAGTGTTGTTATTTTACAAAAAATGTGCTTTCAAAATCATTTATGTTGCATACGGTATTGTACATATCAAAAATCATATTCACTTTTAGAAACCCCAGAATTAATGGTCCTGTATGTACTATGTCTATGGTTTAAAATCTACAGAGGTCAAACAAAATAAACTTTCGCTTCTCAAAATATAATATTACTAAACTGAAACACAAACAATGAAATCCTTTGAATAAACAAATCAGTAATGCTCACAATCAAAAGACAAAATTGAATCCCAAAGAAAAGGTATTACTGCAATTAGTACCTAATTCTTGATCCTTTTTTCATGTGAAATTTCCTTTTTCTCACAATTACCTTCTTTTTTTTAGGTAGGTTTCGCTTTCTTTATGGTGTAGTTTTTATCTAATACACACAAAGCTGCAGGGGGAAATTCATGAGCCCTTTCTTCAAACAGTCGAAAAGACAACAAAAGGTAGGAACAAAACAAGAGAACAGACTGAACTTTTGAACTAGTGCCTTCCCCCTTTTGTATTTTGCTGTTCTCTTTTCTTTGTTAGAGACTGTATAAAAAATATATTTAATATAATTCCAGTTGCTGTTGCATATTTCATCAATAAGCAGCAGTAATATAGTTTGTGTGTTGTTTATTTCTCAAATGCCATTACAAAATCAACCTTTTCTCCAGCAGAAGAAACTAACAAAAGTAAGACAATAGTAGAGATGATTTCTTTAATTTTACCTCCTCAGGGCTTTGGTTGTTCTTTTGGACCAAACCAACCGAGCCCCCCAAAACAACAGCAGTGTTACATGATACCCAGGCCCTGTATACTTTCCCTCTTCAACCCCCATTAAAAACTACATCCTACCCTCCAAAAACACTTGCAACTGTTGCCAGCCATTCTCGATAACAAGTCCATGTTTTAATACTTCTACCCTTTGCTGTCTACAGTAATAAAAGGTATGGCTACATATAAGTCCACTGGCGAGACACCCGGCACATGTTCTCACTATCTGACCTTTAGTAAGAATGTCACCCTCAGTGTTCGAATCTTGCCAGAGAATAAAGGAGAATATTTGGTGAGTGTGGCTTACCTTTGTCGTCGATTGTCATGTCGGCGACCATGGACGCTGCTCGCACTTTCGTCAGGTTCGGCGACTTTCCCCCACTGCCGACGCCGGTACGGCCACCTCCGTCGGTGCTCCCTGCTTGAAAGAAGGACGAGACGGATAAGCCTCTGAGCCGGCGAATGGAAAACCTTTTCTTTAGTGTTGACATTGTCCCTGATCAGTTTTTAAACGTCGCCAGAAAAACAGACGCAGTTTCTGCTCCGGTACTCTACGCGCCCTACGGGTGGAAACCGTCGCTCTCCGGTCATACGTCCATTGTGATGGTCTGGTAAAACGTGGGGACTCGGAGCCAGTGGCCTCCGAAAACAAGCAGCCAAACAGAGTGGTTTGGTGGCATTCCAGACCCGTGCGCTGGGAGGTGGCACACTCAACCCTCTGTTTACTCAGGGGGTGGGCAGGGTAGGGCGGGAAGTTTACTCACCCTCCTACACTCCACAACCCCAATTCTCATCAAATCTTCACACAAAGGGGTCACTTCCAGCCAATTAAACAGTCCATTTCCATATAATCTCTCTCCAACTGATTGATTTTTTGTCTAATCCCCTTGCTGTGGCTTGTTGTACCACCCCCATGTAAATCGGCACTTAGAATGGATGGGGGAAACTCAATACATGGTGCTAAATATGTATGCTAGGCTTGTTGGGAGCACTGAGCTGTGACCTTATTTCCATATCCAACAGAGAGCAGGGGCATTTCTAAAACAGTAGCCTGGTTCACGGCACCATGACCAAGGAAAACCTAAGGTGAATGGACAAATCACAGCAACAATGTGTGAGAGAGGTCAACCTTTTTTTCACCTCCATGGACTAGACAATTGTAATGCAAATCAGGTATTCTTGTTGATAGAAGGAACACATGGGGTGCACAGTTTGGTGGGCACTTTTAAAACGTTAGCGGTTCTTGTTACTCTTACACAGTGCTTAGGCAAACATAATGACGGGATTTGGGGCCTAATCCCGTCAAAACAGTTTCAACTAAGCACACGCCAACCTCGCGAAAGTTATTTTCTTCTCCATGTTTGATTAAGTTCTTCAAAGACAATGTTGAAACATAATCCTTTTTCATAATCCTATTTTGAGATAGAAATTTGGGAAATTTTATGATATGAATAATCTTTAAAATATTATAATCACAACCTTCATGTACAAGATTGTATCACGTAACAGCTAGTCCTCCTCTAATTGTCTGTAACATCTAAGGGATAAAAGTCTTTGTGAAGGAATTTTAATCAGACAAAAATACACCTTTGTGGCTAAAAATACAACATGCTTTTGAGGGACAAGTAAGAATTCTACCTCCAAGGCGCGAGACTAATATCGCAGACAATAAAGCGTTTCACACGATTCATCCTACACACTGCGTTACCCAGCATATCAATCAGAAACGTGGACCAATTGTTGGACAGAATTGGGAAACGGTTTCCAACAATGGGTAGCCAAATTTATCAGCAGAATGGAACAATGGTTTTCAAGCACTTCTCGTGTGCAGATGTTGGTGTATGAGTGGATTTTCCTTTGTTATAGTTGTTATTCTTTTAGAATAAAAACTTCTCGGCTAGAATGGTAAAAGTATTTGTTGAGAACCCAGAAAAACAATGTTACTGAGGTGTGGTACTGTTTGATGGTGTCTCTGTATGGCTTTGTTTCGACGCAGCACATGGGAGTTGACAATGAAACCCAGACAGTGGTTTTTCACAAAGGATCTTCATGTTTCACTAACTTTTGCTGAGCCGAGCCATTCCCTAAACCCATGCCACGGTCAATGGCCATGTTCCCACCCAAACTGTTTGTTCCTGTCTTTTCAATCATTCTTCTACAAATGATAACGCTGACAGATATCTGCGGATTATACCATCAATGTGTTAGGTAGGGATGACATTTTTCTGTCAGAATTTGTAGGTATAAAACAAATTTCCACAAGCTAAATCTCAAAAGCACAAATAACACTTGGAAAAAGAAGAAAAATTTCCCAAACAGTATGTTCTTCACATTGTTCTCATCCAAATATCCCCCTAGAGGGGGGTGTCAGACAATGAGGATTTCCACCATCAATCTCTCAGCACCAGGGATAGTGTACTGATTGGTTGCCATTAGAGCCTGCTCCTCCATTCAGCACTAACCAAACAGAAAGCCTGTCATCAGCTGAAAGCCCCGTGTTGATTGGCAATTTGGCAGGGGAAGTTGATGGTTATCAGTTCCTCATGGGAAAGGAACCACACAGATAGTTTAGAAGTGTAAAGCTAGATACTGACTTCCTACATGTATTTGCAAAGCCAGTGTGTTACATGGCCATACAACAGTCCAACCTGTGCAAGTGACCACCTGTACATATACACTTTAATTTGTATCACTCTACATAAGGACCACCGGGCCAACATGGCCACTTTTGAGACGTTTCCAATGTATTACTACTGTACTACAGACTTTTTCACCTTTTTTTGCCTTCTGCCGTAAAATTACATTTGTACATCCCAATGAACTTGTTATAGTATCTACTACTAGTATACCCTCTGTTAAAAAATAATTCCTTGACTCCCCATAATCAGTAATGGACTAACCCTACTGTCTCTGACTGTTATACACTGGCAAGGGTTCAAGTTCAAAAAGGTGCATTCCTGGAGTCAAAGATCAACCTGTATATAACCTCCCCTACTCCGCTGTAAACTTTCAACGAGCATGTTTTCACCACAGAACTGCCAGACGGGATAGACAGTGCCAAGGTATCCCTCCACAACATAACACAAACTTCCAGGGAGTCAAAATAAACACATCCGCACTTGGCTCTGACTTTAGCACGAGTTAGCGCCCGACCTTTGACTCTCTGTCAATCTGCGGAGGTAATGTTTCTATAGTGACAAGTAACAGACAGTATTTTGGGATTCCAATTCCCTTTCTTTGTTTGTGGAAGGTGCAAGGATGTTTCTTTGTCAAGCCTGCACTGAAAAATGTTTTGGTCTTGACTTAGAGGAGGTCATGCAACCATCCCAGCATTCCTTGCAATACACATTCCAAAATCCACATCCCAGATGGCTGAAGTTTAAGTCCATTTGACTTTTTAACTGTTTCTTGATACTTGATAATTATCGTAGTTTTACGATCACTTTTTTCTTCACAGTGAGCTTTCACTGTAAATACATCACACATGTCATGTTCTGTCTTACATTGCATTCCTACAGTTGTTTTGTCAACTGCAAACTTGTGGCAGCAAGAACACCTTCTTTGAACTCCTTTGTCCCAGCAATCTTAAAACAATTTATTGTTCACCCGTGTGACAGAAGGTCTCCCCTGCCCTGAAGCTTGTATGCGTGGCAAGATATCATTTCAAAAGATTGTCACACTTTTAGAAATATGAACAGTACAAAGCAACTACCGGTATACAAGGTAATAATTCTACAACAGAACTCTTGATAATTTGTAGACAATCGGGTTAAAAACCTTTTCTTGGCTAGCTTTCTATGTTTATAGGCCTCTGTTGACTGCTTCAAAATTAGCCTGGGTGCCAGACTGTTTCCAGGGCATGCATGTACACAGGCCAGCTCCTTGGCTCTAGGGCCAACAGGCTCTGTGTAGGCCCTGGAAACAGTCTGGCATCCAGGCTACTTAAAAGCATTCATCTCGGAGGTTACCTAACTTAGGAGAGGGCTAAGCTAACAGAGGTTGCTGTTGTTTTGTAGGCGCCAGGGAAAGTATTTGCATGAAGGATAGGAAACTTGCGTCATGGCATTTTGTAGCAAATCTACCAAGGTGGTCTTTCACAACTTCCTTCGATACAGCAAAACACACAGGACATTCCGAAATGTTGTTTAAAAAGTTACTTCAAGATGGTTTCAAATTGTCATCTTTAAAAACATTCTTGTTGGATAGGAAAGTTGCGTCAAGGTACTTTGTAGCAAAGTGGCCTTTTGGGAATTTCCTGCAGCCTTGGCAATACACAGAGGATATGACAAAATGTTGTTTTAAAAAGCTATTCATGATGGTTTCAAATTTACACCTTTAAAACAGTCTTGTTGGATCAGGAAGTTGTGTCATGCCACTTTGTAGCAATGTGGTCTTTCAGAACTTCCTGCAATGCAGCAAAACACACAGGACATTCCGAAATGTCATCTTAAAAAGCGACTTCATGAGGGTTTGAAATTGACACCAAAGAGTCCTGTAGGAAAGGAAAGTTGCGTCACGACGGTTTCAAATTGACACCTTTAAAAACAGTCTTGTTGGATAGGAAAGTTGCGTCATGGCAATTTGCAGCAAAAGTGGTCTTTCAGAACTTCTTGCAATGCAGCAAAACATACAGGACATTCTACGTCATTTTACAAAGCTTCAGTCAAACCTGTACAAGTGACCACCCTTGCATAAGGACCACCTGGCCAATATGACCACTTTTTTTCAAATTTTTGGTGGTCCGTCTGATAATTTTCCCCATCAACACAAGCATCCTGTCTATAGTAACCACTTGTCCACATACATGTAGACCAGATTTTATCAGTCCCCAGAGTGGTCTTTGTGGGCAGTTTTTTTACTGTATTTCATGACAGTTTCAAACTGACACCTTTGAAAACAGCCCTACCTTTACAAGTAAATAAAGCACAGACACCTTTTTTGTGTAAACCTACTTTTCTCAGACAGTCTAGCCAGACACCACTTTTGTTATCAGGAATTTGGCTCCCAAACAAGTACACACCAAAGCACTCACTAAGGTAACAACACTGAAAGATCATGTTAGCCAAAGGCTTAAAAGAGCAAATGGCAGATGAACAAGATAACACATTTAAGACCCTTGTCCAGCAAAACAAATAGTGGGTCTCTTGGCTTTTTATTTCTGGCCTAGAAAAAAGCTTCATATACAAAGAGAGCAAATCATGCAACAAGTAAAACAAATAGTGCGTCTTTTGGCTATTTATTTCTGGCCGAGAAAAAAAGCCTTGTATACAAAGCGAGCAAATTGTGCAGATCTTGCAATACCAGGGGCTATATTGCACAAGACACTGGACATATACAATGGGGTCTGCATGGGGGGTAACTGATTGCAGATTACATGGCTTCTTGGAACTGATTACAAGTTGTGTTAAATTGAACCGATTATGTTTAACGTGGAATTAGAGAATTACGGTTACAAATAACGTAAAATTAAAATGGCTTTACAGAAAATGGCCTTTAATGAAAATGTAGGTCCTTCAAAACTGTTAGAACAGGGGGGGGGTGCAAGGTGGTTTCAAGAACATATATTGTTCTTTTCTTATAGCCAAATTGAATGCTTTAGGGAGGCTAGAAGACTGCTGACACAGAAGATTTGACAAGAAAATTGAAGAATGCTAGCCAGAAAAATTCCAGAAACGATTTAAAGACGTCACTGACTACCACAGCTTTGTGGTCAAAGTGATAAAATCAGTAAAACAACTTTTGAAGGATCAGAAGACATCACTGAATAGCACAGGTATGTGATAACATCTGAAGAAAAACTTTCAATGACTGACATCTCATTACAAAAGAATAACATCCAGAAGACAGGAAATTTCAATGTTTCAAGATTTCCTTGATAAGATTTCTCTCTCAGAGGACAGGAAAGTTTCAAGATTCTCTTGATAAGATAACTCTCAGGTTTCCATTGTTGTTCTTAAGGCTTAAATGATGGACAGAGTGAAATCACCTATGACACCATATGTTAACTCAAAAATGATTTTAAAACTTATTACAAAGACTTTACGACTTTAAAAGATCTGTAAGACTTCCATGCAACAGTAATACCACAAACTGTTAATTTGCCATTGCTCTAAATAGCTACATCTAAGTTCATTTTGTACCAGTATGGCTAGTTTGTCCATTAACGCTTGACAACCAGGGTATGGATGAGCGGTATTAAAGGCCTAAGACAAAAGAATGTTGTGTTTCCAGTTACCCGACTGACCCTAGCAAAAACCTGCCTGACCCTAGCAAAAATCTGCCAACTGTGGCCTTTTTTTTGGGAGGTTGAACGCTGTTAAGGGAGACAAAATTTTCGATCTGCCATCTGAGCGATGAAAACGTTGTAGAATCGTTTTTAAAAATGTTCTCCTCATTTCTGTTGCAATAGAAAAGTGTGCTTTTACCATAATCAGAAACAAAACATTAATTTTCTTAGGCCTAATAAGGCACATTGCAGTTTTGAAACTTAAAAAGGGGCCCTCTCCTTTTCTCATCAATTTCTTTCAAAACAGAATTACATTCTCTTTATAAACTTTCCCAGCCCTTCCTAATCTTTTAAACGTTTTGTCCTTCACTTACAAATTTTAGAAAATTTCAACATTCACAATTCCACAAAGATGTTTCTAGTGCCCACAAACAAGAAAGTGCATCCATCAAGCCCACATCTCTTATGTAAATGGTAAGAGATCTCTCAGTGCTTTTCTTGGATCTGACTACAGACAAGCTATAAGAACCCCACAGGCCACTAAACTACAGTGTAACCCTAAAGATAAGCGACTCTGCTAGGATTAGGACTTGAGCACCTTTTAAGATTACCGGGGAGGTCTAACACTCTAAACATGTCCTTACAAGGGCAGGGGAGATTACTGGACTAAACACAGACTACTGTATGTAATGGCTGTGTGCAGGCTTATAGGAAAGCCGTCACCTTTTAAATATCACACATTAGTTGCAAATTTGTCTGGCTTTTATGTTGTGGAAAAACAAAACGATGTTTGAAATAAAAGAATAAACCTGGAAGAACAATGCATCCAGTAAAATAAAAGTGGTGACATGTAGAATAATAAAATTCAAGTGGGTTTTGACGTTCGTTTGGACTTAGGCTTCAACAATAGCTAATATATAATTATCAACAGATTCTTCTTTTGAATATTAATATGAATATATTTGATCTTCAAATATCTTATCTACAATGTTGAAACAACTCTATACATTCTCCCTTACTGTAAATCTTGAAATGTTTGCAATGTTTTAAATTTGCGAGGTTTCATGGTGACCTCTTACCATGAATCAGAACACTGCAAATATAAATGTTTCAACCGCACATTCAAAACACCGTGAAACCTCCTTTTACCTCCTACTGCAAAACAAAACCACTGCGAAAGTATAAATGCATTTCGCAGTAAAATGGAAGTGTTGGGAAATAAATACCTAGGAATTCCTTGGCGATCGTGTCTTCTCTTCGCAAGTCCACGATTTCCTCCTCGTCTCGCGGTGAGCTGGGCGCGGCGATGCTGATCCGTTTCTGGGCATCCTTCTGTCGCTGCAGCGCCGCTCGAAGCTGCGGGTCCACGGTCACGACCGTCATCACCACCACGTCCCGCGACTCTCGTATCAGCTCCACCACTTGTGCATGCGTGAAACGACGAACGTCCTCGCCATTGATCTACGCAAAAGGAAGGCAAAGATGTCAAGAACGAAATCACAATACCGACAATGCCTAATTTAGCATCAGTTAAACCGTCATAATATTTTGATATACATGTATAATGGTTTGCTCTTTTTCAAAATACTGGTGCAAGTTAGAGACATCAAAAAACATAATTACACAATAATAGTATTTGAGTAATTTCATGCTTCAGAGGTACTTTAACCATGCTTTTACAAAAAGATTTCATGTCTGGAATCAAATTAAATCAAACAACCATTGTTCCTTTTTTACAACTGAAACTTGAATAAATTACACTGCACTACATTTTATTTTTGAGAAAAACAACAAATCTATGATTTTTGGGTATGAATAGTTTTTGAGAATTAATGATTTTGTTCTACATGTACATGTATGTGTTCTTTGATCATGGTTAAGTGAATGAATACTAATTGAAGTTATTCTTCAAGATATAGCAACTCTGTAAAGTTCTATGTCTTCAAAATCTTGTGGTCAATCTCTGGGTAAAAAATTACTGGTTTTAAAAAGTTTGGTTTCTGTATTTTCACTCATGGGTGTTTTTCTTTAACCAACTCAACATTCATTAAAATGTCCTCGGGGGAGGCTACGGGTGGAGTGGACCACACAGGTGGTAATTGGTTTAACTTTGTTGTTGGCACCAAAGTACCGGTTAATCCAGTGAACGTGACAGTATACAAATGTACATGTGTAGCTGCCTGCAGTACTTACACCACTCAACAGGGGGCACTTCTAGCATGGGGTGAGATATACACTGCACACCATATCTGTACAGCTAATTTTGTCCCTTGACAAACCAGACTTAAAAAGGCTGGAATATCATTCGTAGTAAAACTTAAACCGTAATTCATTACTTTAATTCTATATAGCACATTATCTGCTATCCTGAATTCATCATTATGTGTCATAAATAACGCCAGATTCCACAAAAGTCACAATTTATGGTAACTTCCTTTTTTTGCTAAATCATCATTTGTTGTTTAAAAAAAAATCAATTTGACATTGAGATTCTCAAATACAGCATACTGCGTATATGACTGAACGTCAATTTAATAGGCCTTCTGAATTTACTGTGAATTAAGCACTGCTGGCCCTAAGCATTGCCAGGACCCCCATGGATTCATTTGCTTGTCTGTTCATTCCCTTGTAGTGCCTAGCGACACATACATGTAGGGCAACAAGTTTTCTTGCAAGGAGGGGTTGCAAGCCCTACCCTTGTACATGTTTGAGCCACCTCCTCGAAAACGGAACCCCTATTTTATGTCCCTTCCAAAAGACGGGTGCAGCCCCAACCGAGATGCCCTTCCCAGGATTTGAACCGTGGTTAGCAAATAATTGTAACCAGGAGCTCAACTGCGAAACTGTCACTAGTTAAGCCACAGGGACCCCCATGCAGACCCTCATATTTACCTGGAGTAGGAAGTCTCCCTTTTTCAGCCCAGCCCTCTCAGCGACACTGCTGGGGTCGATACTCTCCATGTACTGCAGGGCTGGGTGGGCCAGGGTCGGGGTGAAAGGCACATTCGGATTCAGGGCTGTGGAAAAACAATTACAGTTTGTTAACATTTGCAATAATCTTTGTTACAACCTTCAGAAACTGTAAAAATTGAAGTTACTATCATTTGAGTTATTACTAGGCATGTTCGCAATAGACCAATCCTGACTGTCGATCATAATTACATGTAGCAGTTCAACCAATGAGAGTATGGCAATCAGCGGTTTGACCAATGAGAGAGTGGCTGCATGTCTGTCAAATATTTCTATTTCTGATGTTGGATTTCTATGTTTTGATGGAGGTGGGCGGGGCTATGGGATCGGTCTATTTTCAGTACAGAACAATACAATAAACATTGAGGAATCACGCATTAGACAAAGATTTCTTTGAGGTTTACAGTCAATAAACGTGTTAACAAAAAGGAAAACGGTAAAATGAAAAAGGGACTACAGGCTGGACATGTTTGACACAAATATGTTAAAAACATCAAAAACATGAAAATTCTGTACAAACACAAAAGAAGGATGTAAGAAACATTACACACCAGCTAGTTTTTTGTTTTTGTAAAAAGCAAGTCTTAGAGTTTTGGACAGTTATGGAAGAAGAGATACAGAATGTTATGGAACATGAGATATGAACATTCACACTTGTAAGACATGTAAAATTTGCAAGTTAAGACTTGGTTCATTTACATGTAAGACTTGCATGTTCACAGGTATACTGAGGTTTCCATGTTCATACTGAGGTACAAGTAAAATTGTGAAGTTCGCATAGTCACACAAGCAAAGTGTGAGATTTGCATGTTCACACAAGCGAGGTTTAAGAATTTTGCATGTTCACACTTGGTACATGTAAGATGTGAGCTTTGCACGTTCACACTGGCTGCTTACCCTCTTCCCCATCCCGTGGGGCTGTTGTGCAGCAAGGTTTGGGGCAAAACAGCACATGCAAAGTTAGCACGTACACATGTAAACAGAACTAAACTAAGGTATCCATGCACATCTACCACAAAAACACAGGAAAGTTGACAGATACAAGATTCTGACACAAAATCTACAAGAGATGTGCTAGCATGGTACGTACAAAATGTAGGACACAAACATACAAATGTATCACACTAACATCTACATTGTACAGCCAAGAAGAAAACGAAACAAATTGGACAGCATTACAAATTACGATGTTATAATTAGGCTGTACTGACTTGATTCTACGGATGACAACCTAGTGCGCATCAATTTTTTTCGTCTCTTTAAAAAAAAGTTTGCAACTGTATGAACAAAGAAGCTGCAAAACGATAGATAGAAAAAAAATATGGATATTACTGAGCAAAGTCTTCTAAAGGCAAAGAAGAAGATGTGAAATGACAAAAATAATGAATTCATTGTTTGGTATACCATGTTCTGTGTTCAGTCAATTGACCAGCCACTTAGATTTTACAATGAAGGCAACTTTTTTTTTTCATGCTCACATCATTTTTTGGGTGTCCAGATACAATATGTCATCCACATATCAAATGAGTATGGCCATATTGCTCTAATTCACAGCTTTGCAAAAATCAACACTAATTGTCAGATTTTTGTGTGTAAAATACATATTAAGGAGGGTTTCAAAGTTTGGAATAAATCTTACTTTTTGCTCCTCTCAGCACAAAGCCAAATCCATGCTGGTCCCTCTTCAAGACAGCAGTCCGGGGTTTGTTATAACTGTGGACAAAAACCACAAATACGTCGTAACACAATCAAATCTATGTAGTAATTCAATTAGACCCACCCAACTGAAAAGATGATTTTATTTAGAGGCGCTTAATGTCAATGAAAATAACATCAACAAACCACTTATTACCTCTTAACAGTTCAAGGGGGCTATGTTTACACAAATTTCATTTTTGTCTAAACATAAGTCTCTAGTGACAAAATGACTACCTATGATGTATGAAGAAGTTTGCGTAAAAATATTTCCAATGTTGTAAAATGGAAATTATCCTCCTAGCAAACCTGCACATTTATATATGCCTTGGTGGCTTGGAACAACGAATGAGGAAGATATATCAGTCAAAGCTGGCCAAGAAGACCACCCAGGGGACCAATAACATCTGGCTATGTGGACGCTATAAGGGACCATCAAAAACTCGTCACATTGGCCAGGTGGTCCTTATGTAGAGGTGGTCACTCGTAAAGATCTTACTACAGTTAAGGTAATTCACTCCTCTTTAACTCTATCATAAAGAACAATGCAAACTCACAAGTTACAGAACAGCAGTCTCCAATATCGAAGCATTCTAACACAAATGACGGTCTCGATTTCTAACAAACGTTTACGAAACGTTATCCCTTTGGAAGTGTTACACCCTTACACCAGGCCCCATATCCGCGGGCTCTCCCCCTCTGTTGGAGGTATGGGGAGGTATTTATTCCGTTCAATCCAATTCAGCCGAGATTGCCGAAACATCAATACTCCTCTATACCCCATTAACCACAGCAAAGGGACTGGGGCGCGCTGATGAGGTAATGGAACAGTTATTGCTCCATGGTGGCAGCCACGACGCTAGATCTACCGTCATTCTCATCAACGTTGCTTGGGTGAACGGCACGCGCCGAAGGGAAAACCGTTAACGTTGGTACTTAATGTTACCATACTCTTTCGGAACTGGCTATGGAATTGAAAGT
The DNA here is from genome assembly GCA_035149815.1 of Branchiostoma lanceolatum. Taxonomy (NCBI): domain Eukaryota; kingdom Metazoa; phylum Chordata; class Leptocardii; order Amphioxiformes; family Branchiostomatidae; genus Branchiostoma; species Branchiostoma lanceolatum. The sequence goes on from CM068881.1 coordinate 9,811,118, forward strand.
GGGCAATAGTGCTATTTACATTGCCATAATGCAAGAGTTTGCTAATATATGTACACACATGCTTTTTATGTCAAATGTTTAGAACTGACAGTGAACTGACAGTGACAAGTTACGACAGTTTTACAGACACTACTTTCTAAAAATATCTCCTTTCCAATTCACCACATGAGCTAAGTTAGCTGCTTTTGAGTAGTTGAAAATTGTTGGCACTGAAAATCGAAAACCGGCCTGTCTATAACTGTTTATGGAGTGGTAGCTTACAGTATAATGGAATTGGCAAATAAAGTTCTCCGGGCTTTTTATCTTAATGCAAAAGTAACTGGTTGTAGCTGTAATTTTTTCACAGCACTCTTACAGCCACTATAACACCATCCCATTTCATCTTTCTTTTTTTTAATTTGTAATGATACTCATAACGTTTCACCACATACATGTAGAATTGTATATAGGAAAACAGCACATCAAAACTGTTGACTGGAGGTCTGCATGGGGTTGGGGTGGGGACCGTCTAACACCCTACGCTAAATTCAGGAAGGCAGGCGCTACATGTATGTTACATAAAGTTGTTGGGCTGGCTTCACTTTATTATTACACTAAATTCAGGGCCAATTATGCTTTATGTAGAATGCACTGATAACCTTCTACGTTACATTTGAGGCCTACGGATACGTGGAATTAAAACAACTGATTAGCCTCCACGTAAAAGAGCATGCAGACCCCCTTTGCTATGTACCATGCAGGTACTACAAGTAGCTGCATTGGCATACAACGCAAAATCAACATATGGCCACATTTTAGCGGACAGTTTAACTGACTCTTTCCAGCTACAGTATTACCACCCTATTACATGTACATCTTTATCACTCTCTTTCCAGTTTGCAATGGTACTCGTAAACGGGGGCTCCATGCCCTTTTATGTGGAGAATAATCAGCCGCTTTAATTCCATGTAATTCATAGCCGAGCTGCTCAAATTTAACGTAGAGCATAATCGGTGCATTCCACCAACCTAGTCCTAGACCACCTGGTCATTGGGGGACAGGGTAGACATGTATAAGGAGATCAGCATTCTACCTAAAGCATAATCGGTGTCTGAATTTAGCTCAAAGCAAAGACAGCATGCAAATGCACGAAATACGTAGCCACTATCTTCCTGAATTTAGCATAGAGCGTTGACTGTAACCCCCATGCAGGCCCCCATAAACATTCCCATATAGAACTGTAACAGTAGACTCTATCTTACCTGTTTTCCATGGGTAAGGCAGGTGCAGTTTTAGCCCTGTGCATCCTTTGCTCCCTCAGTGCCTTCACCCCAGCTGTAAAACACACAAAAACACGCTCTGTAAACATCATGTCTTGGTCAACGCACCCGACAATTCAAGACCTTTTCAGTCAGTGGGGGCCCGAATATGTACCCTTGAGGAACCCCATAAGGCATATTTCACAATGATGTGTATCCATTCAACTCCATAAGTTATGGCACGGTCACATTCATTGTTCATGTAGGTCGTCGTACTATTTTGATGTCGTAGAATTTTCAAGCAAGCTGTGATAGAACCATTATAGTTGACGAGGATCTAACAAAGTTTTCATAACAAGCCAACAGAATTTTGTATGACACATGCACGACTAACCCAAGAATGCCCTCAGTCTGCAAACATACAACGATCGTACAATGAATGTGACCACGTCATAAGTAGTGAAAGTAAGCACGAGATATCACACAAGAGTCCCATCCTGTCAATGTGACACGTCCTGAAATAAAAGATGGTCGAGGATAGCTTTTGCAAAGATACATTTGTAGAGAGGATCATCAAAAAACAGTGACCATACTGTATTAGGAAGCAATGGAATCACCAGTTGGGTAAAAAGTATAGCTCAATACGTCTCTAGCAGTCTATGTATATAGCTGGTAAAGTGGACAGCAATCCAATAGGGCCACATAGTAAATGTTGTAATAAACCAGCGTCCCACTACTACCTACCCATCTTTAAACATCAGACAAGTCATCCGAACACAAAGACCAATAGAAATGCAGTGACTGACATGCAATGTACATGCACGTACCATCTACAACTGTTACAGAATTAAGTCCAGTTTTCAGCCAGAGACAGTTTTTAAATACAAGATTATCCTATGGATGGGAGACTTAGAACTAGACCACATCTCAAACTAGTATCTCTTCAGACCTGAGAAAAAAATGCCCTGTCATGGCCCAAAAACAACCTTAAATCGCCTGATTCACTCAGTCTTCTCTCCACTAATACAAGAGTACCCTACGGATGGGAGACTGTTAGGCACTAAACAACATCACAGACCTAAGGTCTCTTCCGAGCATCCGAAACAAATACACTGTCATCAACTACCAAACAACCTTAAAATGCCTGAAACTTTCGGTCCACAGTCTTCCTCCCTCCACTAATACAAGAGTGCCCTATGGATGGGAGAGTATTAGTACTAGACCACATCCAACACTAGGCATCTCCAGAGACCCGACCTATGCTTCTGTGTCTCTATACTTCACTTATCTATCTTTAATGCAAGTTGTGCACAGAGTTTGGGAGCGAGGATTACCACAATCGCTCTCAAATGCTCAGCGCACTGTCGGCAAGATCTTTGAAGATGGAGAAGGATTCTTTTAAGAGCTTTGGGGGTATTGGAAACGTCTTAGGGCCTTTCAGAGCAGAAGATACTTTAGTTTCTTTTGCATTCAGAGATAGACATCTTCAAAGGCAACCAAAGAGAGTGAAGTCAGTGAACACTTTACAAGTACATGATCATACATGTATGTCATTCTGATAACTGCTTGTTGCCTGCCTATACTTTTTTCCTTTCTTATATTGCCTAAAGACTAAATAATTTTTATATAAAATACTAAATAAAAAGGTTGTTGCAATTTCACTGCAAGTTTATCCCAATTGATTTTCATTTCTTAATCATACAATCAATTCATTCAAATATAAATGGTCTCAACCTTGCTTAAACAACGAAGGTTCTGGAAGCCAAAATGCTATTACGTTTTGTTATCATATCCATTATGACCCAAATAACCCAAAGTTGTCAAGAAAATTTTGCCCCATTTTTCCAAATCTTCACAAGATATTGTAAGACGCCGCTCTAGACAACTTAAGACCAACCTAAGACTACCCGTTTATTGATCGAACCCTTACCAATGAATTTTTCAGCCAGCACCTCAAACATAGTATTGATTATCATTCGCTAGTCGGCAACTTTCCATTTGTTTTGTAACCTGACCCAACAGAACAGGTTAATTAGATCTTTTGATCTCCCCTGTCTACCTGGATATCTATTTTTCAGAAAACGGCAAGAAAAAAAGCTCCCCTACGGAAAACAAATGTACCAGACAGTTTTACCAATTATACAGGTGCCAATAGCAATCTAGGATGCCCCAGATATGTGAGTTAACTTCATTTGTCAGCAAGTGTTCTGATTGGCTTGTTTCAAAGCTCCCTAGAGGGGGGTCACACCTAATGGGGAGGTGGTGAGGGATCAAGGCTTGTTTAATCAGGGGTGTCCATGGAGAAATGGACACATCAGCAATAATAACACAGGGGTGCTTTGTTATAGCATGGTCACGTTTGTTGTAGGCCATTGTATGTTTTGATGATGCAGAATTTTCAAGTAGACCATGACAAAATCTACTGCTAACAACGATTTTTATGATAGGTTTTTCTGGCAGCTCAAATTTCTAGAAGAAACAAGTAAATGCAGCTACGTGTATAGCTATTGATAGTCAGCTCGGTAGGAAAATGGATAACACAGTTATTTGTTGCACAACCAAAAGGATGCAGGAGGGGGGGATAGAAGCTTAGTCACATTTGGGACCGCATTCTTCTCACTGCAGCGCCACCTAGCAGTGGGAGTTAGTATTTCAAGCCATAAACATGTTGAAGGTACCCAGTCATATTCCCCCAGCAATTTTTCCATACAATGTTTGTTCCATTTTTCAATTCTTTTTTAGTTAATCCAAAGGGTTCTCTTTAGCCTTGGTGGAAAAAAATGTGAGGGAGTATGACGTAAACTAATTCAATTTTGTAAATAGGGTGGGCACTGGGCACCCAGCTACATGTACCTGGGTAGCTTCTCTTTTCCCATAGCACAGATCAAATTGCAGAGATCACAGAAAATTGACTGTGAAGACAGCTCCAATTTCTATAATGAATTGAATGGATACCAATCTCCTTTTAATTAACTCTCTTATCAATCAGTAGCTAAGACTATCAATCAACTTCTCTTACTATTTACAAATTTGCTACCTCCCCATGCATGGCCTGCCCACCAGATTTGTTTATTGACGTTTTCCCCCTAATGGCTTTATTTAAGATTCCGGAGGTAGGTCTGTTAACAATGGCTCCTCCCAGGGGCGTGTTTAGAGTCTTGAGTCAATACTCCATATCTTGGGTTTCTCAGATAAGTTTGATGAGGTTGACCTATATTGAATGGTTGCTTGAAGCAGTTCAATATGGGAGCTAATAGCTGTCAATAGATTAGGTTATATTTATCTGGAGGACTTCAATCATGTCAGTTTGCTGTCTATTGACTGTGTTGTATCAAGACAGTAGCATTGGGGCTTAAAATAGTCAAAGTGAAAGTGATCTCTAACAAGTTAAGTTCATATTCCATGATTCTTTGCTGTGTCAGCGTTGGCCAACCGTCACCAGCCAATCACATCCCCAGCTACAATCAAGAGGCAACGTGATTGGCTGGTAACCCCCCTCAAATGACAGGAGGGGAAATATCTGATTGGTTGACGACTGGGTAGTGCTAATGCAGCAAGAAAGAGTATCTGTATCTACATAGCCGGTATAACCGTCATTCGGCGTAACACACCAACATCGCAGGCACGCGGCACGACAGCAGCAGCAGTGCTTGACTCCTCTAGAGGATGACTCAGACAAAACATCTTGCTTTGTCTTGAAGGACGAAGAAAAGTTCCCATCAACAAGAATGGCATGGAAAATTGATGGGTGAGAACTTCACCAGACATCCTCTTTAGAGTACAACAGAATCCCATAAAGTCTGATGTTCGACATGAAGTTCGACACAACGCACCAAAAGACCCATTACCTCCACCGACAAATAACACCAACACACATCGATTGAAGGCTATATTCTCTCCTATTTCATACTTAAGAAGACATTGCCAATCCTCCTAATTTTCCCCTTCGATAGAAACTCCTCAGTGCGGATATTGCTCCATTTTGGGGGATTGAAAGACTGAACTTGAGTTGCCACTTTACGTTGAAGTGAGATATAGAGTTAATTTCTAGTCCAAAGTAACTACCAAAGTTTCTCCAAAGCAATCACAGCAAAGGAAATGGAAGATCCAGTCAACCATATATACAAGCCACGTTTATTGGTAGTTAAACGCAATCTTTCCTATTGAGATAAGATACTTTACGTGATTGAATGTGACCCTTGTGAAGTGTGTAAACCTTCTTCGAGCTTTTTTGTTGCTAGATTGCGGATCTCTAAAGAATGTTTTACAACTTTCATAAAATGTGGAAACGCTTTGGATGAAGTTCTGAATGCAGAACATTAAATGTAAGCCTTCATATATGTCATAATCTTGTCAAATCTCATACATGAAAGTTGGTTATGACATGTTGTATGGGAAAAACAAGCCATCAATTTGAAAGTAAACTTTTAATGCCAACCTCCTAAAGTTTATGGCTGGATTTTGTGAACTGTTTGGCAGTAAAGGCTGAAATTGAGTTCAAGTTTACATACAAACGATGAACTTTATAACTGAGGTTACAACAGTACGATCACGAAAGCTCACATTTTAAGTGTTTTTGTAGTATAAATCCATTCAAACTAGTCTCCAATGGCGATTGTTAACTGAAGTCTGAAGCAATTTCATATGGACTTTAAAACTACTAAATTAAAATATTCAACTTGAAAACAGGGAAAGGCCCTGTAGTTAAACTAGTATAGCAACCTCACAGTTGATCTCCTGGTTTCAGTTAGTTGGTAACTGGGAAACACTGGTTCAAATCCTGGGAAGGGCATATCAGTTGGAGCTGCACCCGTCTTTTGGAAGGGACGTCAAATATCTATATAGATGTGGTCCCATGTTTGAGGAGGTGCCTCAAGCATGTTAAAGGGCTAGCAACCCCTCCCTTTAAAAATATACCCTGTTGCTGAAAATGCAAGAAAACTTGTTGCCCTATAAACATGTATGTGCCACTAGGCACTACAAGGCTCTCAGCAAACGAACGAACTTGAAAAAAGAGTCTGAGGTCTGTACCTTGCTACAAACAGTTTCACTTGCTTCATTTTCACTTTAAAATATGGGATTCCAAAAACCAAGAAAATAAATTTGTGTTGCCCAACCGTGGATCCTACATTTACAACATGTAGTACCTTCACCTTATAAAGCACATTAAAGATTTCTGTAGTCCACCGATGGAGTCGACCTTGACTAACGGGTGAGGGCATTACACTTGCCAGTCTAGAATCGATGGCTACGGTCGATAGGCAACTTCAAGTGCACTTATCCTACCTTCTAATTAAGGGAATGTCCAGATTTCCTCAGGATAAGTAAGACGAACTAGCCTGTGCTGGCAACCCCTATAAATTGCATGAACTTTGGTCCTATCAGATTTTCACTTACTTTTCTTACTTTTATCGGTGTTTGCCTATGAGATTTTTTATAGGATTGATTGAGATATTCTAACAAGATGTCGGTGGTTGTTGCTGTCATGAGCTTGATTCTTTTGGATGACATTTTTGTTACCGTATTCCTTTTTACGCATACATAACAAGGTGCAAGGTGGTATTGTGGTTAAGGTTGCTGACTTAGGATCTCAAGATTCTGGGTACCAATCCCTAACAGGCCTGAATGTTCTTAGCCTGAGTGTCATCCTGTTTCAGTTCCAGACTCTACCTTCACCAAACATTTCTGGTGAAGGTAGAGCCTGGAACAGAAACAGGATGACACTCAGGCTGCAATGTTCTGCCCTTGGGGAAGGCACTTTACACCTGTCCAGTCCTATCTCCCCTCTAGGCTTACCTGAAAATGAGTACCTAGCTTTGGTTAGGGATATCATCTCAGATAGAGGTTACATATAAGCCTGAAGCCCAGTATAATTCACTGTGTGCCCACCGCAAACTTTAAACATTGCAACCACCACCCCTTGCCGGTAAAACAAAATTCAGTCCTTCCCAACTTAAAAAGAATTCCCAGTATATCATCCTCCAAGTAATTCAGCCACATAAGCCCTTAAATAAAAACTTGCTTCTGCGTCCTTGAAACTTTGGAAATACGACTCTTCAAAAGACACTAAGAAGCCTCTAATTTTATTCTCTTCTCATTTCCTTGCTTGGTATCAGATAAACGTCTTAGCATATAGGACTCCTCAAAAGTGCCTCAAGCAAGCATCCCCCTATAATCCCCAATTTGTGCACTCTGTGTGAGAACTGTTATACATGTACTCTTAATAAATGGGGGCCTGACAACACTGAATCCAGAAGAAACCCCTACGTACCTATTACACTAAAATCAAGGACGGCAATTATGCGAAATCTGGTCGCTTCGCCACGAATTACGTGAATAAGACAGCCTTCCCTTCGAATTTCAGGAAATAAAAAAAGCTTGCCTATGCCTTAGGGAAAAGGGCATGCAGGCCCTCTTCACACTTCACAATAATCAAAAATCATCACGACAAAGGCTCTATGTTATGAAATCATCCACAACGTGCACAACACAATTGCCAAGTGACCCATTCCAGGAGCACATACATCCCTCATTATGTGTTCATCTGCATACATATTACTCAATATTTCCCCAAAACCCACTGCTTAGCCTGCTAGGTGGGAACTGATTCTTTTTATGTCAGACAACTTCAAATTAATCCCTCCTTAATATCACTAGACTCAATGGTTTCTCTTTTTTGTTCTCGAGATCTCTTTTGATTCTCTAATTATATCATGTGAAATTTTAAGAGTGTTTGTTTTGTGCAACCAGCTAACTCAACTGCCTTTTAGGCATAACACAACAGGTTTGTAGTTGTGTAAGACAGGACTGTAAGGTTTGATCCACCCCTACTCTAACATGTCTAAGTTTGTACACTTTTTCAGAAGTGTCTGGTGGGATATTTAACATGCTTGAGGTGTGGCTCTCCTCTAACACTGAGGCTGGAAATCCGGCTTAATGACCCACCCTACAGGAAGTCCCCAATCACAGTTTCATTTTTACCTGGGTGGAGTGAGAAAACAGGTGTTAAGTGCCTTTCTCAAGGGCACACTAATGGGGCCTGCTGGGGATTTGAGTCCGTTTAATCCCGTGGATTCCGCAGATTGAGATCAATCCCATGCCTAGGTAAATCCTGATTCGGGAATCTAGGTATGTACCCTTTTCTGAGCCACCCGGTTATCAATAACCTTGCTACAATAAGTATAAATCCCATCTTACCCTATAGTCTGCAGCTAACTTTTTTTCTATCTCCTTTGATGGTCTTGTCAATAACAGCAGAGACAGACTGACTCAAGCCAATTTTCTCGAGCGCTGTGGCTTCCGACCGGGACAAGGAGCGCTGATTGACCCGGGGACTTGGGGAGAATGCCAAGGAAACCCCGGCGGTGTGAGACAAATGGATATTGCTTAGGGCGGTCGATACGCCCTCCCTCACTCTACACCTGCGCCAGGGTGAGGCTGGACCTGGCTTTGTCAGGGGAGGAGAACAAGCAATTTACCTGGTACATTCATTTTGTAAAATCGTTAAAGGGTTTAGAGATCATTTTCTTTCAAGAGGGGTACTGTATATTTTGGCGCCAAAACTGCAAATCTCCATTCAGATTGCCGTCATATTTTCACAAGTCCTGCCGTCATATTTTCACAAATAACAAGAAAACAAGCCGCATGAAGATTCTGGTACATCTTTGAACTGGGCTTTTTCGTTTTCTTTACAGAGGCGTATTGTATATCATGGTGCCCATACTGCAAATATGCCGCACTTAAAAATCTCCAATCAGATTGACGTTTGCAACTACTTTTCAACATAATGCCAACATATTTTCGCAACAATTTATCTGGTACATTCATTTTGTAAAACCGTTAAAGGGCTAAAAGATCATTTTCTTAAAGGAAGCGTATTGTATATTTTGGCACCAAAATTGCAAATATTCTAAATTTAAAAATCTCCATTCAAGTAATTTTCAATATATTGCCGGCATATTTTCCCAAAAATGCAACTTATCTGGTACATTCATTTTGTAAATTGTGAAAGTAATTAAATATCATTTTCTTTAAAGGGGCTTATTGTATATTTTGGCACCAAAACTGCAAATATTCTGAACTTTAGAATCTCCATTCAGATTGATATTTGCAACTAATTTTCAACATATTGCCGGCATATTTTCACTAGTCCAGCGTTGGTAAGCAACGCGAAAGCAAGTTGTGCGTTGTCTGCTGCTTTTCAGTAGCCTACTGAAAAGTCCCCAGCCGCACAATGTAAAGAGATACCGGTACACATACACATACTTTTACACATTTTCACATCACAACACAGTCGCATTCATACGCTGTGCAGCTTAATAACTGAAAGGTAGACTCAACGTATGATGTAGAAAAAAGACCAAAACAGTGATTTTATTTTAATGTTTGATTGGTCAGATTCTACAATATGTACCTTTAAGAAACAATGTGGAGCATTGTAACTTCCTAACTTTTAAAAGCTTTTTGTTTCATCGATGCAGAAAACCTACACTTTCCATATGCACATAAGTTTAAGCCCCAATTCCAAAAGCTGCAGCATTGAAAATGGATAACAATATTCGTGCATATATATTGCTACTGATATACTCCTATCAACGTGCGGTATTATCCCATACTGGAAATAAGTGACGCGCCCAGAAAACCAATACGTCTATTGTCCCTTCAAAATTACACCAAGCTTTAATACGTGCCAAATTTCAAAGCCGTCGGCCCTTCAAACTATGGAAATATAAGACGCTGGTAAGACTTTATTACACGCAATTATAAGAACAAAGGGAGAGATCAATGTGGGTGAATCCGGCAATCACCGGGACTATTAATAAGTCCCCATTCAGTGATCCGTCTTACTTTACAACCAGTCGATTAAGTGTTAGAAGACAAAACACACTGGGAGGAGAAGTATTGCTTGGCGTGGTACCAAAACTTACAACGTCAACGAAGCAGAGACTGAGAACTTGAGGTTTCTTAATGTTTCACATAACCAGTACACTGCCTTTGTATAGTAGGTACCAGATGCATAAGAATGGACTGTAAGGTTTTATCCACTCGCAACGGGATAGACCCCTACTCTTTTAGATAAGTGTGGCGGGTTCTTTAACGATGTCGAGGTGTGGCTCTCCTCAAACACAGAACCTCTGGCTTGACGTCCCATCCAACAGGATGTCCCCAACTGAAGCTAGGTACTCATTTTCACCTGAGTCGAGTGAAAAATAGTTGTAAAGTGCCTTTCCTAAGGACACAACATCGGGGCCTGCTAGGAATTTGAACCCAGAAACTTTAGATTCTGCATCAACAAACCTAACCACGAGACCGCCTTACCACTCACTTGTAACGTGGGTGGTGGCCTTTAAGACTTCTAACCGCTGATTAGTCTGCCAAATCTTAACACCTCAAGATATACCTCAGGGCAAACGGATGCCCCCGAACACTTCAATCTACACCTGACCTGCCTGCACTACACCCAAAGTGTCTTCAACAGGAGATCCATCACAGAGGTCGCTCAAGGACAACCACTTCATAAAAGAACTCCAAACATAAATCCCGTTTTACAACTGATATGGACGAACTTCCAGGCAAATTCACCATAATTACGCGAGTCCATTTATCAATATCTGCAGTTCGTTCAACAATCGTTAATCTCGATCTACTTAAGCCCATGAAAAGGCAGTGCAGACGAAATGCAGCAGTCAATTTTAGAGTAAAACACGGAAAGCCCATTATTCAATAAAAGGAACGCAACTGTTCGGAAGAAACGACAACGTCTATCGATAGATAGCAGAGTTCTTTGCACTCGGCCAAGAGCGATCTACCCGTCAAAGTTTTGGTGGTCGACATCTATCATTTACGAAGGGAAATATCTTTCAACTCAAAAGCAGCCTGCTTGACGCCGACGACCTAACCTGAAAGACCAACCCAGGAAGACAAAAAAGAACGGCGTGATATGAATTTCGAATAAACACCTGTCTGTACTTTTATTCGTCGAAGCCTGTATGCTTGCAAAAGGTCGGATCCCACCCCTATGCTCCGTTTTCAATCTCTTTCATTTTTGCTCTTTCGGTCTAATGACAAAACATGGGTGGATAATTGGGAGATGAAGTTGGTGTCAGTTCCGTAGGGCACGATAGTGCAACCAATCTCTTTGGGGCGGATTATGATCGTCTTTTGATTCCAGCCCATTCTTTGTGCCACTATAGAGAATGTCATTGTTCACGAAGATAACCTGGCTATGTGGGACGAACACTGAACAAAATAATGCAATTCAGTGACCCAAAAAAGAAGAATGGACCTTATTTTCAAAGGGTGACTGCTATGGAAGCAATGGCAAAAGAAATCTAAAAAAGATGAGCATCGTTTTGTAAAGAGGGTCAGCATGGGGGGACTTGGCAATGATGTCTAACGGTGAATTTAGGAGGAGCAGCAACCCTTAAGCTTAATGGTGAATTTATGAAATCCAGCTTAAACGGTAAATTGACGAACATACACTTATTCCTTGAAGCACTACTGTTACCTCAACTGCTAAAACACTGTGACTTTTGAGCAACTGACAATCGACTGTACAATATGAAGAATTTGTAAATAATGATTAACCGAGAATTCTCTTAACCCAAATAACGTGCTAGAACGAATTAGAAGTGACCAGTAACACTTTTTTCAACAACGATTTACAGACAATGTTTATCATTATGTTAAAGTGAGTAAGCTACGATTAACAGTAAACTTTTCATCAAAATAGCTCACTATACATATATGCCTCACAGAAAAAGGCATGCATACCCTCTTGTAGACTAAGCCCTCCTTCATTACTATACATGTACTTCAACATGCTTCAAGTCACGTAACATCAAGTCTATGACTCAGCGTTTAGAAATCCGTACACACACTGTGTTATCAGACCTTTGGCAAGGTGTTGAAAGTAATGCATACTTTGCGACTCAAACTCCCATGTAATGACATACATACCAACAGCTGCAGGTATTAGAATTACATCAAAAACCTGAAATATCTGATCTTATATACCTTTTCTTTCAACAACATACACATCACACAACAGAATGCAATTACATACAATATACATGTGTATCGCACAGGGTGTACTGCTGAAAGCCAATTAATGCATTATTTTTTTTAACGTAAACAACAGCCAAATCTAATCTTGTCTAGAATATATCCTACAGTGCAAACGGAAACCTTAGCAAAAATACCAACAAGCCTCTAAAACTGATATTTCAAAAATTCTTGTTACTAGAAACCTATGGACTAGAAATACCAATTCCTGGCTATACTTTTGAATGCCACTTATTTCATGAGTTTCTTACGCACACAACAGCCATATGTAATGTTGTCTAGAGTATATCCTATACATAAAAATGTAGACCGAAACCTTAGCAAAAATGTCAACAAGCCTATTAAACAGATAAAAAGAGGCCTGTTAAGAGACACTTATGGATTAGAAATACCGATTCCTCGTTTCAGTGGGGTGAATTTTTGTTGGGTGACAAAATGTCCCTTTAAATTCCTACCACACATTCTCTATATCTATAAAAATGCTATCGAGCCTCAAAAAGTACCTGTTTACAAAAACCTACAGTATGGATGACAAATACTAACTCCTGGCTCCAGTGGAATGAATTTTTGTTGGGTGACAAAAGAAACCTTAAAATTCCTACCAGTTCCTACAATCTAGACAAAAACTGTGGCAAAAATGCCATCAAGCCTCTAATTATAAGACACTCAGATAAAAAAACTACCAGGTTACAAAAACCTATGGATGACAAATACGAACTTCTGGCTTCAGCACTAGTGGAAGGATTTTTTGTTGGGTGACAAAATATACCTATAAATTCCTATCACACCTTCTATACCGGTAGCTACTTTTTCAAATGTCTACTACAGGTAATGTATAGCTTTCATGATTACCAATACCAAAACCATGAATGTACAACACCACAAAATTGAATACAAGCCTAACTGGTAGGTTACAACATCCAGTAGAATACGGTTAATTCAAACTGGTCAAAACGTTACCTACCCCAACACAACATCTTTGCTTCCTGTGCAGCGACACCTCACATACTCGAGAAGTCGTCGGAAACTGACAAGATTTTCTGTGTGGCAACCAGCTGGGATAAGTTGGGCTGTACCATCTACTAGCTCATGAGGGGTGGACTGGTACAAACCATTTTCTTTACCCCCTTTGAAATGCAAAATAAGTTACTGCGTATTCAAGCTGGGCTGGAAAATGCAGTTACGTGTATACCATTGGTCATCAAATGTGCATAATGTAAAAAAATGGGATGAAACATTACTAATTTAATTTTTGGTAAATGATATTTTCCCCTGGGGTCCTAATGTGCCTTGAGCCAATTGGACCCTGCTTTAGCCCCAATATGTGGATAAAACCTTGTATAGATTTGATGGGTTAATTACATCCATACCTATCCCAGGTGCCCTGGCCATGGTGATTGACCTTGTGATGACTTAGGGCGACCTCTAACCCAGTAGCAGGGCCTGGGTGTCCAAGGCTAAACCAGAAACAATGCATCACTTTGTACTAACGTCTGTCTACCAGTACACCAAGTACTGAACCAGGCACATTTCAGAACAGTTCCCAAATACTGGGATTTTCACTAAAGCATGATGTATAAGCTACCCAAAGTCTAGATAACACGAGAATCAAGTGTACTTATGTGCGATCTAGGAATGCTAAGACATTACCTTGTTGGAGACAACTGTAATTCTTTATGATAGATTATATAGAGACAGAAACACAGTTTTTCAAAGTTTTTCAATCATTCATAACATTCTACAATCCATAAATGCAACAATGGAAAAATGAGTTATCAAATATTTAAGTTTCCGAACTTTTTGTGCTGCATGTAGCATTGCTTTGAACAAAACCTACATCTACATTCATACATTTTTCGTGTATGCCTTCATATGTATTTCAGTCATTAACATCTCAATGTGCTTTGTGAAAGTTTGTATTGAATTTTGTGTATTGTCCAGTTACCAGGGCTAACCCTTTGTTATAGATTGTTGGGTAGCCCTGACTGTACTTTTTTTTACAGCCGAACAAATCAATCAAATCATCTACATTCATACCTGTATGGAAGAGCCCTAGCAAAAGCGGGTCACTGACCTATCTGATAAGCCTATTTCTTCCAAACAGTTTAGAACCTAGAGTCTTCCTCCTGGTGTGACCTATAAGTCCTTAGGGTGTGAGATTGACTACATCTTATCAGTGATTCCCCTGATGTCTTAGATAAGATGGGAAAAGGGAAGGAGCATATTGGGGTCAAGCATGGGAAAATGGGGTCTTACTGTAAATTCATTTACTTTTGCAGGGACTTTATTCTATTTTGCGTTTTGGCTTTGGAGGTTTTGGCTTTATTTCAAGTTCACGGTTAAAGCAATTCTGTACATTGGAAATAAACATTCGTAGCAGCATGAATTTATGGTGGAGAAATAACCGCAAAAACCATGAAAATAAAACCAGCGCAAAAGTTTCAAGATTTACAGTAAAGCAGCCTTTCTTGCAAGTCTTTTAAAAACGGTATTCCTTATCTTTGAAATTGACTTAAAACTGACTGGCATTTCAAGCTGTTGAAATTCAGAAAGTAGGCAATAGACACTAATAAAAAAGTGCACATAAAGATAGTGAGGGCTATACCATTTCAAACATTGAAGAGTGCAATAACAATATTTTGTTTTGAAATTTAAATACACTATAAAACCAACAATATTCATAATGAATTGTGAACTATATGCCAAATATAGGAAGGAACACATTCTCCTAGAAATAACAAGAGTTTCACATTTGTTTGAAGATTAAAAATCAGTATTTTGTTTTCCTACACCCCTGAGGACCACAATGGCCTGATCTAAGAATCCTTGTGAGCAAACCTTCCTCCAGAGACAAACACCCCCATGTCCTCCTTCTTCCAGATCAGAGAGAAGATGGCTCAGGTTTTGATGACCTTTAAATCCCAACATCTGTCTCCATCACCTTCCTGACACAAATGTCCTCCATCTGTCAACACTGACCTCCATCTGTCAATCAAACTCCCTCCCTCCTCCAAGCCTGCATTCCTCTCAAGTCCCGGGCTGCCATTGGTCAATGTCTAACTTGATCATGACTTATGGCAATATTTGAATTTCTCTATCTAGATCTGTCAATCATCCTCCCACTACCAGGAAGCATTCCATTTGTACAGTCCTTGCTTCTCATTGGTCAATACTAATTACACATGACTGACTGTGACCTACATGTACATGTAGGACAGAATGCTATCTGTCAATCATCCAGCATTCCTTTTGTGAAATGTTTGATTCTCATTGGTCAATCATAACTTGATCAATGTCAAAGGTAACTTCATCCAATATATGACCTTATACTCCTTACCCCAAGCACCGTTGTGGATGTCTTAATGTGTTAGTTATGAAGTACACCAAATACCTTACAAAATGCCCTCATACATGTTGGTTAGTGACACCAAAACCTTAGCTTTCGTCCCTTTTAATTATGGGTACACAAAATACCTTCAGTATTACTGGACAAAGAAAACTCGGTCATCCTCAATCCTGTAGCCCTGCTCACAGTGGAAGCTCGCTCTCTTTGCACATGGCTAACTTGACCATGTGTATTCTCCTCTATGTTTCTTAAGGTATTAAGGGCTAAAGTGTCCTTTGGAGGAGGATTTGCTTGTAACTTCTTCATTTCTGAAAAATGTATCGGTTGTTTTAACATGGTGGCTTCAATGTTTTTAACAACCTGTTTTGTTTTATTGCACCAACCTTATTTCAAACCCCTGAAGCTAAGCTTATAATTGTCTGTGAGCACAAGCAAGAATATGAATAATGAATTTATTGCAAACTAAACCAGCATCCCCCTTTTAACCTTCTCCCTGCTGCCTAACAACAAAACCAATCTGAAGTGTGTTCCAAACTAAAAGCGGAATACTTGAGACAAATCGTAATGCTTTTTCAAGGGCTGATCGTGATCGTGCAATGCGGCTTTGCTACAGCTAAACTACAGCCCTTCCCAGCATCCACCTCTGCATGGCGACTTTACACGTCTACCTTCTTCTCCTTCATCAATGTTTATTGTCTGACTGATCCACAGCCCCATACTCCGACCAATCGTGAAGGCTTTTATAGGGCTCTCAGAACGGGGAGTGTCCTCTCTTTTCATTCGTCGTACAGTGTCTCGGTAGTACGAGTATTCGTTCGCTACGCTGTGAGACGACAGTCTTCGATAATGTCCTGTCGACCCTTGTCTCTCTACAGTGCAGGGTAATGGTAAATTATTGAACCACTACTTGTATGTACATGAAATTAACTTGGTGTGTTTTTAATGTGAGAAAGTGTCATTTGGGCAGTGAAACCATGCTAACAACTTTGAGCTAAAAGAATCCCTTGATCATTAGGCAAGCTATAAAATTACAATTTCGCTTGGTATTAAGTACTATGCTCTTAAATTCATTTGTTATCATGTGCATGCAATGGCAGAGCACCATCTAAATAATGGTACCTGGTTTTCCACTATCTTTAAATTGCAAGCATAGAATTCATGAAATAGGAGGGATATACAATCTAAAGTAGATGTGAAGTAAGCACCATTATTATATTATACAAAAATACATTAAAGCTTGACGTTGTTTAGGCCCCCCTTTCCACTAGACGGCGATCGTTATGTGACCATTGAGCGACCAAAATTGGATTTCTGCGATCCTTGATTTCATTAGTTGGAATATGATTGCACAATGTAAAAGTATGATTTAAAAGACAACAAAACAATATTACAAACTTTAAAAAAATGTGTTCTTCATCTAGGAAATTCATTGAGCAATCAAATTTCTAGTCGTAGCCTCTAGTAGAGAGTATTTGTTCTCTATCTATGAAATTCGTTGAGCGACCTGTCAAATGATTGGTTACTCAGCGGTCGTGACCTCTAGTGGAAAGCGAGTGTAACCATCTATATCATTAGCTCCAGAGTTGATGGCATGGCCAGTGCTGCTGTTGCTGTTGTTGTGAGGTTTGGTTAAGATTTAGTGTTTTAAAGCTTACCTGCTCTCCGTTTGACTTTCCTCACTGTAGTAGCAGCAGAGGGACAAAGAAAACAGCATGTCAGAGTTAGGGTGGGAGATAGAGGATAGTTAGCTCGAGCTCTGGGGCAAGCATGTTACGTCAGCCATGTTCCTAGCCTGGAATCCATCCTTTTCTAGCTCTAGTCAGCTCCTTTGATCGCTTCCTCTTCACAGAATAGTCTAGTACCTGTCTCTATTTACGTTGTAATGTTTGGCCCTTAATCATAGTTTTGGGTATCAAATATTTCTCAAAAGCAGTGTAATAGGGATCGAACTTTCAAATACCTGTTTGATCCCTATCACTTTTTCATCACAGACAGTAGTGTGGGCCAATCAGATCTCTTCCTCATATTTCAGGTGAATATTCAAATGTCCAACGATCTTCTATAAACAGGTGCAAGACTATTCTGTGGGGATGTTTTTAGAGGAGCAAACTGGAGCAAAAATAGGATGGATTCCAGGCTACCACATTCCTCTCTTACGTGTCAAAAAAGTTCACATTACATTTGCACCAAAGTCCAAACAGATGACAGATATCAAAATCATTGAATAAAAGGAAAGTCACTGGCCAGACTTGTCCGCCTAATAATGTACCACTTACTAGGTGATTTTCAGTTTTTGACAATGGAGTTTACTTTGATATGATTTGAATTTGTGGTTAAAAAGAACATGGTTGGGGCAAATATAGCACAAATTCCACAAAAGACTGTTACTATATTTTACTCATTTTTGTTTCAAGGTGCATCAAAGTTGTCTTGTCTTCCTTTAATGAAGAACAACGATTCACAATTTAGTGATTAGTGAATTCAAATGGTTAAACAGTCGTTAGAATTTCATGCTTGGGAAA